>CM070522.1:10128401-10728401 GCA_036346375.1 Guadua angustifolia
AGACTCCGTGGGTTAGGAGGTGATTCTCAAGACGCCCATGAGTGGGGAGGCCTTCAGCGGGCTCCCGCGGAGTAGAAGGGCGACTCCCGTAGACTCCCGTGGGTTAGGAGGGTGATTCCCACATGCTCCCGCGGAGTAGGAGACAAGTGGAGCCCCCCTCATGCTTGTGGGCGAAACCTTCAGACATTCAGCGGACCCTTGCTTACCGGTCCATGAGGCGGGAGGTGAACAAAGCCTCCCCTTGCTGGAGTTAGCGTGTTTCCTCCAACATTAGCCCCCTGCCCCTTAGACGCATAGGGAAATGCCTGAGGGGTAGTAAGTTATTGAAAACGCAGTTGCACCCTTCTATCGGGGGAGGGGCACAGGTGATCCTCAAGATCCATAGGTACTCTTCCGACGAAATTTTGCGATGCCCATTCTAACTTCTCTCATGCTGCGGTATGGGTGCCTGGACCTTCATCCGCGCCGGACCTCCCGCTATCGATAAGGTGCTAAAGCTCGGTTTGTCTTTGTCTCTCAGGGCGCTATGGCCCAGAAGGGGTGGGCAGAACCGAGCGGTGGCTCTCGAGAGCCCGGCTGCTGCTCCTTCGGCCCTCGGATATCCAAACGGCATAAAGCACTCTGGACGCCCAGCTTCTTGCCCAATGGTCAGTGTAGTGGCGGAGCATCCCGGGTGGAAATGGGCGCGGAGGCCTGTGCCCAGCTCGCGACCGCTGGCACCAAGAGCGAGCGCCAAGGCCAACATCCATGTGCTAGCTTCTTGCGACCCGGGCATCCAGCCTAGCGCTCGGAGTAGCCTGCGCAGAGTCGAGCTCTGACGCCGTCAGGCCAAGCTGGTCTCGCATCCTTCACGGGAGGAAAAGAGAGTAACCGCGTGGGCCGGCGCAACAGCTACTAGGCTGGACCAGAGACACCTTTGCCGACCATGGGCGGACGGGAAATCTTGAGCCTTGCTAGCCAAATTCTTCTGTAAGTCACGTCCCTTTGTGCATGGCGCTGTAGGTGCAACCGCTGGCCGCAAAAACCATGCAGGCGTTCCTCGCTAGCGCAATAGTTTGCTCAAGCTTCTTGAGCTCTTTGGGCGCACAAAGTACCGGTTGGTTTCCCCTCCATTTCACGTAGACCTCCCCCAGGAGGGTCGACGGGGACGTCGTCTGGGGCTAACTTGCCCGTACGCTTGCCCCGGAGCAACCTCTCGTCTGCCCGCCGCCAGCATACAAGTAAGGCTTGGCCCTCAAGGTCAGTGCCCAGGCTGGGGGCCTACACAAGGGTGTCCGCATCTAAGACCCCAAGTGTTCTTGAAACGCCTACTTCCCTGGACCAGCTCTTAGCTAATTTTGTCGCAAAAGATGGCCTGGGCATCCTTGCCCCGCGCATCACCACCCCGCTATTCCCCTCAAGAAAGAGGAAAAGGCGCAGGGGAACCTTTTGGGGCGCTGGGGTTGGCGCCCAATCTATTTCCCTTGGGCGATGGGGGCAACGCCCATTCCTTCTTGGGCGCTTAGACCAGCAGCGAAAAATGTTCCGGGCGCCCAACCTTACGCCCAACGGTCATCACCATGACACCATACTCCGGGCGGAAACGGGCGCTAGCCCCTGCGCCCAAGACCTTACTACACCCCGGGCGGAAACGGGCGCTAGCCCCTGCGCCCAGGAGGCCAAGACCTTTTCTTTTCCCCCGGGCGGTATGGGTGCTGCCCGTCGCTGCCTGGGCGCTTGCTGGGAGAGTCTCTGGAAACTCCTTGTTTTTTATTCTTTTCCTTTTGGCTGTTCCAGAGAGTAGCAATAAAAAGCGACCTCCTTCCTCACGCACTAGAAGCTTCCTTGTACTTTTCCTCTTGCGCCTACGAGCTGAGGCACCACTGCCCCTGCGGCTGGCCAACTACCGCACAAGGCACATGGGCGCTGCCGTCAGGTGAACTGGGGGCGTACGAGGAGAACACCGCCTGGGTCGGCACGAGCAGTCGTCGTCGGCGGTGGCTTGGGCGACTTCGACTGCGCGAGGAGGGGTGTCGCCACTGGCCGCCGAAGACCCTCCAAGTGCCTGGGGAGGCCGCCGTCCCCGGGGCCAGGAGTTGCCAGAGTGGTGGGCCGCTGCCGCCGGGGCGAGCGGGTCGTGCCACCATTGCCGGAGCAGGCGCTGCCGTGCCGGAGGGGGGCCGCAACGGTACGGGCTTGGGGACGCCGCTGCCTGGGCGAGGAGGCCCCATATCCGCCGCCGATTGCCCGAAATGGCATCAGGAGGACAGAGGTAGTGGTAGTTCCTTTGTCACGATTCACCATTTGGGCTGGTCTTGCTTGTTAATAAACTCTTCCTTCCTCCCAGCTGATGAGAGCAAACTGTATAAAAGGGAGCCCATTTGAGAGGCGAGGGCTCCAGTAGCAATCTTTCAAGGAGGCGGATCAAGCTCTGCCTAGAGGTGAGCCCCCTTTCGCAGTGTATCGGCGCCTATCTCCGGGCGTGGGCCTATGCAGAGTGTCCTGCTAGGAAGGGGTTGGTATCATCCGAACGCCCCATGTAGACTTTGGTGATGCTCACATGACCGACTTTTCGGTTTGACATGGCAGGGTCTTGGGAGGCCGCTGCTACCACGCCTTCACCGAGGAGAGAAAGGTGTTGGGGCTTCATGGATAAGACCACGGGCGCACTAGTGTTAAGTGGCTCCTTTCTATTGGTTCTTGATAATTTGGCATTGCTGAGTACGACTCTGTTTTTGCTCGTAGGTGACCGCCCTCGCAACGCCCTTACCTTGCGCGCAGGTGACCGCCCTCGCGATATCCCCGCTAAGGGCAAGAGTAAGGCGGACGAGACTGCTCCCGCCAGAGGGAAAGGCAAGAGTAGGCCTCCCCGAGGAGAGGACCACCGTATGAGGGACGTGGACATGATGTGTCCTGTTGGTCCCGCCACCGGTGCGGACCCGACGGGCGACGAGGGTTTCGACCTGGAGGAGGCGAAGGTAGACCCCGGGCCATCAGAGCTCACCGACGCGGAGAAGCTTTCTCTCATCCGTCGGGGGAGCCGTCTCTCCGCCGGAGACGTGGACTTTCTGGCGCCAGGAGAGAGCCCCAATCCTCCGCCAGGGTACGTCGTGGCTCTCAAGTCATGGGTGGACGTCGGCTTCGGGCTCCCTATGCACCCCTTCATCAAGAGGTACACTCAGGCGCTCGGGGTGGAGCTCTCTCACCTTAGCCCGAACCTCTTCGTTCGGTTGAGGGTCTTCTTGTGGCTATGTGAGATGGCTATCCCGGGGACGCCCATGGAGCCATCAGTCGCCCTGTTCGACCACTACTTCCGCTCTCAGCGGGGGGATGTCAGGAGAGGGCCCTTGGGGTCCATCTACACCATGCCGCGCCACGAGGATGAGTTCCCCGTGAATGCCTTAAAGGAATGCTGGCCCTTCGCCACAAAGAAGTGGTTCTACTTGAAGGCTGAGGACTTCGTTTACACCGGGTCACATCCGGCCTTGACGACACGGACTTATCCCGAGATGAGTCGCCTTACCGACGATGACTGGAAGCTGCGCAACGCCATCCGAGAGGTGCGTGCCAGGAAGGGCGCCCGCGATCTCATGGAGGAGATGACACTCCTAAACCTGAGCACCCTTGTCCAGCGTGCCAGGTTGGGGTTCCACGGTGGCCTTCACCCCGGCATCGGGAAAGGTAAGTGTCCTTGCTTGGCCTTTGTCTCTCCTTGTCATGCAATTTTTTCCTCGCACGCTTCCTTTTTTGCATGTAGTTCGTTCTGTGGAAGCAGCGAGAGATGAAGCTGATATGATCCTGGGGAGGTGGTGCACGTCCGAGGCACGAGGATACGAGGCCGAAGGCATCCCTATGGAGGGAAGGAACTCCGTGGCCGAGGCGTTCGGCCTACGCCTCCCCCCGCGGGGCGTCCCTGCCCCTGACCAGGCCAAACGGAAGAGAGCCCGCGCGGCCGTCACGGGGGAGGACACCCGGGCTTCACCTACCAGGACACGCGCCAAGACGACCACTGAAGGTCGTGGCGGTGGCACCTCCCCACAGGGCAATGCCACCATGTCCCGTGCCACGGGCGAGAGGGGCCCTTCCCGGGTGGAGTCCCGAAGACCCCCGCCGCACCCCGCCCCCAAGGGCAAAGGTGCAATGGGTACCGGGATGGAGAAGGTACCCAACCGGGAGGGCATTGGCTCTTGCCCTCGGCAGACGAGCAGGCGCTCACCCTCACCTTCTCCATCTTCGACGTCCAGCTCTTCGAGCGAGCCTGCGTCCGATCCTGAGCCAGGGAGCTCTGTCGGGCGCTCCCAGCAGCTTACCCGAGAGATCGAAGGGCTCTTGGGCGTTGGGCCAGATGGCCCGGATACCTCCCCAGCCAAGGCCGTGGCGGGGGAGGACGTTGGGTATGCCTACCTTGACGACATTGAGTCTTTCTTCCGCTTCTCTGAAGGTACGTCTTCATGTTTACGTTGAGTTGACATAGGATGGATTCTCCTCTTACATGCCTAAACTGCTTCACTGCCTTTTCACAGACCCGGTAGAGCATAGAGAGGCCCCTGAGATGGTGCCCCCCGCGCCCACCGTGCCCCCAGAGACTCCGGCAGAGAACGTGAATACCCCGTGCTCGCCTATGCAGGCGGCGCCAGCTCAGGGGGACCAGGGCGGTTCCTCTAGCGCCCTTCCGGAGTATGCTATCCCTCACACCCTGGACGCAGAAGCAATTGAGACGACTCGCCTCCTGGTCACTGAACGAGTGCAGAGGTACATGGCGGACTTGGTGCCTGGCGACCCCAAAAGGTTCTTGGAAGTGTTGGGAGAGAAGTTGGCGACCACCGTGACCCTCCAGTACCAGGTATTGCAACCCCTTTATCATACCTTTCTGCACTTTGGAATCTCGTGCATGCCTTCTCTTGACACTTGACTCTTACACCCTTTTGCAAGCCACAGCTATGAGCAACGTCCTCTTTGATAGGGTCCCGAAAATGGTCGAGGAGATGCTGGCAGCCGTCCCTCCGCGCAATTCCCAGAATGACCCAGAGGCCCTCAAGCGGGCTTTGCTCTGAGCCCAAGAAGGTCGAGAGTGGCGGAGGACAAGCTTTCCCAAGCGAGGCCGAGTGGAGAAGTACCGCCATGAGTCAAGGACTTCGAGGCTGACTTGGAGAGGTCCCAAGTGGTGATCTGGTGTGGGGGCAGACCGTGATGCACACGAGCAGAGGTATGAAGCGGACCGGAAGGCAATGGCTATCTCTCTTATAAATCTTGCCGTGTTGGTCCAGGTCACTTTGAGGGAGCTCGGGGCTAGAGTGGAGGATCTCCCACCTCCCTCTGAGGATTGGGAGGAGTGGGCTGGCATCCTGCGAGGCCGTGTCGGTCTCCTTGCCAGGGCAGCCGATGATAAGGGCAAGGCCTTCGCCAAGGTTGCCGTGACCGCGGGGGTTGCAGCTATCTCCCGCTTCTCCGACACCGTAGGCAAGGAGGCCGTCCTCACCGCGCTCCGAGGACTGTACACCCGAGAAGTTCGTCAGAGCGTTCGCGAAGGTAGCTCTACTTGGGGGCCCCTTGTGGGAGGCTTTGTGGACAGCCTCACAAGGGCTCCTCGTGGGTCTGGTCCTCGAGCGCCAGGAGAGGGCCCAAGCTCAGAGCATGTATGACTTCCTCCGGAGAGTGTTTGACATCTTTTGCTAATTAGTTAGGTGATTCTCACCCACTGTAGTAGGGCCCTCGACTTGCGAGGAGATGCACTTACTCATGCTAGGGATGCATTTTTGTGATATTCAGGATGATCAGTTAGGACAAGTTCCCTTCATTTTGTATGAACTTATTTTTAAGATTATGGTATGGACTACTTATGACTTTTGCAATGTTTTGTATTAGGATGTGCCTCATGGGGCAGTGGTTATCCGATACAAACAAAGTGCTCAACGGGCTCGGGCGCCACGCCGATTATGCCCGCCAAAGAAGGTCTGCCGCAGGACTGGGCGACTTCATGGGGGCATGATCGTGCCCTGGACTCCAAGAGGAGTCTCGAGGTGCGGGCGCCCCTCCGGAGGGTCACTTGGTTTCTTCTCCCCGAGGGGGAGAAAATAGCCTGTTTTGTGTCATGTACAGGGGTGATTGTTCTAGCTCTTTGAACAATACGAGGTCGTATTCTTCTTCCAACAGCGAGGGGGACTAGGGCTCTGTATTATCTTAGGGCGGCCTTAGCCTCGCATCTGATACCAGGCCCTTTAGGAGGTCGATCCTACGAGGCCCCATTAGGGGGCTTAAGTTATAACGAACAGCTTAATAAGCCTGAGAGGCCTAGGCTTGCACCCACCGGGAAGGGGATGTCTCCCGGGCTGAGTTTCTTGCAATAAGAAAGTTACTATTGCTTCTCCCGAGCGGGGCGAAGTTGTGACCCGGGGGTCGTTTTGGCATAGCGCCAGGGGTCCATGGGGGACTAAGCCACGGAGCACCCTATGACTTAGGTAAAGAACCTCAAGTCGTCGCACCACTCCCTGGGTCCAGTAGGGAAGGTGCCGCCCAAGGGGGACGCGAATTGTCCAGGCCGCTCGGGACTTTTTCAGGGGTAGGCCACGGAGGTCATGCGCCCTGGAGCCCGCCTTGAGGGGGGTGCGAAGTTCAAGCCCCATCCTCACAGCTATGTGTGGAGGATGGGGCCTCTTAGACCACTGTACAAGCAATAGTAGGCATGCAAGACACAAAACTCCATTGATGACCTTAGAAGGGTTTACATCAACACAAGATAGTTGCCATTATGGCTTACAAAAACACTTAAATATAAAACTTCTTGAGCTTGTCAGCATTCCATGCATGCTTGAGTGGCTTGTCTTCCATGGTGAGAGGCGGAGGCTCCCGAGCCCAAGACCGCCGAGACACGATGAGGGTCCCTCCCACAGGGGTGAAGTTTTCCTGGGCTCCGGGCCGGTGACCCGTTTAGCACCAAGTCCCCAAGAGGAAGGTTATTTGCAAGACTCGGCCGTTGTAAAGCAGGCGACTTCCCTTTCGACTGTGGCATGCTTGATGAGAGCGTGATCACGGACCTCTTCCGCGAAGTCCACCTCCATCTTGTGGTTTTCTTCGTTCATCATGAAGTCGATGGGTTGAACCCCTGAAAGCATCTCGACACGGAGGGAGCGATGGCGGACCTCAGCCGGGAGGACTGCTTCCACTCCGTACACAAGCGAGAAAGGTGTCCGTCAGGTGGAACGCCGGGAGTGGTACGATCCCCACAGACGCCGAGGAGCTCCTCCGCCACGAGCCTCGCTTAAGCGCGCGCCTTCTCAAGTCGTGGCGGGACGCTTGGAGGATCAGGCCATTAGCCCTCTCGACCGCCCCGTTGGACTTAGGGTGCGCCACCGAAGCGAAACATAGGACTGTCCCAATGGAGTCACAAAAGTCCCTGAAGGAAGAGGCATCAAACTGAGTCCCATTGTCCACTGTGAGCTCCTTCGGGACTCCGAAACGGCACACAATATTCTTCCAGAAGAACTTCTGCACCGCTCGGGACGAGATTGTCAGCAATGGCTCGGCCTCTACCCATTTGGTGAAGTAGTCCACCGCTACCACTGCATGCTTGTAGCCCCCCTTGGCCGGTGGGAATGGTCCGAGTAGGTCCATGCCCCACCGGGCAAAAGGCCAAGTGATTGGGATCTGATGCAGAGGTTCAGCTGGGGAGTGATGAACCGATGCCATCTTTTGGCAACCTTCGCATGCTCTGAGGGTTTCTATGGCGTCCTGCACCATTGTAGGCCAATAGAAACCTTGCCTTAGTGCCTTTGCCGCAGTGGCCCTAGGCGCAAGGTGCGAGCCACAGAGACCTTCGTGCATCTCCCGCAAGAGTGAGACACCCTCTTCTCGTGGGAGGCACTTGAGCAGCGCGGAAGACCCTTTCTTGTAAAGTATCCCCTCAAGAAGCACATAGGTCTTGGCCTTCGCATAGAGTCTTTGGTGTTCATTGCTGTCTTCTGATTCCGTCTTTCCTTGGATGCACTCTATGATCGGGTCATCCATGTTATGGTCTTGTGATTTCATTGACCGTCGGGGGCAGTTCAAGATCTCCTTTTTCATTAGGGTCTTCCTTGACCGAGGGTGCATCAAGCACCTCGAAAAAGACCTCTGGTGGGAGAGGCTCTTGGGAGCTGGCTGCTCGGGCTAAACGATCTGCCCGGTGATTTTCTCCTCGAGGGATGCGGCGAGCTTCCATCCCTAGGAAATACCGCTCCATTTTACGCACTTCTTCGAGATAGCGTGCCATCTTGGGGTCAAGGCATTGGTAGGACTTGTCTAGCTGGTTGACGACCAATTGAGAGTCCCCGAGGATAAGGAGGCGCCTGATCCCCATTGCCCTTGCAAGGCGGAGCCCTAGGAGGAGGGCTTCATACTCAGCCATGTTATTGGTGGGGTTGAAGGAGAGGTGTGCGGCGTACTCCAGTGCCTTCCCTTCTGGGCTCACAAGAATTATGCCTGCTCCCCCACCATTCAGGCGCTTGGAGCCATCGAAGTAGAGGGTCCAATGGGGGCCAGGTGACATGGTACGCTCTGTCACTTCATCCGGGACCGGAGGGTTTGTCCATTCTGCCACAAAGTCTGCAAGGATTTGGGACTTGATGGCAGTTCTTCCAACGAGCTTGAGAGAGAAAGGCGCCAATTCAGTCGCCCATTTGGCTATCCTCCCGGTTGCTTCTTTGTTGCCCATTACTTCGGCTAGCGGGTAGCCGGTGGGCACCGTGATGGGATGCCCGAGGAAGTAATGTCGAAGCTTTCGCGACGCCATGAGGAGCGCGTAGCATATCTTTTCCACTTCTGTGTACCTTGTCTTTGCTCCTGCGAAAGCCTCACTGACGTAGCACACGGGTCGTTGGACCCCGTCCCCCTCCTTGACCAGATCGCACTTGCGGCGGCATCGGGTCGCAGAAGGTACTGATAGCAAGGGCTCCCCGGGGCTTGGGCTTGTCAGGAGCGGGGGATTGCTTAAGTATGACTTGAGATCTTCGAAGGCCCTCTGAGCCTCCGGGGTCCAACGGAAACCTTCGATCCCGCGAAGAATTTTGAAGAATGGAAGCCCTTTCTCGGCGGATCGCGACATGAAGCGCCCGAGAGCAGCCATTCGACCCATTAGGCGCTGGACCTCCTTAATGGATCGTGGCGGCTCCATGTCCAGGATGGCCCGGATCTTTTCGGGGTTGGCCTCGATACCCCTATGAGAGACCAGGAAGCCCAGGAGCTTGCCCCCTCGGACCCCGAAAACGCATTTTTCAGGGTTCAGCTTGAGGCCGAACTTTCGGAGATTCTCGAAAGTTTCCCGGAGATCTTCAAGGTG
Source organism: Guadua angustifolia (assembly GCA_036346375.1). Classification (NCBI taxonomy): domain Eukaryota; kingdom Viridiplantae; phylum Streptophyta; class Magnoliopsida; order Poales; family Poaceae; genus Guadua; species Guadua angustifolia. Next base: position 10,137,694 of record CM070522.1, read on the forward strand.
TGCGGAAGCCAGTGGGCTTTTCACAACGGCTTCATCGACGTACACCTCCACATTCCGACCCAGCTGGTCCTTCAAAGACTGTGCACACAAAGTATTTGGAAAGTGGCCCTCGATTCTTCAACCCGAAAGGCATTCGCAGGAAGCAGAAAGTGCCCACCGGGGTGATAAAGTTTGTTTTCTCTTCGTCTTCTATGGCCATGTGGACTTGGTGATAGCCCAAGTATGCATCCAAGAAGCTCATCAACTCACACCCGGAGGTGGAGTCGACCAGCTGGTCAATGCGAGGGAGTGGGTAGTCGTCTTTTGGGCATGCCTTGTTGAGGTCGGTGAAGTCGACGCACATACGCCACTTACCATTAGACTTTTTAACCAAAACGGGATTGGCAAGCCATTCTGGATGCCAGACTTCCCGGATGAGGCCAGCACTCAAGAGCTTCTCAATTTCCTCCTTGATAGCCTGACATCTCTCGAGGGAAAGCTTGCGAAGCTTTTGCCTCACCGGTGGACGCCCGGGCCTCACCGCAAGGTGATGCTGCATCACCTCACGAGGGACTCCTTTCATGTCCGATGGGGACCAAGCAAAAACATCCGCATTGGTCCTTAGAAACTCGAGGAGTTCCTCTTCCACATCCTTTGCGAGCTCGGTCCCGATCCGGACAAAACGTTCGTCACCCGGGTCGAAGAGTCGTATCTCTTTCAGCTCTCCTTCAGGGCGAGGTTTCAAGGGGTACCTTCCTAGCGAGGACTCGCCCCTGGGGACTCCCATTGGGGGCGGGAGCGGAGCAACTCCTTCCGAGCCCCCCACTTTAAGTACGTGGACTTCGTGGGAGCCCGTGGCCGCCCTGTGACAGAGGTGACGCGCCAGGTCTTGATCGCCCCTGACGGAGATGACCCCATGCGGCCTGGTACCTTAAGGCACAAATAGTTTTGGTGCACCGCCGCATTGAAGCGGTTAAGAGTCACCCTCCCCATGATGGCGTTGAACGGTGAATCGACGTCAACAACGTCAAATCTGACCGCTTCAGTGCGATGGTTCTCCCATGAGCCGAAGGTCATGAGGAGCTCAATCCTCCCCAAAGGTTGGATGGACTTCCCTGGGACAAAGCCCGTTAGGGGGCGGTCGGACGGGAGCAAGATGCCCGGATGATACCCCCCTCGCGAGTCCCATAGCTCCTTTAGCGCGCGAAGATAAAGTATGTCCATGAGTCGCCACCATCGGCAGTATCATGCGAGATACATTACAGTTGGATATGGTGGCGGTCACCAAAAGGGCATCGTCATGGGGGAACCTTAAGCCCTTTGAATCCTCCTCAGTGAAGCTTAGCGGAATGTTCGCCCATTTCGGGGGAACACTTTTAAAATTCACGCCCACCACATTGACTTCACGTACGTACTCCTTCCTTTGACGCTTGGACTCATGCCCATAGGCCGAGCCCCCCATTATGACATTAACTTGCCTTTGGGGTACTTGGAAAGGGAGCTCCTGCTCGGCATCACGCGGGGGTTCCACCGGAGGAGGGCCACCAGGGGGAAGCGCTGGTGCGGGGTGGATTGCTTGGAGAGGCATAGCTTCTGCGGCCACGGGACGAGGCGGCGATCCCCGACGAGGCTCCGGACCGCGCTGGAGGAGCCTGGCTACCTCAGCAGCGTACTGGCGACACTCGGTTGTGTCGTGCCCGCCCATCTTGTGATAGGCACACCAACGACCATCTCCTTGATCCCGGTTGCCTCTCTTCTCACTGGGACCTTCATCGCGGGCACGAGGGGCCTTTGGCTTGGGACCCCTCTTAGGTCCTTTTGAGGTACCGCCCCCTTGGGGTGGGGTATCAGCCACAATCAGGACCTTGGAGTCACGTCCTCCATTGGGGCGGTCCCTCCGATTTTTGTTCTTTTTACCTGATGAACCTTTTGGCCTTTTCTCAGGGGAGTCTCCTCCAGCCGGCGGGAGGAGCCCCCTCTTGGCCCAATCGTCCTCCTCTCCCCGGGCATATTTTTCAACGATCTCGAAGAGCTGCTGGGTCGTTTTTGGGGGATCCCTTCCTAGTGCCCGGTTAAGCTCGCCGGGGAGGAGCCCTTCCTTGCATGCATTAATGACTGTGGAGTCCGGGGCATCCGCCACCTGGCTCCGTACCCGGGAGAAGCGCTTGAGGAAGTCTCGCGTAGATTCATCTTTCTGTTGCTTGACCGTGAAAAGTTGATTCGGGAGCATTGGGCGCTTATAGCTCCCCTGGAAGTTCGCGCTGAACTCTTCACGCAACTGAGTCCAAGAGTGGATAGACCCCCTCTTCTGATTGAAGAACCATGACCGAGCGGTCCCCGCGAGGAAGAGCGGGAGGCAGTTGCACATCTCGGCCTCCCCTCCTCCCCCTGCTCGGATAGCAGTGGCGTAGACTTTGATGAATTGCATGGGATCAGAATCCCCATCATACGGCGCGATGTTCGGTTGGCGAAACTTGGGCCTGAACGGGGTCTCCGAGATTTCTCGAGCAAGAGGGTTTCCGGTCCCGGGGTTACCTCTGTCCTCATGCCGGTGAGGAGAAGGGGACCTCGCGCGGCGGTGACGACGGTGAGCGACTTCGGAACTTGAAGAGCTGGAGGTTCGGGAGCGGTGGCGCCGACGCCCGCGCACGGGAGAGCCAGAGGTCCATCGCCGATGCACTGTTTGGAGAGACCGGGAGACCTCGGACTCGGCCTCCCTTCCCCCATGGCGATGGTATTCATGATGACTTGGAGGGGAAAAAGCTCGTTCTGAGCGGATAGGGCGATGGCTCCTTTCCTCCACTTGGCTTCGCCGGACTGAACGATGATCTCCGGAGCCCCGAGAGTGTTCGGGGGCGGTCGCGACCAGGTTCCTTCGCTCCACAGGAGGTGCCTTTGGTCTTGGAGGTTCCACCTCTGTTCCGGGCCATGCCGTACCAGGAGGGAGAGGGCCGGTGCCGGCAGGCGGGAGGTGGCTCACCAGTTCCGGGTGTAGGCGCATTTGCCCAGGAGGTGGAGCTTGCGGCGGGGGGCCTGGGGCTCCCGCTTGCAGAGGCGGGACGTTGATTCCCGAGCTTGGTGGACGCAACGGCCAGAACGGTGCCCCACCCGAGACCGCCGTATGAGCCAATGGCAGCGGAAGGTAGGGGTTCTCCCCTCCATATGCGAGGGCGGGCCCCCCACGGATCCTCGGGTCGGTGGCGATTTGGACCGAAGGTGGTGGCGGTGGGAGCGGCGAAAGGTGAAGAGGGATGCTAGGAGGACGATAGGAGGCCATCAAGTAATCCACCGTTTGCTTCGTGGTCGCCTCCACCATAGCCTTCCACTGGGACAAGTCCCACTCCTCAGGAGGGACCGCGGGCTCGGTCATTGACCCCATGGCAACGACGGCACTGGGCCGTTGATCTTGACCCACGGTTGCCAACGAGAGGGAGGGAGTGGAGCTCTCAGGTTCTAGGGCTTGGAGGACGTTACCTGCTCCAGGGTGGATGGCTCCGATCTCGGAGGGAGGTACACGCCTGGAAGCCCGCCGCGGAGGGCCATCAACTTGTTCCTTACGCTTCGGGGATTGAGGAGGCTTGGGATGCTTCTTGGTAGGAGCCATAGCCTTTGATGTCAACTAGGGCTCCCCACGGACGGCGCCAAATGTCGTATGTGTAAAACGAGACACAAGAGAGAGAGGGGACGCTGGCCGTCTTACGGGCCACCGTCCAAAGGGGACAAAGTGAACACGGGGGTTTATACAGGTTCGGGCACCCAAGGGAGTGCCCTACTCCTGTCGGCGTGTCCCCCAAGAGGAGCAGGGAGCACCTAACTCGGGCTCTCGCGGGACACACCAGTAGTTCGAGTTTTGTATTCCATGTCAGTCTCCTTTACAAGTGAGGGCTACAGTCGGGTTTTATAGGCGCCCAGCCTTAGCTACATGAAAGTACCATCCTACCCCTACCGCAGAGACTTAAGCGAGGGCAGCTCGGTCATTCTCGGGCGTTGGTGGCGAACTCCACGTCATCGTTCCGCAGGAGTTAATCTCTGACTTTAGGCCCCCACGGAGACCTCCCTCGGGGCCTACCCGGGAGGCACACCCACGGGGTATACCAAGGAGGCACGCCCGCATACGCCCGCGGGGTAGGAGGGCGAGCCCCGAAGACGCCCGCGGAGTGGGGAGGCCTTCAGCGGGCTCTCGCGGGGTAGGAGGGCGGCTCCCGTAAATGCCCGCGGAGTAGAAGGGCGACTCCCGTAGACGCCCGCGGGGTAGGAGGGCGGCTCCCGAAGACGCCCGCGGAGTGGGGAGGCCTTCAGCGGGCTCCCGCGGAGTAGAAGGGCGACTCCGAGACTCCATGAGGTAGGAGGGTGAGCCCAAGACGCCCATGAGTGGGGAGGCCTTCGGCGGGCTCCCGCGGAGTAGAAGGGCGACTCCCGTAGACTCCCGTGGGTTAGGAGGGTGATTCCCGAAGACGCCCGCGGAGTGGGGAGGCCTTCAGCGGGCTCCCGCGGAGTAGAAGGGCGACTCCCGTAGACTCCCGTGGGTTAGGAGGGTGATTCCCACATGCTCCCGCGGAGTAGGAGACAAGTGGAGCCCCCCTCATGCTTGTGGGCGAAACCTTCAGACATTCAGCGGACCCTTGCTTACCGGTCCATGAGGCGGAGGTGAACAAAGCCTCCCTTCTTTGGAGTTAGCGTGTTTCCTCCAACAACTTATAGTTACAAAGTGTTTCAAATGCTTGAAACTCGCGCGCTTTTCTTTTTGAGAGCGTATAAACTACTCCCAGACATAAAATCGATATCACCACCTGCACAACTTCAGGGACTTGTCAGCAGTGTTCATCAGAATTTCCATCTATCACGAATACGACAAAATATCCATTGCAAGAAGCAAGAGCTTGCATTTCACCGAGAGGATCGATCAATCAAGCAACTAATACCTGCATGCACTCCACCAGCTGACGACTCACTCTCACTCGTGTGTATGCGCCCTAATAATTAAAGGCTATGTACGTTGATTAAAGTCGATCGAGACGGCACGCCAATTCTTTTGTTACCTTTGCTAATTATTCGCTGCCTTTTCTTTCTGTTTTACTACAGTTTTCTGAGGAGAAAAGCAGATGAGGTAAGAGCGGTTCTTGCTTTTGTGGGCTATATATATCTGGTGGCCTGTGCCTCGGCACTCACTCGTAGAGAGACAGTGAGAAGCTAGGGGGAGAGAGAGAATGGAGAGGAGAGCTGTAGTGTGTGATACTGAAGCAGGTGATGATCATGAGAGGCAAGGTATGTGATTGTGATAATCAAGAGTGCATCTAAACTTCTGTGATTCAATCATCAATTGTTTCTTCTTTTGCTATGATACTGCTGGCTCGCTATCAGGATATATGTGGTTAACATGTAAGGAGGAATATATACACTCGTACGTTTATACTGTCCTTTAGGGTGCGTTTGGTTGGGTGTACGAGGATGAATGGGATAGAATAGTAGAAGATGGATGGGATGATCCTGGATGAGATGATACAGTGAAGGTGTTTGGTTGTCTGAATGGAATGATACAAGATTTTGTTTGGTTACTTGGATGAAATGATACGGGATGGTACGAGATGATGTTTTGTTGAAGGGATGTGATTGGATTGAGGGATGAGGTTGGCTTGAGGGATGATGAGAGTGAACGATTCAGTCTTAAACCGATTGGTTCAACTAAATTTTCTGTACGGGATAGTACAACATCTCTTTGAAATATTCCAAGAATTGTACCATCTCATCCTATACCAAATGGTCCCGTTCAGCCAACCAAATGCAAAGACAGAACCAAATCCTGTACGGAACGGTTCGATTCACCCTCGTACACCCAACCAAACGCACCCTTAATTACTCGATCACTTCCTGTTCGGCTCAATAAAAGCTTTTGAAAATAGGTTTCATGTGATTGCGAGACATGCATGCATGCATGTAGGTTTTCTCACGTATATATGCTACTTTGCAAAGCATAACCTTTAATTCTTTCAGCAGTCACATACTTTAAGATTCTTCCCAAACACGATATTCGAAATTGCTGCATGCAGCTCCATACATGGTCCAAGAAAAACAGTACTGGACCATGTACTGCACAACCGTCAGCACATCATATATCAGAAACACGATTGAATTAAGGGGCTCGAGCTATTGTTGATTTGCAGATAGGTGTTAAATCCAGGTCCACATTATATATGATTTCTTTGCGCGCTGCGTTACATTCAGGGACGGTGTGGACGGCGACGTCGCACATCGTGGCGGCGGTGATCGGCTCCGGCGTGCTGGCGCTGGCGTGGACGGTGGCGCAGCTCGGGTGGGTCGTCGGCCCCCTCGTCCTCCTCGGCTTCTCCTGCGTCACCTACTACACCTCCACCCTCCTCGCGAACTGCTACCGCTACCCTGACCCCGTCGCCGGCACCGTCAATCGCGAGTACATCGACGCCGTTCGCTGCTACCTCGGTAATTAATAACAATAACTCTATATATATATATGGCTCTGTTTGGGAGAGCTCCAGATCTCAGCTCCAACTCAGATCTGAAACTTATAGGCTAAAATAAAGTGAATTAATTTTATATTTTTAGTCTAAAATATAAACAAAATGATCTACCTAAACACTCTTAATGTACCCATAGCTCCAGCTCCACAAATTCCTGGAGCTAGAAATACCCTGCTCCACCAACTCCACAGATTTTGGTGGAGCTGGAGCTGTCCCAAACACCCCCTATATGTGTGTGTGTGTCCAAGGAATCCATTGGTAGCTGATATAAACCTGAATTTGTTGTGACATGTTGGACTAATCAATAATTAATTAAGGCCGGAAGAATGTGGTGCTGTGTGGGTGCGCGCAGTACGTGAATCTGTGGGGGACGCTGGTCGGGTATACCATCACGGCAAGCACCAGCATGATGTAAGTCAAGTTGAATTGATTCATACGTGCAACGAACAATGCATGCATTATCTCTACTCTTTTCTTCGGATCCACGAATGGTGTTCTTCTACTGTGGATTTGTGGTGTGTATTCTTCGAGTTGGCGCATGAATCAGTAGTGGTTGTCGTTCTTATGCTGCGTTCGTGCATGCTCACTTCCTCTTAAACTTCAATTGTTGGAAATCAAATCTAACTACTGATTTGTTAGCGATTTCTACTACTCTACTACTATAGAAAGTATAAATAAATTCTAATCAATCTGATCTATTGGATAAAAAAGAATGAACACGGTTCATATTCAATTTAGTATGTAAAAGACCTCAACAACGAAGGACAGAAGAAGATGGCAGGATACGTGGCTTTAGTCGGAATCAGCAGGTGATTAATTAGCCTGGGATTGAGCACGATGCATGCATGCATAACTTGTCCTGAAACCAAACCAGGAGGGGTATCCGTTGCAGCCAAGGACGTTGCAAAATGCAGACGCAGCTAGCACGCAGGCGGCAGGCATGAAACTGGTGTGTGAGTGTGACCGTCACGGCTGCCACACTTGCGTAGTCGCATGTACCTGCCGTGACACGTGCTAGCTGCACTAGCTTTGTGTAGTAATCTACAACTTAATCAACAAGATTAATTCTGTAATAGTTCATCAATTAGTTCACTACAGGATGACACGTCTTCGCAAGCAGTACAATCGCTTGGAATTCGAGTATTCCAAGCAGTAGGACCGCTTGGAATTCTAATATCTCTGCTTTCTATCGGTGCTTGTAAAAGTATTCCAAGCGGTATATACATTAAGCGGTACTACGCTTGTAAAACCGTTTTAAAAGCGATACTACCGCTTGGAATACTCAATTCAAGCGGTGTCATACCGCTTGAATTGAGTATTCCAAACGGTACTCTTGCTTTAAAAAGCGGTTTTACAAGCGGTAGTACCGCTTTAATGTATATACCGCTGGAATACTTTTTACAAGCAGCGTGATTTGGAAAAACAATTGCATTTGTTTAATATATATCCACTTAATAAATGTTCGCCAAATTTATAATAATATCAAGCACCCATAACATACAATCCAAGCACCATAACATATAATTCCTCGAGAAAGCAATGTACGAAAGTTTCATTATCACAAATCATCCACATGTACAACATGTGAACATCACCAAAATTGATTACTAATAAAATTCGTTAGATAAATCAACTAGCAACCTGCAGCTGGATTACTACGTATCAAAACATAGTAGGAGCATAGTCTTTCTAGTGTTTTACAACTCAGCTAAACAACGGCTAAATACCCAAACATCATTGACTCTAGTCTGTGCATGTGCCCACTTGAGCTCCCTCTCCTCCTTACCAAAGTCCTTCTTCCCTGTGAACGCGATCTGCAGGAAGATGAACATTAGTTACAAACTCATGAGCCAGTGCAGTAGATGTGGGCAAAGACAACTGTGCAGTGTGACAAATCTCGAAGGAACAGGCAAGCCGATTGAACAAGAAAAATGAATTATAATACATAATTTAACAAAGACACTTACTGTGCACAGTAGTGCAAGTGTTTCCTTCCATGCATTTAGTGGCCCAGTACTCACAAAACTCAGCAAATCATTGCCCACCATAGAAGAAATAACCTGAGTTTGAACCAACAGAAAGATAAAAACCCATTTTCAATTAGAGGTCAATTAATCTCCTGAAACAATTTATAAGAGGGAGAGAGATTAAGAGCGGACCAGCTGCGCAACCAAGAAAGCAAAGACCAGTAGAAACCCAGGGCGCTCAACAAATGACCAGCTGCGCGACCTTGTGACAAAGATGAGAGCTTGGCTGATGGGTTTATTTTAACCAGAAGTTTTTTTTTAAAGAATCATTGTAAGAGAGCATTATAAAAATCAGGAAAACAAACTCTATGGATTACAGCTGTACAATAACTCAATAGCTTACTAGGTCCTTATAAACCTACAGTGACCTTATCAAGAAAGAACTTACCTTGCTACAGTTATTATCACACCAACTGTCACTAGAAAGCATCCGGTTATCTCATTAACTTTATAGCGCCTTTTCAAAAAATTAGCAGACAAAAGAAGCTGCCATACAAGATAGGTCTGCAGGAAAGTAGTAAAGCAATTATGTAGATGTGCTTACATGTGATAAAATTAAGATTTTCATATAATATGGATAGTTCTCTAACCTGTGACAATATTGGTATTGAAGCCCCAGAAAGAACAGCTAATTCAACAAAAAGCAAACAAATAACACACTGAGTGCAAGCTTCATATATCACATATCAGTAACATTTTACTTTGAAAAACAACTGTCAACTCAAGCTCATCAGAATATAAGAAGTATATTGTATAGGTATGAACCTAAAAACAACTAAAACAAATTTCCCAAGTTTTTCATGTTCATGAATAGCAGATGTTATTACACATAGGCTTGGGTTGAAAGTCTATAACAAAAATAAGATAACTGTCATTGGTATCTCACCACAAAATGACCCCCCCTTTAGCAACGCATATATGCGTTGCTAAAAGTCCGTATATGTATTGCTAGGGTCTATACCAACGCATAATTATGCGTTGCCTAAAGTGGCGTTGCTAGGGTCTACTGCAACACTTAATTATGCGTTGGTAAGTCCTATTAATAACCGTTGCTAAGCTGCAACGGATATTGATGGGCTATGGCAACGCTTATATATTCCTTTACAAGGTTAACAGTTTGAGCAAAATCTTCATCAGTCTCACCTGAAAATGGTATGATATAGTTCAGTGCAAACTATTAGCAACTCTATCTTTGAGCAAAATCTTCAACAATTCATAAACTATTAGCTGAAAGTGACTTATTTTGATAACTATAAGTAAAAAGGCTGAATAGCTAAATCGATGACTTGTTACCATACCAGGAAAGCCACAAATAACATCTGTAGCAAATTGCCTTCCAGGGACAAGCTCACAGCGTGTGTCAACTACCATTCTGAACTCTCCGACAGTGTATTCACGATCCATTGCCTGAGATGCGCAATAACAAAATTAGCCACAACCAAGTACACACAATTTAGACAAGTCACAAATAAAAAATATTTGTTGTGTTTGTACACTGCTTCTACCGCTAAAAATAAATACAGAAGTTCAAGCGTACCGTTAAAACAGCATCACTTCTTGGTTGTATAGGAACATGAAAGCTCCTTCAAATGCTCTAGTATGAAAAGAGGATTCGTCATGCCTATGCGAAGTGCTTCTGTCTGCAGGAAGCTCAGCGACAATTGCATTTAACACATAGTGACTTTTTTTTGAACTATCTCATACATATACCACTTGTACCAATTACCAAACACACCATAGGAGACCTAAAAAGATTTGGACATTAAGATTACCATAAGCACTGTTATCTTCACCGCTTAACCATATTTCTCAGACACCTTCAGAGACAACAATTTTCACACAATCTACCTACAATGAATTGAAAACCAAATACTTTGCTTGAAATTTGAGCAAGCTGCAGAATTTTCAGCCACAATAGGAACGCTCCAGGACACTCACCAAGCTGTCTATAGAATAGCTTCCTAGATGAACACAAGCATGCTTTGTCTATAGAATAGCTTCCTAGATGACCAGTGGCTTTCTTGCGTTCTTGCATTTTGATATGAGAGTTATCATGGCACATTGACTTGGATTTTTCACAATGCATCTGAAATGGCAAAAGTATATGTCAAAATTTACTCCCGTACATCAGCTACACATCTCACCATAAGTCACCACAAGGTAGATACATTAAGATGGAAGTAAAATATCATCATCCAACTGAAATGTAATCAGAACCAATAATGTGCATCTCATGGAATTTTTCAAGTACAAGAAAATAGCTAGCTAGTAGTAGCAGATGGAAAGAAAGAAATAAGCAAACAAGACACTAGAACCAAACGTGTTAATTAGCCACAAATCTGCTCCTTCAGGCTCTTCAGTGATTGCATCCAAACGCGGAGAGCTGCCCCGCCATGTACTCACTGTCACTCTGCAGAGCAGAAAAGAACAAAAGTTACATAGCAATAGCAAAACCATTGGCTTCCTAACATTAGTAGCAGGCACAAGCCACTAGTCCACAAAACAGATACGAACCACTACTTAAGCCACACAAAATAAATCATTTGAGCAGTTCAACCAATTACTCTCGGTTCTTTCAGTTCAACCAATTACATCATGGAAATTACAGCACGTTAAGGAATCATACTGCACTTCATATCAGCTAAATAGTTTGTGAGCATTTGTAAAAGAATTCAGCAGAAGTAATGTCAAGGAAGGTTGCCTGGTTATGTGAGCATCCGAAGGTCTTCACATATATCGTCTGCAACACAAACAACAAAACAGCCAGCACTCTCATCAGACGAAACATGGAGCAAGTCGTAAGCAAAATGCGGGCACGAGCGATGGTGGTGGTGGTACCTGCGTGCCGGGGGTCGGGGCTGGGTTTGGGCGAGCCTAGACGACCTGTGCTTGGGCTTGACGCGTAGCTGGTGGAGCCGCTTGGGAGGCGCACTGTTGTGGAGCAGCCGGGAGACGCCGAGGAGGAGCCACCGGGAGTCACTGGGGGAGGCGCAGGGAGGAGCCAGGCGCGACGCTCCAGATCTGAGAAGACTCCGCTGGGAGGAACGCCACGGCAGCAGGGAAGACCGGGAGCGTCGGCCAGCGCAGAGGGGAGACGCGGCGCGGGCCGGTGCCGGGAGGAGCTGGGGGAGCGGCGCCAACCCGGGAGGAGGCGCCAGGCGGGCCGGGAGGGAGAGAGGCGCCAGGCGGCGCCAGCCGGAGGGGGAGGCGCCAGGCGACGCGCCAAAGGGAGAGAGGCTCGGGGTGGGAGGCCACCAAGGGAAATGGGGAGGGAGGCGGCTGGGGACCAAAAAAAATACATGGCTGCTTTTTAGGGTTAGGGTTTTTACTCCCTCAAAGGCCCAAGAACTTTTTCCTGAGGCCCAAACCAGCTCCCAACAGCCCAAACCCACTCTCGGGTCCTCCCGAAACCTAAGGATGACCTGCGATGAAACAACCGCACTCGAAAAGAAATAAAAACCCCAAAGTTCAACCGGGATATTACACCTTAAATCAAGAAGGCAGAAAAACATTTCTTGTCGAAAACCCTGGCAAAGAAGATTTGTGGTATTACATCCGCGCGTCTATGCCCGCCAAAATAATATTGCAAGCGGTCCAACTGTATCAGAAACATTTCCATAGCGGTCCGACAGCTTTTAATTAAAATTATTTTTCCAAGCGGTATGACAGCTTATATAACTTACTTTTCCAAGCGGCACTACAGCTTTTAATTAAAATTCTTTTTCCAAGCGGTATGACAGCTTATATAACTTACTTTTCCAAGCGGCACTATAGCTTTTAATAAAACTCTTTTTCCAAGCGGTATGACAGCTTATATAACTTACTTTTCCAAGCGGCACTACAGCTTTTAATTAAAATTCTTTTTCCAAGCGGTAAGTCAGCTTTTAATTATTATTTTTGGAAGCAGTAATACCGCTTGCGCTAATGGGCCATCCTGTAGTGGTTTTGAAATGGTAATGATGGTTAAGTTTTATTTACAGCGCGGTGAAGCGGGTGAACTGCTTCCACCGGGAGGGGTTCGGCGCCGGCGACTGCGGCGCGTCGGGAAGCACGTACATGGTGGTGTTCGGCCTCTTCCAGCTGCTGCTGTCGCAGCTGCCCAGTCTGCACAACATCGCCTGGCTCTCCGTCGTCGCCGTCGTCACCTCCTTCGGCTACTCCTTCATCAGCCTCGGCCTCTGCGCCGCCAAGTGGGCCTCCACGGCGACGTCCGCGGCACGCTCGCCGGCGCCAGCATCGACTCGCCCAGGGACAAGGTCTTCAACGTCCTCCTTGCGCTCGGCAACATCGCCTTCTCCTACACCTTCGCCGACGTCCTCATCGAGATCCAGGATACGCTCAGGTCGCCGCCGGCCGAGAACAATACCATGAAGCGGGCCTCGCTGTACGGCCTCAGCATGACGACGGTGTTCTACCTCCTCCTCGGATGCACCGGCTACGCCGCCTTCGGCAACGACGCCCCCGGTAACATCCTCACCGGCTTAGCCTTCTACGAGCCCTTCTGGCTCGTCGACATCGCCAACATCTGCGTCATCGTCCACCTCATCGGCGCCTACCAGGTCACATTAACTGCACCGATCGATCAATCAGCAACAGCGTCCTCCATTAATTGATCATGCATGCATGCGCCTCCTCAGGCCATTAGCAAACCTCATCGCCCAGGCTGATCGATCTTGTGTTCGTCGCAGGTTTTCGCGCAGCCGATATTTGCGAGGCTGGAGAACTACGTGGCATGCCAGTGGCCGGAAGCCAAGTTCATCAACGCGACCTACTACGTGCGCCTGCCGGGCCGGTCGTCGTCGTCCGTGGCGGTGGTGCCATTCAAGCTGGTGCTGCGCACCATCCTCATCATGTCCACCACTCTGGTCGCCATGCTGCTGCCCTTCTTCAACGCCGTCCTGGGGCTCATCGGCGCGCTCGGATTCTGGCCGCTTTCCGTCTACTTCCCCGTCAGCATGCACGTCGCCAGGCTCAAGATCCGGCGCGGCGAGGTGCGGTGGTGGTCGCTGCAGGCCATGAGCTTCTGCTGCCTCCTCATCTCCATTGCCGCCAGCATCGGCTCCGTGCAGGATATTGTGCACAACCTCAAGACAGCGGCACCATTCAAGACTGCCAACTGATTAATTATCAGTAATTAACTAAGAAATTTAATGAGAGGGCTTTAATCTTTCTCTTTTTGGCATTTGATGATCAAGTGTATTTTCCTTGCCGTTGATGATTTGGACTATGGACTAGTAGTATATGTAATTTAACGCCTATGGAACCATGCAAGAAAAATAATTAATTAATTGCCAAAGCTTGTCCATTCTATTATATCAAGATGCATGATCGAGATTGCAAGGAATCAAAGTATAACTCAAAAGTTATCCATCCAAGGAAGCATCCAGCTCAATACACCTATATAAACAGGGCAGAGCCAGCTAACTAGACCCGAAGTCTCGGACCTACACCGTTATAAGCCATAAATCTCGCGCATTTATATGGGCCGCGGGCTGACTCTGCCCCTGTCTATAAACTATTTCAATTTGAAGTTTATGGCCTTCAACTTCAAGTGACTTCTCACTAGCATATATCTCCAATGACAATGTTAATCTTGCCATTCTCGTAAAGAACATGCAACTTTACAAGGCCATTTTTTGTGCGTGCAGTGACCATCTTGGACTATGCATGATTAGCATATATTGCTAGCTTTATCTCTGTGCATACAGCATACCTTTTGAACTAGACCACAATGTCATTCGACCAATCAAAAGGTGATTTCCTTGTTTCGTACCACATATAGGGACCATTGATGATGCACAAGAACATTGTCCTTTGCCTCCCTTGTGTTGAGCCCTAATCATGCCTTAATCCACGATGGATCCCAACTAAGTTAATTAGCACATGATAAAGTAGTTCATCTTGGATTATTGGTGTGTGTCAATGCTATGATGCTGATGCGTACGTGTTGAGCTAGTTCATGCGCTCATAGTCCAGGTCAATTCTGTCTGTGTCCGTGTACATGACTTCAAGTAGAGTAGTGAGTATACCAATTGTGGTGCTCTCTTGTAACATCCTGAAAAATGCAATAAAATGAAAATAAATATTTTGAATTTGAGTATGATTATTTATGAGTTTTCTTGACATTATTGGCTTTTATTTGGATTTCTTTGGATTTATGCTTTATGTCAAAAATCAAACAAAGAGAAATAATGAATGAATAATGGTAAAAAGATAAAGAGGTAATTAAAAGTAAAACTTTTGAAAAATTTACAATGCAAACCCTAAGCATGCAGGTAGATCATTTCAACTAGTAAATAAATTTTAATGCACAGACTAGTCAGATGATAAATGAAAAAAGACTTCTCTTTTGACTGAAAACAGTGCATAGTCAGAATTAATATAAAATTTCAGAACATTATCTTCAGATCAAAAATTTACTATAACATACTCAAGACATTATTTACCTCTGGTAAAAATATTACAAATTAATAATGTCATTTATGGCCATTTGAAATTCAAAAATAGAAACTCTAAAAATCTGAAAATTGGAATGTCAGAATTCTTATAAAATAAATACACAATATTTTAACTTTAAATTTTTATGGGAATATCATAAACTCAATTATAACTCAAAAAATTATCAAAAATAAATCCTATTATTCTCACCTTTAAATAAAATAAAATCCAAAAGGAATTTCTAGACGTTGTCTAATATCGAATTTCTATAATTTCTCTATAGAATATTTTGACTCAAGATTTTTATTGGAAGATAAAAATTACCAGGAGACTTTGATCAAAAGTTTTAGAAAGTTTGATGGAGATTTGATTGCTGTATAAATGCAAACATTGAGCTGTCTGAACCGAACTTATGTCCTTAATTATATCATTCTATCTCATTGACAAGTGGGACCGTTCACTGAGCTGCAGCCGTTATTTGGTGAGCAACGAAAGCTCTACGGTCATTGATCGGTGGACCCAAACCCGTGAGCCGATCACCGCTCCGTTTCTTTCTTTCCTCTCGTCTTCTCGTATTGAGACCGTCAGCTCTGTTCTAGAAGGACCATGTGGAGGTCTACACATGTTGGTAATGAGTATTTAACTAAATTTAAGTTTGTTATACTCTGATTTGAGTTTGATTTAAATTAGATTTTCAATTTGAAGCAATTTGAGTTGAGATTGCCAAGTTTTAGTTTGGTCGACATCTTGCCAAGTTCTAGCTTGGTCGAATAATGCCTCATTGCTTGTGATCGAATGATTCGAGTAGATTGGGAATCACTAAGTATCGAGTAGGAATATTGCGGGTTGAGCGGAGGGTTCGTTCAAGCGCTTGGTTGATTATTGCCAAGTTTTGACTTAGTCGAGTAATACTCCACTAGCTTGTGGTCGAATATTTCGAATAGATTGGGAATCACTAAATATCAAGTAGGAATTTTGCCAGGTCGAGCGCCCTTCCATTAGCCCATCTCGAGTCCTTGGGTTAGCCTCAAGTTATTCAATATCGACTCATCGACTTAATTCTGAGTAGAGTTACTCGATGTCCTTGGGATATGCATTTTAAATTTGTGTGAGATTTATTACATATCATTTTGGGGCAATGTTATGTGTTATGTTTTCCTTGTTTTTGATGGTCGTAGGACGACGATGCTAGATCATGGTGGGGTGAAAGATGATTGGGAATAGGCAAGGTATGCTGGAGGTCTAAACAGTCAAGGATCGCTGGAAGATGATCAGAGATGGAGTCGTGGCAAGCCTAGAAGACAAGGAAAGAAAAAAATGCTAGCTAGATATTGTGTGGATCAAGGAGGGTCATCGGATCATGGTCTAGTTGATAGGATAGCAGATCTAGTTAGTGTGCTTTGAAAACCGTGCAAGAAAACCTGGTTTGTTGGTGGGTTTTGAGTTAGCTCTTGCATGACTGAGTGAGTGGGTTAATCCTACCCCTTGATGGTGTGATCTAGGGTTGAGAGACTCATTCAAGGGTGGTAGGTGGCCCAAGAGTAGTATAAATAGAGGGGAAGGGGTGGCATTCCTGCTCTTGAAGGTTTTGGAGGTTTTGTGCTTATTTGAACTTTTGCCCACCTTGTTGTGAGGCTTTGTAAACTTTCCTTTCAGAAATGCAAATTATTTTCTTCTATATTTAATTTACTTTACGTATTTACATTATGTCTTAAATTCCACACTTACTTTCCTGTAATTTACATTTATGTAATTTGAATTGTCTTCCCTATTTCTACATGCTTTTGCTTCTTGTGCCCAGGATGGTGATTGATGGATAAATATTCTTTAGGTCATATCCCAATCATCCAGGCAAATCCATGCAATTTTCTTGCGGAAAACCAATTTTGTGCTCTTAAGTGAATGATTATTGAAAATCACGTTTTTGGAAGTTTGGACTTGAGTTCTTGAATGTTGTGACATGTGAGAGGCTATCCAAGATCATCTTGATCATCAAAACCCCGTGAGCAAATCTTAGATCAAGTTCTTGAATGTTGCACAAACTTGGTGTATTCTTCCTTCAAAGAGAAAAAAGGTTGGAACGTTAATGTCAATAATTGCGATTGAAGGTTGAAACAAGTTCCTAACATCCTCAAGATCACATCTACCAATTTCGTGAGTTTTTGTCCAGCTGATCAAAAGATTCCTCAAAATTAGCTTTTGAGTTGTGTTATTTTTTAAGCTGTTCTTCAGTTGTTCTTAAGCCTAGTGCTACCACCTCTCGTACCGGCCTCTAGTGCTACTGGCCACCCAGCAGTAGCACTAGCCATTTAGGGCAACCACCTCATTTCATTTGCCCCCTTTTGAGTATTTTCTTTGAGAATTGTTTGGATTGTTTTGTGTGGGGGAAAATTTTATTTTGAAATTATTGGTATAATATTTAGTAGTGTAGGATTATACATAAAATTTTTTAAAATAGTTGAACTTCATTTGTTATCTTTAAAAAATTAAACATAGAATGAACATAATTGGGACAATAAACTTGTCAGAATTTTATAAAATTTTTCGTACTGATTATGATCTAAGAGTTTTATGAGAGATTAATAATTGCCTCAATAACATTTTATAAAATTTCAAAAAATCAATTTTTTGTTTGGTCAATCAAATCTATGTATGCATTGAACTTCATTTGTTATATTATATTTCAAAAATCAAAAAAGAAAGAACATAAATAGTACTGTGCCTTGTGAGAATTTTATAAATTTACTGGAGTGTGGTCATAATTAAAACATTTTATGAGATCTTAAGCATTTCCTTATCACCTTTTTGTAAAAGTTTCAAAATTTTTAAACCTTTTTTATTTCTAAAGCAAATCTATGTCGATCATTGATCGCTTTATCGAGACATAACATTGTCGAATTTTCAAAAATTATTTAAGTATGGTCATCATCTAAAACTTTTATAGAACCATTAATGCTACATTAGGACCATCCAAAAAATTTAAAATTTTTTCTAATGTGGTTTGAATAATTTTTCATTTTGTTCAAGTTTCTTAAGTAAGGCTTTTAACAAGATAGTAGCACTTTTAAATTTTTAAAATTCATGAATATTGGCCATAATATGAAAATTTTATGATAATATTATGGATATATCAGGACCATTCAAAAAAATTCAAAATTTTATAACCTCATTTGTTATAATTTACATTCGGTTCAAACTTATCGTCAGCATTTTTTCAGGACAATAGCAATATTTGAATTTTAAAAATTTCTTATATTTGATAATCCTCTAAAATTTTTATGAAAATATCATCAATTTGTCAGAACTCTTCAGAAAAAAATTTAAAATTGTTTATCATCGTTTGACCTACTTTTTCAACCGGTGCAAAACGGCCAAAATTTCATTAATTTCGTCTGAATTTCTGTAAACCGACCAAAATTCGGTTTTTTCGCTAGCAAATGGACGGATTTGAATTTTGTTTTGGATTTTGACCGAAATTTGTCCAAAATATGGAGATTTCTCCTATACCCGTATTTTTCTCCAAAGCGAAATTTGAATCCTTCTTTGTGAGCACCTCCGATTTTATTTTTAGGCTCTATTTGAAAGGTAGAAATTCCGTGATATTTTTACATAAATAAGTAAATTTCCTCCATTCCAATGGGGTGTCGAGCATGTAAAATAGTAGAGATGATTTATATTTATATACTTCATATCATCTAAAAATAAAACTAAATCAACTTCTCGGTAGATAACATCTTAAATTGTTCCTTTGAGATTCTACAATCTTTAATTATGGTATGAAAGTGGTTATTATAGATAATAACTCACAAAATGATGTTTTGTGTTGTCTAAATAATTCTCTCCTGTGTCAACAAGAAAATCTTACGTGGCAAAACATACAGAGACAGTTGACATCACATTATTGTATATACCCTTAGTGTTTTTCTACTTGCTACCTTAGCTCGGAAGGAATTGATTTCTTCTAGTTTGATTGTGGATCGATTCTATTTGATTAAGGGCCTGTTTGGCAGAGCTCCAGACTCTAATTCTCCAACTCCAGCTCCTGATTCTCTATGGAATCGATTATCTGGTGGAAGTGATTCCTGTCTGAGAAATAGTTATGAACTTGCTGGAGAGGTTTATAACTAGGAGGTTGTGAATCAGGTTTTTTTGGTTCCCAAGCAGTAAGGGCATGTTTGGTAGAGCTCCCTCTGATTCTAATTCTCTGTTAGAAGTGATTCTCCGAGAGAAGTGATTATGTCGCTGAAAGTGATTCTCTAACGAATCCATAGGATAAACTCTATGGAGCCTTTTGCTACAAGTCTTGCCAGCGGTGAAGATGAGCGGTGACATTGACGTCGCTCGCCAGCGGTGAAGGGTTGGTGTTCGTCTCCATGTCGAAGAGGAAAGAGACGGCGGCGGGGACTTCCAACCACTTGCGCGCTAGGGTAGATCGGGTCGGTTCTGTGGGGGAGGTGGAGCACGGCGAACGTTGGTTCGCGTGCCGGCCCCTCCCCCTTATTTATATTAGCGCGTGTGGCCGGGGCCCACAACCCAGTGAAACGGTTGGCCCCCGATCAGGGCGCAAGATTTCGGGCGTCTCGCTCGGTTTCCAAAACCGAGCCGAGATCAAACCCAACATTCTCCCCCTTGATCTCGATGTCTAATTCTTCTTATTTGTCCTACTTCTCCTCAGATCAATACACCGAGACAAATGGGTCACAGACGATCGATTACGCATCAACAACACATTTACTACAGATGCATCTTTCGCTTCAAAATAAGACTCTTAATACTTGTGGGGAAAAGGTTGTCTTTAAAAGGGCCTTTTAGATCCGAATTATAGGCTCTCCTTAAACCCATGCCGCCACGTGTCGTCCGAACACGCCGGGTGGAAGGCCTTTGTGAGCGGATCCGCAAGCATCTCGCTTTCGGTTCTCGATGCTCAATCTCTATAGTGTGATCCTCGGATCTTTTCTTTCACAACATAGAACTTAATGTCAATGTGCTTGGCAGCCCCACTTGATTTATTGTTGTGACAAGTAAAATCTTCGCGGCTCATTGTCATGATATATCTTAAGTGGTTTTTCTATACTATCAACCACTTTCGCACCGGCACAAATTTCTTTAGCCACATTGCTCGCCTTGATTGCCTCATAACAAGCTACAAATTCAGCGTGCATTGTCGACGATGCAACGATCGATCGCTTGACTTTTTCCATGATATGGCTCCTCCTGCTAGAGTGAACACATATCCGTAAGTGGACTTCTTGGTGTCTTTACACCCACCCAATCTGCATCTGAATAACCCACAATCTCTAGGGCATCCGACCTTCTATAGGTCAACATGAGGTCTTTGTCCCTTGCAAATAACGCAGAGCTTTCTTGGCTGCTATCCGCTGCTTTTCCTGGATTTGATCGATATCTCGCCAAGCATCCGGTTGTGAATGCTAAGTCGTATGTACACACTTGAGCGTACATTAAGCTTCCGATCATGAAGCATATGGAACCGATTTCATTTCTTCTTTCTCATACTCATTCGAGGACACCGAGAGTTCTCAAATTTATCACCCTTGACTATTGGAGCAGTAATTGTATTACAAGCATGCATACTATACCTTTTAAGACATTTTCTATATATGTCTTCTCGAGATCCTAATATTCCTTGATTCCTATCTCTATGGATTTTAATCCCTAAGACATAGGATGCTTTTCCCATGTCTTTCATGTCTAAATTCGAGGACATGAATATCTTTGTTTCTTGCAAGAAGTTCTCATCACCGCTTGCTAAGAGGATGTCATCTACATATAGGACTAGGAAAATATATCTCCCATTCTCGAACTTTGCATAAATGCAATTATCTTCCTCATTTTCTTTGAAACCAAATTTTCTTATGGTCTCATCAAATTTGAGATACCACTTGTCTCGAGGCTTGCTTTAATCCATAAATGGATTTCTTTAAGTGGCATCCCAAATTTTCTTTTCCTTCTATGACAAAACCTTTGGGTTGAGCCATGTAAACCTTTTCCGATAGCTCCCCATTTAGGAAGGCGGTCTTGACATCCATCGATGTAACTCTAAATCAAAATGGGCAACTAGTGCCATGATGATTCTGAATGAATCCTTTGTGGAAACAGAGAAAAGGTTTCATTATAATCGATTCCCTCTCTTTGAGTGAAGCCTTTTGCTACAAGTCTTGCCTTGTACCTTTCTATATTCCCTCTGAGTCTCGTTTGGTTTTGTAGACCCATTTACTGACCCTCTTGTCTTGGCTCCTTTGGGAACTTCTTCTAAGTCCCAAACTTTATTAGTACTCATAGATCTCATTTCATCCTCCATGGCGCAAGCCACTTGGATGTATCATGACTTCTAATGGCTTCCTCAAAAGTAGTGGGGTCTCCTCTAAGTTCATGTCCTCACTAATGTATACTTCATAATCATCGTGATAGCAGATCTCGACTGTGTGACCTTCTTACAGCACATTTTTTTCTTCGCTTCTTGTGGTGGTGGATTCTCGAGCACTGACCTCTTGATCTCGATTCTGAGGCTCGAGCACCGTTAAAGCAGGAGGCTCAAAATCGTTGAGTCTCGAGCTTCTTGCTCATTTGTCATTGTGCGAGATGGTCCAAGATCCACACAGGACTGCAACCACGCTTGTTTGAACTGGAGGTGCACCTCGGTGGGTAATGAGAAATAAGGTTCTTGAACTATTGGAGTTGGGACATACACCCTCTTTTCCTCAAGATTTATTTCTCGTGGTACCGTACTCCCTGATCATATCATTCTCTAGGAACACTTGCATGTCTTGTTTCGCAAATTTAGTGTGTCTTTCAGGCAAGAGAACCAGAAACCCTTTGATCTCTCGGGGTAGCCAATGAAATGGCAACTCACAGCTTCTTTCATCTAATTTTCCCCGCTGTGGTGAAATATTCTTGCCTCAATGGACAGCCCTGCACATGTAAGTAGTTAAGAGTGGGCTTCCGCCCGTCCATAACTCATACGGTGTCTTGGGTATTGACTTACTTGGAACCTCATAATATATGAATGGCGGTTTTAACGCCCATCCATAGCCCTAACGGTAGAGTGGAATAGCTTAACATACTACGCACCATATCCATTAAAGTGCGATTTCTTCTTCGCTACTCCATTCTGCCGAGGGTCGCCCGGCATAGAATCTTGGGCTACTATGCCATTCTCATTGCTGAGAACCTGCAAAAGGCCACGGGACTTGTCCATACGGTGTATGGCGCCGTAGTACTCCCCCCACGGTCAGATCTTACTATCTTTATCTTTAGGTTATGTTGATTCTCAACTTCTGCTTTAAATATCTTAAATTTATCCAAAGCTTCTGATCTTTCTTTGATAGGGTATATGTAGCCATAGCGAGAGTAGTCATCTGTGAACGTTATGAACGAGTCATAGCCATCTACAGCCTTTACTGAAAAAAGAACAACATATATCTGTGTGTATAATTTCTAATACTCCTGAACTTCGCTTGGCTGTTTTCTTAATTTGCTTTGCAAATTTGCCCTTTATGCAATCTATGCAGTGTTCTAGATCTGTAAAGTCTAAAGGATGGAGAATTTCTTCCTTTATTAGGCGTTCTATTCTCCCCCTCGAAATGTGACCTAAACGACAGCGCCACAATTTCGATGAGGATTCTCCATCGTCTCTCTTTCTTTTATTAGTCTTACTTGGTTCTCGCACTGAATCGGATACTTCTATAGCATTCACAACATTGCATGGGGAAAGTAAATAAAGCATGTCTGTCGGATGGCGAGACCCACATCAATATTATTACTCTGAATAATACACTTGTGGTCCCCAAAATGACAGTGAATGTTTTGATCATCCAATCTGGAAACTGAAATCAAATTCCTCCTTAAGGAGGGTACATAAAGAACATCTCTTAAAAGAAGTACAAAACCATCATCTAATTCTAAACTAAGATCTCCGATGGCTTTGACTGGAGCTTCTTTTCCATCTGCTACTTTAATTGTTCTTTCTCCTCTTAAAAGCATCCTCTTCGTATGGAATCCTCAGAAAGAGTTTGCAACATGTACAGTTGCACAGAGTCAATCCACCAAGCATTAGTGGAAAATTCTAAATACAGGGTTTCATCTATAAAAGTTACATGATCTATACCGTTCTTCAGAAGATGCTTTAGGAAATCTGGACAATCCTTCTTGTAGTGCCCCTTCTTGTAGTACATGCAAGTGTCTATCGCCACTGGGAAAAACTTGCCATTGCCCTTGCCACTGCTAGAAGAAGCATGCTCTTTCTGTCCACCTTGACCTGGTTTCTTGAATGCCGGTTTAGATTGGGCATTTTCTTCTTTAGTTGGTTTTTGACCAGATTGACATTGTCTCCTTTGCGAAATTTCAGCCTTTCTTCTTCTTGGACACACTGAGCCATGAGTTGATCTAAACTCCATTGACCTTTGACGGAGTTGTTGTAGTTCACATGGAATGTTTCAAATTCCTCTGGCAGAGACTGCATAATGATGTGAACCACAAACTCTTCTGGGAGTGGTGCATTGAAGTACTTGTTGAGCTTAGCTGCCATGGAGCTCATCTTCTGTATGTGTGCCCTAATCCCAGATCCGTCATATTTGGAGTTGACGAACTGTCTGGTCAGGGTACTAGCATACGCCTTGGAGGAGCCCACAAACTGGGCTGCAACCCTCTCAAGGTACTCCTTGGCAGTATCACATTCTGTGATAGCACCTCTAACTGATTCTTGTATAGAGTGCTTGATGATAATCAAACACTTTCTGTTGGACTTCTCCCATTTTATCTTGTCTAGATCATATTTCATCTGCTTATGATCATAATCTGGCTCCCCCACTTGGGGTGGTGTAGGACGAGGATTCTGCAGTGCAAAATCCAAGTCACTCAATTCTAGGATCATCTCGATCCTCTCTTTCCAGACGGAGTAATTACTCCCATCTAGAGGCTGAATATTGCCCAACTGAGACAATATCATTGCAGCACTTGAGCCTTCCGTTGAAAAAAACAGGAAAAAATTGTTAGACATAGGCTCAATAAAAAAAATACTGCATATCTCTAGCATGAATTAAAATCAACGTTGGTCAAAATTAAAACATGCTCATAGCTCTAAAATCATCGTTGGATGAAACTAGAACAAACTTAATCTTAATACTGGCATAGCATGGAATTTTAACGTTGGTTAATATAACATGAAAATGCCACAAGTTTCTAGATTCTAATAAAATTTTCTGTATAATTTTCAACGTTGGTTTCAAATTATACAGAAAAAACAAAATAAATGATACTATGATCAAAAATTCTATATTTGCAGCGGAAACTAGATATTTCAGCTCCCAGCCCCTAGTTCATTTCGGAGAATCACTTCACGGAATCACCCTAGGAGCGATTATCGAAAAAGCTATTTGTTCGGTGAGCTCCACGATTCACTCGCAGGTTTCGGAGCAGAGCTCACCAAACAGGCCTAAGTCAAAAAAACATAAATCACTTTCTCGAATTCTTATGTGAAGCTGGTTGATTTTTTCTTGTTTGATAGAGCTTCTCAGTTTTTCATAGAAAAGCTGAAGTTAAGAGCTCTGCCAAACGCACCCTAACATGAGATAAACAATCTCAAATGTCCGATCAAGTTATAAGATCCTGATTATTGATCATGTCCTATCTGGAAGAACTAAGACTCGCGTTCAAGACCAGGAAGCGGCAGACGTGTGAAGCATTCAGGAATCAGGATAGGAGGACTTGAGGCGGGCTGTTTGATTCCTAGACGTTGGATCCTTGTTGGACAGTCCAGATCAGGCGCCACCACTTACGTTACAGCTGCAGTCACCTTGCTGACAGCCGGCTCCCCCTCCCCTGTTGCCTGTTCGTTCCTTCCTCTGCCAGCACCGCCGCCGCTGCCGCCGAAACCCCTTCCTCCTCCATCCGCGCCGCCGCCGAACCCGCCGCCTCTAGCCCTCGTCCTTCCTGCCACCTCGAAGCGGAGGAGCTCTTCTCTCGTAGTCGTAGGCGTCTTCCTCCTCCGACAATCCCTCTGCCGGTGCTCGACTGGTGTGGAGTGAAGATCCATCCGGGCTTGGATTGATTCCTTCTATTGCTGGTAAGGAAGCTCTGCCTAGCTTGCTTGGATTGCCGCTCGTTCCGCTCGTCGTGGCCTTTTCTTTGCATTCAACAATCCAATCCAACCAGATCTGTCTTATACTTGTTGTTCTTGTTCGCCACGATCCATCTCAGCTCAGTTGACCCCATCCCATCCCTATTGATAGGACCGTCCAAAGTGCCCTGCACTAATACTACAATTCGCAGCAAGTTTATTTTCCAGAAAACAAAATGGTGGTTCAACTGATTGAAGTTGAACCCGCATGCCCCCGCGGGAATTCCGCCCCTGGTATGGCGTAATGTGGTTCCATCCCATGGGAACTTGAGCTTGCACAAGGGAATGCAGCTTTAGGAAGACCAAATGATGCTTTGAGCGAAGTCGGCCGTACTTAGGCATGTGCGGTTTGGTGCTCTTCTGGTGGGATCACAAGTACCTGTGTGCTGCTGACAAAAGCATTAGGTGCTTCCATGTGGTTTTCAGTAAGCGTTTTGCAGATTTAGGTGGTTAGTTTTGGCAAAAGACGTAAGCTTCTCAAAGCCCATGACACCAAGTCCTTGTTCAGCTCAATTTTTTGATTTTTTAGTGAGACCTTGGAAATGAACGATTAACATGCCTTTTGTTGTTCTTGGATGTTCCTAAGAAGCAAAATACTATGTTTTACAGCTCCCAAGCACAATGATGTGTGTAGCTAGAGATATTGTGGTCTTAACTATTGTATGTAACTTAAAACTGAAAGTTCTATGTCAGTGTGCATAAGGAAATTAGAAGCCCCATTTAAAATGTCATATTTCTCATCAGGTGCTTATTCTCATAGTAATCATGCAGAGTAGTAAATCAGGTTTTAATTGGCGCAAGTGCGGTGACAAATGAATTTCAAATGGTGACACATTGTATTCTTGACTCCTCTTAGGATCCTAGCTTAAAAAATACTCCTACATACATATGAATGCTTAGCCATTTGAGTCAACAGTGTCTAATTGTGCAATACTCTCCTTTACACTCTATTGTTTGGTTGCTTGGAATCTTGACTAACATATTTTGGGCCTATACTTGTGTATACAGCTTATGGACTCCGAGATCTTGGCCTTCATGCACTTCTCGTGGAGAGCATAGTTACTAAAAACGTGGTTCATCCAAGTCACAGTACAGGATTCGGATTCGTGATTCACCACTTTTCTTCCAATTTTCACTGCAAACACGAACCCTGTACCCTAAACCGGTTCAGGTTCGACGAATCTAGTTCGCAATTCGCAGGGTTTACAGCGAATCCGGTAACTATGGTGGAGAGTCTCAAGCATGAGAGTGTACATCTAGAATAATGTTTGTGCTTACATGTGTGCTTGAAAGCATGGGCTCATCCTGTAGCAGACCTCATTCTTTAAATGAGGTTGAAGCAGCTGAAAATGCAAAAGTAAGATATCACTTAGACTAACTGAGAAAGTAAATGCTAAGCAAATTGGTTAACTACCCCATTTGATTTCTTCTGATACACCTTGTAACAGTCTGCAGACATTGACCGGCGAATTTTGCAAGAGACAAAGGCAGAGCAACACATCCATAAGCTCTTACTTCTTGGTACTGCCAACTTACTTAAATCAAATAGACATTTCCTTATGCCACTGATCAATTCTATCTAGAGAGTTTGCTGGTTCAGAAAAAGAAGTATCCCTCCAGTTCCTCTCTAGTCAATTCTGTTTGTGTATTTTCTTTGTTTTTGAAAAGTACAACCTTTCTCATATTTGTCATCAACAAATTAGTGAACGAATGGATCCTAGAAAACATTAGTTTGGACCTATTCCTAATAGCACTCCTTTTAATTGCTTTCTTTTTAAGGTGCTGGAGAATCAGGAAAGTCTACAATTTTTAAACAGGTAAGGCTTTCTGTTATATTCCCTGGAGAATCATATACTATTGCATCAGTGTGTCTGATGTATTCTGATTGTTTATTTGCAGATAAAGCTCCTTTTCCAAACTGGCTTTGATGAGGCAGAACTTAGGAGCTATACATCCGTTATCCATGCTAATGTGTATCAGACAATTAAAGTATGCAATACTGGAAAGGGTGTGTCTATTTTTTTCTCTTATTGCATAGTGGGGATTATGTAGGAATTTTGACTAGGGAGTTGTATGCTTTTCCTATGAAATTGTGTTTACACATCTTTTGTCCGATTAATGAGTTAAACGTGCACAGATACTATGTGATGGAGCTAAAGAACTAGCCCAAGTGGAATCGGATTGTTCAAAATATGTTATATCCCCAGATAATCAGGTTTGCACCTTCTCTTTTATTCAGTAATTAGAGTTACATTTGGACATAAAAACATCAATGTTTCGCAATATTATAACTGTGATATTTTAACTGAAGCAGCACATAATTTACATGACTAGGCTATGGTCAATCCTGTTAAGACCTTGCAACTATGTTAAGCACTACTGCATTCTTATGTTTTGCATTGTCGCTCACTAATGAAAGGATATCTATTGAACTGTAATTCTTCCACCAAATGAACTAGAAGAAAATAAGCTCTAGCTTGTTCTTTTGTTTATTGCTCCTTCGATTTTCCAGAAATCATATTTGTCTTTTGATAGCTGGAAAATTTGTATTCTACCTTGCTATTACATTTGATTGCCTCAGAGAAGAATACTATTTCTTGATAGGCTCAACTAATTGTCATTTCAAATGTTGAGTGTTTAGATTCGAGCATTTTCAGGTATTGACCATGTACCCTGTTTTGATGGTTCTGGAATTAATTCTTGTCAAGAAATTTTGCCTTCTTAGGCATTACAATATGTTAGCAGCTTCACATTCTGCACCTTATGAAACCAATGAAATTATAAATTTTGTTTAGTTATAATGTCACATTATTGGAACTTCAGGAGATTGGAGAAAACTATCAGAAATCGATGGCAGGTTGGATTACCCATTGCTTAGCAAAGAACTTGTACAGGATGTAAGAAAATTATGGCACGATCCAGCCATTCAGGTGAAAAGAAGTTGCTATTTCAATTTTGTTAAATGTATATACTGTCGCACAGCCAGCTTAATTATAGAGAAATGCATTTACAGGAGACTTACTCACGTGGAAGTATTCTGCAAGTTCCTGACTGTGCACAGTACTTCATGGAAAATTTGGACCGATTAGCTGAAGCAGATTATGTACCAACAAAGGTCTGCAGCTATCCACAATGGGACATATTTATTTACAGGTTTTCTGATGTTTCTGCTAATATCATCTGTTTGATGTTGGTTATCAGTGTACTGAAACCTTCATCAGAGATGAGGTTGTCAAATGGTTATAAATATGGTCAAATATGAGATGTTTTTAAATGGTTATAAATATGGTCAAATATGAGGTATTTTTATCTTCCTTTTCTTCTGAAGACTGTGTGAGGCTAATGTTTTAAAATTCAATATTATGGAGGGAGCAAATATTATACTTTGTATACTGTATAACAAGGGTCAGTGGAATCCCGTTGACTAGTTGTTGTGCAGCGAGGGAAAAAAATCTATGTTGAACTAAACGTCCAAGGCTACTGGACTGCTACATATAAGGCATAATCTTATCTGAACATCTTGACCTTTTGAGTTTCCACATGTGTCCCCTACCAGATGACAGCAAAGAACCTTCTAATTCTGATCTACTGTGTAATATTTGTGGATGTTTTTAAAAGACATTGCTGATTGATCCTATATGCTATTTGAGTAATTTCAATAGGGTTTTGCTTATCCAAATGATGAACACCAAACTGCGTGTCAAAAGTTCTAGTTAACTTATGTGTGAGAAGTACATCAATTCATCCTCTCAGCATAGAAACTGAAAATTATATGTTGTTTACCTTACATGTGGACATCCCTTCATATGTCTGTCTTTCTAGCTTCCCTGGGCATTATTAACTGTGGAAGTTGTACAGTCGGTGTATATGAATAATTTATCACTGTACCTGATTATTCAAGAAGAGTTTAGGGCTGCTTACTGATCTGTCATAGTTTTTCAAGAATATGTGTGCAGTATTGTCCTTGTTAACATGTTGAGATATTTTGCAGGAGGATGTGCTTCATGCAAGAGTACGAACTAATGGTGTTGTAGAAATTCAATTTAGGTAATCTGCTGACATGAGGTTTACTTATTTTTTTCTCTGCTCCAAGGTGACAAACTGAAGTCCTTACCTTTTATATCTGAGATACAACCTGAGAGGATTTAAATATAGCTTTTTTATTATGAGAAAACTTGAATCATCGAGTTAACCGGTATTCTTTCTGCAGCCCTCTTGGAGAGAGCAAAAGAGGCGGAGAGGTATATAGGTTGTACGATGTAGGAGGTCAGAGAAATGAGAGGAGGAAGTGGATTCATCTTTTTGACGGTGTTAGTGCTGTAATCTTTTGTGCTGCCATTAGTGAGTGAGTACAATTTCTTTATTTGCATGAACTTATCCTAAACTGCTAAATTATTCCGAAGCTACTTCTAGGGCTGGAAAAAAAACTCGTTAGAGCTCGAATCAAAATTTCTTCAATTACAGTGGCTGATAGGTTCAAAATTGAAATAAGACAATTTCGAGCGAAAAAAGTTAACGAGGCTCGACTTGATAATGGCTCGTTAGCTCGAATTTGATGTAATCACTTAAATGGTACATAAAATGATTTTACATTAAACTGTGTCAATTTCGAAAGAAACTTGGTAATAACTCGTTAAGCTCGATATCCAGCCCTAGCTACTTCTTACTTTAGAATTACTGTGCAGCACTGTAAAAAGAGTGTTGTAAAACTTGCGTTTAAAAACTTTTGTCTGTAATATTGATCTATTTGCCAAGATAATTAGAACACTTGCTGTGTTACTCAGGTTTAGTTGTGGTTCTTTGATTTTAACTGTATTTTCAATTAAACATTTTGAATATAAACCAAACATGTTCTAAAACTTTAGTTGTTCGCATAAAAATATAACACACCTTTGATCTAATGTTGGGGGCTGTTAATTTCAGGTACGACCAGACGTTATTTGAGGATGAGACAAAGAACAGAATGATCGAGACCAAGGAACTCTTTGACTGGGTTTTAAAGCAAAGATGCTTTGAGGTCTACATCTCAACCTCTGTTCTCATTCTATTTGTTACCCATTTCCAATCCTACCTGATGCCATGCTGATTTCCAGAAAACATCGTTCATGCTGTTTCTCAATAAATTCGATATATTCGAGAGGAAAATACAAAAGGTAAGGAGTGTCCTTTGTACCCACCAGGAGCTGAATAATACTTAGTATGCGTGTGTGTACCAACATTTGCCCTCCTTATGTAGGTTCCTTTAAGCGTGTGCGAGTGGTTTAAAGACTACCAGCCTATTGCACCTGGCAAACAGGAAGTGGAACATGCATACGAGTGCGCTCTTCTCTCTCTCTATCACCCTCAGATAAACATGTGTTTGCGGCTACGCGCACATGCTTTCCCAGACAAGTATTTCCGTTGTCTATCTACATTTGCCGTTATGGCAGCTTATGGTCTAGAGGTGCGTTTTTACAGGTTTGTCAAGAAGAAGTTTGAAGAGCTCTACTTCCAGCGCAGCAAGCCCGACCGTGTAGACCGGGTGTTCAAGATCTACAGGACAACAGCCCTGGACCAGAAACTTGTAAAGAAGACATTCAAATTGATTGATGAGAGTATGAGACGCTCCAGGGAAGGAGCTTGATTGAGGCAGGACTTTTGTAGGTCACAGGAAAGGCAATTAGGATGGTCAGAGGAGCAGAAGTTTACAGTGTCACAGCTGTCTATCGTAATTCTTTTTACACGAGGAACATTGATTGACCCTTCTGTGCTTTCAGAAGCTAGGAAAGAATTCTGTTGACTACTATGCAAATGTTCTGCAGATTTTTTTTTCCAATCGTGCTCTTTATTTGATCGTGACATGCCCACATGCATTTGTTGTTGTCTGCTCATGAGCAGAGTATATGTTTGAGTGAGGCCTAGTTTAGAATAGTTTCTGATTGTACAGATTCTAGATTTTTCAAAAATCAGGTGGATGACAGTTATTGATTTTTCAAGAATACAGAATTTGGATTTTCTAAGAAACTTCTTGAGAAGCTTCTCCCACAATAAAAAGATTGTATGTAACATTCCAGTTTTTGAGTTTTTTGTGCTTGAATTTCAAAATCCGAACCAGTTGCAATTTATTCGAATTAATTCCAGCTTAAATTGAATTTTTAAAAGCAAAAAGGATTTAATTTGATTAACCCATACTTCAATTTAAAGATTTCTTGTTTTTATTGGGTTCCTTGTGCTTCATTGAATTTTTCTGTACTTTTGGAGATTTATTTGAATTTATTTCCTATTTATTTGAATTATTTGAAGTTTATTTGGATTTATTGGAGTTTATTCGAATTTACTGGCATTTTCCTAAATTCAGAAATGAATTAAAAATCACTTTTCCCCCGTATGGGCCGAAATCCTAGTTCATTCTCTCGGCCCATCCTTGTTCCTCCTACCTAGCCATAGTTCCCTAAATCAAACCCTAATCCACTTCAATTTCAAATTGTCGGATCTTGATTCGACGTTAAAATCTTCGCTTTCGTCATCGTACTTCATGATAGTCGATTGTGCGGCGTGTGCGCCCCGATGCTTGCCACGTCGCCTTGGCCGAAAATCCAAACCCTAGCCTTCATTTCGTCTGCTGATTTCAATCCAACGGTCATCTCGCGCCGCATCGCACCTCAGCGTCAAACCCTAACCCTAGATTGCTTCAATTCCTACCGTCGGATTCCGATCCAACGATCGTCCTCCGCCCGCACCGCAAAACCCTAACCCTAACTCGTTTCTTTCCTCGCCGTTGGATCCGGATCCAATGGTTGTGCTTCGTTCCGCGTTTTGAGCCATCCGATCGTCGCCGAATCGACGGCTACAGCAGCGCCACGTCGCCCGAGCGTTGCGCGCCAGCCAAACCCTAAACCTAACTCACATCAATCCCGACCGTTGGATTCTAATCCAACGGCCATCGATCTTCCCGTGTCTCGCACCGCACGATCGCTACCGCGCGTGTGGCTTGGATCGTGCCACGTTGCCCACGCAACCGTCGCCGCCGAAACCCTAGCGTCGCGCGGTCATCTTCGGTTCCCGTGCCCTTCACGCCTCCCCAGGCTATTTAAAGTCGCCGTCTCTCACCTCCCGAGTTTACGCCGCCCACGCCGCACTGCCGGCCCTACCCATTCCACCGGAGACGCTGGCTGGCCATCCGCCGACCTCGCCTGGTTATTCTCCGCGCCGAGCTTTCCGCGTTGATTTCTCCACGGTGAACCTCGCCACTCTTTTGGTACCATTGAGTTCATCTTATTTTAATCTCTAATCCGCACAAAACCTTGCTCGATCCGCTGTTCTCTGCTGCTTCCGTGTCATCTTCTCCACCGGTGGTTAATGCCGCTTCGCGCCGATCTCTTCATTCGCCGTGGCTGCTTCGATCAACCGCCGACGCCGGATTGCCGCGTCGCCGGCTGCGTCCTCACATCTTCATCGTCCGATCTAAGGTGAGCGTCTCAGATCGAGCCGCGTCGCCGGTGCCACGCCAAATCAGGCATGGCACAGGCTGCAGCGTACCCACGCGTGCGCGCCACATCACCGCCACCGTATGCCCTAGATCCGCATGGCATCCACGTTAGCCCAGCCTGTCATGCCCCCCCCCCCGTGAACCCCTCGGTGAACTCAGTTCACAGTGGACCGAGTCGCTAACTCATGGGCCCCACGCGTCAGCACATGTATTTTGTCTTTTTTGATTATTCCGAAAATCCGAAAATTCCAACCAATCGCAGCTTGACACGTGTCACGTCTATGATTTTTCTGATTTTCCCTCCCGAGCAACTTCCAAGAGCCCGTTCTCCTCCGTTCGAACTCCGATTCGAACGATTCAAATTTCTAAATTCATCTAAAATCATGCTCTATCTTCCAGTGCCTTTCTTTTGATTTTTGGATTTTATTTAAATTTATTTTATTTATTTTGTTCTTATTTTACGTGTAGACGACGCAACTGAAGCGCAAGCGGATCCTCCGGAAGAAGTAGCACCAGCGGGAGGAGTTGAAGGCAAGTCTTCCTTGAACATATTGATCCTAAATTTCATGAAAATTATATTTTGTTTTAAATTATGCATGCTATCATTTTGAGTAAAGTACTTTAAATGCAATTTTAATGATTAGCTAAATTCCAATTTTGTTATGCCCTCATTGATATTAATTGTCACAACCTTGACACCTTAGGAAAACATTAAGTACTGTAATTGATAATTAATATTGTGGTATGGGACGGTAGTATTGCTTAGTCTTACTGAAATACCTCGGTATCTTACCATTATGGACATTCTTTCAATCATTGTTCAAAACGAATTGTGAAATTATGGCAATAGGTATTGCTGGTATTATTTAATCGAAATAAAATGAAAATGGTTTAGACCGGGCTGATGGTTGTTTGGAGTGCGGGATGCACGAGATCTGGTTTAGTGTTTGTTCCGCCCTAGTCAATTAAGGACCAAGCGTGTGTTACCTTGGACCGAGCTTTCACCGCAACCACAAGTCTATATGGGTACGACTGCTAAGTAATTTATGCGTGTCGTTATTAGCTTCACCATTTGGTTGAATGTGGGTGTCGGGTAGACACTTGCAAGGCGCAAGAGGGGCTTCAGATCTGGGATTTAGCCCTAACAATGTGAAACCTTAGCGGTGAAGTTGGTAGCGGTGTCGCACATTGTAAAGGCCTTGTCATGATCTCTCTGCCGACACACCAAAGGAAGTGTGTTAATTCCATGGCAAAAAGAGTTGATCATGTCTTGTGGGTAAAGTGTACAATCTCTGCAGAGTTAAAACTACTTGAGTAGCCATGCCCACGGTCATGGGCAGGCGAGGTACGCTAGCACATTGTAGATTTTCTGGTTTTGGTTTTAAATGAAAATGGTTTTGGAAAACCGTGAGTGGTTGGAACTCGCGGGTTTTGGTTTGGCGGTTGGAGCCAATCGGGTGGTTGGAACCTATGAAATTGTTATACATCAAATTCAAATGTTATTTATTTACATTTTCACAACATCTTGCTTTATGAAATTTACTATTGCTATTTCAAGTTAAATTGCTTTCTACGAAATGAACCCTATATGCCTTCAATTGTTAGCCTTGCATATAGTTATCATGCATTAAGTTTCCAAGACTTATGAGTACTTGCAGTGTACTCACCTTGCAACATCAAATTTTTCCCTAGAGGAGTATCCTGTCAAGGTGATTATGATTTCTTTGCTCATGATTCGGCGAAGGTGACCTGCACTTTAGGGAGCACACCTCACTGCGGTTCGTGGGCATATGGATCTGCTCTTTTTGTTGCTATTGTTTAATTTTTTGCTATTTACCAACCTTTTGAGCCATAAGGCTTTACTTGTAATAATGTGTTTACACCGCTATTTCCTTTTGCTTAATTGTCATGTTGTTTACTTTGTGATATGACTATATTATCATCATCAGAAAGCTTCTACGAGTGTGCTAGCTGTTCTGGACTAGCATTGCTAAACTTAGAGGGTCTGATTTGAAACTGGTCTCGATAGAGGTGGTATCGAGGCATATCGACCGAGGTCGCAACCCTAGTTAGAATGGTCTTTAGAATTTCAAAATTATTTTCTAAATCAAACCAACGAATTTGAATTTAATAGTTGGTCTTTCTTACCTTACTCTTAGGTTCCTAATTCCTTTCCTTTGCTGAAATATTATTTTGAAAATTTAAATTTGACCTTATCTCCTGAAATGTCTCTAAGTCTTCAGTCGTCTGCAAGAATTTCAATCAAGGAAGATGATGGTCCTTGTTCTCTTCAAGACCGATGGAAGGACTGCTAGAAGAATCAAGTGGACGAAAGATCGCTCAAAAGGACTCTTATGAAGAATAAGTTATTAGTGCCAATGTCACCCCTTTTTCACTTAGTAGTTGGAGTTTATTTGGATTTTTGTTGCTTGCTTGTTGGGTGTGTTGTACACTTGCCCTAGGCATTGTGCTGCAGCCACCTTTCGTTGGAGTTTCAGTTGCTTGTTTTGCCTTGGAATGGCTACCTCCCTAGTCTCCTTATCTTTTGCTTTTTCCTCTCATCTATCCTGGCCGCTGCTTCCGCTTGGAGAGTCGAGAAGTCGTGAGCTGGTCGCAGAGGCCGTGGTCGTGGTCGTGGCTGTCAAAGCCACAAGAGCAAAGAGGATTCTCAGAGCAAAGAAAGTCACAGAGCAGAATTGCCACCGCCGCCACCCTTCCAACCTCGGGATGGCAGATATGCAAAGAATGATGGCAATGCAAGCCAGCTTTTGCAAGCCCTTGCTTAGAGCATAGTGAACAATCAAAAGCACAAAGACCCAATGGCGCCAAGGATGCACCACATACCAAAGCTTGAGAGTTCATGAGAACCGGACCGCCACCTTCTCGAGAGTTGGTGAACCTTGGAGGCGATTTATTGGTTAAGGGATGTCGAGAAGAAGCTCCAGTTGGCTCAGTGCGATGACCGTGAGAAAGTTCTTTATGCCAGCCACCAGCTAAAGGGAGTTGCTGCGACTTGGTGGGACAATTTCTGTGCTGCCCATCAGAATACTCAATCTATCACATGGGAAGAATTCATCGAGGCCTTCAGAACTACTCATGTGCCCGCGGGGATCATTGAAATGAAGAAGAGAGAGTTCCGTAAGCTGCATCAGGGAAACCAGAGTGTTTCTGAATATCTCAACCGGCTCACTCATTTGCCAAGGTATGCACTGAGGATGTGGCCACCGAAAGTGCCAAGATCCGAGGTTCATGGAAGGACTTGACCCCGACATCAAGGTTCAGTTTGTTGCTTTGGATTTTCCAAACTTTCAGCATATGGTGAACAAAGCCCTAGTGCAAGAGGATGCTTTTCATCAGCAGCGGGAGTCGCGCAAGAGAAGATGGCATTTCAGCTCACCAGGAGCGAGTGGTTCTCGCCGTGTTTCCTCCTCGTTCAACAGGACGCTTTGTCACTCGAGCACATCAGGTTGCTCTCTTGACCTCGCCAGCTTGCTCAAGGACCTCAGCTTGTTGCCAATGCTCAGCCTCAGAAAGGAAATTCCAATGCTGCAGGAGTTCAGTGCTTTCATTGCCACCAGATGGGACACTATGCCAACAATCGCCCTCGGCGCCACCAAGGACACCAAGTTGCCATTCAAACCTTGGGATCCGATTCGCCAAGACCCCAAAGGTGCAAGGACAAGGCCGTGGAGCGTGCTAGACCCCAAGAGCTCCGCAATCTTTTGGAAGAGGACGTGTCAACCACGTGATCTGGCAGAAGTTATGGAGGCATTATCTCATTGGAAATCATTAGAGATCTTCACCGACCATAAGAGTTCAAATACATCTTCACCCAAGCGCACTCAACTCGCGATGAGAAGATGGTTGGAATTAATCAAAGATTATGATGCGGAATACATTACCACTCCGGCAAGGCCAATGTGGTTGCCGATGCCCTGCCGAAGAGCTATTGCAATAATTTGATGATTCAAGAAGGACAAACCGCTTTCACGAAGAATTTCATTAGCTACCAATTTGGGATTAGTGGAAGAAGGTTGTGTTGCTGCCTTGGAAATTCAGCCAACCTCGTGGACCAAATCAAGAAGATGCAGGTCGATATGAAGCCGCTAAGATCAAGGACGAGAATAAAGGAAGGTAAAGCCCGTGATTCTCTCAAGATGAGGAAGGAACAAGGTGGCTTGGACAGAGTATCTATGTGCCAAATCGTAAAGAAATCAAGTAGTTGATTCTCGGGAAGCGATGAGTCAAAGATACTCAATTCACCAGAAACGCCAAGATGTATCATGATCTCTCAAGTGTGTATTGGTGGCCCAGATGAGAAAGGAAATTGCGAATATATAGCCATGTGCGATGTGTGCACCGAAGTCAAAATTTCAACATCGAGGCCAGAGGTTTGTTGCACCATTGAAGGTGCCCAATGGAAGTGGGAAGAAGTTGGGATGGACTTCATTACAGGACTTCTGAGGACCAGGTCGGGATATGATTCAATTTGGGTTGTGGTGGATCGACTGACGAAAGTTGCACATTTCATTCCGGTGAAGACGACCTACAAGGGAGATAAGCTTGTAGAGCTGTATATGGCAAGGATTGTGTGCTTGCATGGTGTGCCCAAGAAGATTGTCTCGGATAGAGGAACGCAATTCACATCGAGATTCTGGCAGAAGTTGCAAGAAGCTTTGGGTACCAATCTGAACTTCAGTACAACCTATCAGCTCAGACGGATGGACAGACTGAGTGGGTAAATCAAGTTCTGGAGGATATGTTGAGGGCTTGTGCATTGTCCAATGCAACCAGTTGGGATCAAAGTTTGTTCTTATACGAATTTCATACAACAACAGCTATCAAGCCGCTTTGGTGATGTCGCGCTTGAAGCTCAGATGGCGAAAGTGCAGAGACACCTCTGTTGGAATGAAACAGGTGATCGTCAAGTCTTCGGTCCTGATATTTTGCAAAAGGTTGAGGAACAAGTGAAAACAATTCAAGAAAGGTTAAGAACAACGCAGTCAAGGCGGAAGAGTTATGCTGATAACCGCAGAAGAGAGTTGACCTTTGCTCCTGGTGATTATGTGTATCTGAAAGTCTCCCCGCTCAAAGGAATGCATCTATTCCAAGTCTGCGGAAAGTTGGCACCGAGATTCATTGGACCATTCCCAATCCTAGCCAGAAGTGGAGAAGTGGCTTATCAGCTGGAGTTGCCACCGCAGTTGTCAAATGTGCACAATGTTTTCCATGTGTCCCAGTTGAGAAAGTGCCTCAGAGTGCCAGAAAGTCAGATGCAGTTTGAAGATGTTGAGCTGCAGGAGGATCTTTCCTATCCAAGTAAATTCGATTAGAATTCTGGAAGAAGCTGAGCGTAGAACAAGGAACAAGTCGATAAAGTTTTGCAAGGTTCGGTGGAGCAACCATCCGAAGAAGAAGCCACCGGGAGCGAGGAGGATCTTGAGTGAGTACCCCACTTTCTTTCCTCAAGTCACTCCCAAATCTCTGGTCGAGATTTTCTATAGGGGTTTGTAACATTCAGCTTTTTGAGTTTTTTGTGCTTGAATTTCAAAATCCGAACCAGTTGCAATTTATTCGAATTAATTCCAGCTTAAATTGAATTTTCAAAAGCAAAAAGGATTTAATTTGAATAACCCATACTTCAATTTAAAGATTTCTTGTTTTTATTGGGTTCCTTGTGCTTCATTGAATTTTTCTGTATTTTTGGAGATTTATTTGAATTTATTTGCTATTTATTTAAATTATTTGAAGTTTATTTGGATTTATTGGAATTTATTCGAATTTACTGGCATTTTCCTAAATTCAGAAATGAATTAAAAATCCCTTTTCCTCCGTATGGGCCGAAATCCCTGTTCATTGTCTCGGCCCATCCCTGTTCCTCCGGCCCAACCGCCGTTCCCGCCGTCCAAACCCTAATCCACTTCAATTTCAGCCATCAGATCTTGATCCGACGTTCCGTGCTTGCCCGCGTCATCAGTCTTCGCTAGCCGTCAATTGTGGCCGCCAGGGCGCTTCGATGTTCGCCACGCCGCCTTGGCCGAAAATCCAAACCCTAGCTCGTCATTTCGTCAGATTTGGATTTCAATCCAACGGTCATCTCACCGCATCGCATCTCGGCGTACAAACCCTAACCTAGATTGCTTCAATTCCTACTGTCGGATTCCGATCCAACGATCGTCCTCCGCCCGCACCGCAAAACCCTAACCCTAACTCATTTTTTTCCTCGCCGTTGGATCCGGATCCAATGGTTGTGCTTCGTTCCGCATTTTGAGCCATCTGATCATCGCCGAATCGATGGCTA
The DNA here is from genome assembly GCA_036346375.1 of Guadua angustifolia. Classification (NCBI taxonomy): domain Eukaryota; kingdom Viridiplantae; phylum Streptophyta; class Magnoliopsida; order Poales; family Poaceae; genus Guadua; species Guadua angustifolia. The sequence continues at coordinate 10,176,536 of CM070522.1, forward strand.
CCAGAGGCGCACACGTTCGCGGCGTTGCCGCCACCAAACCCTAAACCTAATTCACATCAATCCCACCATTGATTCTAATCTAACGGCCATCGATCTTCCTGTCTCGCGACCGCGATCGATGCGTGTCAGGCAGCTTTGATCGTGCCACGTTGCCCACGCAACCCGCCAGCCAAACCCTAGCGCCAAGACGGTCATCTTGTTCCGTGCCCTTCACGCCTCTCGTGCTATTTAAAGCCGCCGCCTCTCACCTCCCGAAGTTTACGCTACGCCGACCTTTGCCGCCCTACCCATTCCACCGAGACGTCGCTATTCAGACGACTCATGGAAGTTAAACCGCTGGCCCGAGCTTGTTGATTTCTCTGCCGCCGGTGAACCTCCGCCACTCTTTTTGGTACCATTGAGTTCATCTTGTTTTAATCTCTCAAATCCGCACAAAACCTTGCTCGATCTCGCTGCTCCTCTGCTTTTCCCGTGTCATCTTCTCCAGCTCCGGTGGTTAACGCCGCCACTTCGCCGTCGATCTCCTTCCTTCGCTCATGGCCGTTCGATCAACCACCGACGCCTCGGATCAAGCCGCGTCACCGCGCCTGCGTCCTCGCATCTTCATCGTCCGATCTAAGGTGAGCGTCTCAGATCAAGCCGCGTCGCCGGTGCCACGCCGAATCAGCCGCCACGTGGCACCGCGTGCTAGCCACGTGTGCGCCACATCACCGCCACCGTATGCCCTAGATCTGTGTGGCATCCACGTCAGCCCAGCCTGTCATGCCCCCCCGTGATCCCCTCGGTGAACTCAGTTCACAGTGGACCGAATCGCTGACTCGTGGGCCCCACGCGTTAGCACATGTATTTTGTCTTTTCTGATTATTCTGAAAATCCGAAAATTCCAACCAATCGCAGCTTGACACGTGTCACGTTTGTGATTTTTCCGATTTTCCCTCCCGAGCAACTTCCGAGAGCCCGTTCTCCTCCGTTTGAACTCCGATTCGAACGATTCAAATTTCTAAATTCATCTAAAATCATTCTCTATCTTCTTGTGCCTTTATTTTGATTTTTGGATTTTATTTGAATTTATTTTATTTATTTTATTCTCGTTTTACGTGTAGACGACGCAGCTGAAGCGCAAGCGGATCCTCCGGAAGAAGTAGCACCAGCGGGAGGAGTTGAAGGCAAGTCTTCCTTGAACATATTGATCCTAAATTTCATGAAAATTATATTTTATTTTAAATTATGCATGCTATCATTTTGAGTAAAGTACTTTAAATGCAATTTTAATGATTAGCTAAATTCCAATTTTGTTATGCCCTCATTGATATTAATTGTGACAATCTTGACACCTTAGGAAAACATTAAGTACTGTAATTGATAATTAATATTGTGGTATGGGACGGTAGTATTGCTTAGTTTTGCTTAAATACCACGGATCTTACCATTATGGACATTCTTTCAATCATTGTTCAAAACGAATTGTGAAATTATAGCAATAGGTATTGCTGGTATTATTTAATTGAAATAAAATGAAAATGGTTTAGACCGGCGGATGGTACATTTGGTGGGTGCGGACGACGAGATCTGGTTTAGTGTTTGTTCCGCCCTAGTCAATTAAGGACCGAAGCGTGTGTTACCTTGGACCGAGCTTTACCGTACAACCACAAGTCTATATGGGTACGACCTGGCTAAGTAATTTGTGCGTATCGTTATTAGCTTCGCCATTTGGTTGAATGTGGGTGTCGGGTAGACACTTGCAAGGCGCAAGAGGGGCTTCACATCTTTGGATTTAGCCCAACAATGTGAAACCTTAGCTGAAGTTGGTAGCGGTGTCGACATTGTAAAGGCCTTGTCATGATCTCTCTGCCGACACACCAAAGGAAGTGTGTTAATTGCATGGCAAAAAGAGTTGATCATGTCTTATGGGTAAAGTGTACAATCTCTGCAGAGTTAAAACTACTTGAGTAACCGTGCCCACGGTCATGGGCAGGCGAGGTACGCTAGCACATTGTAGATTTTCTGGTTTTGGTTTTAAATGAAAATGGTTTTGGAAAACCGTGAGTGGTTGGAACTCATGGTTTTGGTTTGGCGGTTGGAGCCAATCGGGTGGTTGGAACCTATGAAATTGTTATACATCAAATTCAAATGTTATTTATTTACATTTTCGTCAAATACTGCTTTATGAAATTTACTATTGCTATTTCAAGTTAAATTCTGCTTTACGCAAATGAACCCTATATGCCTTCAATTGTTAGCCTTGCATATAGTTATCATGCATTAAGTTTCCAAAACTTATGAGTATTTGTGTACTCACCCTTGCAACATCAAATTTTTCCTAGAGGAGTATCCTCGTCAAGGTGATTATGATTTCTTTGCCTGCGGATTCGATGAAGGTATCCGGACTACTAGGGAGCGCACCCCAGTCGGTTGCCTGTGGGCATATGGACTGGCTCTTTTTGTTGCTATTGTTTAATTTCCACTGCTACTTACCAGCTTGAGCCATAAGGCTTTACTTGTAATAATGTGTTTACACTGCTATTTCCCTTTTGCTTAATTGCTGTTGTTTACTTTGTGATATGACTATGTTATCATCACTGTGCTTGCTGAGTGTGCTAGCTGTTCCTGGACTAGCACGATTAAACTCATAGGGGTCGGATTTGGAAATCCGCACTACCTTGAAAAAGGTAATCGCTGGTGATTCGAATCGCCATCGCGATGATTTCTGACCGCCATCGATTTAGTGCCACCGATAATCCAGATTATCGCGACGGTTCTAGAACCGCCTAAAGATAACATTATTTGTGACGATTTTTGACTAGAACCGTCATCGATATTTCGATATCGCGACGGTTCCAGCTAAAAACCGCCATCGATATCAGGTATCGTTGGCGGTTTTTGGCTAGAACCGCCATCGATAGTTCGGCCACGTAAAATAAAAATCGGCATTTGTGGCTAGCCTCAGGCAGTGCTAGCCATGCCCTTTGTATAGAAAATAATCACAGATAATACTGACAGGATTGGTAATTTGTATTGGCTACAATACATAGAGCAACTTCAGAATATATATAAGAGAATTGATAGAAGTATCATACAGGAAGGCAATACATAGTATTAGCTCTAAAGAACTTGTATCATGTTCTCAAAGGCAATATATATATAAGAGAATCAGAAGTTCTCAGAACTATAGTTACCTCGTGCAATAATTGTGAAATTCTCTTATGGTTTGCTTCAATTCCACGACATGAGTTTATCTCGAAGGACACATGATGCATCCCCTAATAATCTCAATGACTATTAAAAGAAGGAATGGTGCATCACCAAATTGTAGCACGCTAGCGAGAATGTAAAAAATGATGTCCAAGTTAGCAATTCCATTGTAACAAGATGTACATGAGTTTACAATAGGGTCTATTGCGTTATTCAAAGAAAAGTTTGTACATTAATTAAGCATATTGAAGTATGGAGAATAGAGATAATACTCAAGCAATCCTATGCAATCATTGGCTTAAAACATTCAGTTCAAAATGCCCATTCGAACCACCTCCATTGTAACACCAACGTGATTACCCATAACCTCGCAATATCACAAATCCAACCAACAGTTTTTGGAATGTTCATTCAGATAAACTATGAAGTCAATGCATATTTTACAGAGAACACAAAAAGAAGAGTGATGAGATGTAATATAATTCTTACACAACCAAATGTATCAAATGCATGGCTTATTTATGGGAAGTAAGGTTTAAGGGTTTCTCTTATACGTAACATGGTGGCAAGACATGCTATAATAGTAGCATCCATTTATGCGTAACTTCTAATTGTTTGTCACAGATACCTATCTAGAAGCTTCTTCTCAAACATTTAATTTTATAAAGCGAGTAAAAGGGCATTGTATAAACAAGATAGATCTCTCTATTCTTACGGGAAAAAAGGAACACCAACACGAAGGCCGACTAGAGGCTAAACAAAGCAATAAAGATATGAGATGAATATGTAATACATACAAGGAATATGGGATTCAAATTAATAAAAAACATCAAACATCACAATTATATATGATATGACTAAGCAAATAACTTAACAACAGATGGGAATGAAGCTAGATTCAAATAAGCAACACTTGTCGAGCAAAAGTGTAGAGAGAAAGCGATCATTTGAACTAAAAATAAGTAGATTGGAATTTGGATTAATTAAATTGACAAAATTAAGCTATAAGTAGTGTACCCGAGCACAAACCATGGTCGAGAGCCTCACATTGGGTGGGATTAACTTTTCCCGAAAGATAGAAGTAGTTAAAATCAAAGCTTAACAACGATGTTCTATTTGGTAAACAATTAAAGAATGTGAAAGCCACGAAACAACAAAATGTAATAAAGCAACAGGATACTTACAGGCATAATCTGCTCTCTGTGCTCGTTTTCGGTAGGATAAGTTAAGCCAAGTCCACACCGACGCCGCCTTTGTGATTGTATTGAAATGATCGTTGAATGACCCAAGAAGGCCAGAATATTAAAAAATATTTGTTATCTAAAAAAGAATAGAAGATTGGAGAGCAATCTTCCCAGCAAGCGTACGAGAGATGCAGAAATTGTGTTTACAACACCACTGCTCTCAACAAAAGCCGTAGATAAGTTATGACACACAAAATTAAGAGGTTTGCTTAAGGATCGAACCTTCTTAGCTGGTTTCTTCTTTTGTGCTGCTAGTTTCGCAATTGCAGCTCCATAATCTTCAAGCACCTGCATCAAAATCGATGAGTGACAAGTGAAACAAAAAGCATTAATGGAAACACAAAACATTAATTGAAACATGAGCCAAGCAGGGTCTGTAGCAACAAAATAGGTAGATGCTAGATACTTACTTTCCTCCGTAGTGTCATACTTGCGAATTTTACCATCTGAGTCAAACAAGTGCTTGTTTGTTGTTCCAATTGTAGTTGTCAACTTGAATTTGTTCTCCAAGCCTTCTTCCTTAGCTATGTTCATATTTTCCTCATGCCACAAAATTCCACAATGTCTCTTGGATTATTAACCAAAATACAAGACATGCCACATAACGATAGCGTAAATCAAAATAATTAAACCATACTCATACTACAAGTTTGCATCATTTTTCATACATCCAAATCAAGAAACCATGACACGCACCACAAAGTCCAGATAGATAGTATAAAGAACCATGACAACAGGCTCACAAATCTAAGGAAAAGGAGGTAATCCCATGTAAATTCACAAAGAAGAAAGAAGAAAAGTAAGGATCAATGCCTCAAGTAAGTCATTTCAAGAATTAAAGAAAAGGAAGAAAGAGTTATTTACACTTTGTAATGAAAAAAATTGAAGTAACAAAAGCCTAAACTAGTTTCCTAAACTAGAAGCCTACTGGTCTTCTGGAGGTTGGAGACACGTGATGTGAGAAATGAGTATGGAGGAGTGGATCATTGTTGTCTTCGTCATAAAACTCGCTGCTTTTGTTGAGTACTTCCTTCATGATGAAGTAGGTGAGCCGCCCCTGAATGGCTTGGATTTCGAACGAAGCCCTCCAGAGATGCCTTTGACTTAGTCGTAAGTATGAAAAATGCAATTAAGAGAGTATATAGAAATTGAGTGGCGTGAATCGATGTGTCATGTCTCGCATGGTGACCTCCACGTCATTGTCTTTTATTGTGCAACCTAAGATTTTATGCATGTCTTGGCATACCTAAGTACCCACATAAATTTGTTCCTTGCGCCCCTTGTGACCCGCGAAAATCGAATGAACTAAGATGTCGTCGAAGGAGCTATTTACTATAAAATACGATATATGAATATTCCTTGCGCGTCTTTGGAAAGTTAGTACGGATTGTAAGGATTTTTGTATGGGCGGTGTCTCGTGCTCTTCCGACAATATCTTTTGAACGCCTCATTTATTAAGCGTGTCATCACTTCATAGTCTGCTTTAGGTTTATCCGGTGGATCCATGATCGACATCTTGCTCTTGTGCGGATGAATTACTACGAGAATCGATGGAATCTGGATGCCATAGCCATTAGTCCTTATGTCGAGTAAATAACGAAATCAACGAGTAATTTAACTAGCTAGTGAGGAACTCTATGAAAATTGTATGGTACAAGTATAAACTCCTTGTCTTGTAGTTTAAGCAAAGCTTTATATCGTACTCCTCGACCTCCTTTGGTACTCTCACGATTTCGTCTTGGCAAACCGCTCCTCGGTCGAGGAATCCCATGGCCCCTTGGTTCTTCGTAGTTCCTTCATCTCGTATCTATATAACGAAATAGTTAGACATGACATTTATTGGTATTACGTGAATGTAGACCAAGATTGATATATTAGACACTTACGGTGTCCAAAGATCTCAAAAACATATGTCGAGGCGTCGTGATAGAACAAGTTGTGCAAGTTATTGAATTCTATTAAGAAGTAGCCAAAGCCCTCGTGGTGAAAATGTTCCTCACGGGCTCGCAGTGATCACCTTCGAGTACGTCTTGGTTGATCGCTCCATGTACCATGCATGTAATCGCCGCATCATGGGTGTTAGACTGCTTAACTTCGAATTGGTGACTAAGGGCTTCCCTACCTCAATTTCAATCTTGGTTGATTATCTTGTTCATCGACTTCCCTTGCCCTTACTTTTTTCACGCACGACATCATACTTGGTCCTAGCTTCCTCGATCTAGCCGATACTACTTTGCCTAATGTGCCATTTTTGGGATCGGGGGTTGTAGGTTTGTCCTTTGAAGTACCAGTGTTGCTGGTGTTTCTCGTTGGAGTAGTAACAAATGGCCATCTTTATGGGGCCCTCAATGGATTTCTTTGGTACCTCATCTTGCTTCTTCACCGTTTCACTCTCATGTCTTTGGTGACGGATGCGCGGATTGCATCAGAGGAGAGGTCGGCCTCGCATGGTCCAAACGATGTCGGAGAGGCGCCATGGATGGTCCAAGGCGATGTCACGCTTGCGCCATTGGATGAATGAGTGGATGGCACTTCCTAGAGTTGTTATCTCGTCATTGGCGGGTTTTCTAGCTCGATATCGACAAAGCGTAAGTACTGCGGTCCACTGGACCTTTGCATAACCCGGCGCTATCGGGCATTGTGCAGACACCCCTTGTTGGCACGGATAAGCTACCTCATGGTAGCGCTGTAGAAAGATGTTCATCACAGGCACGTTGAGTGACAGGTGTGGGGTCTGTATGTCGCCCACGTGATAATGGTTTAGGTCCGCTTGTACTAATGGCGTGGACGCCAGCATCGCTATGCGACGACCTGTAGGGCTGGAGAGAGCGTTTTCGGCCTGCGTCTGGCTCAAGGATTCTTGTACTTGTCGTTGAACTTGTTCTTGAATGGTGGGTTGTAATTCTCGCAGAACCCTTTCCTTCATACTTTCCATTTCTGCGCCACCGCTCTTCTTTAGCTCTCTTCCGACTCCTATAAGAGTCTTCGTCCGAGAGAATCCCATCTTCCATGGAACCTTGACCCCGACGCCTTGTGTTCAACGGGGTGCTCTTTGTTCCTAGGGCCTTTGTTAGCTCGTCTTTCTCCTGTTTGGGTGGAAGGCTCCTTGTGGATCGGGCGAAAAGCGATGAACTCTTTGCGTCATTGCTTCGTCTTCGCCGCTTCTTGAATGATAAACCCCGATGAGATTAAGAGATCGCCCTCGCTAGCATCGTAGTGCTTCACTCGATCCGTAGTCCACCAAGGGACTTGTGCTAGTCTGTTGGATCGCTTGTAATTCTGCTCTCCCATTGAGCAATTTTACCCGTGTACCCATTCGTGCCAAGTCCGTGGGGTGAGTATTCCTTCTTGCGATGCTAATGTGGTCCTCATCGACTTCCTTGTTGCTTCGATTGCTTCATCGCCACGAACTCATCCCAAAGATGGTTGTAATCTTGGGTAGTCTCCGACGGTCGACCGGTTTTGCTTCACATAATTTACGTTCACCTCGCCTTGAAGTTTCTCCACGCCGCATCCATGGTCATCAATGCATCGCGCGCACGAGTTTTTTCAACTCCTTCGGAAATTCAAGGTTCCTTTGAGCTCGTCCACAAATCCTCTTTGGTGGCTCGGGCACTTTATGCCAATCCGAATAGGTGATTCGGCACTTTCTCCTGACGATGTACCCAAGATGTTGACCTGTATTTTCTGCTTGCTTTTTCGATGCAACAGGGCCCGATATCTGAGACCTCCGAGATGGTGTACCGCCTTGAGCTTCTTAGTTTTCCTTCGCCCTCTCGTCTTGCAACAAGAGCAAGATTCTGCAACAGGAGCAAGATCTGCAACAGAGCAGATCTGCAATGTGGAGGCCTCGGCACCTTGGTGGTTGGGGGAGGGTAAGGTACTGCTCGGGCTCTCCTCCATTATAGGCTCAAGATCGGGCTCCATTAGAATTACTCAATAGAAAGGAGATATTTCTAGAGGGAAAGAAAAATATGTAGCTAACCTAGACAGATGACTAACAATGGCTTGTGAAATAAGATAGAAGATGTACTAACCGAGGACTATATTAGATCCTTAAAGTGCTTAGAGTTATTTGGTTTTACAAGACTAAGTGAATTGTTCTGCAAAGAATGATATCAACTATCTCCACTATACACAACTACTAGCATATATATATATATATATATATATATATATATATATATATATATATATATATATATATATATATATATATATATATACAAGATCAAGCACATACATAAGAATATATATATAGACACAAGATCAAGCACATACACAAGATCAATACCAACATGATATTAAAGCACTCATCCACACAATCCCAATTAAAATCAAAACACATTTCACAATTCGCAGAGTTAACATCCAAATTGAATATTATTGTCTTCATTCAAGAAGGAAACACATTTAGCTAAATACATTCAATCATACAACTACCGAAATGAAAGAAACCATATTACAAATAGCAAATGTTTTGTCCCTTTCCTTTTCTCCCTGCCATTCTTCTTCAACGTTCTCTAAAGCAAAGAGATACCAAGCTTTTGTGGTTAATGAATAAGATAGAAGATGTACTAACTAAGGACTATATTAGATCCTTAAAGTGTCTGTCCATGGCTCATAGGTGATAAAGACCACAGTGTATAAAGATGATTTTTGACGGACACAAATGGATTGTTGTAAGAAATGCGGAATTAGCAATTTTATCAATCCATTGATTCCAACCATCAAAATAGCACAAGATATCATACTGACTTATAATAACTGAGTGTATCATATTGAATTAGCACACAAGCAGAGATATCAACAATGGCATGATCATTAACAAATCAAGTAGCATCTAGCTCAAGTTGTTTTACTTTTAAAGTGTTCTCGGATGTCGGATTGCCTAAAGGCCCTCCTCGCCCGCGAGGAACGAGCAATAGACCGATTTGTCACAACCTTACCTCTATTGCAATTTTACTACTTGACAGTTTAAAGCAAATCAATTGTATATTTTGTATGCACAGGACAGAAAAAATGTAATAAGCTTACTAGAGCAAAGTCTGCCGAAATGTTATAAGGAGATGATAAACAACAGTAAGCACAAGGTGTCTAAACTAGCATATACAGAAAGATGACAATTTGAAGTAATCAATCAAGCTGTAATAAATGTCAAGTTTTGTTGTCACAAATAGTCTATTTCAATCCCTAAATCATCATTGAACACTAAGCCCCACAAGCAAGGTCCCCAAGCCAAAAGAACTGACTGGCCCCTTTGCATTCACAGAGAAGGCATGTCAAAGACGCTTAGTATGTCAATTCGAACAGGCAATAGAAGATTGAGAGCAAGATTAGTTTGTCATGCGACAAATGTTGTTCTGAAAGAAATTATCCAACTATCATGCTTTCTGTTTTTTTCGAACAGGCAATAGAAGATTGCACTTTCTGGTTATTAATGGTTCTGGTCTTCAAAACAACTCAAGCAACATCTAGTAGGCGTTATTACTCCAAGATGTTGCCGCAGCGGTGTCCCTCTTTGTCACGAGGAGGAACACATATGATTTACACAAAACAGACATGCATATATCGCATGATTTTGAGGAACATTTTCGGTGTTTCAATGGCATAAGTGATCCAGGAAAATACACTGAAGAATAAGAACATCAGTACCAAGCCTCTAAATTAATTAATTGGTCATCTTGGTGCAAATACTTGCACTTGTCCCTCTGCCGATTTTTATCATAGAACAAATGCAAGATGTATCATACAAAGACAGAACCCAGTAAATCAGGACAGAACAAATGCAGTGTCCCAGATGGCACTACCCCAAGCCGAAACTACAACAGAAGCAGGAAGCACCCAATAATATCAATTGTGGTGCCCGTGGTGATTGCACTTTGTTTAATCTCAGCTATTTTCACTTGTGTTTGGAGGAGGACAAGACCAACATCAAGGCTAAAGAAAACTCGTAAGTACAACGGTATGGTCACTGAAAGTTCTGTGTTCCCAATGGTGGCTAACACCTAATTTTAGTGTTCGAACATTGAACAAGCAAGTACTATAAAAGTGTCCTCTATCCACATTTGCACATTGAACCTCAATATCTACAATGAGTTTTAATCACAACAATTATCCTTTTGATTTATATCCAAAGGAACAACTTACTCAGAGGATTGTTAATTAATCTTGCAAATACAAGCACGTACCATGGAAGACTAAAAAGGATTGTTAATTAAAAAATTATAGCCCCTCTAGGATATTGTAAAATATATATCTTCTAACCATTCCCATAGTGTATGAGACAAATGTATGCATTTACATTAACGCCTCTCTTTTTACAGATACAAGCATGAATGATTTAAACCAATAATTCGGTGTGACCCGTTATATATGATTTAAACCAAGAATTCAGTGTGAAGCAAGAATTACCAAGGTGGAGTGGCGGCTAGGGCACGACTTTGAGTGGCGAGCACGCGACTTCGAGTGGCGACTTAGCGGCTTGAGTGGCACAAGCACTTGAGTGCGACGGCGGCTTGGAGTGGCGGCGGCGTGAGTGTCCTCCCCACGGCTTGAGTGGCGGTGGTGTGAGTCCTCCCCACGCAGTGGCAAGCGAAGACGGCGGGAGCTAGGCGAGGCGATGGGTGCAAATCTGCGTGACGGCGAAGTCGAGGGGCGCGCGCCGATGGGGGCGGCGTCGGCTGGGAGGGCGTTGGAGGGGGCGGGGAAGGCGCGTTAGGGCACGAAAATGGTGGAGCGAGCGAGAATGCAGAAGATGATCGAAGAATGCAGAAGATGATCGAAGAAGCGGGGGCTGTATGGGTTATATAGGGGGGTTATCAGAGATGGTTATTAATTAAAACCATCACAAATAATATTATCTGTGCCGGTTTGTAAATAGAACCGTCACTGAAACTATGTTATTTGTGACGGTTTTTATTAATAACCGCCACGTAATCTATGTTATCGATGATGCTTTTATTAATAAGCGCCATCGATGAGGTTTTTCGAATCCACCAACACATTGTTACTTACGGATGTCTTGGCGACATAAATGTTTATTTATTTCCTATTAAATCCAATTCAACTCCAAAATCATGCATATTTATTTCCTATTAAATCCACATAAATGTACATTTCTTACATCACATTTCCATAAATGGCAACATGTTGCCATTACTCCTAGCTAATTATTTTCTTTCACAATTTGGCCTTCATTGTGATCATCGCGATAATAGGTAACTTCTTGAGTGATTTCTTCCTCGGCTTTGATGTCGTCGCGTCATAAAGGAGGCAACTCATCAAGCTGGTTGTACTCTTCCTCATCCACGACATTCTCAACTCCAACGATCCTTCTTTTTCCTTCTAGAACTACATGGCGCTTCTTATCTGCTGGGTCGATTATGTAGAATACTTGTGCTACTTGATTCGTAAGTACGAATGGTTCGTCTCTCAGATCCGAGCATGTTCGATGTCCACATGAGTAAAGCCGCATTTGTCCACCTTGACACCATTCGAGTCGTACCCAATGACAACGAAACACCGGATCTTGAAAATGCAGAGTCCAGCTCCCAAATCTCCTCTATGAACCCGTAGTAGATGCTCTTCAGTCGCTGCGTGTTGTCGTGAGGCATCTATACTGACACCACTGCTTTTGGTAAGTGCTCTTGCTATCCTGAGCTCTCGTGTAAAATGTATATCCATTGATGTCATATCCTTGCCATGTCGTGATTGTACCTGAAGGCCCTTTTGCCAACCACCTCAATGTAACACTCGTTTCTTCACCAGATATGTGCTCCCTGAACCAATGACTGAACAAACGATTGTGCTCTTTTGTTATCCAAAGCTCTGACTTTCCTCGGTTTTCCCTCCTTAGCTTACCCTTGTGTATGTCCATATCTGGGTACACCTCAACCGATCAAGGTAACATCGTGAAATGGGCTTGTTTGAACAAAATATTATCGTAAGAATTTGTAGATTTCTTTCCTATTACACCTTTCCCACCTAGCCTACCCTCATGGCGAGATCTGATGCACTCCTACGGTTCGACCTCCTCCATGTAATCGATACGTAACTCAATAACCTCCTCGGTTGCATAACCTTCTACAATGGAGCCTTCCTACGAGATCGACACGTACATATTTCTTCGTAACACCCATATACCTTTCAAATGGGTACATCCGATGCAGAATACGGGCCGCAAATATTTATCTCATTGACAAGATGAACCATGATATCAAAAATGATGGGGAAAATACATCTCCACCGGCACGAGTATTGACCACATCACTGAAGTTCATAAAGTCCAACGGATCGATGACCTTCGTGAAATCGTGTTGAAGAAGGAACACAACCTCGTGATTGCCACTCGGACCTTGTCGAGCAAAATACCTCTAATTGCAACAGGAGCATTTGTGTCATCATCACATGACAATCATGAGACTTCATGCCGCTTAACTTCAAATCTTTCATCGATACCGGTTTCTTGATATTTATGAGTAACCAGGACGTAAACTTTCACACCATGCGAGCACTTGCGAGTTCTATTTTCTTTCTTACTCAAAGTGTAGCAAGTGGGGAAGGTAAAGCGGCCTTTCCCAAAGGTCTTGAGGATGTAGTTCGCTCGATCTTCATGTCTTCAGATCCCTTCGTGCCTTCATCCATCCTTTGTTTTGCTAGGAATATTCAATAAAAGACCAACCACGCTATCACATACATTCTTCTCTACATGCATGATGTCGATGCAATGTCGAACTTCTAAGTCCTTCCAAAGATGGTAAGTCCCAAAGATGGATCTCTTCTTCCACGTGGTCTTCTCAAGATGGGACCGCGATGTATTACCAAGACTTCTTTCCAAGTACAACATTAAGATCCCTAACCATATCATACACCTCTTCCCCATGAAGACGCCTTTGGAGCTAAACCGTCCTCCTTTGTCCCGTCAATTGTTTCTTCATATTAGTAACGGATGATTCTCGAAGGAACCTCCGTGACGATGTACACTGCTTTCCTCGAGTTGTTGAGCCACACACTAGCGGTTTCATCCATGCACTAGGGCATGCTTTGGCTCCTTTATAGTACGGCCGACAGGTTACAAGCGCAGAAAATCATTGATGGTGCGAGAACAACAATGTGCGAGAGTGAAGTACTCTCGCTTTGTACTCGCCCCATACCGTACACCTTCGCTCCACAATATCACAAGATCTTCCACCAATGGTTGTAGGTATACATCAATATCGTTGCAAGTTGTCTCGCCCTTGGATACGCAGGACATCATAATGTACTTTCGCTTCATACACAACCGTGGTGGAAGGTTGTATATACACGAGTCACGGGCCAAGTGCTATGAATGCTGCTCATGTTACCGAAAGGATTCATTCCATCCGTGACTCAAGACAAACCTTACATTCCTCACCATTTCCGAAGTTCTCCCTCAAGAGTCTATCGATGGTTCTTCACCGGGCGAATCACCGGTGTCTAAGTTTTCCATCCTCTTACGGTCTTCGAAGTGCCATCGCATCAATTTGGCGTGCTTTTTGTTTCCAAATAAACGCTTCAAACGAGGTATTACCGCAAATACCACACCACTTTTATGGAGCTCCTTTCTTCACCTCAATAGCTTCATTGCCATCGCCCTTACGCTTGTATCGCGACGCTTTGACACCGGACATACATGAATGTCCCGATAGTCTTTGCGATAGAGTATACAAATGTTTGGACAAGCATGTATTCTTTCTACTTCCAATCCTAAGGACATACAACCTTCTTAGCTAGATACGTGGTTTTAGGCAACACGCTTCCCTCAGCAAGATGTCCGCTAAGAGATGTAACAACGCCGTGAAACTCTTGTCGGACCAACCATTGGCTGCCTTCAATTTCAGCAAAAGAGAGCACCGTGTGCAACTTTGTGGATTCCTCTCATAACCCGGGAACAAAGGTTTCTCCGAATCCTCCATCAAACCCTTGAATTGATTAAACTCTCTCGACTAGTGTAGTTCTTCTTCGATCGCGCAACATTTGAGCAGTTAATGTCGCCATCGACGACCAACCTATCCTCATCGGATCCATAATCGATGTCACCGCCACATTGTCGCTCCGCTGTCGCCGACGTTATCACGTTGAAGTATGATCTCTCTTCACCGTGCCTTGTCCAACTTGTATAGCCAGGTACAAAACCCCTCCGGATCAAGTGCAAATGGATATGATTTTTGTTCGAAAACATCTTCTCATTCTTGCAATCAATGCATGGACAGTGTATGTACTCCGTCTTCTTTTGCAAGTCGTTCTCCTCGGCTGCCTTAGAAAAACAGATACACCGTCGATATATTCTTGGTCGCAACGGTTCGCGATCGTACATCCATCTCCGGTCCATCTACAGTTCATTAATTTAAGCAATTTATTAATATCCAAAAATCTTAATTAAATAAATTGTTATTCAATATTCAACAATATCCACTAACGGGCAACATTAATACTAAGTAAATGTTGCAAACTTAATTAATTAATTTTAATATATACTCATATGTAACCAAAAATTATATATATCCTCAGGAAGATCAACATAATAAATTCCTCACCTCAAAATTTCATGATCACCCAACTACCATATTAACTAAAATTTATTTATCATTCACATCCAACAATCTTAATTACATAAATTGGGTTTATATGCTTCATAAAAATTCACTAACAATACCTAATTCCTCATATCTTAATTACATAAATTGGGTTTATATGCTTCACTAAAATTCACTAACATAAATTGGATGTATATGCACGTGCTAACAAAAAAAATTAATGGTAACTAAGAAAAAATATTAACTACGTAATTTTTATACATATCCTTCGGAAGAGCAACATAATAAATTCCTCATCTCAAAATGCAAGGCAATTAACTTCATGATCACCCATCTATCATATTAACTATAATTTATTTTTCATTAATATCCAATAATCGTAAATACATAACTTTGATATATGCTTGACAAAAAATTCATCATCTAAACAAGGTAGACAATTTAATCTAATACAAAGAAGGTAATAAATTCATCATCTACAAATTGCTAGGTAAATAAAAAACAAACTAAATGTAGACCTTGCATCTAAACCTTAATTAAGCTAGGAATAAACCTTTAATGGCAATTTTATAGTACAAATGAAGAGAGGAGACATATTTTACACACCTTGGAACAATTCTAGGAAGTAGAAGCACAAGATCTTGGCCAAACAAAATCTAAAATCAAAAAGCTAACTTTTCTAGTCGGGCAATAGTGGAGGAAGATGACCAGCGACAGAGGATGAAGATGACCAGCGCACAGGGGTATATATACAAATCATTATTTGTGGCGGTTTTAAATTCAAACCGCCACAAATAATTATATTAGTGGCGGTTCTAAAACCAAACCGCCACAGATAATTTATTATCTGAGACGGTTCCATCTACCAACCGCCACAAATAGTCCCAGCGTTATCAGTGGCGGTTTCAAATAAAATCGCCATGATAATGATTATTCGTGGCGGTTTTTGGATGAAACCGCCACAAATGATTCTCCGCCAATTTTCATATAGAACCGCCATCGATACATGTATTTGTGACGGTTCCAAAAGAACCGCCACAAATAAGGCGTCACCTATGTCCTGTTTTGTAGTAGTGCCGGATCCCGACTTTGTACATAAAATCATAAGCTACTATCCACACGATTGTTTGAGAATTCAGAATCTACACAACCTGAGGCATGTCTCAATCTGTTGCTACGAGTCGATGAAAATGTGATGCGAGTGTGATCGAATTGGAGGTGAAAAGGTGAAAAAATAGTTGCCTCGTCAGTAATCATACTTCATACTTGACTGTTCCCACTTCGTGGCACGAAGCATGAATGTATGACTATCAAGCTTTCGAATTTTGTTTTCAACCTATATTTCGGAGAGGATCGAAATATGAAATTTCTATGAGATTTCAGACAAAATCTAGATGAAATTCAAAAATCAAACACTACTACAGAACGACACATCAGAATCGGTTCTTTTTTAGCATTAGAATCGGTTCTAGTGGCGATACGATGTCCTTAGATAGTGATGAGGTGGAGCTATCAGAATCGGTTTTGACCCGATCGTGATAAAATTCAAGTCCTGTCAAAATACCCAAAATTTTGGTCCTTTTCGATTTTGTGAAATAGTCTCTACAGGCTGAAAAAAAATTCCATAGGTGAGTTGGTCGAAGGAGCTAATGCAGTCTTCTTATTTGTGTGAGGTCTCTGGTTTAAATCACGCCGGCATTATTTTTTAGATTTTTACATTATGTGTCTAGAGAAAGCTGCTATATAAAAATTCCATAGCCGATTCAAACCTCGCTCTCTCATGTGATCTGGTGTGACATCCTAAAATTAAAATAAAGTAAGAAATTAAATTTCAGAATTAAATTATATTTATTGATGCTTTTTGAAGTTCTGAATTTTTCTAGATTTTTCTTGATTTTTGCTTCATTGGAAAAATGTTTACAAGAAATAGATGAATAATAAAAATAAAATCTTAAGTCAATAAAATGTATAAATTCTGTATAATCTCAAGAATTCACTAGAACCTAAATTCTAAATTTTAAAATGTCATATCCAACATTTATGCATGAAATGAAAGCCATTTAATGAATCTTGAGTGAACTTGTCAGAATTTAATAAAAATAATCATATCATATCTCAAGCTAAAAATTTAACATTATCTTCTTTAGTAATAAATTAATCTACAGTAAAAATTTAAAAATTATTAAATTATTTTGGGATATTTAAAAATTCAAAAACAGAAAGATTAAAAATCTAATAATCTGAATTTCAGAATTTTAATAAAATAAATACAAATATATCAATACAAAAATTTTTATGAAAGATAATATGATCAAGAGGAACTCTTATAAAAAGTTTAAAAAAGTTTTGAGAATATTTAAATTCTCTGATAAATCAAAAACAGAAAATAGAAATTTGTGCAAAGTGCCTTGTCAGAATTTTTATAAATTCTGTGGATAACATTTTCATCTGAAATTTCTACAGTTTGAATATAACTGTCTATAAATCGTACAAAAAATGTTTCATAAATTATTGATGTGACTGGTAACCAATCCAAAGAACCTTATCCTAATCAAGTTACTGCCAATTTCTAATTTTGCTCCGCTGCACATTCTTTCACTTCCATGCGGGTCCCAATCCCTGATCAGGCCCACTCGCCAGCCTCCTCTTCCAGTCTTCTTCCTCCTCTCGCCTCTGAAGCCCCAAAGCAAAGCCCACTCCTCTGTCAATTCGCGCGCACTGTGTCCTGCGTTATCCTCTATCAATTGCAGCGTCTAGCCATCATGCCTCCTCCTATGCAGCCGCAGTTTATCTTGCCGAGTGTTCATCTAAGACCGAGCTCATCCGCTCCAATTTGCAACTATAAATTGTGCCCTGAGCTCACTAGAAGCCGCACGCTCATCCCCCTCTACTTCCTCTTACACCTTTCCAGCCAAACGGCCCAAATCCCCTTCTATTCCGCCATTGCCGAGCTTTGGGAGAAAGGGAAAAGGCAAGAAACCGCCGATCTAGTGAACCAAATCTCAATTGTTGCGGCACTAGAGCATCAAAGAGCTACAAGGATCAAAACCCCGCAAATTTCTGAACATTTTGCGCGAAATTACGCCATCATGGATCATCTACCTCAGCTCCAGCCACTCAATAGCAGGCCGCTCCGGTGAGTCTCCAACAGGGGTAAGTGTCAAAATGAACTCCTTGTAATCTCTAGATGCTGAATCTGTTACTCATTCAAGCTATCTCACCGTGAATCTTGCTCCCGGCCAGCCCACCATTAGAGACACCGCATGAGCTCGGTGGCATCTCACCTCGGACCACTACCGGCCGAATCGGTACCACCATCTTGTGTGCCTTGGTGAGCTCGTTCTCTCTGTACCCTCACTCGCACTGGAATCCCACCAAGAGCGCTGAATCCCACCAGAGAGTCACGGCCGAGCCCTAGGCCATCCCCCTCGCTCACTGCTCCTTGGGCCCCAGCTTGTCGATGACACAAGTGAGCTCAATTCATTCTAAAAGGCGCCTTTCTCCATTTCGAAGCGATTTCCTATTTTCCTGGATTATCTTAACCAAGCTAATTTCAATCTTGAATATCTCCTACATACTTAATCCAAATAAGATGAAACAAAGTCCTAAATTCATATAAAATCAATTAATTTCATAATATACAAAAATATTTAATTTGAACGACATATGAATTTTAGGAATTAAAATCTATTAATAACCCCATTATTGTCTCTAAATAAAAATCGTGCCATAAAATAATAAAATAAATTTTTATATGATCCTAATACCAGGAGAAATCCAAATATATAAAACCATTTAATTTTTTAAGTCATAGAAGAATTATTAAAATTAAAATTGGTTAAGCACACTATTATGGACATTGCTGCACATATGGAAAATATAACTCCTAAAATCATAAAATAAATTTTTATGTGCTTCAAACCATAATAAACTCAAATATGCAAAAACATTTTATTTTTGAACTATGTTTGAATTACTTGCTTTGCAAATATCAGAAAAAACTAGTATGGCTCTTAATAAAAATGAGTACATAATAGCTCATAAAATAATAAAACATTTTGTATTAGTTTCGGAATCAGAGAGGCTTATTCATGTAAAAATATTTAGAATAAAACTTAATTGGCATTTTTTCATAAAAAATGCAAATCACAACAATAAATAAATATATAATCTATTATAGTTAAAATCAAAATAATGCAAAACTAACTTTAAAACACATCTAAGATTGCACCCTACTAATAACAAAAAATGAGTAGAAGATCGTATTTAGTGTAGTTGCAAACTTAAAATGAAATCTGATTCCCGATAACATCAATTTTGTGATCATTTATACTATTTCAACAGCAAATAAAATAACTCGTCTAGTTGCTAAAATTTACAAAGCCAGTTTAGAAACAATCTCCAAGGTACATTCTACCATATTCTGATGAAAGAATTTTATTTCATCATGCTTTGCATATTAATCTTGTCAGCAAAATAACCTTAAGCATTAACATTTCTGTAATATGTAATATGAATGAACAAACTTAATAAGAAATCAATGGTTATGATATTTGTATCACCAGAACCTTCTCAAAGACCATGAAAATGAGGCCAGTAGCCTAAATCAACAGTTCCAACTTACACGAAACTAATTTTATATAAAATCAATAAAAGAGCAAGTACTATTCATATGTAATCTAATGTGATCACTTAAGCATTTTCAGCAACCCGTAAAACATCTCGTCTAAATACAAATTTTGTGAAGAACAACCTAGAAATGATTTTAGGATATGATCTATAGTAATCTAAAAAATATTCTTATTTTAACTTGCTTTGCATCTGAATTCTATAAGCGCAAAACCCCTAAGTGATAAGGTTACCAGAAACACATTATGAGTAGCAAAGTTTGTGAAACCTGTAACTAATGTTTATTTCTATTAATCCAAATAATTTTTGCATCTTGAATTTGATATTATAAATAAAAGAATACATAATTTTAGCTTCTTTAATCTGTAAGATAAGAATAGATAATACATAAAAGAAACCATGTATTGCTCAAGCTGATAACAATTTAAATGTATACACTTAATTGACTAAAACACGAGAACGTGAAATCATTCAATCCAACCCTAAAATATACCTGCTTTCTATAGTCAGTCTTTATTTGATTTACTATCTATTTTCTTTTTCCCTTATTAAAGTTTATTATTTACTATATTTTTGCTGAACAACATGTAGAACTCAACGTCATTAACTCCGACGTCGACGCCGTCAACTACGACCACGATTTCGTCATAAATGACAAATAAGTAAGGCAAGCACCCCATTGATCATATTGATCCCAGTATTTAATTTTTCTTTTGTTTATCAAATGGTTTCATGCACGCATTTATTTTCTGTAAATTTGCTAATTTGTGGTACTGGTAGTTATACCTATTGTTTCATGAAACTTTTTTGATAAGTATGAACATGTGAACCTTGATAACCATAGAATAAGGATAGACAATACATAATGTCAATTTAGGTATATATGATTTAATAACCATGTTTAGCCATACTTTAGAATCAACGATGAGGATGATTAGATCAAAAATTGTTTCTTGAGAAATTGAAAAATGTGTTTGGATATGATACTGATTGTTACTGATATTTTGGTTAAAAATCCGAAACAAAACTATGGTTTTGATGCGGGCAATTATTGGCAATAGACGGATGTACAAAGAGATTGTACGTAGTGTAGGGGGAATATTGCCCATATCGGATTAAGGACCAAACATCGTGTTGTATGATCCAAGATAAAACCGTACAACCACAAGTGTTGTTATGGGGTAGCCTTAACTTATTAAGTTGCTTAGATCTAGCTTTGCACATTGGTAGACCGAAGTAGTACGGGTTCTCCTTTCTAGGTTTGCTTAAAGGGGTGCCCTCACTACGGTGTTGGAAACAATACTTGCCGATATAACAGTGTATGCCTTGTTATGGGAAGAAACCTTTATCGCAAGGGTACTACTCATATTACCATTTCAAATGATAAGGTATATCTGCTATTCATGTTTCTTCTGCCATAGAAAGGATTCTTCATCACCATCGTTGATGTAAAGTTAGGTCTATGTAATGTAACGGTTATGTCATGACTCTCTACGGCACATCAAAGGAAATATGCTAATAGCTTGCACAAAGAGTAAGTTATGTCTTGTGGGTAAAGTTGTGCATCTCTGCAGAGTGTAAATCTAATTGATTAGACGTACCCACGATCATAGGAGTCATGATGAACTAATACATGTTAGATTTTGGTATTTTCTAAAAATGGGCTTTGGTTTAAAATTTGTTTTGCAACTTTCACTTTATGTCAACGGATCAATATTGATGAACCTCATGATTTGATTATTGGGTTATACATTGTTGAACCATATGATTGGATTATTGGATATATTGTTGAACTCTATGATTTGGATTATTGGATGAGTGGTTTTGCCACGTGTTGGCAATGAATGGTTATGACATGATTGGATTACGGATTTGATTATTGGATAATTCATTGCTCTCCAAGAACTGTGAGTATTGCTTATACTTTACTATTTTCTTATCAGCAATCTTGCTCTTACAAAGTCCTTTTTGAGAAATTGCAAATTGATTTACAAAATAAATTCTGCATTACGCAAAATTAACCTAGAAGCCTCTTTTGATTTAACTTGTATTATTGCATTTGCAAATACCACCTTAAATCTTGCTAAGTACGAAAGTACTCAACTTTGCTTATTATGTTGTTTTAGGTGATTGCGAAGCTTCGAAGAATACCTTTTGTCGCAAGTTGCGGGAAATTCAATTCAAGCGATTTTTCTTGGGATTTATGCCTTGTCAGTTTCCTGAGGATTGGATGGGCACACTACAAGACTTTGCTTCTCCTGTACTATGTTAAATACTCTGAATTGTATAAATCCATTGTACAATTAGCTTCCGCATTAATATTATAATGTATAGTTGTGATCTCAATTGTTGTAAATGTGTGTGCTAGCTACTGATCTAGGGATTATTATGTAAAAATGGGGGTCGTTTCATCTGATCCTTCTTGTCGCAAATCTAGTCGTCTTTTTTATCAATTTTGGTTCAAGTTTTGCCAAAATTTATGAAATCATTGTAGCAATTTGGATTTTTTCAAATATTTTTATCCGGCAGGAATTTGGAATTTAGTCTCTGATCGAAATCTGAAATTTTGTTCAAAATTTCACTGAGATTTTAAACTATACCGCTATGGTGAGTTGAAACCACGAGTGTAATCTCTAGTTCTGTAACGGGAAAAGAGTTTGAGGTGGCTACCCTATTTGTTAAAACTAAGCTGGCTACCGATGCACATGATGTGAAATTGTTTGTACGTGTATTGTTATCTGATAGATTTGTGCATGACGGAGGAACCTTATTATTATTATTATTATTATTATTATTGAGTTGCATGCATCAATCAATTCATCCAAAAGCTTAAGCTGATGAGGAAAGATGGACAATTCAATTATACTTCAACACTCCCCTCACGCATGCACTCTTCGCACCTCTGGACGTGAATAGAAGTACCACTACTACAGATCGCTTCATCATGACGCCCCACGCCCATCATCGGTTAGGCATGGCCGACGAGAAGGATAATATTATCACCGCGGTTCTAATTTCAACCGCAGTGATAAGAATACTAAAATTTTGCAGCTTAATGGGGCAATATCATTGCCGAGTTTAGAGTGAACCGCAGTGATAAGAAGATATCACCGCCGGTTTATATAAAACCGGCAAGGATCTATCATTGCCGGTTTTTGTTTTTAACCCAAAGTGATAAGACCATTTTCCTCGCCAGCTTTTACTCCGTAACCGGCGATCTTACTTAAAAATTTATTAAGATACGTAACATATCAAAGCATAATTAGATAAAAAAAGTAACATATTAAACATTTGTTATTTATCTCTTGCGTAACATTTGTAGTCCATAATTACATATAGTCATAATTTCAGATACAAAACATATTAAACCCTATATCGAAAACTCGCCATCGCCCTCCTCCTCCTCCTCGCTCGCCGAGCTATCGCCGGATGACCGATCGGAGTTGAGGCGTGCTCCTCCTCCTCCTCCGAATCCGATCTCGGTGGCGGAGTTGGTCTTGCCTCAACGCCGAAGGAGATCGCTGCAGCTTGGCCGTCAGCCGCTCGCTGCCGCCTCCTCCTCCTCCTCCTCCTCCTCTCCTCCTCCTTCTCCTTCCTCCTCCTCCTCCTCCTCCTTCCTCCTTCTTCTCGAAGCGGATCGAGTGCTTTGCCCAAGACGCGCGCGGCTTGGGTGGGGCCATTCTTGCTGCAATGGTGGATTATATTGTGATTGCCACAGATTGATGGATGTCTTTGCACATTATATAGAGGAGGAATGGGGAAGAGCAACGTTGGCGAGGAATGGGAAGCGCAATGATTGCCAAAATGGGGAAGCGCAACAAAAGAGGAATGGGGAAGCGGCGATCAAGTAGGTGGCGGAGTTGAAGGTTCATATTATCATCGCCGGTTATTAAATTCAACCGCAAGGATAATATTATCACTGTCGGTTCTAATTTCAACCGGCAGTGATAGGAAAGATATGTATAACTGGCACTACTAAATCATTTAGGCGGGAAACGGCTCCATATCACTGCCGGTTTTAGATAGAGAACCGGCAGTGAAAGTATTAGTGTCGGTTCAACAGTGTAACCGGCAGTGATAAAGAGAATTGCGCGGGAAAAGGCAGCCATATCACTGCTGGTTTTTGAGATAGAACCAGCAAGGATATATTACTTGCGCTCTAGAGAATAAACCGCAAGTGATAATATCGCGACTATATATACGGCTGCCCTTTCCCAAGATGTCCGTAATGCAGAGGAGCTCTGTTCTTGCTCGATTGGGGTGGAGAGGGGCTAATTTTTGCTCTCAAATTTGGTCTAATTTGTTGTTTTCTAACTTCGATCTAAGGTTCGTGGTAATCGCTTAGTTGGATATTATGTTATATATTGTTGTAGGTTGTGATCGTAATTATTGATTGCCTAGTCAACACAATTAGATTTGTAATCTTGAGTTTAGATTTGAAATTACCAACTTTTATATGTATAGTGATTGCATTTAATATGTTGATTGAATTTAAATGTGGTAGCACTTCATAATTAACTATTGTTCAATCTAAATACTTAAAATTGTTTCTTTATTTCGTATGTTAATTTAATACTCGTAAGTAATGTAAATTTGCTAGACGGACCATTATATATAACTAATAGCAATTATTTAATTGATTTTACAATCGAGATTTGGATATAGATTTATATATAACTAATAGCAACTACGTGCTGTGCCAAACGCTCATCGATAAACATGAAGGTGGATCGAACTTAGTTGTATAATTAAAGATATGCTTTATTTTGTATGAAGGTCAAGCTTCAATTTGTAATATAAACATTTTCACGAAGGACATGCTTCATTTTGTAATGTATGGAGTATTGATTATTATAATCATCCGTAAAAAGTAAATGTCCAATGGATGAAATGGTATATAATTGATGTAAAAAGGCCATGCATAAAAGGATTATGTTCTCATCCGATACTCCTTGATAAAATATTCTTGAAATGAGAGAAGAAGAGACAATAGTACTCAAATTTGTTGGACGGACCATTATATATAACTAATAGCAATTATTTAATTGGTTTTACAATCGAGATTTGATATAGATTTATAAGTAATGAAAATTTCTACATTAATTAGCACTACGTAACAAATTAAATGTATAAAACAATTTGTGAGCACTTATTGATTTATCGAGATTTTATTTGTTGTAAATATTTGTAGATGGATCAAGATGGATGTATGAAGCGGACCGTCGTGATAGAGAGTACTTTAACGTGTGACTAGTTTTCTCGAAGCGCTGCGGCGCACAAGTCAAATAAGCCGATGGACTATATTTGTTGCCCGTGCATCGATTGCAAGAATGAGAAGCAATTTTGAACCTTGAGGCGATCCGTGCACACTTGCTTCAAGGGGTTTCAAGCCCGCCTATACCGTTGGACCGAGCATGGTGAAGATGACATTGTGCGTGAAGGGCATCCGATTGATGATGAAGACAACGACTTGACCGTGGTGGAAAATACTTTCGCTGACACCCAAGAAGAGACATTCATCGATAACCATGAAGATGATCTAGAACGAGATGTTGCATGATGGGGAGGAGGACCTCACGAGTGAAAGGGATTTTCGAAGTTTCAGCCAGATGGTAGAGGATTCTACAACACCCTTGTACCCAAAGTTGCAAAGAGGAGTTCAAAAGTCGTGATGTTGTGCCGACGTCGCCGCAATTGAAGGCAAGCAATGGTTGGTCCGACAAGAGTTTCACGCGAGTCGTTAGGTTTCTTCAGAGATGTCCTTCAGAGGGTAACGTGTTGCAAGAACCACGCATCGTGCCAAGCAGAGTTGTTTGTTCGCTGGGACCGGAAGTGCGTAAAATACACGCATGTCCAAACGATTGCATATTGTATCGCAATGTGTTTGCAAATTTGGATGCATGTCCCGCTTGCAAGGCATCTCGGTATAAGCGCGGCGATAGACGATATCGAGGGCAAAGTAAGAAGAAAAGACCTCCGACCAAGGTGGTGTGGTATTTCCTATAATCCCCGTCAAGCGCCATTTTTATAACAAAAGGCATGCTCAATTGCTGCGATGGCATGCCGAGGAGCGTAAAAGGATGGAATGCTTAGACACCTGCCGACCAAGCAAAGGAGGAATATCGACGTAAAATATAAGAAACACTTTGCATATGATATGAGGAATATAAGGTTCGGACTCAATGCGGATGGGATGAACCCTTTCGCAACATGAGTAGTCGTCATAGCACTTGGCCGGTGACTTTATGTATGTACAACCTTCCTCCTTGGCTTTGCATGAAGAGGAAGTACATTATGATGCCGTTCTTGATCCAAGGGCGAGGCAACGGCAGCGATATTGATGTGTTCCTCAAACCTTTCGTTGAAGATCTTACGGTATTGTGGAACGATTATGCACGGTATGGGATGAGTCTGAAGAGAACTTCATGCTACGGGCGTTGTTGTTCGTAACCATCAATGATTACCCCGCTCTTGGCAATCTTTTCGCCGACTATAAAAGGATTCAATGGATGCGTGCATTGCATGGGTGATACAGGAGCCGTGGTCAAACATCGTCGAAAAATGTGTTACATGCGCATCGTGAGGTTCCTTCATAAGGACCACCCAGATCGCAACAACAAGAGAGCTTTTGACGGTATAAAGGAGATTGCTTCAGCTCAAACATCGCAACGGCAAAGAGATATTTGCGCCGTAAAGGATATTAAAATTATCCATGGAAAGGGAGGAAGTACATCGCCCCGAAGTTCGGTGATCTGACTCCTTTGTGGAAAAAGAGATCAAGATTTATGGACCTACCTTATCGGCAAAGACTGGATGTTCGACATGCTATCGATGTCATGCATATAGAGAAGAACGTGTGTGACAAATTTTGCTTGGTATTTTACTAGACATACCGCAAAACAAAAGATACACTCAAGGCACCGGATGGACCTACAAGATATGAAACTTCGTGAAGGAGCTGATCATGAAGACCGGTCAAGGAAAAAGTACCTTCCGCGACTTGCTACACTTTAAGCAAGATTGAGAAAATTAGCGTGTGTGAGTGCTTGCACGGAGTCAAAGTTCCATCCGGTTATTCTCGCTAACCTAAAGAGGCTAGTCTCAATGAAAGACTTGAAATTAGTTGGTATGAAGTCTCATGATTGCCACGTGATGATGACACGAGATGCTTCTCAGAGCAATTAGGGGTGTTTTGCCGAGAAAGTGCGAGACCCAATTATAAAGTTGTGTTCATTCTTCAACGCGATTTCACGAAGGTCATCGATTCGCTGAAATTGGATAAGCTGCTGAGAAGACGTGATCCACACTCTATGCGGCTCGAGATGTGCTTCCTCCATCCTTCTTCGATATTATGGTCCATCTCATTGTTCATATTGTGAAAGAGATACGCTTGGCCTGTGTTTCTACATCGATGTACCCTTCGAGAGGTTCATGGGGTTGTGAAGAAATATGTTCATAATCGACATCGGCCGGAAGGGTGCATTGTCAAGGTTGGGGAACCGAGGAGGTCATCGAGTTCTCTGATCGATTACATGGATCTCAAACCGATTGGTGTGCCCGTATCTCGCCATGAAGGAGGCTACAAGGAAAGGACACTAGGTCGAAATCGATCCGCATAAATGATCGTGCTTCATTCACGCAAGCACATTTTACGATTCTGCACTAATCGGCTTGAAGCGGCCCGTATGTCGACATGCACAAGAACATGCTACTAAGACAAAACCCATGTAAGTCCGAGGTTTGGATCGCGAGAGAGCACAGAGATAACTTTGGAGATTGGTTGCTTAGATACATGATGCATACATAAACAGAAAAGCGCCAATTGAGAAGCAGCTAAGGGACCATCATATACAATTTTGACATTTGAAGGATAATACATCAATGGGTACACATTTTACACGAGAGCACAAGATAACAAGAGCACCAACCAAAAGCAATGGGTCCGTGATAGATGCTTATGACAAGAATGGCAATATACTGACGCGTACACGGATTCATAGAAGAGATTTGGGAGCTTGACTATGGGCTTTGAAGGTCCCCTCTTCGGTGCCAAGGTGGTCGGAGGCTACCTAGGGGCGTGAACATCGACAAGTACGGTATCACTACCGTGGACTTCAAACACGTCGGATACAGAGAAGAACCATTTGTACTTGCTAATGCCGTTACACAAATTTTCTTTGTGAGGGATCCAGCTGACAAGGAACGCCACGTGGTTCTTCAATCAAAAAGAAGGATTGTGGGAGTTGAGAATGTAGTCGACGAGGAAGACTATAACCAGTTTGATGAGCTTCCTCCTTTCGGTGAGAACATCGACCTAGGGCTCATGGAAGACACAGAGGAAGCTACATACATACGCCGCGATCATAACGAAGGCCGGATTGTAACTTAGTTGTGTAATGAAGGATATGCTTTATTTTGTATGAAGGCCAAGCTTTAATTTTTGATATAAACATTTTGTACGAAGGACATGCTTCAATTTGAAATTTATGGATGAAGATGACATAGTAAGAGCAAGTTTTTATTGATTATTTCTAATTAACCGAAATTTTAAATAAAACAAAAAAGGAAAATTCCAATGTTTATATTTGGGGTTTTTTACAAATAAATTAGCAATTTGTATGAGCCCTAAATAGCTCTTATTTGGTTGGGATAAAACAGGTGTGCCACTTTTCCTTGCCGCGGCAGTAAGTGTGCCAATTTTCCTGGCCGTGGCAGTAAGTCCTTGCCACTTCTGGCACAGCAGACAAGGAACATCGGTCTTGCGGCTGACAAACGAGAACAGACACTAATAAAACACATCAGTGCCACGTCATAGTCTGCAACCGCAGTAATAGCTATATATCACGCGCACTACAATAGAACATCACGGGCCCTACTATTACAATATCACTGCCGGTTCATAAATGACCGGTGATAATATCGCCGCGAAATATAACGCCCATTTGCACGGCTCATTAAAGTGAACCACTAATAATTATTATTAGTGCTGGGCTTATGACCCAAGAAGGATATGTAAATATTATCGCCGGTCATTTATGAACCTAAGAAGGATGTTTCACTATCACCGTATAGGGTCTATAATACGCCAACAGAGATATATCACCGCCGTTCAAATCTTTGAACCGCATTAATAATCCTGCCCATATATACATTTCACTCCGCACTTAGCCATTTCCGCGACTTAGCCATTTCGCAATTTGTTTGAGTTCTTCTTCGCCCTAGCCATTGCCGACTCTCCCCACGCCTGCCCTCCGGCGGGCGACGCCTCCCCTCCGGTGCCTCCTCCGCGGCGGCGGCGCTCGTCTTGGCGGCGACGCCCTGCGGTGCCTCCTCCAGGTCGGGCGACGCCTCCGCGCGGGCTCCCTCCCTGCGGTGCCTCCTCCGGCTTGGCGACGCCTCCCGCAAGCCCTCCCTCCTGCGGTGCCTCCTTCCCGTGACGCCTCGGCCCGGTATGAAGCCGGTGATGATGCTAGGGTTCTCGATGTTAGTGCTCCGTGATGTTGCCCTCTGATGATTCTAGGGTTAGCCGATGCTATTGCCTCCGTGATGATTCTAGGTTCTCGGCGATATTGACAATTGTTCTCGTAAATAAGGCCTTAAGTTGGTAGACTAACATGCATTGACAATCGATGATTCTTGGGTTCTCGGCGTTATTGCTCGTGATGTTGCTCGTGATGATTCTAGGGTTGGCCGATGCTATTGCTCGTGATGATTTAAGGCCTTATTTACTCAATTAATTGTTTTGCACATCCGTGATGAGATGAAGGTTCTAATCTTCATTCAAACCCAATAATCTGAGAGCAATCGTACATAATTACCTCCATATGAATGACATAATGTTGTCTTTATGTGAGGAAATTTGGTTTGAATATTTTTACACCTTGCTGGTAATTGGATATGTATGTGTATGTGAGGATAACTATATGCTTGTATTGAATTTGTGTGGAAATGTGTATGCTAGTCGACAAGCTTATTTCCATTATCCTGATTCATTAGATATATATTAGCACTCAGTTCTCAATTAATTACTCTCTTGTGCATTAAAGTATTGAAATATTGTTTATTTTCAATAAGGTAAGGTTGTCACAAATTCATCAAGAGCGCATGTACCAAGAGACAGGGCCCAACTCATATATTATTTAGAATATTATTATTTGCTCAATAAAAATAATGAATCAATCACATTTTTCTCAGAAATCAGATGCCTCCGGCAGCTCATGCTAGTTTGTCAATCAGATAGAACCTTTCTAGCGGTTAAGATTCCGATGTCGCCGATGGCTCGCGAACGGCCGCAACGCAACGATACGCTGTCATCGTAGAGTCCATCTGCGCATCAAAAGCCGCTGAGAAGGTCCTCGTTCGATTTGACCAAAGACTGCAAAAGCATGGCCGCCAGAGAGCATACGATATACCGGTGAAGAAGGCCACGAGGTTACGTGCTTGGTTGACAAGGAACTGATTGCTCGCTTTTGGTGTAATAGACTACTAACATTCTAGTCGTGGATTTATAACCTTATTTCATTTTTGAAAATCATATAAATGTGGAATAAGAATGATTCATTATTTTTATTGAGCAAATAAGTATATATGTGAATTGTCAATTGTATATGTATCATGTGTAAGTATATGTGATATGTATAAGTATATGTGAATTGTTAATCGTGATATGTATCATGTGTAAGTATATGTGATATGTATAAGTATATGTGAATTGTCAATCAGATATGTATCATGTAAGTA
Organism: Guadua angustifolia; assembly: GCA_036346375.1. Classification (NCBI taxonomy): domain Eukaryota; kingdom Viridiplantae; phylum Streptophyta; class Magnoliopsida; order Poales; family Poaceae; genus Guadua; species Guadua angustifolia. The sequence continues at coordinate 10,206,900 of CM070522.1, forward strand.
TATGTGAATTATCAATCAGATATGTATCATGTGTAAGTATATGTGAAATTGTATATGTTCTTTGTTACCCGCTTCCTCCGTCCACCTAAAGTAGGTTGCCGTAGAATCGATCCATGCAATTAAGATATATGTACGCTACAGTATTATGTAACGTATGACAAAATGGTGATTACGCCTTACATATGCAAAACATTGATTTTGTTAATTTAAAATTCTAGAAAACTTGCCACACATGGCCTCTCACAATGGACAAGTGCCGGATGGCGCTGAGCCCATGGACCAAAGCCCAGAGCGAAGTTCGACAGAGTTCCTCAACCCGAACAAGTCGAGGCAACAAATGTACATGAGGTAAGTCTTTACTAGGATTATATCGAGGATTTGCTTCCGATGAAATTAGAGCAGAGCCAAACGACTAATGAAACAATCAAAATGCAGGTCGACATCTAGTGCACCGAGCCAGTCGCCGGATGAGGTCCCAAAGAAGATGCGACAGTGAACGAAGGTGATAGTTGAGCTTAGTGAAGTCGGAGAACCGCCTATACCCGAGTCATTGCTTGGGCTATATCGACAAAGATGCGGGTCCTAGTTAGAGACAATGTGCCCATCATGTATGATCATGGACACGTCAGCTGATTCTCCGTCGATGTTCCCCGGCGACATCAAGGAAACATTGTGGACAGAGTTGACAGCAAGTTTCAGCCTCAAGATCGCTTGAGATTGCCAGAAACATGCACTAAGCGTTATGGGAACCGCATGGAAGAACCGGAAGACAAAGCTGAATAAGGAGTACGCCAAGAAGGATCAAACGCCGGATTTTAATAGATTCCCGAGGTTACAAAGCAATTTTGGGATGAATTCAAGCAATATAAGATATCCGATGAAGCCAAAGCTATCACCCAATCGAACAAGGCAAATTCGACAAGAACATTTACCCCACGCCCCAGGCACCGTGGCTACGTGAAGAAAGTACCCAAGTGGATGCACGGAAGAACAAATTAGCACTTGATATAGTTGAAACTCGTGACGCCTCACATGGCCCCAAGATCGCACACCGCCGCTTAGGGGAGCTACTCGCTTGGATGATGGTCGCTTAAGCTTTGGTTTAGAAAGACGAGGAAATCTCGAGGAAGATCGCGGATGCCCACTCCGGTTATTGAGGGCTCCTTCCTCGCCAAGAAGGGAGGACGACGAGCTAACACGCCGCTTTGGGTAATAGGGAGCACCCGGTCGCACTGAGGGGTTGGCTTGGTGCCGTGGAAAACATCATTCCTGCATTTATGCCTATATGTACAAGCTTACCAAAGAAATCCTGATAAGAACAAATTGAATGAACGGTACGAAATTGAAGACCGGATGCATAGAAGGGAAGTCAATTTGAAGAACAGATGAGAGTGATGCGAGAAATGGTAACAAAGGTCCCGAGCGAACGCTACCACATGACGAGGTCATCATCACATGACGAAGTCCCGCCGGTTCTCAAAAGCAGCTAAGCATCCGCTAACCTCCTCAAGAGGGCTCGCTGTAGTTTTTTCCAGGACAAAATCATAAAGCCGACACGCCGCAATCAACCGCTCAGAAGTAACATTACCATCAAGGTGGTCAAGGTGGCTTGGCATGCAACGAGGGGCGATATTGCATAACCGCCCAATTCCTGGGATACGCCAGAGTTGCATGGATGTGTGGTTGATGATACCGCAAAGTAGAGGTTGAGATCAGCAAGCAGGAGGGGCAAAGTCTTGGAGAAAGCATAGGCGATTCATCGCGGGTATAAGCGGTATATAAAGTTTGCCTCTGTAAGATGACAACGACGATGATGTTAACAACGATGACGAGGCGAGTCTCCATCTAGGAACATCCTCCTCCTCCTCCTCCTGGCCATCGAAGAAAGCTCTTCCCCGCTCCAGCGCCACCCAGAAAAGTCCTCCTCCTCCGCCGCCACCCAAGAAAACTCCTCCCGCCCAAATACCACAAGACAGCCAAAGAGCACCGCGATCCGTACATTCTACACGGTCGGGGGAAAAGTTCGTCATCCGTGAAGCTAGCCAAAACTCTTAGCAAGAAACGACCATATGAAATGACCGACGAAGAAACAAAAAGAAGTAGGCGCCTATGTAGAAGAGCACTTCAAGAAGACGCCACCACCGCTAAGATTGAAATCGAACTCGCTAAACGGGATTTCTTCCGGACTTAGCGAAGGTTAAACAGACAGATTGGATAATCAAGCTCCTCAACCTAGCCAACTATCGACTACGATCGATTCTAGGAAGAAATCTAAAGGAGATGGTGGTAAAGCGCCTATTGCCGAAGCCAAAGTGGTGTCAAGGGCAGCAGCACCGAAGTGGCCATTCGTTAACGGGAAGCTTTGTCAGATCCAAATAAGGAGGTCAAACCGACCACACAATTACGACGCTCACATGAATGGTACCGCAGATGTCCAAAAGACACGAAACACCGCTTTCCCAATCGATACAAAGATATGGACTTTCACAACAATGACGACTCTTTTCGGGTTGAACACGCGGAACTATATCGATGTACCAACGAGACGCCTCGACGTGTCTATATTAAGAATATGGACTCGAAGTCTCTTGTATAATCTATGTCAGATATTCACGCATTCTTAAACATAGGGTCTTACTTCCTTTTTACGAGAATTGAGACATGCACACTTAGAGCGTAACAACAATGAAAAGATAGGATTCCCGGACCCGGCGTGGTCAATCGCAAACTTATTGAAGATCCAAGAACAACAAATTATGTTGAGGTGTACGTACTAAGGCGCCGCTAAAGTTACAACACAAGGACTACGATTTTACCCTACAACTTTCAAGACGTGTTTCGCCTACTAGTGTCTCATATTTGATGCGCAACACAATGTGATGACTAATTGGCTTCGCAGTTTTCATCGGATCGCCCTTGTCTTCATGTTAGATTTAAAGCAACATCACCGTTTTGGACTCAATGAGGAAACCGACAAAGTAATACCAAGACTTAATAGACTTGCTAACTGTGTAACTCTTGCTCGCTGCATTATTGCTCAAATAATCTTCCATCCCATTGCACCTAATTAATTTTAATGACTACTCAAAACCATGAACAGGTGTACAAACAATATCGCAAGAAGAGCAAACGACATCGCCCATACGTGAAAAATTTCAGAATACACACCATTTCCCATGCCCTAAAACAACCCTAAGGAACAATTTATGTGCATACTATGCAATGACACATATCCACGATTCATCATCGATAATACGGACTACAACGCCAACCGGTATATCGATCATTACATGTTGACCTGCACTTTTTTTTATAAAGACATGACACTAATTAATGCTTCAATTTCTCCCATGGCATAGCGTCAACAAGGCAGGCAGACACCTTGCTCGACCGCTAAATTGATGCCCTTCAAGAGCAGATAGTCGGGTTCATAATTCGAGAAATTCTCCACACGAAGGGCTTAGTTTTACGACCATTTCTCCATGGCAATAATTAATGAACAATTTAATGCTTCAAAAGTGAATGAACAATGTAATAATTAAATATTATGATGCTTCAATGTATTTCAATTACACTTTAGTGATGCTTCAAAGATTATTGTGCACAACGATACCGCATGTAATACATCTATCAGACAATGTATATACATGCTACAACATATATCGCAAAAATATATATGCAAAAGGTTTAAAAACCCATCACCGCCAGCTTTTGGATATCAAAATAGGACACCGAGCTATCACCGCTTAAGCATAACAAGAAAAAGGGCAATGATAGTAGTTATCGCTGCGGATATTGATAACAATTGGGCATCGATAGTTACTTATCAACGCCGATATTATTGAAAATGTGGCAAGGATAGTTAAATATCACCGCCGGTTCTAAATAAGAACCGCAAGAATAATATGTTATCACCGCCGTTGAAAGTTTGAACCGCAAAGGATATTTATTATCATCGCCGGTTTTAAGTATAAACCGCAAAGGATAGTGATTATCACCGCCTTAGTTATCCGCATGATAGTCCTCGATATCATCGCCACTTAGGTTGTGCCGGTCCACATCCGCAAAGGATGCCGATGTGGACCCGCAGAATCACATGTTCCGTAGTGGTGTACACACCATATTGAGTTGCATGCACCAACCAATTCACCCAAAAGTTTAAGCTGATGAGGAAAGATAGACAATTCACTTATACTTCAACAATAATTATTATTATTATTATTATTATTTGTTGCACAATTCGCATGTAATTCCGTAAATTTGACACCTTCACAACACAACCTTGTACTCCACCTAATGTTAGTACAAAAAAAATCAAGTAAAATTCATTCAGCACAGCACAGGGGCGGACGTAACTCCTAAAAATTTAGGAAAATATACTGTTATCAGTAGTAATCCATATCCATGCTCCACCACGCAACCAACAAATACGTAGCAAACAGTATGGATTGGATTGGATTGGATTGGAGGGAAATAAAGGTTTGGATTAGATTCACTGATTGCTCGTAGCAAAGAAATTATCCCCAGAATAAAACGATAGAACTACAATGCAGGTTTGACAGTGTTTGCATGGGTCACCAGGGGATGAACACAGGATGTTGGAACGACGGGTCATAGCTAGAATCTGGTTGCATAATCAGACGAGTAATTTGATCTGCAACGTAAAAAAACCTTATCAAGTCCTTTTTATAATTTTGTCATTAGGGATTCGGCTTGCCTTGCGCGCTAATTGTCACCTTTAAATTGGATTTTAGTTGTATATCTAGAGAAGAGTAGTTTCGTCTGTCATGTCATGCTATTTTATGGTTGTTTGGTTAGAGGAATTTTTTTTAAATAATATTATTTTATTTCGAAATTGCGACATTAATACACGATTTAAAAAATTGCAGAAATAATATCCGGTCGCCAAACCGCTTGGCGATATTAGGTAGTCGCCAAACCGCTTGGCGATAATAGGTAGTCGCCAAGCGGTTTCAGCGACAATATCCTAATCCCCAGATTTTGAAGCGGTGATGTACCATTGTCACTGTGCCAGGAGTAGTCACGAGCGTGTGGTGACTACTAGTAGTTGCTTAACAAGTTGTGGCGCTATAATCAAGCTAATACTGCTCAAATTAACGGCTTCTACTACACAAGGCTGGAAGAAGAAGAAGAAGAAAGAAAGAAAGCAAGGCAAGGGAGAAGAAGAGAGGGAGAGGGAGAGGAGGGGAGGAGAGAGAGCACGGAGGAGAGGGAGGGCGCAAGCGGGGAGAGAGGAGAGCGAGGCGCAAGGGAGAGAGGGAGAGCAGCGATCGGGAGAGGAGGGAGAGGGAGAGAGAGAGAGGAGGGAGGGAGGAAGAAGGAGGGAAAAAAGGTAATTTTTTGAATTTTTGTTATTTAATTTCTATAGTGCAAAAAATTTAGAAATTTTAGATATTAGAAAATTTTAGAAATTTTAGATATTAGAAAATTTTAGAAATTTTAGATATTAGAAATTTTAGAAATTAGAAATTTTAGATATTAGAAATTTTAAATTTTAGAAATATTAGAGAATGAAAAGCGGCATTAGACAGTCGGCCAAAGGGACTCCTGGCGGTGAAAAATCGGCGCCGGCGAAGAAAGGCGAGCTCAGCGAATGCAAGTTGGATAAGAGGGGAAAACGGAAAACTCGAGAGGGGGGAGGGAAGCTAGGTTATCGGGTCGTGCGGGGGAAGAGGGAAGGGGAAGCTAGGTCGCCGAAGATCGTGCTCCGCCGGCGAAGATCATGGTCCGCCGCCGGTGCCCCTGAGATCCTCCCCGCCTCCCTACCGCCAGCATCCGAGATCCCCCCGCGCCGCCAGCGTCCGAGGGGCGAGCTTGTCTTCCCCGACTTCGATCCGAGCTTGTTCTTCCCCTCCTCCTTCGCGCCGGCGCCCGAGCATCCCGCACCGCTAGCATCCAGGAGCTCCCGATCTATGAGGTGAGGCTTGTGCTTGCCATATTTTGCGAGTGGACGACAGGGCATTCAGCAGAGGAAAATTATGGGGGAGGGGGGCAAGCACAGCGTCTGGCCGACTGTGGGTGGGGGAATTTTATTTGAGAATTTCATTTGGCCGACTGGCTAGCAGTAGATCAGTAGTAGTAGTAGCAGAGAATTTCATTTGAGAATTTCATCTGAGAATTTCATTAGGCATTAGCTGACTAGCAGAGACATCATAAGTAGTAGCGATCAGCTAGAGCTGCTTCATTAGTAATATGGTATGAATTCACTTCTTTATTTCATTGCAACATGCCATTTTGTGATTTCCGCTAAGTTGGCTAGGGCGCTAGGCAATGGGCTCGCCCGCCTATCGCCTAGAGGTTTTTGAACATTGTTTGTTAGTGATATTAGTGGTGATCTAAAAATCAATTTTGTTTATGTCGTCAAAAGAATGTCGGATGCAAAGGAAATTTAGGGTATATTATGGCGATGGTGAAATAAAAATTGGGCAAAATGGTGTTGATTTGAGCAGTTTTATAATCACAATGGCGGAACACTTATGCCCCGAGCAGAGTTAGCATCCGTGATATAAAGCTTTGTTGACCAAATATTTTCTCTCGATCCAAGTGTTTACTCATACTATTCAAGCCGTATTCACGCCGTAGTAAGGGTGACCCGCCTCTGTGGGAGTTGAAGAAAATAGATCGGACGACTTGTGGCATAAATGGTTAATGTAGTGCAAGGGATCTAGCCTTGAATGTGTAATGCTTTGGTGCGCGTTCTAGAGAAGAGGTGAATATTAGCGACGCATGAAGCAAAGACGTTTACCGCAAATGAACAAGTTCGTAGTGGTGCCATTGAGGTAGCAATGAGGATGATAATAAGGATGCGAAGAAACGCGAAGGTCGAGGCGGATGAAGGGGAAGAAATCGAGCAACTTGTTGATCAATTGGAGTTGGTGGACCATATGGCGATGCAAGATGAAGCTGAAATGTTGGAGTGTGATGATGACAACACGAAGATGAGGAAGGGGAGGAGATGATGATGAAATGCATAGTAGTATCGGGGCAACGGATGTACCCATCCCCGACGAGTGGAACAGGAAAACAAAGCTGATATGGAAGTTTCTGTGGGGCATGACTCGCTGGGGAGTATGCTAGCAATGCCGCTCTACTGAATCAAGTTTTCGCAAATAATTCTCGAGTTGAAGTTGGCGGTGAGGGTGTGGGCACTATCGCAGCAGAGAGTTCCGAGTTGTTTTGTCCAAACCGAGATAGATACACAAAGGAAGTGCGTAACCAAAGAATGTGAATTCCGGTACATGCACAAGTCAAGTGCGAGACATTTTGGATTGCATCACGAGTAGATGGGCACACATGCACAAGAAAATGTTTCGTGAAACACCGCAACTTGAATGCGGCTGTAATCGCTAGCATGATGTTCAATGAGATCATCGAGAAGCGGGACATTGAGTGTTCTTATATTCGTAAAGCAATGTTGAGAACATTTAAGTACCGTGATAAGTTACTCGATGGTCTCGGCGTATGCTAAAAAGGCATTAGAGAAGAGGTTTGGCACATATGAGGCTTCAGATTGTAACCTACCTCGGTGCTTGATGTTTTGAAGGAAACCAACCGCACGCATACCGCTTTTGAAGAAAGTGAAGCTGATGGTAACGGGTCTCGATATTTCGTCATGCTTTTTTCACTGGTCCTTGCATTGCGCCATTCGTGCATCGCCATCCATTGTCGTAGGCCGATGGTACATTCTTGACCGGAAATACAAGGCGATTCTAACGCCATTGCAATTGATGGGAACAACCACATACTTCCATTGGCCTTTGCATTTGTTGAGGGTGAGAACCGGATAGTCGGCCGTGGTTTTTCGACATTTGAAGTTCGGGGTAGTTCGTGATCAGCCCAACGTGCATCATCCATGACCGCCATAAAGGTATTATTTCGCAATTAAGACTCTACAGAGGACCTTGATGAGCCTTTTTCCATGGCGGACATGCGTAACTGTGGTGCATGAGACATTTGGGAGCAAATTTTTCCCAGCTCAAGAGTAAGAAGTCGATGAATCTATTTAAGAGGTTATGCAAGCAGTAACTGTGCACATAAGTTCAACGCGATATTGGCCGAGTTGATAAGCACACTACCGCACGCATTGAAGAGTCAAGAAGCAACCCGCACGCCGAACGATTGCCCACCCAAAAGACCATCACCCTTGAGCGCCGATCCTCCAAATCGAGGAGACGATCGCCAAGAAACATTAAGTGTTTCTCGACCGGATAGAGGCGGAGCTGTTGGAGAAGTGGGCATTGCTCCATGACACCGAGGCGCCAAAGTTAGTATACTAAATTAACATAGCTGCGGGCGATTGAACAGCTTAGAGTTATTGTGCTAATCGATATGTTTGAACAGTTCGGTGTCATGACAACGAACATAGCCGAGGTTTACAATTGGGTCATCGAGGGCAAGGCGTCCGCTACCACTTGTGGCTATCCCGAAGGCATGCTGCACGGCATCGCTATTACTTAGAAAAGGCATGCGGAGGTCAGATTTCACGCCATTTACATTGCAAACGCCGCATCGGCGCGGATGATGGCCTACATGGAGGAACGCATCAAAGAAGCTCACCGCATATGGTGTGTAGCCGGAGTGACCGAGTACCGCTTTGAAGTGACTCTCCGTGTAAAGGGGGGATTGGGAACCGACACAACGTTATTACACACGAGGTTAACCTAGGCCAAGGGGCCACCGGATGGTGTGAATGCACCGCAACAAGCCAAGACTTCTTCATATTCCTCGCTGCAGATGTGATCGCAGCTTGCGGGCAATTGGGATGAACACGCCGCAACACGTGTCCCCTTTCTACCGAAGGGTCATGCTGTCAATACATGGTCCTGAGTTCCGTGGTTTTTGAGCACACGGTGATTTCACCGCCATTAACAGAGATGTGCGATATGCTCACCGGATGCAAATATGCGGAGGTGTGCACCGAGGCAGGGTCCGTCCACAGCCTAGGTGCATTCGCAATGACATGGATGAATCTGAAGTGGGTGGCCTCATAGGAGGTGTCCTCGGTCACGGTGAGTACGGGCACAAGGCAACGCAATGCCCGTAGTGTTATGTAGTGAATTATGTAATTTGTAGTGAATTGTGTAATATGTATCATTTTATCCTATGCTAGGTATTTGAGGTTACATTGACTATTTTATCAATGTCGGGTTGTATTGAATGCTTAACAATGCTTAGCTATGATTGTACCTTTTGTCATCTTTTTGTATTGAATTGCGTAATATGTTTGTCGCTTGTTTATTTATGTTGAACTCTTCGCCTTTTTCATTTACATTACTAATCGTGATTGCTTTTCCTGCTTGCTTGCGAGGATGGAGCACCGAGTCACTCCTTGACTCTTCGCTGGACCGACGCACTGTGCGCTAAATCCACGCCACACAGTATGAGAGGGTGCCTCTGCTAATGGTCCGGTGTTCGGCAGTGGCATGGCGCCCACCCAAATTGCTTTCTACGCCCGGTGAGTTGCACTACATTTACATGTTTCTTTTGCTCGCACAATTGCATTTCGTCTAACAATTGAATTTACATGTCGATAGGTTGGCACGGCCGGGTTGCTTCCCTCGCCAGCATGATCGAGGCCTCACCGAGGACGTGGCCGAGGCCGAGGATCTCGTGGAGGGCGACGACGGCCAGAGCGGTCACGGTTTTCCGCTCGACCGAGCTCATTGTTTAGTCTGGTGGACCGCTGGCGCTCGAGACGCACACTTTCCACTGGCTGTTCGGGAGGTGACGGTCACCTCGCAGACGTCGCGATGCTTACAGGTTGCCGATCGCCGGGCACCGACGGACCCTCGCTGGTTCTCGCGGAGTGGTAGGTCGACCTGCAGGAGAGGTTCATTGGAGTGGCTCACATCGACCGACGATACCCGTCGCTTGGAAGAAGCACGGCCGTTGAGGAGGTGGTTGGCCCGCCCGAGGTGAGTGCTTCCACGGTATATGTTATTCTAACTTTTGTAACATTATTAACATATTACTATATGTTAATTGTCATAGGTGCAAGACATGGCCGGACCCCACGTCGTGCACTGTGGCCCGGCAACGCGTGGTATTTGAGGTTATTAACATTTTATCCTATGCTAGGTATTTGAGGTTGCGGGTTGTATTGAATGCTTAACAATGCTTAGCTATGATTGTACCTTTTGTCATCTTTTTGTATTGAATTGCGTAATATGTTTGTCGCTTGTTTATTTATGTTGAACTCTTCAGCCTTTTTCATTTACATTACTAATCGATTGCTTTTCCTGCTTTGCTTGCAGGATGGAGCACCCCGAGTCACTCCTTGACTCTTCGTTGGACCGACGGCACGGATGCGTTAAATCACGCCACCTGTATGCGTTGAGAGGGTGCTCTGCTGCGGGTCCGTGGTGCGGCAGGCATGGCGCCTCCACCCGGCCTTCTACGCCCGTGAGTTGCACTACATTTACATGTTTCTTTGCTCGCACAATTGCATTTCGCTCTAACAATTAAATTTACATGTCGATAGGTTGGCACGGCCGGGTTGCTTCCCTCGCTCGCATGATCGAGGCCTCACCGAGGACGGGCCGAGGCCGAGGATCTGCGGAGGGCGACGACGGTCTGTGAGCGGTCACGGTGTTTTCCGCTCGACCGAGCCTCATTGTTTAGTCTCGGTGGACCGTTGGCCCGGAGACGCACACTTTCCACCTGCTGCTCGGGAGGTGACGGTCACCGCGGGACGCCGCGATGCTTACAGGTTGCCGATCGCCGGGCACCGATCGGACCCTCGTTATTCTCTGCGGAGTGGTAGGTCGACCGCAGGAGAGGTTATTGGAGTGGTTTCCATCGACCGACGATACTCGCCGCTTGGAAGCACGGCCGCTGAGGAGGTGGTTGGCCCATTCGAGGTGAGTGCTTCCACGTATATGTTATTCTAACTTTTTGTAACATTATTAACATATTACTATATGTTAATTGTCATAGGTGCAAGACATGGCGGCGGACCCCATGTCGCATGTGGCCCGACACGCCGAGGCCTACTCGCTTTGGTTGTTTGGGATGGTCATGTTCACGACCACACACGGAGACGCAGGACGACGGTGGATAGCCTACGACGGGCTATCACGACGCCGCCGACCTGCACTGTGTCCCGCCTGGTGTCCTGGGGTTCGGCGGTTCTTCTTCCGGCACGCATCGCGCCCTTTACGACGCTGCGTGCGTGAAGTCTGAACAAGACCGCCAACCCGATGGGATGCCCCTACTTCTCCGGCTTTGGTCGCTCGGCGCTTCCCTGGGTCGACCCTTAGTCTTCCACGACAAGACACCGCCGAGATGTACGGGCGATCACATCGACCGCCGACTGGGCTCGCTTTGGACTTCGGCGACGGGTAATTTTTTTTCTTGAATTGCATTTATCAAATTTTATTTGCGTCGTGATGTGCTTACATATTTTTTTTCCTTTTGCGTACCACAGCATGGGAGTGCGAGTGCGTTCGCGTACCACTCCTTCACGGAGGCGTTCGACCCACAGACGCTGCCCAAAGTTATTCGGGGACCCTTATAGCGAAGCGTCGTGTTCAGACAAAGCCGCAACGCTGGGCTCTGGCGCTTTGCTATAGGGACCAGGTTCTTGGTCGACGACGAGGAAGATCGTCCTCGACGCGTCACGTGGAGGACTACGAAGCTGACTGAGTCCTCGAGCAGCCAGACCCTCGACAACCGACCCCTCGTTCCTTTGGGGATCGTGTACCGCCGGCGATACACGTGAGTTATCCGACCTAAAATATGTGACTTAGTTACGTTGTATGTGTAATAATTTGGATTTTTTTCAGGTCCACACCCATGGCCCTCCAAGAGCCTGGTCACCTTGCTACAGAGGATGGAGTCGTGGTGGCGCAGCGATGGTCAGGACGCAGAAGACGCGTCGTCGATGAGGCCACACCTACGATGACTTCGTCCCCACGATACAGACCTTTGAGATGCGTGCGCGCCCGAACGCTGCGTCTGCCTCTCATCGGTGGAGGAGGTTCGCCCGCGCACGCGCTCCTAGCGTGGTCGACGGTGCCGGAGAGCAGAGGCGGCTATGCACGCCATGGTAAGTATTAATTTTGTAAATTACATTGTGTATTTCGACGCTATGTCCATATGCATATCACTTTGTCATATGTGGCGGGTGGACCACGCTTAGGGAGCTCCATACGCACAGCAAGCAGCTGTCTTGTCCAGTGGACCACCCTCTCGCATTTGGAGGAGATTGCAGAGGCACGGAGACGCATGGTGAGCGGCCCGCCAGATCGTGGAGCTGGTTCTTATCGCACGCCGACGCTATCGACCGCGGGCACCTTCTTCGAGGCCGCCGCCCATGCCTACACACCCCACACGCATCTGACAACCTCGTTACACTCCTTTGCCTCCGGCCCCAGACGTGGGCTCGAGGGTTGGTACCGGCAGCAAAGACGCGGTTCCACCATGGTGCCCACGCCGAGTAAGTCGAGCTACTTACGTTCAGATTAGTATCACGAATCGCAATTAAAAGCTATTATCCGAACGCAGCTACGTTGAGGGTGGAGGACAGATTTCGCATCCCACGACTCGGGCCACGCCGGCGTGACTTCTTCGCGGACCAGTACTTCTCTGGTGCACACTTCGTACTGCCCCCTGCACCGACGCAGGGCACGCAGCCCCCTGCACCGACACAGTTGACGCAGCCGGACTTCGGTACCTACGGGTACACGTTGCCTCCCCGAGACCGTCGACCGGTGCAGCGTTACAGCCCTTCCGACTACTGCCGGTGAGGCTATCGCAGAGCGGCGAGGCCATCGCAGAGCTTCACCCTCGCCTCTTGACGATGCGGCCTCAGACGTAGGGCTTAAGAGGGTCGTCGTGGGGGGTGCGGCCCGACTAGGACTCGCCGATAGGTCGTTGTCCTATTTTTGTTCTTACTTTGTACTATTCTACATTGTTTAGAGTGTTGTTCTCGCTTTGTTACTTTGTTCGTCTTGTTTTACAATGTTAATAGTGCTTTATTCACGCCTTTTTACCTTCCGATATCAATGCGACATGACAACGCTTAACGCTTGTAGCTTTCTCGGACCAATTCGACAACACGTTGCATCCCACTTTTTCTGATCGATTCGACAACACGCTGCACACAACAGCTTTCTCGGGCGAGGCCACAGCACGCTGCTATCAGCTTTCTCAGACCGCGAAATCTATTCACATATACATCAAACAAAATCTTATGCAATGTTTATTAACAAATGAATACTATTCATATATGCATCAAATAACAATTGATGTTTAGATTAATTCTATTAATCTAAACAATTTTAGCCTCGTTAAATCTTTGGGGGGGTTCCGCCACATCCCCGTAAGGGGAGACGTGCCGTCATAGGTGGATCGGGCGGGGGGCCTAGGGACGCCCCTGGTGCGGAGGGGACGTGGATATAAGAGGACTCTCCAGGAGAGCGAAAGCACCTCGATTTCTTGTTGAATATTCTTCCCGTAACCCCGCAATCCTTCAACAAAACGAAGAGCTTTCTATACCACCTCCGCTACCACATATCCTCGTCTTCATCCCGCTCCTTGCCTCAAAAGACTATGTCTCAAACGGTGACCTCAAAGAAATCGGAGGGCTCGCACTTGCCAATGCAAGGCGTGTCGATTGCCCTAATCGCCACGTGCAAGCTAATGTGTTGTACTCCAACACTAAGGAAAATAATGGGCGAGTGTTCTACAAGTGCCCTTTTTCTCTGTAAGTGAAAGCTAGTTTGATTCCTTCTTGTGCACACTATTTCTTCTATTCGAAGTTGTGTAGTTGTTACGAGATATCTCATTCCTTCAAGACGCCTCAAAGCTTGTTCACCTCATCACGAGACTGCAGGTGCCAATATTTCCAAGGCGGACACCATGGACACCACGAGGGAGCGTCAGACAACCATTATACCACAAAGGATGCACCAACCTTCTATGGAGGAGAGGATGGACCCTATACTTGAGCAAGAGGAACATGCCGATGTTCAAGATGGAGCACATTTTAGATCATATGAAATGGTTAGAGAAGCTTGTGTATGTGGCTATCGTTCTTGTATTGTGCTCTATTCTTGAGAAGTAGTTCATTTAGGTGTAGAGGGGCAGAGTTGGTAACGGATGTCTTTCAAGTGGTTTCGGATATCATATCTTCATATATCCGTATTTTACATGTTAAGCGCCTTTAATTAGAATATTTTGTGTGATATGGTCATCCAAACCGGGTTCCAAAGGTAGTCACACCAACATCCAGATTACACGAGTAATTCTAAAGACCCGAATAGGCTTAGTTAGTTCAGTTTTATGCGGATCAAGCCCTAAAAGAATATCTGAATCCTACTAAAGCAAGAGCCCTAAACGCTCACAAACCGTGCGTTTTAGAAATACTTAAGCCTTTTCGGTGGCTTGTAAACTACTCGACTAAACGACAAGACTCGCACCACGCTGCTTTCGGCCGAGACGACAACACGCCGCTCCCCGCTTTTGAAATCAAACGACAACACGCCAGATCCCGCTGGATGAAACGACAACACGCGGTTTCATGCGGGCAAAGCTTCGGAGAGGGTGACACATCGTGGCAGCCTTTGACAGAGGGGTGACAGTCGTGCGACTTTTGTGATGAGGGTGACAGGTCGTGGCAGACCTTTACAGAGGGTGACAGTCGTGGCGACCTTCGAGAGGGTGGCGGTCGTCGTGCAGCCTTTACAGAGGGTGACAGTCGTGTACCTTCGACAGGGGTGACAGGTCGTGCGACCTTTTACAGAGGTGACAGTGTAGCCTTTCACAGAGGGTGACAGTCGTGCAGCCTTTGACATAGGGGTGACAGTCGTCGCAAATTTTGATGATGGGTGACAAGTCGTGAAGCTTTCACAGAGGATGCCACGCCATCAAATGGACAAGGTTGTAATTGTGGAGTAACCCTCACCACCACTATAAAAGAGGGCCGAGGGTAGACATCCAACACAACCAAACCAGCAATAAACGCCACCGAATCTACATAAATTAGGGCACAATGTCGTTCATCAGTCACCTCTTCAAGAAGCGAAGTCATCCCCCAAATATCTGGATGAAAGTAGCGCCGACGCCCCGATTCGCCGGAGTTGCCTCGACCCAAATGCGATCAAGAACCTACCGGCGAAGATGATGCAATCTACCCATGGAGAGACGGCCACCGCTCACTCATCATGCAGCTCCGCACCTACGAGGTAAACCTACCGTGTCCACACAATACAGGTAACACTACCATCTCATGCATCGTTTCTTTCTTTTCACAACACAAGGACCGTGTTGCTTCTTCCAATGGATCGACGGGTAGGAACGAGCGTGACTACTTAATTTCTACAAGCGCCACGACGCCTACCCCGCTTCGCGCTCGAGAACTTCACCGGTGGGAGAGGCCGCCAGATATGTCCTTTTCTAGATCGACCAGAGCGACGGGCCGGTGTAAGGGGCCAACTAATCGGTGAGTTTCATGCGTCATACTCTTGTTAAACTCACAAATTAGTAGTTCTAAACAGTTCATCGCACACGTGAGTTCAAAAGGACACTTGCGTAATGTGCTCAAGTCAAAGGAGAAACCTCCTCGGTGGCCACCCGAAAGCCCCGACGCTTATGTGACATGGCGGAGGCGATGGTTGATACCGCCACGGTGATCTAGCGGACGGAGATTCTACCTGTGCCCTTGGTCGAGGATGAACAGTCGTCGGTACTTCAACCGGGTGGACCCAAGACGTACCACCCACATCTCATGCTTCCTGCATGGGATAACTGGGGGGAGCAACCATCTCCGTGGTGCCACTACCGCCTGTAAAAGCGGACTTCGAGCACGCCTCACGGTGTTCTTCAGCGACCAAAGCGGCATCTTGCATTGATGCAGTGGCACGCCGGTTGTCCAAGGATAAGCCCAACACACACCTCCCGCACCATATAGTGGAGTCACGAAATAAACAGAGCAGGCGTCTCCGCATGTCTCCGCCAACGGACAACACACCTGAGGTGCAAGAGGGTTCCTCCTCTCGAAGAAGAAGGGACAAGGGGAAGCAGCCGGCCGAGGTCCGCAAAGACGCAACACATCCTGACACGCTATGCGCGGACCAACCAGAACCGGTGGTATTAACATAGGGACGCCGAATAGGGATGACATGCCCATATGGGAGGGTAAATCCACATAAAAAAAGAAAAAAATTAAATGTTACACACCCGAGACGTACGGCATAGGCCACCCAATCGGCGACAGCTTGGGAGCACTGCGGATCCCCATGGAGTTCTTTCATAGTAGGGATCGGCGGTGTCCGATAACAAATCATAAAATTAACAGGTCGGGTAATATCTACGTAAAATGTCTTACATCATTCTGCTTGTACCTCGATAGGCGAACGATCATTTGTTCCACCATGACTAACAATGCTTTTAGTTAGTTAGTTAGATCAAGCAATTTCGCCATCCTTTGTTGTAATGCCCTTGTAATATAATCTAATCTATTGCTTATTTTCTCATCCGAACTTTAGATTGTATGTGCCCTTATATATGTTCAACAAATAATTTAAGTGTTCATAACATGAGTTGTTGTCGACCATAAAATTTTGAAAATTCCTGTCTATGATGTTCATAACAATAAAAATTAAATTTTGAAATATTCATAACAATCAAATTTTATTGTTTGAATTTAAAAATATTGTTCAGATCTTCAAATTATTTGAAATTTTTATGGTAATATCACTGATTTATCACGAACCTCCATAAAAAATTTCAAAATTTTTCGACGTCGTGGTTGTCCAATTTAATTTTTATACGTGCTCGCTGATTCTACCCGCGAGTGCCTTTTCCGAATTTCGCAACAAATGGCCGGGGCAACGTCTCGCTATCTCGCCCATCGTAAGTGGTAGCTTGCATTGCGTAGGCCACCCTTGATTTTTTTTCCGTATTTTTGGACCGTGGTCGGCCTTTCTCACGGCAACGAAAACCCTTAGTGCCCACGATTTATGTGGTTTCGTAGCCGTCAGTGCCTTTTCCGATTTTCGCAACAAAATGCCGAAGCAACGTCTCGCTATCTCGCCCATACGTAAGTGGTAGCCCGCACTGCGTAGGCCGGCCTTCATTTATTCCGTATTTTTTAGACCGTGGTCGGTCTATCCGCAGAACTATGAAAATACGCAAGTGAGATGCGTATCACTAACGAACTAAAATAATTCTTCCCGTTTATTACATGACAAGAGTTTTTTTAGTTCTTTCCGGTTTAATATAACAATTATTGCACAAACAGTTCAAAACTAAATTTACCCAAAAAATAAAAATATGTACAGTATTATCGCCAAACAGTTCAACGACTACTAGTGGTCACCAAACCGTTCGGCGACTACTGGTGGTCGCCAAACGGTTCGGCGACTATACAAGAGTCGCCGAAGCAGTGTATGGCTAACTTCGACACAGCTATTAACGGTTCAACACGAGATTAGGAAGTTGTCGCTAACCGTGTGTGGCGACTACACGATTATCGCCAAGCCGTTTGGCGACTACCTAATATCGCCAAGCGGTTTGGCGACCGGGTAATATTTCTGCAATTTTTTTAATGCGAGTATTAATGTCGCAATTTCGAATTAAAATAATATTATTTAAAAAAAATTCTAGGTTAGAGACTCGAAGATTCTCACTCTTGCGGGGGCGGAAGGCCTGGCTTGATCACTCCTAAACATTTTTAGTCCGATTTGGTTATCCAATTTACGTGTCTAAAATCAGACGTCGAACTAAGACACTAGTAGTTAATTAACCAAAGTTGATCAAACCACTAGGGTCAAAGCTGCTATTACCACACCGTGTGGTCACTATCATGCTCCGCCATACAAATTGCTTCCACCATCACGCGCAAGACCTTGCACAGTCGCCCCATAGTTGTTACTGCTTCTCCACGAGCGACGGAACTGGAATTTTTTATTAAGATGTACATCTCACACATATGACTCTACAACAGTGTACATTGATTTCGTAAGATCGTAAATCCAATCCATATATTTAAAATTTGCTAGAAGTACAGTATAAATAGTTGTAAGATGTTAAAATCCTAAACCACTAAAATTAGAACTGAATTTGATCTATTGAAGAAGAGATCTCGTAGCACTTTTAAATTTTTTGTAAATTTTTTGTAGGGTACCGGACACCCCTCCAGTACCACACCCCTGGTCTCCACGAGACACTCTTGTCTCCTCCAAACAGTGTCATGCTGATTCATGGCGACACCCATGCATCTCGTGCGGACTCGATGACACCAGACTCCACTGCTACGTGACAGTTGATTTCTTTTGATGTCGTTGCATAGTTCGCACGGACAAAAAGATTTGAGGTCAATCCCAATATCAGATTTGGCTTTTTAGATTTTCCTTTGTGCTGGATTAAGGCGACATAAAACTGTTTATCTGACAACTAGAACACAGACATAGCTGACTACACATATGAAGGACCAAAGAAAATCCACAACAAGCACCCTTTTAATTTCTCTGAAGAATCTTGAAGTGGAGCGTAATTTTATACGCCAGTAAGAATCCAGTGGCTCGCTGGCTAGCTTCGCCGGTGTGCGAGCGGCCCGCTCGGGTTCGATCCTCGGATCGCCTGGTCTGCTGGTGCCGTCTTGATCAGCGTGCGGCGTGGGTGTGGGTGGGTGTAAGTGAGTGAGTGCGACTATAACCGGCTGTTGTTCTCTCTTCTATACTGAACGTCAGAACTCCTGGCCATATTTTAAAAAAAAAGAATCCAGTATTTCATCTTTTGCGTATATGATGGCGTGATAACAAAGGTAGCTTCACTAGTCTTGTTGGCTGGCCTAAGAGGTCAAATCTTAAAAATCTAACATTTCTGTGTCCGGCTAAGCCCAACGGAGACACGGGGTAAATAACGTTGTTCATTTGTGGATCGGCAGGTGCAACCAGTGGCGGAGTCAGGCACTATTCAAGCCATGGGTTATTAAGGTTTAGGATTAAAAGACTAGCTTAAATGGTTCGAAAATAGATGATTCATTTAGCCATGGTCCGAGACATAAGCTGTGGCTGGCTCTGCCAGTGTGTGCAACTTATCCGCCGTTATCAAATGGCTAAACGAAAGTGTGGACTTGTAAGTGATGAGGTCAATCCAAACTAAACAGTCAACTAGTAATTATAGTAGAGTCAGCTAAAAAGAACCGAAAGTAGAATAATACTTTGAGTTGGATCCATTGAGTCCCAAAAAGAATACATCCAAAGAAGAAAAATCTAGTCTTCCGAACGAACTCATTTTGCGATCGCAGCCATAGCTAAAAAGAAGAGTAAATTCCATGAAATTATAAATTTTTTTATAAATTATCAGAAAGCTATATATTTTGATACTACTACAGATTAGACCTTCCATACCGGCCCACCAGTTCCGGTTAGATTTGAACCCGTACTGATGAGAGCTTTAGTACCGGCTCATTGGCTACAGGACTATCGTGGGCTTTTCAAGTCGGTTCAGTAACCGAACCGCATCGATCCCTCTCATCGATGCGGTTCGTGTTACGAACCGGTACTAAAGGCGATATTAGTACCATCGATGTGAGGGCATCGATCGGTTAGATGTTACGAATCGATCGATGCCTCTCGTTGAGGAAAGTTCAAAACGAATGCATATTCTATGTATATCAGTACGCGATGGTGGGTGGGTTGGTTAGAAGGGTGAGGCTGGAGTCACGAGGTTGCGGGTTCGAGTTCCGCTTCTCCCATACACCCTCGACATATTTTGAAACATTTCTAGTCCTATCAGTACCGGTTGGTGGAACCGGTACTCCCGGATGCTCTGTTCCGGTTCAAAAACCGGTACTAATAGCTGTTGCCAACCGGTACTGATAGTCATATATGTAGTATTGTGACTCCGATTTGACAAAATTATAGGTTTTAGAATTGATTTTTTTAAACAGATCTAACAGTATGAGTCTATATGGTAGGCTCATATATTCTTATTTCCCATTTCACTTTGTACGTGAGTGCCATATGAGCCTATACTTTTAAATATATTACAAGAAACGATCAATTCTCTCACATATGTAGTTTCATAAAATAGAAACTAAAACCTGCAATTTTCTTATAATTTATATAAGAAGTCTACAGTTTTATAAAATTTACTCTAAAGAATGTCAAAGTCGCTACCAATTTCTGGCCGATCACTTGCAAATTGATATCATGACTCACGATTTAACTTGCTAAGGATGTGATGACTCAGGGTTTAGCGCATTGACTGTAATAGTGCATAGTTCGAGAACAAACAAGCTATCAAGAGTTGCGGATCAAATACTCCCACCATCCATAAAATGCATGATGTTTTCGAAAGCATACAAGAAAACTTTTTTTAACTTTGACTATTAATATATAAAATATGAGTTTTGATAACTTTTACGCAGATATTTTCTTCACAAAAATCATCCAAATTCCTAAGCATTGGATTTGCTTTGAAATCGATGCATCAGTCAGTTAATGAATCAGGCCGACATGCAGTAACATTCGTTTCTGGACCCGGTTAGTTAAACCCGGCTCAGTATTCAACCTACACAAAGTAGTCGAGTTGCTTTTTTTCTCGGAGGAAAGAGGAGGGGGTGGAGGAGGAAGTTTGAAATGAGAAGCAAATACGGGACATCATCATTCAAATTGACGGTGTGCAACCTAAGATTGGAATCTCATTTTTGCTCGAAATATCGGAGGTGGCCGGAGAATAAAATCTTGATGAGATTTAAAAATTTTGGACAAAATGTAAAAAAACGGATTTTCAATTTCGTTTTTTTACCAATACAACCGAGATCTCGGCCAGTTTTGCTATGATTTTGGCGAGATTTGCCGAGATCTTAGCAAAATTAGACGGCGCGAAATTCGGTCGAAACGAAGTTAAAAAATGTAATTTTTTTTAGATATTCCTGACACATTGATGATGCTTCCACAAAAAATAAGATAATTATGAAGCTTTTGGAATTTTTAAAAATTCAAACATTACTACTATCCTGATAAAACGCTGACCGACAATTTTGAACCAAATGAAAAATGGGACAAACCATATTAGCAATATTTGAAAATTTTTTACATGATTTTGACATATAATCAATCTTTCCGTAAAATTTCAAGTGATGGTGAAGCTCAAGGATTTTTAAAAATTTGGATGACGCTGATGTCCAGATGGAAAATGGTTGAAAGTATGTTAGAAAATTTTAAAATTTTGATTGGATGGTTGTGATGCATCATTAACCTTGCCATAAAATTTTAAATGATTATCAATCATGAAGTTAGAAATTTCGGTAGCATTTCATTTAAAATTCAAATTTTGAGAGTCACAATTGCAGACAATCAATGTATATTTGTATGACAATTAATAGGTATGAAATAAAATTGATATATATGACAATTTATCATATATTCGAATCACAATACAATCAATGCATATTTACATCACGTACCTATGAGTAGTACTACGCTTGTGGTGCAAACTCTACCTCCACGTTATCGACAATGACCACGTGATACCTCCTCTCAAGCTGTTGCTTGTATTCTTCCTAGGTTATATCCCACGGTAGCCAAGCAAAATTTCAATATTCGTAATGAGCCATCCATGTGTTATAATTCTCTAACTGGTGAAGATACCTAATACTAATAGATGAGTGTTGTGTATACGGATCGGCGTATAGATAAGTGTAGTCAAACGGCCAAGAGATGCTCAATTTGTCAGAACTCTGTCTTTAACTGTACCCACCTTGATCCCCTCTATAGGGCATCGAACTGTACCCACTATACTTAATTGGGAAGCCCAAATGGCTAAAAGACTGGCTACTACACCATGAGCCTGCGTCATCCTATTGATGTTCTGCTTGTCGCCCACCTCCACAACTCGACACGCCCTTCCCCTTACTACGAATCTGCCTCTGTGAGCCCCTCCTCGAGGGGCTACCCCCTGTTATGATCCCATCAGTGATTGTAACTGTGAACGGAGGCGCATAATATGCTAGCTAGTTTTTCTCCCATCATTGTCGGAAGAGTCTGTCGCTGTCATTGAGCTACTACTAAGACACTACACATTATCAGGCTCAATAATTCTAGGCTCTTGACTTCTTGTTAATCACTTAGCATGTATGTACATAACCTGATATAATGCTAGACCCAATCTAGTTCTACGGAGGTAGTAAAACACTAACAATAACTCGAGTTCGTATTGGATCGGGTTAGGCACAACTGAAAGTACATCTAGGCATTTATGTTATTTTGGTGATTAATGACAAACACATATAATGACAATCTATGTATCTGAGTAAATGCTTAACTTAGTGCTTAACAAATGACAAACCTCTAATATGATTATATTGCTATAAGACTAACATGTTATTGCCTAGTTGAGTATCAGTCTCATCTATTTAGAGGAAAATCAGGTGGGATGGTTAAGCAAAGATAAGTCTCATCTATTTAGAGGAAAATCAAGTGGGATGGTTAAGCAAAGATAAGGTATGTAATTTTAGTATCTCTTCTATATTTGTTTTTGCATTCCTTTTGTGCAAATGCATAGTGAACTCCAAGTAGCATGTTGATTATATATATGCACATTGGCTCATGTCATATTTATTTGTGCATATATATTCATTTGAGTTCATTATGTGCTTTGTTTTTAGTATGCATGTATTAACTAGAGTTAAACTTCATATTGCTATAGATTGACTTGGTGCATGCATGTTTTAGTTGTATATCTTCTCATGCAATTCTCTTAGTGAAATTTAATCTAGTGTTGGATCACATATTTACTCTTATTCCAAATATTAGTTGCACATGTACAATTCGTGTATATCCTATCATGTGCTTCATTTAAGAAAAGACTGTGATCCTTGCCATGATTTAATTGATTCATCATATCGGCAATTATCTCTCTAGTGCATATAGATCAATTACATATTCATCATGATGCACTTAGTAGAGAACATTTCTTATGTCAAGTGTTTCCATTTATGTTGTGCTTCTTTATATGAAACACTTGTGGTAATCAATTGCTCACAAATATCAACTTGTTTATATCTATTGAGCTTTTGGGACTAATGTCATTCATGAGTGGTTTTAAAAGAATTAGGTCCCGTGTGTGTATGATGACCAAGATATCTTGGAGGATGACCATTAAGTCGAGGTCAACAAGACGACGATGTCACCAAGAGTTGAGGACTAGGTCAAGATCGACTTGGCGTGGAGATCATTGGAGAGGATGATAAAGTCAAGGTTGATAGGACGAGAGTCTCATGAGGTGAATCGAGTCAAGTTGAACAAGGCGAAGATGTCATCAATTATATGGTGAAGGTCTTCATGCACTGGCATTAAGAAAGAAAACGGCAAGTGACTATTTCTAGACTTGTATTATCTTTTATTTAAATTGAGTCTAAGGATTGCCGTACTATTAAGAGGGATGCGACGTCGAATGACTTTTAGATGTGTCAAGTGCTCAAGTGATCCATCCTTGTGAAACTTAGAGAGAGATTGGTGTTGGTGGTGCCGAAAAGTGAGAGTTGTAGGTCTCCCTTGGATTCTTTGTGAAATATGTATTTATCCTTTGAGATTTGGGTAGCAAGACCTTGTTAGTAGTGTAGCCCTCGTTCTTAGCTTTCCGTAGAGTCCAAAATCACTAAAATCGGAGTCCGGAGTAAAAAGTTATGCTTGTTTTCGTCGGGCTGCTCAGTGCTAGTTCGGACTATCCGAAGTGCATTCGGAGTATCCGAATGCTTCGGACTATCCGAACATATTTTCGAACTATCCGAGCTGAGTCTCTCTATTACACCAAATTTGACCTGTTCGGACTATCCGAACTGACTCGGGGCTGAGTCAAAACGGCTAGTTTTTGGGGTGCTCTATTTAAAGCCCCATCCTTCCCTATTTTGAGAGAGCTCTTACCCCATTGATTTGAGAAGCTATCCTCTCGTTCTTGAGCCCCCAAAACACCTCTTTACCCTTAGATCTAAGTGATCCCCTTTGTGAGAAGGGTAGGGAAGAGTTTGAGGAGTGAGGTGTTAGATTGGGTGTGATTTGAGTTGTTAAGCACTTGATTTCATCTCCAAGTTTGTTCTTCGTGAGCATTTGTTACTCTTGGAGGTTGAGAACTCCTAGACGGCTAGGAGGTCGCCTACGAGCCACCGGTGCCTTGTGTGGTTGGCCGTGGGAAGTTTGTGAAGGCCGATTCCGCCTCCGTGAGGGAAGGAATCAAAGGAGTGAAGACCGGCGAGTGCATTTGTGCAACACCGGGAGGAAGAGGGTTGAAAGAGACCCCGGCTCAAATGTGACCGAGCCGCCTCAACGGAGACGTAGGATCCCCTCAAGGATCCGAACTTCGGGTGAAAAATCAACGTCTTCATGTTTGCTTCTTACTCTTGCTTTAGTATTTGATTTTAAATCTTGAAATTGTCCGATCTACTTTTCTAGTGAGTTTTTCGCTAGATCTCTATTTGCTTCAAGTATTCTAGGCTAACTAGTTTAAATTTGGTGTATTTAATATCCCCCAAATAGCCTAGATTTCTTTTGCGAGTTGTGTGCTTTAGAGCATTCGGACTATCCGAACACACCTCGAACTATCCGAATAGAACCTCGGACTATCCGTAATAAACATTGGACGATCCGAACCACTCGGACAATCCAAAGTATTATTCGGACATTCCGAATTGTTTGTATTCCGCTGCAATTTAGTTTTAAATTTTTTAATTCGCCTATTCACCCCCCTCTAGGCGACATCCCTGTCCTTTCAATTGGTATCAGAGCTTGGTCTCTCATTTTATTAGACTTAACTGTCTAGAGAGTAAAGGATGTCGACTAGAAGATTAGAGCACTCACACGATCCACTTGTGCTAGATGGTTCAAATTATGCTTCATAAAAATTAATTATGACTACTCATTTTAAATCTATGAGCCCCCAAATATGGTGGATAATAGATATCGGCTTTTCCTCTCCATTGAATGAAGTTAATCCAACTGAAGGAGAGAGGAAATGCCTACATCTCGACGCTCAAGCTACTTATACTTTATTTTGTATTGTTAGCGATGAAATTTTTGATAGAATTTGCAATCTCAAGAGCGCTCATGAAATGTGGATAAAGCTTTAAGAACTATTTGAATCATCCACTTCCATTGAGGATTGCATTAAGGAATGAAGAAGAACCGACATCTCCATCAACCTCAACCTTCGCCTCAAGTGACAATGAAGATTGTCGGTGTTTCGTATAACCGACAAGTAAATTTGTAAGTCAAGGGGCCGCGTGTTCCCTCTCCTCGATGGTCGACTCAGGGAGCCCAAGATGTATACTAGTTCGGGCTGAATATCCCTACGTCCAGTTCGCGGTGGTGGTTCTTATTGATGAGGATGTGGCGGGCTACAAAGGATTACAAGCGAGGACTAAGGATAGGCCCTTAGCGCTCGTCCGAGTGAGGGAGCTTGGGAGTGCTCGTCCAAGTGGAGGAGCTTGGGATCGGGCATGGACAAATGAGGATGAATCTCCTGAAAAATCCCCCCTTCCTTGGGGGCCCTGCCTCCCTTTATATAGGTGGAGGGGACATGTTACACGGGAATTTGGAGAAAAAGGTAGGGATATGCTACGCCCGGGAGTCCCGGTCTTCGGTCTCGAAGATTGACAGGTTCCTGTTTGTCCCATGCCGAGTTGGTAGACACAACAGACTGTGTTCCTCCGGAAGGTCTTGCGCCGCCCTCATCGTCTCTGTGCAGTGTGGCCTTGGCGTTGCTCCATTGTGCTCTGGTACCGTCTTGGGACGGAGCGCATCTCTCCACTGTGCCCGACGTGGGGAGACCAGCTTGACTTAGCGGCCCTCGGTCACTTTTGAGAAGGAGCCACTTGCCCCATGATGGTCGCCGTGTCCATGGGGCAGTGGCAGGTTTAGTGCCGATGCAAGCAACGTGGCGGAGGTTCTTGAGTTGAAGCCGTCGGCGCTCGAGGCGCCGATGGCTGGTGAGCCTTCGGGCGTCTGACCAGCGGCGAGGCCGAAGCCTACGGGGGTGTCCGACCCGAGGCCTGGTCGGACCACCTCTGGCGGGCCTGAACGAAGCCGAGGGTCCTTCGTGGTTCCTTGGGCCTAAAGCTGGGCTCAGAACGGATCGTCTGGTGCCCCAGCGAATATTGAGTGATAATCCCATCCGTGTAAGACGGGGACTTTGGTAATACCCTCTCCAGCATTCAACATCGCTGCCAACCTTGCCGCCATATCCGTATGACTGAGAGAAAAACGATCTTGAAATAGATGTATACTTTGCTGTGGGGTACCCCGGGTATGAGTATTCGTCAGTAGCCCCCGGGGCCATCCTGAAACGCGTGCGTTCCTGGGCGGGCCCACCGTCTTCGGCGGCGCGATTGTTGGGCGTGTATGGGGCCAGCTGGGTCGGTTGAGTCCGACCAACCAGGTCGGGTGACTTCGTCCGGGGGCGCGTAGGCTCAGTATGGAGAATTAATGGTGGAATGTCACGGAGAAGACTTTGATTGGAGGAAAGAGGAGATCGATAATGTTGCTTTATACTCAAGTGGTGGTGGAAAGAAACATGGCAGATTTTTCATGTTCAACGGGATCATCGATTCCAGTGAAGCCTTAGCCGAGGCGAGGTCGTCTTCTTCTCAAAGTAGCTCATGAAGTTCTTGTGATATTAGGCGGGACGAAGAGATGTTGAGACGATAACAGGCAGCAATAAGGCAACAAGAAGAATTGTTGTGACAAGCAGAGGAAAGGATGAAGCAATGTGACCAGTACATGATTGAATGGCAAAGATCACAACAACAACACATTCAAGTAAGTACATTTGATCTTTTATGAATTCAAATGTTTTAAGTTAAAAGAAGAAATCGTTGAATTGTGCTCCATGAACCGTATAGTTGTTAGCTAGTCGTGAAGTTTAAAATTTGCAAATGAAATTGATGTTTTTACTTTTCAGGACCTTTTATCTCGCTCACTTGGGATCGATCGTGTCACTCCCACCATTTCAACCTTTTTCACCTCCTGCATTTTTTCTTCGCACCTACAAATATGGTATATTTCATTCAATTGTTTGGTTATTCACATTAATAGTGGTAATTTTTGCAAACTTTTGGATACATCATACTGTAATACCACCGCCTCTGATGGAGGCTTATATTGGTAGTAATTCAGCGTCACCATCGGTTAGTCAATATTTCAACTTTCGGCGATGTGGGTAGCGGTCACGACTTCCACACTTCAACGAAGTTAAATTTGAATTTGTGAGGTACATCTGTGGCATGTGTGTTATTTGTGTATTTATTCAATTCCGCATTTACATTTAAAGTTGATTGTTACTTTATAAATGCTTTGCGTAGTAATCTTGAGACTAATGATATTTACTCTATTTGGTTACTCATTTTTAGCTTTCATTCATATTTTTGTTGAGTATAATATTCCTAGTTGTCGTGTAATGCTCTCATGTTTTTGTATTTGTCAGTGTTCAGCATTTGTTCCATTGTCTTTATCATGGTTGACTATTTTACTTGTTGCGTGAGTTCATACCAAAATATTGCTTGACTCGGTTACCTTGTCATATACTTGCACATCAATGTTGAAGTACAATGAGCTCCAATAATGATGCTTGTAAAGTAGATATGCACATGTGTAATGTGGATTTGTGTGTGAATGTGTGTAATGAACTTGTGATGGACATTCTATGGTTGTTAGAATTTTTTGTATTTTTTATGAATTTTTCGCATGAATTATGTGTATGCAGTGAATTTTTTTGGGAATTATATGCATGCTGTCATATCCTGTGAATTTTCTGAGATTTTTGTAATTTTCTGTATTTTTTTTAATTTCCTCAACTTTTTTCGTTAGCCAGGGCCGACGAAACTACTCCTCACGCTTATTTTCGTCGGTTCGCTCGGCCAACGAAATTAAAGATTGCCACGTCAGCACGCACGGCCAGGCTGGGCGACGTGCCTTATTTTCGTCGGTTCGCTCGGCCGACGAAATTAAAGATTGCCACATCAAGACAGCGGCGTCGGCCGGGCGGCGATGCCTTATTTTCGTCGGTTCGCTCGTTCATCACCCCGTTCGGCACCTACTGCTACACGACTATGTCGTTTGGTCTGCGCAATGCGGGGGCCACGTTCCAGCGTCTGATGACCAAGACGTTCGACCCCTAGATCGGTCACAACCTTGAGGTCTACGTGGACGACATCATCATCAAGAGCCCCTCTGAGGGCGACCACGTTCGCGACCTCGAGAAACCTTCAACAACCCGAGCGAGCACAAGATCAAGCTCAACCCCGAGAAGTGCGTGTTCGGCGCCAGCGTCGAGGAAGGTGCTCGGCTACATGATCGGGGCTCGGGGTTGGCGAACCGTAAAAAGATCGGCGATCGAGAAGATGGCACCCCGACCTCGGTCAGCGGTGCAAAGCCTCACGAGCCGCATAGCCGCCCTCGGCAGATTCATCTCGAGGCTCGGTGGCCTTGAGCCCCGTTCTTCGTGGCTCTGCGCAAGCATAGGAGCTTCGAGTGGGCCGGAGGCACAGGCGATCCTTTGGCGATCTAAAGGTATACACATCGACCCCACCCATATTACGACCCGCAACCCGGTGAAGTTGTTGCTCTATCTTGCGGCCACCACTTAAGCTGTTAGTGCCGATCTGGTGGCGACGAGGATCAAAGGCACCCGATCTATTATGTCGATTAAGTCTGCCTGACTGAAAGAACGCTACCCGCAGTACAAAACCGGCCAGACGCTCTTCTCATGGCCCGCGCAAGCTTCGGCGTTATTTCGAGCGCACTCGTGGTCGCGTCTGAGCAATTTTCCGCTCGGGGACATCTTGCGGAACCCAGAAGGCGGTGGGCAAATCTCCAAGTGGGCTATGGAGTTGGCGGCATTCGATATCCAAGTCGTAGCCCGAATGGCCATCAAGTCGCAGGCGCTTGCCGACTTCGTGGTCGAGCAGACGTCGCAACCTGCGCCCGATTCAGAGGTCGAGGAAGAAAAGCCCTGGACCATGTTCTTCGACGGCTCGAGGTCCTTCAAGCGCTCTGGGGCTGGAATTCTTATTCTCACCCCGCGCGACGACCACTTGAGGTACGTAGTTCGCTTTGAGTTTCCAGCGACCAACAACGTGGCCAAGTATGAAGCTCTCTTGGCGGGCCTCTGAGCTTACAAAGCGTTGGGTGTCGCGTCGGTTGAGTCGTTAAAAGCGACTCCCAAATTGTCGTCAATCAAGACAACAAAGTACCGGTGCTCGCGCATGACTCAATGGCGAAGTACCTGGCGAGTGCGCAAGATGGAGAAATGGTTTTAGAACACGGAGCTCTAGCACATACCAAGGAGAGACAACACGGTGCCGACTCCTCTCCAAGCTCGCCTCCTCCTCAAGCGAGGTCACTTGGATGTCATCACTCGAGACCATGGTGGCCCCTCGATCTCTTCCAGAGGTCTTGCTCGCCGTGGTCGGAAGGTACTCCCTCGAGTATTTGAACCAATCCTTAACTTCCTTGCAAGGGGCGACCTCTGCCCAACCTAGAAAGCGGGACCTTAGCGGGGCGAGTTTGTACCTGCGCGTCGGGATGCTCTGGTGCGAACATTTCGACGATTCGACACGGTGCATCTCTCACGAGGAGGGTAAGTACACATTACATGACATTCATTCAGCCTCATGCAGCGCACTCTTCGTGCAGAGGCGATGGTCGGCAAGGCATTCCGTATGGTATTCTTGGCCTTGGCGCTCCCGGGATGCTCGTGACATTGTTCGCGCTGTCGAAAGCATGCAGTTTCACGCCCGAAGTCGCATCAACCCATCACGCGCCAGACTATCCCACTTGCACGGCCCTTCTCGACACGAAATTTGGACATCCTCGACCCTTTTCCTCAAAGCGGTCGGTGGCAAAAGTTCTGTTCGTTCTGTGTGGATACTTTTACCAAGTGGATTGAAGTCGGCCGGTCTCGACCATCTTCGCTTTCGGCGTCTCGTTTCTTCCGCTTGTTCGTGGTCACGGTCACGAGGGTCCCATGCAAGATTATCGCGACAGCGGTACTTTCGGTTTACTAGTGAGTTGTTCGGGAGTTTTGCGAGGGCCTCGCATCAAAGTATGCTTTATACGTGGCTCACCCGAACAGCGGAGGCGGAACGCGCCAGCGGCCAAATCGTCGGGGCATCAAGAAACGAGTTGCAGATGAGCTCGAGCGCTATGGCAAGACACAGGTGAGCGAACTTCCCACCGTCTTATGGTCTATTAGGTACCCTGGTCGGCCAAGCCCGCGAGGTCCACTCCCTTCCATTTCGTGTTCAGATCTTGAAGTCGTCACCTTTACGAGGTTCTGTTGGGCTCGCCGGTCGACTTGGTCGACCCGTCGACTTCGAGCACGAACGGTCTTCGATCTTACCCCGCGGAAGAAGTAAGATACCATGCCTTCGCTATCGATCAACGCACTACGCAAGCTCTTCACGGACATGCGTCGGTCGATGCGACCTAGGAAGCTCCTTGTTGGGGACCTAGCCCCGAGACGGATTCGGGGCTCGTCTAACACCAACAAGCTATCCCCGAGGTGGGAGGCCCCTATAGAGTCGTTTCAACAGATCGCGCGAGGGCTTACTAGGCTAGCGATGCCGATGGCGAGAGCTCTAGCTCGTGGAACATAGATCACCGGAAGTTTTATGTGTAACCTCTATACCTTAAATTTTGATAAAAGTTGTTCTTCTATTCTCGTCCTTTATAACTTTTTCGTTTGTAACTACTCGCTTGTCATTGGTTCGATACTCTTTCGAAAGCACGACCTTACGTGCATCGCCTAAGCTCTTGGTCTAACGTCCCACGAGCTTAACGTTCACCCCGAAGGGTCGAGCTAAGCGTAGCAGAATCTATTCGCAATCTGGCTCTCCCACGTGCGGGGCTCGAACCAAAAGCCTCGCGGTTTCGGCCGTAGTGTGCGTGGGCGTGGTCGTGATTGAACGTTAGTCAGGTGCGACCATCTCTTTATTGAACTTCGCTTTTGTCACGTTCTTTCCCTGCGAACCCTTCCTCAACTCTGCAGGTCGTGGTCGATTGTCTGTGTCTAAGTCTTGTGTCCAAGGCCGGCGTTGCTCGACCTCGGACCCAACGGGGGCTGGATGAGGATACCGCGTCAACACACGACCTAAGAAGCCTCGGACTAAGAACGACAAGGGCGAACTCCAAATATCCTCGACTATGAAATTATACAAAGACAAAAGTCTTTCTTTGTTCTCCAAAAGGAATTTGGCTCTGTTAGAACATTTTGCTCTAAAGCGTTTCTTACAGGTCGGCCATCTCGCGGGCAAGCTTCTCCTGCTCGAGCTCGGCTACCTTGGCTCTCAAGGTTGCTATCTCACTCTGTCTTGAAGCGCTTCGCGTGGAGGCATCCGCCGCTCGGCGCCGTTCGTCTTCGAGTTGGGCCAAGGCGCTCCTCGCCCGCTTCTTGTGCGCGCTGAGCTTCTCCTCGAGCCCCAAGGTCTTGGCCTCGAGCCCGGAAGACGCCTTCTCCGTAGAAGCTTTCTCCAGCGCCTCGACCTTGGACCGCTCGACCTTGAACGCCTTGCTGGCGCGCTCGAGCTTCCCCTCAAGCTCGA
The DNA here is from genome assembly GCA_036346375.1 of Guadua angustifolia. Classification (NCBI taxonomy): domain Eukaryota; kingdom Viridiplantae; phylum Streptophyta; class Magnoliopsida; order Poales; family Poaceae; genus Guadua; species Guadua angustifolia. The sequence continues at coordinate 10,238,464 of CM070522.1, forward strand.
GGATTTTGGCCTCGAGCTCCGGGGACACCTTCGCCGTGGAGGACGCCTGCTCCGCAGCGGCCTTCTCCATCGCCTCGACCTTGGCCCGCTCAGCCTCGACCGCCTCGTTGGCGTGCCCAAGCCTCTCTTCGAGCTCCAGCACCATGGCCTCAAGCTCGGGGGACGCCTTCACCAGGGAGGACGCCTGCTCCGCAGCAGCCTTCTCCAGGGCATCGACCTTGGCTCGCTCGGCCGCGAGTGCCTTGGCCGACCGCGTGCGCTCTTGCTCCATGGCCTTGAAGCCATGCTCGCGCTCGGAGGTCCCGGTTCGCCGAGCTCGGCGCGTGGGCTACCTCCTGCGCCCTCATCGTTCGGGCGAAGATCGACAAGCTCCGACCTTACGCTCGAGCCCGCGATCGACCTCGATGGTCTGATGAGCCTCGAAGGCCTCCAGCGCCTCCACCGCGTTCAGGAGGCCCTCTCGGCTGTCGGCGTGCTCTTGAAGGCCTCACGGCCCCAAGGAGACATGGTCGATCACCTTCCTGGCGAAAGGGTGGCCCGAATTAAGAAAAGAAACAGGAACTCGGGCTAACAAGCTACGGGTGCTGCGGAGGACCCTTACCGCTGGTCGATTCTCCAAGCGTGAGCGGGTATATTCTTCGTGATCGTTGATACAATCACGGGAGATTTCCTCCTCCTAATGCTTGCATTGCTCTGGGGTGAGGTCGGCGCATGACCCCACCGGCGTACTGGGGCCAAGACCTTTAGGCTCCACGCCGGGTGCGACCTAGGATTTTGTCGCCTCCTCCAAAGGGTTCGGCTCGCCGGCAGGGGAGGGGGCGACAACAACGTTGGCCCCTACCTCCGTGGTCAGGGCTCCGCTCGCCTCCAACTCTGAGGGAGCGATGACCGGTTCCGTTGCAAGGCCTCCCACGGCGCGGACAACCTCCGTGGCCTAGGATGCCACGACCTCGATGCCTGGCGCGGCCGTGGCCGGGCGGGTCTGTGACGCTCCTGCGGCGGTGCCATCTTCGGTGGCCGGTGACGTCACGACTTGGGCGCCCGAAGCGGTCATGGTCGGGTGAGCCTGGGGCGGCTCCGCAGCGGTGACCGTGGCACTCTGGGTGCCCTTCTCGTCTTGAGCCTCAGAGGGTCGGCTGTGGTGGCCCGCCTCGCCGGTCTTGTAATCCTCTTTGATCATGGGTGGTTTTCCTCCTCGCTTGGGTCGTCGACCCCTTGGTAGAACTCACCAACCGGGGCAGGGCTTGGTGGCCCCGAGGGGGTCCGCGTTGGGCGTGAAGGTCGGTGCGGGGCCAGCACGAAGACGTTCTCCTCCTCCTCGGACTCGGACTCGCCCTAAGCATGCCATCGTCAAACAGGCAAGTCTCGGCCGCGGGCGCTCAAGGTCTGCGATCAAGAACGAGCACTAAGCGGAAAAAGACGAGGGGCGGAGGCGGCTATAAAGCCAAAAACTCACTGAGTCGCCCGGCCTCGCCTTTGTCGAGGGCTTCCAGAGTGGTCTTCTTGCCCGATCTTTCAGAGGGCAGCTTTCACCCCACCGCCAGGACCTCGGGCTCGCAGACCGGGTCTGCGTCATCCATGACAGCGGACTGGAAGCCCGACCTTAGGCACCTGGAATTGCTAATTTGGGGGCTCGAGGTCTGGGAGGCGGCACAGACTTTATTCTTCTTGAGGGGACCCAAATCCAAGGCGAGTGAGCACGAGCAAGGAACACTGAGGGGGCTCGGCTATAGGAATCCTTACAGTGGCGTGGTCACCCCACTCGACATGAGGTTTCCTCACCACCTGGCGGTCTGCCCTGAGCACGAGAGGCCTCTTTTTTCCGTTCTTGCCCTTGTCACCGCCGGGCAGCGGAAGCATCCTCTTGGCCGTCTCGGTCAGCTCTTGGTGATCCTGCGAGCATGCGGGGTTCAAGAAAAGCCTCTTGGATGCTCGAGTTGAGTTTTTGGTCAGGGAGGCCTACCTCGTCTTTGCAGCGCAGTACATTCCTCGGCACGGGCTCATCGAGGGTATAGTCGTTCGCGGCCTTCCCAAACATTTCGTTCATTCGGGCGGCAATCCAGGACTCCCTCGGTGCTGCTGAAGAGGCCAAGTCATCAAGAGAAACTAGAGAGCAAATCCGCTGCAAATATTGAGGCGGCACAACTTACCGACCGTCCCTTCGCGAGTCACGTCGTCGCGACCTTGGATCTCGTAAAAGGGATGCTCCCTCCACCGCAGGGGGAACACCCGACCTCTCAGGAAGTCGTTGGCGATGGCCTGCCTGGTGAGGCCTCGCGTAGCGCAGATGTGGATGGACACGATGGCCTCTTGAGTCGTCGCCTGTGTCGCCTCGACTCGGGGTCACCTTCTTCCGAGGGCGATGCCCTTGAACTCCAGCGCGCCGCCCTCGCCCCGTTTCAGATAGAACCATCGCTCGGACCACGGGCCGAGGGAGTCGCGCCAGCGCGTTTGCGGGAAGGACCACGGAATTCCCGTCCGCTACTGGAAGTAGAGGCACCCGACCACGGGGTCCTTCCCGGTGCGGAAAAGGGAGAAGAAGCGAAAAAATAGCGAAGGGGTGGGAAGGGTTCCAAGGAACCCCTCGCACAGGTGAGAGAAGATGGAAAGAAGAAGGATGGAGTTGGGTACCAGATTGATCAACTCAATCTCGCAGACGGTGAGGACGTCTGCGAGGAACTCACTCTCCGGCGTCCGAAGGCCGAAGAGCATGTCTTGCCTCCGTCTTGACGAGCTTAATAGATCCGATGTGCTGTCTCGGTCTCCCGTCCGCCCGAGCCGCCATGAATATTGGTCCAGCAGCCCCAAGCCCTCGAGCTCTTTTATCCTCGACACCGTTAGAGAGCTTTTCCCAAGTTTGGCCATGACGATCGAGAGGGAACTTTGGTCGGAGGAAGAAGGGGGGCTCAAAGCAAGAAGACAAAGGCTACGAGGAAGTAGAGTTTGGAGAGTGGCGGCGGTCGCAAGTTTTATAGTGCCAAGGCACTACGGGCCTGCAAATCGAGGTGTTTGAAGGCGTGCTTGGTCAAGTGATGAGGAGGAAGCGGTTCAAGGCCACCACTGGCGGAATCAAGGCATCACGAGCGGTTACAACATTGTCGGCGTCATTCGAGTTTCGGAGATCAAGAGGCGCCGGGTGTTGTTTCGTCACGGCTTGGCGTTACATTTCGCCGACCTCAACCTCAAGCGTGAAGGCTCGGGAAATCGGCCCCGTCTGTGGAGGCTCAAGGTCGGCCCGTGTCAGCCCGACCTTAAGCCTCGCTAGCCGGCTAGTGGCAAGTGGCGTCCTTGATGGTCGTGGGCTCCTAGGCTCGGGAGGCCCGACCACGACACTGGCGAAAATGCCAAGCGCCACGACCTAGAAGCGTCTGACCGCGAGCTGCGACCTCGTCGACTCGAGCCTTCGGTCGGTTCTCGCGTGCGAGTGTCCCCGGATTCCGGAGCGTCGCGTTCACTCGGTGGTTACCGAGGCGATGGGATCGTGGGCTTGAAGTGGCACGCAGCGTGGCACACTTTCGGGCGATTACAACCGGCCCTCAACGCGCATGAAGGCCACTACCCGAAATATCTCCGTCGGTTCGCGGCGAGGGGAGGTTATAAAACTAAGGATCACGCGACTGAAGGATAACACACAAGAACTTCGAGCATTAGACATCGCCATTGTTGAGCTCGGTACGTAATACACATCTCGCATACTTGATAGTAACAAAGATCACCACATGAGGCGCATAGAGTAGAGCTATTACCTTCGTAGGGGCTCAAACCGGTATAAATCCTCGTCTCACGCTCGCTGTCACCTAGCTCCGACCTCTAGCACGTCGACCCCTTTTCCTCGTTGAGCCAAGCCCCGCTCGGGTCCCAAGTCTCACAAACCCCTGTTTCATTTCTGCGGTTGGCGGTCCCGATCGTCGACACATGTACTAATGATGCTTTCTGCGACATTTCGCTCTTGATGCATAACATCAATATTATGCACGAGGATTAAACAAGTGGCATATGGCGAGACTCCATATGCTAGATATGTGAGTCAATTATGTATGTCTTTGAATCCGTCATTACCATCCTTTGTGAGATCCAACTCACTATGCCACGCCATAACCTCATGCGGTTAAGCGTTTGGCGGACCTTTACTAAGCGCCACATCATACGAAATCTCTTTTATCTTTCTGAATGGGTGACTTAGATTAAAGAAGCAGCGGTGACAATCAAAAGCAGATTTTGCCCCCATGCTTCAAGCAAGCATCTGTGTCACCCATACAAACCGGACAAGACATTTGACCATCGTGCTCCACCCATAAACATCTTGTGGCGGAGACAATCATGGATAGACCAAAGATAAGCCACACACATATTGAAGGTCTCTTTTCTATTATTGTCATATGTCAAAACACCTTCCCATAGCTCCTTCGGCTCCTCAATCAATGGTGCATGTACATATCCAAATGCTTTCTGGATGCTCACGGCCTAGGAATAACAAGTGTTAGAAACACATACTTATCTTTCATGCATAATGATGGAGGGAGATTATCTGAGATGCAAAACACGGGCGGCATGAGTACGGAGTCAAGCACTTGTGGTGAAAGGCGTGAAGTCGCTCATTGCCAACCCAATACTGAACATTTCTAGGATCTCGGCAAAATTTCCAAGCTTCACTATCGGAAGGATGACCCATGGAACCCTCGTATGTACGCATGCCTTCTTTGTGCCACCTCATATGCATGGCGGTATCCTTTGATAGGTAAGCTCGCTGTAGCCTTGGTTTAAGGGGCATATAGAGGAGCACTTTGGCGTGACTTTGTTGTTACCGTGTTTCCTCCTCATCCGTAACTTGAATATCTGGGACTCATTGCAATATAGACAATGTGTTAGTTCTACATTCTCCTTCCGAATAACATACACTTATTGGGGCACACATGTATCTTCTCGTATTGCATCCCTAAACACCTAACATTTTACGGACCGATAAAGATCTTTGGCATCTTATGATTCTCTAGAAGAACATCACATATCAATTTGACTAGATCGTTGTAACAATCTTTACTCAAATTGTATTTCGATTTGATAGCCATCAACCGTGTCACTACAACAAGAAGGGTGACATTGGTAAACTCATGCGAGAGGCTCATTCAAGCGAGAAAAGCCTATAAAATTCTTCGACCTCGGCGAGTCATTCTTCCAGTTCATCCTGTACTATCGACCAAGATCTTCCACCATATCTCGGCATCTATCCTCCGTGTCATCATAATCCTGGACTATGTTAGATGTAGAACCCAAACGTGACTCACCATACTCGAACCAAGTTAAGTAATTGAGCATAAATCCATATCTGCGCAAGTCTAATTCGATCTCCTCCTTCAAACTTACTGCAGCGAAATTCTGACACTTGTCGTGCATGGACACTTCGCTACACCACCAGTGGATTCAAAGAAAATATGATCCACAAATGCTTGTGTCCTCTCTACCCATTAAATGCATGTGACCCCTTGTTGTTCTCCGGTGACATACATCCATGCTCGATTATCACCCATATTGATGCTACTCTATTAAAAATGATGATACAAGAATTATCTACTAAATAGAAATACAACTAAATGCAATATTAAGAGCAGGTATATAAAACTAATCCCAAAGTGCAATACGAAGAAAATTACATAATCTTGATAATGATTCTAATGACTTTCACATAGACTTTCATAGTTTAACCGTGCCCCACAAACTAGTATTTATGACGTGCTGAATGCACTATTTTTAGATTTGTGTATGAGAAAATCAGGGTGGATGCACTCATCCAGTCAATACTCCCTATATCCCCGTTCTTTAAATATAACATGCAAGTATGCAACATACCTTCATCTTCCTCTTCAAAAAAGAAAGAAAACAAAAGAAAAACCTTAATCGTTGATCTCTCTTTCCCCCTCCCTCCCTCCCTCCCTCTCTACAACCTTTGATTATAACCAGAAACTGTATTCCTCAATGGTGAAACATTGGTTTGAACTTCTGGGGATAATTTAGGCATTTAAGTTAGTTGATGACCATGGAGGGACGTAATTGCATGTCATCTTTTGCTCAATTTTCCTATGGTTCTCAAATACCTTTTGCTTAAAAGTGTATAACTGACTTTGTTTCACGAGGACATGCTTTAAATGATCTGAAACAAAAGCTGAATATTCTTGGCAATCGCTTTGATTGGAACCAAAATCAATTTAACCCTTGCACATGGAATTGATGATTTGTAGCGATAACAACAATGTTGTCCAAGTGTAAGTTAGAGCCACTGCACCTTCTTGTCTTGTTTGTTTTGTTTTTTCTAGCGATGTTTTCCTCTTTCTGTCACATTCTTTTGGTTTTATCTTGACGGTCTACCACAGAACATTGGTACGCGACGATTCTTTGGAGTTTGTCACCAAGAATAGGAGGCTGAAGTATTTGGCTGTCTGTGAGTACATTCTCTTATTTTATAGTTAATAGTACTTGGGAACATCATGTGGATAAGGGATGTTCGATAGACAAAATTATTTTCTTGAACTTGGTAGGGGAGGCCACTACCTTTATTAGTTTAGCAGAGAATACAAATTCTTTTGTCGAGTATTACTACAGGTTGAAAATCGAAGTTTATAGCATGAGGACATCCAAAAGATTGCATTAACTCTAGCAAGCTGCGACTAAGAGTTACTGTGTTTCCATGTAGATAGAGCTTCTGGCGGTTTTGCAGTATGTCTTTAGTTGAACTGGTTTTGCTAAGCGTAAATAAGATCAAATCGGAATAGCCATCTACGTGAGTGGCTGGAATGAGCGTATTGTAATTTGTAACTATGTGTTGGCTAAAACCGGTAAACACAAATGAAACCTCACGAGTGGTTCACAAAAGATACTCACGCCTTGGCGAAGCGGAGAGTGCGTGTCCGTGGCGATCGTGCGGCGAAGGCTGGTGGCTGGCCGGGAGGTGCCTGGCCGAAGGCGGTAGAGGGTGGCGTTGATGGCGGTGTCGAGCAAGGCGATCGTCTGGCGAAGGCGGTGGTGGCGAGAAGTGGCGCCAACCGCCAGCGATTGTCTTGGGGAGCACGACGCCGGCCAAGTGGCCGGCCCACGAGATGGTGGGCGTCAGGCGGTGATGGGCTGCCACGGCGAAGCGATGTTGGCCTTGAAGCGAAGCGGCCGGGGCGGGTGAAGCGATGGCGGCGTGGGGCAGCAAAGGCTAGGTGTAAAGCGAGCCACGGTCGGACGAAGCGTGGAGGCGGTGGCGGCGTGGGCGTTGTGCAAGTAGACAAACAGTGGGGGCTCTGCATGGTGTAACTACACCTCAATATTTTTAATCGACCTAGGTCCGCCACCAAAAAACGTTTATTTTTTGGCGGGGTTCGAGCCAACAAAAACATAGTTGTAAGTGGTAGCCCTATTCCCTATATTTTCGGCGGCTAGGGTAAGAGCCGACGAAAACATAGTGATCGGGGGCAGAAAGCCCAAACCCTAACTTTTATATTTTCGTCGGTATGTACTAAAGCCGCCGAAAAGTTATATATTTTCATCGGCTAGGGTTAGGGCCGATGAAAACATAGTAACCGTGGCAGAGTTCCTAACCCTAACTTATATATTTTCGTCTGCCAGCAGTAGAACCGAAGAAAATATAGTTATTAATCGTCGGCTATTGTTATACCGATGAAAATATATGTATATTTTCATCGGCTAGGGTTAGGGCCGACTAAAACATAGTAACTGTGGTAGAGTTGCTAGTCCTAACTTATATATTTTCGTCTGCCGGCAGTAGAGCCGACGAAAATATTGTTATTAATCATTGGCTATTGTTATACCAACGAAAATACAGTTATTAATCATTGGATCTGGTTAGGCCGTCGAACATATCTTTATTAATCCTCGGCTTTTGTCAGGCCGAAGAAAATATATTTTTGGCCGACGAAAAATGTTGGTTTTCCTGTAGTGGATGCACGGACCGCCACTTTGGCGCAGCCCTCTAGCAGCACGAGTTGGGGCTGAGGAACAGGTTAGATGGCGAGTTAAGAGGATGACAGGGAGAAACGACATAGGTAGAAGCAATAGGTACCTTCACGAGATCCAGTGACGATTACGAATGGGGGACAAAGGTTAGTGTGGTTCCTCTCCGCCTCAGCACGTTGAGGTGGCTCATGGTGTGGGCTGTGGCAATGTGGAGCTCTGGTCCCTTTCCCCTCTTCTCCATCATTCTCACTAGGTTAAGTGATTAGAGGACCTGTTAATTTTCAGAAGTAATTTTATTTTTCTTTAGTTTCTTAGGTTTTCCTTCCTAAAGCAATGCTCTAGTTGTGTTCTTCTCTGTCAAGTTCTTCGTTAGGTTTTCTAGGATCTTCAATGTAAAAATTAGGTGCTTGTGTACTTCATTTATGTGTTATTAGTATATATCAGATTAGATGTGTCGGGGATTGGGTAATTACCATAAGGACCATCATACCCCGACAGCCCTTTTTCGGCCGACCATACTTCCCCTTGGACGTTATTCCCAAGGAAGATCCTCGAATAGACCAACAACTGGCTCCACCCCGACCATGTTCGCATGCCCGTCCACCAGCATGGTTGCTCGAGCTTGCGCAGAGGTCAGCCACGACCAAGGAAGAATCCCGGGCATGTCCATATGGGTTATAGTAGACCATTTGACAAAGGTCGCTCATTTCATACCTGTGAGGACTACTTACTCAGGAGATCGCTTAGCAGAACTGTATATGTCAAGGATTGTATGTTTGCATGGAGTTCCGAAGAAGATTGTATCGGACAGAGGTACCCAATTTACCTCAAGATTTTAGAATAAGTTGCATGAAGCCATGGGGACCTGTTTGAACTTTAGTACGGCTTATCACCCGCAGACGGATGGACAGATGGAAAGAGTTAATCAGGTTCTGGAGGACATGTTGAGAGCATGCGCATTGGCTTATGCAACCACATGGGACAAGTGCTTGCCGTATGCCGAGTTCAGCTACAACAATAGCTACTAGGCAAGTTTGCAGATGTCGCCATTTGAAGCGCTGTATGGTAGACCCTGTCGGACACCGTTGAACTGGAGTGAGACCGGAGAGCGTCATGTGTTTGGACAGGATATTCTCCGAGAAGCTGAAGAGCAGATAGCCATGATCAGGGAAAGATTGAAGATTGCACAATCGAGACAGAAAAGTTATGCTGATAATCGCCGTAGAGAGTTGAGCTTCGAGCCTGAAGATTTTGTGTATCTCAGGGTGACGCCTCTCAAAGGAGTTAAGAGGTTCCACGCTAAAGGGAAGCTAGCGCCAAGATATGTTGGTCCGTTCAAGATCTTAAGTCGCAGAGGTGAAGTTGTATACCAATTGGTGTTACCGCAGTCTTTAGAGGGAGTGCATGATGTGTTCCATGTGTCACAACTAAAGAAGTGTCTCTAAGTGCCAGATGAGTAGATGCCATTAGAGTCGATCGAGCTGCAAAAAGATTTGACCTACAAAGAGCATCCAGTAAAGATTTTGGACATGATGGATCGAGAAACAAGAAACAAGTCAACCCGCTTCTGCAGAGTCCAGTGGAGCAACTATTCAGAGATTGAAGCAACTTGGGAGCGCGAGGCGGATCTGAAGACAGAATTCCCTAACCTATTCCTTAGTCAGCCCTGAATCTCGGGGTCGAGATTCTATTAAGGGGGGAGGTTTGTAACATCCCAAATTTTGCTTTTCTAGATTTGTTGTGCTTTTCTTGATTTTATTTGATTTTTTGAGATTTTATTTAAATCTTTTGAAAATTATTTAAGTGGGCCTTGCTGTTCTTTTAATTATTGTGAGCAAAGTATTAATGATCTTTTGTTGAAAATATTTTATTTGGGTTCTATTTGTCTCAAGTTATTTTCTGGAATTTTTCCTGATATTTTTGCTATTTTATTTGGCTTTGTTTAAGTATTCGGATTAAATCTATTTGAAAAAGGATTAAAAATCCTAGTGAATAGTCTTTGGTAAAGCCCAACTCTTGTCTTGTTGACCAATTGACCCGTCGCCGAACCCTAGCTGCTCCACATCTCCACCGTTTGATCGCAATCGAGCGTCTGCCGTTCGTCCGCGTCGCTTCGTGCTCCGAACCATTGGATCGTGTCGCGTGTGCGTTTGCGATAGAGCCACGTCGCCTCTCCATATCGTTGCCGGACTCCGCCGCCTCCTCAACCTCCTCCGCGATTTCCGCAACGGCCCGGATGCCCAGGCCCCTTATTTAATGCGCCGTAGGCCTTCTCGTGCTCTCTGTTTTGCGCCACACCCATCCGTACGCTCCTCGTCATCTGAGCTGCCGCTGCTTCACCGCTGGAGCTCGCCGTAGTTGTCTAGCTCACCGCCATGCTTCTTTGCTTTGTTCCGTCGCCGCCGGTGATCCTCCGCCGTCGCCCGAGGCACCTCCAGATTCATCTTGTTGAGCCGCGTCAGAAGGGTCACTTCATCACACCGGAGAAGCTCTGCAGCACCGTCGCGTGTGTCTTCTTCCTCCGCTCCGACGAAGTTCCGCCACCACGCCATCGTTGCTCCTTCAAGCTTCGCCGACCGTCCGATCGTGCATCGACGCTTCGGATCTTGCCGTATCACTGATCCACAGTAAAACCCTCCATCTCGTCTCAGCCGTCGGCTTAGATCGAACGGATTAGATTTGATCATGTAGAACTGCTTTCATTTAATGTCCACCATTAGAACAAGATTTAAAGGCCTAGATTAGACCTAAACTATAGATCTAGATTCGTTTGTAGCCGTTGGATCAAGATCGGGTGGTCCGGGTTTAGCCACGTAAGTTTTGCGTTGCACGGTAGTAGATCTGTTTTGACTGTAGGATTTACTTTTAACGGTCTAGATTGAATTGTGTAAGTCGCTTAAGATCCTCATTAGCGCTCGTCGGGGCAAGCGGTGTGGATTGAAGCCACGTGTCGCACGCGGGTCTCCTCGAGGCATCTCACCGCAGCGTGTTGGGTTGATCCAAGATCTTATTAATTTTGAACCGAAGCGGTTCAGATCGCTTACCGCAATAGCTAATCCGTCGGCGCCGCATGGCGAGAGGAATCTGATCGCCACGTGATCTCGACTCTGTTTGAGCAGGCGGGCCGATTGAATCATGGGTGCACAAATCTTAAAGCCACTTGGCCAATCGCACTATGCGCATGACGTTAGCCGTGACATCATGCTGATGTCACGGTGGGTCTGCGTGTCAGCCGTGCCAGCCGAGACATGCTGACATCAGCAGCTGACGTCATCAGTGGGTCCACGTGTCAGTGACACATGCGTGCGTGGACCGGGTCCACGGTGGACTCGAACCGAACCGTAGACCAAGTCTATGGACCAGATGACGCAATGCTGACGTCACAAATCGATTTTTCTTTAGAAAAACAATTCGGCCAAAATTCAATTACGGTGCTGATGTCAGCTGACGTCATATTTCCTAATTTTCAATAGAAAAATAAATGAAGTAATTCGGTTTATTCTTTTAAATTGATTTTCAAACTTCAAATGGCTATAACTTTTGCGTTTTAACTCCGATTTGAGTGATTTTAATTTCTAAAAATTTGTAAAATCAAGATATTTCTATTTATGAATTTTATTTGAATTTTGGACTTCATTTTCTCTCTGTTTTATTTATTTATTATCATTTATATACGTTACGCGTAGATGTCGAGATGTCTGAAGTTTTCGAAGGAGAAGTTTTGACCCAGGAGCAAGCTCAAGAACCAGAACCAGTACTTTTTGAAGGCAAGTTATGCTTTGATCATGTTGAACCTACTTTTGAAAATTATATTGATTCAAATTATTGCATGCTAATTTAATAGAATCGGTTTTGAATAAATTCTGGGATTAGTTAAATGCCCAGTTGCTGTATGCCACCTTGTATATAATTATAGGCCATGAATCCTTTGTCACCCTAGATTGTGGATTAATAGTTGGACATTAATAATTTGCCAACATGGGTTAATTAGACTGTATGTAGTGTGCTTAGCCCCGTCATGTAGAATTGTCATGATTCTGGAATATTAAAGTTAATATTGAGTTAATGAGATATGGAATGTGTTTTTGAGAATGTAACATGTGTCATTGAGTTGATGATGGCACGTGGTGCATGGTAAAGAATTGGGGTGGGAAAGTGATTTAGATTAAGACAGGTGGCAAGATTATTTCCGGTGGGCCAAGAGTGGCAATTAGGCAGTCGCATTTGGTTTTATGATATGTTGACGTGATGAATTTTTGGTTAGTCTTGCCTCGGTCAACTAAGGAGTTAACCTTGCAAGAATTTGAACTGATTCATTCATACAACCACAAGTTCCGGAGTGGGACGGACCTAGCTGAGTAAATTGTGAAATCTATTCTTTGGTACTGTCGTGGTGGTGTGAGTTCCGGGTGTACGGGTGAAAACTCACATGGCGCAAGAGGAGGGCCTTGTTGTGGAGGTGTACCCCTTCAGTGTTGAAACCTTATCGGGCAGTACTAGCTTTAGACGGATCCTTGGAAAGGCTTTGTTGTGGTCACTCACCTTTGTGGTGTTTGATTGTATCTTATGGGTAAAGTGTATAACCTCTGCAGAGTATACACCTATTCGAATAGCTGTGCTCATGGTATTGAGCATTGCTCGGTGATTACAATCAAGGGTTAGACTTTCATGAAAATAACTTGGTTTGTGGAAAATACTTGGGTTGGAATTGGTGAACTTAACCTAGGTTGTGAAATACTCTACTTGTGAAATATTTGTGAAAGTTATTACCTTTACTATTGTTTTACTGCTTTGCAATCTATTATTGTATTTTTCAATGTTGCTTTACTGCAAATAAACATTAGCCTATCCTTTGTAATAAGCCATGCATGTAGAATATTAGAACTGCATTCTATGCATGACTTGTTGAGTGCTTAAAGTACTCACCCTTGCAACAACACAACCTTAGTTGAAGAAGAAGCAACGTCTGCATTGGAGGAGTTCCAGGAGGAGCTGACAAACTAGGGATCAAGCCCGATTTGTACTGTGGCCAATTGGTTGGCACCACAAGTTTATTTTATTTCCGCTGCACTTGTTTATTTTAATAAGTTTTCGCCCTGCGAGGCGTACTTTTGTAACTTGACCATAAGGTCGAGCAACCAGTTTGATTATTTAATTAAAGTACTATACTATTTTGTTGAGTATGATTGTGATATGTACCGATGTTGAGACTGTGTGCACTAGCATGATCCTGGACTAGTGCTGAATACATAGAGGGTCCGAATTTGCATATTTGGGTCCCGACAGCGGCCACGGTGGAGACGTGACATTCGGATGTGGTCGTTTTGGTCGCCTATAAATACCTCTTCGGTTCACACAAACAAACAATGAAGAAATGAATGAACGCCAGATGATAGACACCCAAAACGACAAGAGTGCATATAGACACAGTCACCACAACAGCAAGCAAAGAGATACCTTGTAACGCACTTAGGCACGATACATTCCGCAAAAACCTTGTAAGCACTGAGATAGTAAGGAAGAACACTAGACGTAGGGTTGTTATCTCGATCGTGAGAGGCCCGAACCAGTATAAACCCTCTTGTCCATCGTTATTTTGAAGCTTGACCTCCTCCCATGGCGTTCTTCGGACGCTAACCCTTCACGTGAAAAGGGGCCTGGTTGATCCCTCAATCAACAAGTAAGCTCGGCGAGGGGCCCGTTTCCCAAACACCGACAAGATGGCTTTGTAAAAAAAATAGAAGCAATATATTATACTTCCCCATTCATAAATATAAAACATTTTAGAAAAGGGTACAAGCAAACTTTTTTAAGAAAACTTTTACTACTTATATATAAAAGTTTATTTGGATTGATCTAATGAAAATGGTATCATTAAATTAGTTACTAAAATATTTCCATATGATATATTTCTTATATTTCTCATATAAACCATTTTCTTGAACCATCTCATATATGTACTACTTGGTACAAGCAACCAAACATACCCTAGATTAGTCAGGCACACGGTGGTGACGAAGCCCTGGCTCACAAGGATGGACGGACGACGTTCGAGAAGACATCGGCGGTACTAAGGCAGCAGGAGTGATGCTCGAGAATCGCATGTGGTGGCAGAGCTAGCCAAGTAGGGTGAGGATGCCTCGGATGGGCGTGGCGTGTGGAGGAAAGAAGTGATCGCTTTTAGCCTCCTTATCTTCTTAAGTGTGTGTGGCTCTAGAATTCAAATTGAAGGCACAGGAGAAAAAAATCTGGTGCTTTGTTAGGACATCTTTGCACACAGCTTTATCTGAGAGGAAAGATACATCAAAGTTCTTCTAAAATGTTAAAGAGGGAACACACATTAAAAAAATTACGAACCACCGCTTGGTGAGGTGGTGGAGGTATGTATGTCAAATCTTGAAGCAAAAGCTACGTGGCGGTTTGCGAGGAACTCTTTCGGAAGAGTGCTTCCAGAATCCTAAAGTATTTGTATAGCGAGCAAGAAGGAGGACCTCCTCAAAGAAATCCACTCGGGAATTTGCGGACATCATGCAGCGTCAAGCACCCTAGTAGGCAAGGCCTACCATCAAGGATTCTTTTGGCCGACTTCTGTATTAGATGCAGAAGACATCGTTCGCACCTGTGAAGGTTGCCAATTGTTCGCTCGGTAGATGCGCGTCTGCAAGCACAAGAGTTCGAGACTATCCCGATCACCTAGCCATTTGCAATTTGGGGGCTCGACATGGTGGACCCTAAAGAAGGCGGGGTGGTTTCACTCATCTCTTCATCGCCATTGACAAATTTTCAAAGTGGATCGAGGCCAAGCCGTCGCCACGATCCACAGCGTAAGGCCAAAGAATTCTTCGAAATTGTGGTGATTTGGCGTACCAAGCAGAATCATCACGGATAATGGCACCGATTAAGGCGAAGAATTTCAAAATTGGTGCGATGAGCTCGATATCAAAATCTGCTTTGCCTCGTGGACCATCCCGGAATATGAGCGGGTTAGTGAGCCAATGGCATGGTGTTGCAATGGTGAAGGCAAGGATCTTGATGCGTCTCAAGCCAAATCGCTACGATGAGCAAAATTGCCTTGATGTCTGGGGCTGAGAACTACCCCCAGCAGGGTTATCGGGCAATCCCCCTTTTCCGGTCTACGGTTCAGAAGAGGTCTTGCCGACTGAGTTGACATTCGTATCCCCGCGGGTTCGGAGCTACAAGGAAGCCGAGTCGGAGGAAAATCGGATGGAAGATCTTGACCGACTAGAGGAAGCCAGGGACATCGCAGCGATCTGGTCGGCTAGGTATCTCCAAGGTCTGCGTCGTTACCATGATCGGAATGTTTGAGGCCACACCTTCTCCAAAGGATATCTGGTCCTAAGAAGGAATCGAGCGAGCATAAGCTCTCCCGGTGGGAAGGCCCTACATCGTCGGCAAGTGGCAGGAGACTTCTGGACTCAAGCCGCGAAGGCAGGGTGGTGATCGGCAACACATGGAACATAGAGGAGCTCGTCGCTTCTACTCTTGAATTTTGTACATCAATCATGATTATTATGAATAAAGTTTTTTCCGGACTTGCTACTCAATTGATGCTCAATTAAGAAGTAAGTCGGGGGCTACACCTAATAGTGTTGCGCATACGTAACCCTTCATATGAGTCCCTTTTTTACCTCATTCCCTAACGATCGCGACTAAGCCCGAGTGCGCCAACTCCAAATAGTGAAACTCTGACCCCATGAATGGCAAACTCTAGTCACTCAAAAGCGCGTGCCTGAGAGAAAGGGCCATGAGCCGACTCCCGATGGCTAGGGGCTAGACTAGTCGGGCAGAGTGCTTAAACGAAAAAGGGGAAAACCACTCGGGCAAAACTCAAAGATCAATAGGGAAGAAAGACTAAATGACATCGAAATTTCATAAAATCAAATATTAAGTCTGAAAATGTTATTACATTGCATAAATTTTCTGACTAAACCTAAAATTGACAGCGCGCGACCTCGGCCTCGACAAGGGTGTCCCTTGTTTCAATGAGCCGGGACTATCTCGATCGACGTGCGTCGGCGGCGGTGGTGTCACGGCGTGACCTCTGTATGAGCTCGGCGAGCAAGCTCGTAGTCGGCCCAAAGCTAAGCAAGGAAGGCGTCCTCGTCAATAGGCGATGGCGGAGCCTCGTCTTCAAAATCGAAGAACAGCTCCTCCGTTGGAGGAGGGGATGGTGGGACCTCGCCCGGTAGGCGAAGAAGAGCGAAGAAGAAAAGCCATCGAGTCAAACAACTTTGGCGAAAAGAGAATCGAAATGGGTGATCGCTCTTGTAGCGGTAACATCATATATACCGGGCCGCGAAGTCAAACAACTTCAAATAAATGCTAAGCGGGAAGCCAAAAGCGGTTACGTGTGGCGTAAGCCCAGTAGAACATGAATGAAACGCATAAGCATTAATCCAAAGATTTCTTGGGAAACAACGAGCCATTACGGCTAGGAGTTAGTTACGGGAGACAATAATTAATTCGAGATAATAAGGCAGAGTAATTATAGTGAAATCCCACATGCACGTCCGCATAAGACTCAAGTCTAAGTTCTCTACTAAAAAGGCGACATGTCCTTGATTTCCTCAAAGAGGCGATAATTTGTTCATCATCGGCGATGCGGTGAAAGCCCTCCTTGATAGCTTCAAGATCTACACGGAGGTACAAGGACTTCCACGATGGCCAAAGCAGCTAGCACTTCGTGATCGCCGTCTCCCAAAGGTGGGCTGGAGGCTTGTCGGGCCCCCTCTATCGGCCATGAGGATGATGTCATCCTCTCGCTCGGTTGGCCTCTTAGAGTTCAGAAACCTCACCATCGCCTTGGAAGCTTCTTGTTACTGGCGCAAGGCATGGCCGGCTCGACCCTTTCATCAAGGATCGAAATCGGACCAGCGCCTCTCTCCGGTATTCTACAAGAAAGTCGAGATCGTCACCGAAGGCCTGCGAGATGTAAAGAAAGAGTTAAACAAGTCAGACCCATCTTAGTCGACTCTCGACCAGCTTCTCCAAGTCAGTTCGGGCTTGGAATTCGGAGCATTTTAGCATCTCGAGTTGCTCCCCAGACGCCTTAAGCTCTTCTTGAAGTCCAGCGATGGTTGAGTCTCGGGCTGCGGTAGGGAAAAAAGTTAGAAGACAGGCAGTCAAAATCATACAGCAAGACAGCCGAAGACATTCACCTCGGAGGGCACCTGTCAGGTTCATCCTTTCCTCCTCCAAGGACTGAACTTGGGCCTGAAGCTTTCAAAGCTTGGCTTGGCCCTCACTCCGGACCTGTTCGACCTCAGCTCTGCCCTCGACACAAACCCGCTCGAGGTCGGCCTCATGCTCCCATCATAATTTAAGCTTCGAGAGCACCTCCTGGAGGATGGTGTCCCTTTTCTCGGAGTAGTCCCCTATGGCCTGAGGACCACAAGAAGAAAAATTAGCAAAAGACATACCGACCGCCATAGGCGAATAAGAAGAAAGGGCCAACTAGCTCACTCAGATCAATCTAGTGCTCTCAATAGCATGGTGTTAAAGCTCCTCTTGCATTTTCTTCTCGTCCTCATTGCCAAAAGACTCCCACTCGTCCTCCTCATTGCGTAGTATGATTTGGACCAGAGGCTTGGGGCGAGGGGGAAATCTTAGGGGCTCCCGGGGAATTTCTTTGACAGGGGAGGAGCAGGAAGCGATCCTTGGGGCCATTGGGCTCATAATCAGCCCAGGCAAAACATTCAGCGATGGTGAATGCATCTCGGATTCAACAGCCGCCTTGTCACTCACAGGCCCGGTCCCGGCCATCGGTAAAACGGACCCGGCCGGACTTGGGTCGGCTTTAGCTCTATCGGGTGTGGAAGCAGTAGGCGAGGCCTTCCTCGCTTGGCACCCGGCGCTCTCGTTGTCGGCTCCCAGAGCTGACTCGGCTGGAGCATTCACGGGGACCTCGTCCGATGGAACTCTACAAAAGGAGGAAAGAAATCATGATACAATCCAACAAACCAAGAAAAAGAGTCGATAGGAAAGCAAACTTGTCGGACTTCCTTATCTTGACATTGGATGCTCCCCAAGCAGTAGAACCACTCGGGGGAGCATCTAGCTTTCTGTAGCTAGACAGGGGCGAGGAGTCGGCCGTGCTGATGGCTATCTGCGTGAGGTTCATGTCAGCGAGTCCTCGGGCGCGTGAGGTGGCTCCTGAACCTCCTCGACTGCCGGCTTCTTTCCTTTCACGGCGCCAGGTTCCGTGCTGGGCCGAGGAGGCATCACATGAGGCGTCGTTTCCGACACGTGCAATGCCGGGGGCTCCTTAATGGTAATCCCCCCGATCGGGCGCGAGGGCGTCGGAGCCGCCTCTGACCTTGGCCTTTTTCCCCTCTCTTTTAGACCCCTCGGTAGAAGGATCGCGGTTGCTTCGCTAAACACCTTTGTCTTAGGGAGGCGGGAGGAATGGAAGCATCAGAAAAGAAGGCAATTCGATCCTAAAGAAGGCGGCGAAGCACAGAACTAGTCAGCATTCCATCAAAGGTCAGCAATAAGAAACTAGCAAAAGAAAAATGCTCACTACAGGAGGGGCACGCTTTGCAAAGAAAGGCAGCAGATGATCTTGAAGCAGGACAGTGGTGCCCGTAGCTAAGAGGTCATTCATCCGATCAACTAGCACCTCTCGGGAAACGGCTTCAGGCGCCTCGTAGGTGGGATCATGCAACCCGATGTACTCAAACCCCAGGTGGACCCTCTCCTTGAGAGGTCATGCTGGCCTTGACCGAGAGTTAACAGCAATGTCAACCCAGTCAAACCCATCTCCTTGGTAGTGGATCGACGAAGGTCCTCTACTGGTCCATATCGCAGCTTGGAGGAGCCGTGACCCAGGAAGTCGAGAATGTGGGCGCGAGCTTGGTGCAAGGAGGACGAAAGGGACTAGGATTGGAATAGTAGAACCACTCCCGATGCCAACCGTTGTTTGAGGTCTTGAAGGGAATAGAGAAGTAAGCTTTTTTCATCCTATCACGCTGCTGGAAGCCGGCACCCCCAACCACCTTAGGAGCATTCTTGCTAGGGAAAGGCTTAAGAAGAAATAGGTGACGGAAAAGGCTAAGATGCGGGCGAATTCCAAGAAACGCCTCACACAAATGCACAAAGATGGAAATTTGCAGAATGGAATTGGGATTCAGGTTGATCAGTTCGATCTTGTAGAAATGAAGAAGGCCACGAAAGAAAGCGCTGTTGGGGAGGCCAAAACCGTGTTGGAAAAAAGGCTCAAAACCATTATCTCATCAGTTGAGGTGGGAATGGACTCACCTCTACAGTGACCCTTGCCGCAGATCATCACCAAGGAGGAGAACTCCGAGTGACTAACTCCTCCAAGCACTCCTCGTCGTTATCGAAACAACCCAATCCTTGGGTTAGGGCTTCGGGAGCACTCTGGGAGGTGGAAGAAGAAGACATCTCCGGAAGGTTTAGCGGCGCTAGAATGGGAATCGGTGGCGGTTAACCCTAGCGGCGGAAATTGATGTGGAAATATCTGAACTCGAGAAGATGAAGGGGTAGGTGAAGCGATCTGTGAAGCCTCTTTATGCGCACCAAGACTCATATTTATAGGAAGCGATCTGAATTTCGCTCTGGGCGGGAAAAAGTTGTTTCGCCTTCCATATGTTGTCTGGACTCGACCTAGAGCATGTCCATGATGGGCCGCCAGTTATGCGCCATAACCGTCGCGCACAGAAGCCTTTAGGACACATTTAGTTTGGGATGCGGTGCGCCCCATGATGGGCCAATCACCAATAACCATATCAAATAGAGTCTGGGCACCTTCCAAACTGAATCATAATGTCTTCTTGTGATATGCCTCATGATAGGCGAAAGTAGCTACCGTGTGAAATGGAATCGGATATCACAAGTTGATTCAAAATGAAGATTCAAAAGTGCGGCTCTACAATGGGCCGACTGAATACCACGAAAATTGGATGCGGTACCACTCAGATAATTCGTGGTATGCCTCATGATAGGCCAAAAGTTGTGCGCCATGATAATAGAGCACAGGTACCACTCGGCTAAAAGCCAATCTGAGCAAAGGCATGCCCCATCTTTGGGCATTCTTAGAAGTCCCAATAATTGGGCTAGGATGCCACCTGGTGAAGTTAAACACGGAATGCTAATCGAGTCCTCTGCAATCTCCTCGCCTACAGCATGGCACTCGGCACGAAGAAGGAATCAGTCGGGAAACCATAGCAAGAACCAAAAGCACTTTCGGCATAGAAGCGCCTTCGGCCAATGTGCAACTAGAAGGCGACAACTCAATCGCAGAGCACTCGGGGCTATTGTGGAGTACATGGACCCGGTGCCTATCTGGCGAGATGAGCGGATCATCCAAGAAAGGATGGGCTGGACTAGCAACACGAAGATGGGTACCACTTGGGCCACTTTCAGCGTGTACAACATGAGGACTCTATAGATAGCAACCACCCTTGTTTAGACCGGATCGATTATAATCTGGCCGTTATCATGTTTAGCGGATAAGGAAGCAGATACAATCTCCACCTTGTGGCTGATTAGGACTTTCCTTTATAACTGCACCCCTCTACTATATAAAGGGGGTAAGGTAGCGTCATGAGAATCGAGATCATCTGTAGTAAGCTAGATATGCATAATCGAGCATAGAACTAGGGTATTATCTCCTCCACGAGCAGAACCTATATAATTCACGTGTCTTGTGCTACCATCGAGTTTGGATCCAACGCCTAGCCCGTTTTCATTATTGCGACAACAAGCGCCTACAATAACTCTAATGGTGAAGGGAATATGTATTGTGGAGAATGGAATCCAAGTACTAGCTGCGAGCTTGACAGAGGAAATATATCCTAGATGGTCTTACGGCATCACATGCATCTACATGGATTAATTTTACTTCCTTTCTTTGGAATGTGACGGAGAGATTAATATGTGAGCAGGGAGGGAAGATGACATCTTCCTCCTCACTTCCATGCACTCAAGTCAGTTGTGTCTATACACTGGCCCCACTTTATGATGGTAGATTAGATAAGATAGAAGGAATACCAAGTGAAAAGACAAGTCGATCGATTTGGTTGGTTGGTGTGGCAACATGGTGCGTAGCTTACTCATCTATTAGGCTTAGCCTCTAAACATGCCTAAATTATGTCACCTTTTTGTTGTGTCGTTCCTTGGACCTTGAAATTTTGTTTGGTTACTTTGATTGCTTTTATATATCTTTTAACACCACTTGATTAGTTATCAATTGCACCATATCCCTCTGTTTTTATGTGATAATTCAATTTTGATTTTTCCCCGTCTTCTAGATGTAATTTTGACAGATAGTTGTTGAAGTATTAAATGTTGTTGTCCAAAAGCAAAATCATATGAACTAATTTTGAAGTGATTTTTTTTGCAGGTAGAATTGCAAGGACCTAGGAAATTATTGTTACCATCATATACAGACACTTTTGTTCAAAACAACTAGTCATATGTATGCTAAGTGATCATTTTGTATGTACTTGACACCTCACGTGAGTAGAAGACAAGTTGACTCTAGCTTTCAAAATCCAACAGGGTTGAATTTTGTAAAGGATTGATTGTTAAATGTAGAAACTTTGGGCTTTTAGATAAATTTGTATATTCTAGTTGAATGAATTTGATTACATGTTGAATGGATGTATTTTGATGGACAAATTTTTATGTTCTAGTTGTTGTGTTGAATGGATGTATTAATTGAATCATTTTCTATTGTGATGTGGTGAAAATATGAATTAATTATAAGTTAGATTTATAATATTCGCACAATAATGTTTGTCATTGTTTTCTATCTAAGAAATACATAGTTTCACACTAATATGGTTTATCCTCGAGACGATTTGTCGGCATTTTGAAATTGTGTCGGCAAAAGTCTATCTCATGATAAATGTCTTATAACAAGGTCGGATCATCATCGGCAAAAATATATCACGTCGGTAAATGTTTTTGCCGGCAGGACTTCTCTGACATTTTTTTCTATCGAGAATGACTTTTGCCGCAGATAATCGTCGTAATACATGGTTTTTACCGATAGATAGACTGCTGATGAAATTGTATCACGTAGTAATATTTGGCAGGTTAACTTTGGACCGCGATCGCCTGGATTGGACATACTCGCAGTACTGTGCTGACGCTTGGCAGCAGTTAATCATGCCATGTGTTGGACGTAACTGAAGCCGAAGACTAGACTTTACCGTATTGTCTGGGACTCTGGCTTAATTTGGTTGTCCCATTCAGTTGGGATTCCATGCATAACACGTATATGCAGCACCAGTGACACCAGGCTTCTTGATGTTATCATGCCATGTGTTGGACGTAACTGGAACCGAAGACTAGGCTTTACCGTATTGTCTGGCTTTGTTGGCTGTTCCATTCAGTTGCGATTCCATGCATAACACGTATATCAGTATATGTAGCACCCGTGACACCAGACTTCTTGATGTTATCATGCCATGTGTTGGACGTAACTGTTGTCCCATTCTGTTGGAATTCCATGGACAACACGTATATGTAGCACCAGTGACACCAGACAGCTTCTTGATTGACTTGTACATGGGAATGATGTACAGATCACAACAAACTGACGGTGCCATCGTGCAAGTAAGCAGCTTTCTCCACAGAAATAAAAGAAATTAGGGACAAATGTTTAAGTTCAAACTTGTATGATTTGTTGCTAATTACTTGACGAACTCCTACGCATCTTTTGTGCAGATACAGTACTATTTGAACTACGAGTACAAAAAATCACATATAGTTTGATTTGTTGATGGTATTTCTACTACTCTAATACCGGAAGAAGTATAAATAAATACTAGCTAATATGATCTATTGGATTGGAAAGAATGAGCGATTCATAATGAATTTAGTATACCGTAAGAAAGCTCAAATAATATGTTTTTTCAGTCAGTGTGATACACCCAAGTTCTAAATTTTGTTTGAGTAAACGAAGGTCTAAATTTTGCATTGAAACAACTCGTGTTTTCCAACCAAAATAACCTCGAGTCCTGAACTACCTAGCCCAGTGAAAATATGAAGTTTCTGTTTTTATGATATACTTTGTAGTACCGCCCTTAGCATTTGTCAATTATCTTTCACACCTACCGATCATGCCATGTGTCGTACGGAACTAGAAGCGAATCCTTGTTTAACCATATATTTGGCATCTTTATTTTGTTGTCCCAATCTGGTGGATTTCCATGGATTAAACGTATGTGTCACATCGATGGTGCCAATAAGATCCTATTTGTTTAGACTTTTTATGGGATTCAAAGTTGATCAGTTCGATCTTGTAGAAATGAAGAAGGCCACGGAAGAAAGCTACTTGGGGAGGCCAAAACCGTGTTGGAAAAAAGGCTCGAAAACCATTATCTCATCAGATTGAGGAGTGGGAATGGACTCACCTACGGCTGGCCACGCGCAGATCATCACCAAAGGAGGGAGAACTCCAGAAGTGACTAACTCCTCCAAGCACTCCTCCGTCGTTATCGAAACAACCCAATCCTTGGGTTAGGGCTTCGCGGGAGCACTCTGGGAGGTGGAAGAAGAAGACATCTCCGGAAAGGTTTAGCAGCAGCGCTAGAATGGGGAATGCGGTGGCGGTTAACCCTAGCGACGGAAATTGATGTGGAAATATCTGAACTCAGAAGATGAAGGGGTAGGTGAGAGCAGTACGCAGAAGCCTCTTTGTCTGCACCAAGACTCATATTTATAGGAAGCGATGCTGAATTTCGCTCTGAGCGGGAAAAAGTTGTTTCGCCTTCCATATGTTGTCTGGACTCGACCTAGAGCATGTCCATGATGGGCCGCCAGTTATGCGCCATAACCGTCGCGCACAGAAGCCTTTAGGACACATTTAGTTTGGGATGCGGTGCGCCCCATGATGGGCCAATCACCAATAACCATATCAAATAGAGTCTGGGCACCTTCCAAACTGAATCATAATGTCTTCTTGTGATATGCCTCATGATAGGCCGAAAGCTGGCTACCGTGTGAAATGGAATCAGATATCACAAGTTGATTCAAAAATGAAGATTCCAAGGGTACGCTCTACAATGGGCCGCCAGCTGAATACCACGAAAATTGGATGCAGGTACCACTCAGATAATTCGTGGTATGCCTCATGATAGGCCAAAAGTTGTGCGCCATGATAATAGAGCACAGGTACCACTCGGCTAAAAGCCAATCTGAGCAAAGGCATGCCCCATGCTGGGCCGACTGCCGAAGTCCCAATAATTGGGCTAGGATGCCACCTGGTGAAGTTAAACACGGAATGCTAATCGAGTCCTCTGCAATCTCCTCGCCTACAGCATGGCACTCGGCACGAAGAAGGAATCAGTCGGGAAACCATAGCAAGAACCAAAAGCACTCGGCATAGAACGCAACTCGGCCAATGTGCAACTAGAAGGGCGGCAACTCAATCGCAGAGCACTCGGGGGCTATTGTGGAGTACATGGACCCCGGGTGCCTATACGGCAGGATGAACGGATCATCCAAGAAAGGATGGGCTGGACTAGCAACACGAAGATGGGTACCACTTGGGCCACTTTCAACGTGTACAACATGAGGACTCTATAGATAGCAACCACCCTTGTTTAGACCGGATACGATTATAATCCTGGCCGTTATCATGTTTAGCGGATAAGGAAACAGATACAATCTCCACCTTGTAACTGATTAGGACTTTCCTTTATAACTGCACCCCTCTACTATATAAAGGGGGGTAAGGTAGCGTCATGAGAATCAGATCATCTGTAGTAAGCTAGATATGCATAATCCCAGAGCATAGAACTAGGGTATTATCTCCTCCACGAGAGCCCGAACCTATATAATTCCTGTGTCTTGTGCTACCATCGAGTTTGGATCCAACGCCTAGCCCCGTTTTCATTATTGCTGACAACAAACGCCTACAATAACTCTAATGGTGAAGGGAATATGTATTGTGGAGAATGGAATCCAAGTACTAGCTGCAGGCAACAGAGGAAATATATCCTAGATGGTCTTCTGGCATCACATGCATCTACATGGATTAATTTTACTTCCTTCTTTGGAATGTGACAAAGTGAGAGATTAATATGTGAGCAGGGAAGGGAAGATGACATCTTCCTCCTCACTTCCCATGCACTCAAGTCAGTTGTGTCTATACACTGGCCCCACTTTATGATGGTAGATTAGATAAGATAGAAGGAATACCAAGTGAAAAGACAAGTCGATCGATTTGGTTGGTTGGTGTGGCAACATGGTGCGTAGCTTACTCATCTATTAGGCTTAGCCGCCTCTAAACATGCCTAAATTATGTCACCTTTTTTGTTGTGTACGTTCCTTGGACCTTGAAATTTTGTTTGGTTCGCCTGATTGCTTTTATATATCTTTTAACACCACTTGATTAGTTATCAATTGCACCATATCCCTCTGTTTTATGTGATAATTCAATTTTGATTTTTCCCCGTCTTCTAGATGTAATTTTGACAGATAGTTGTTGAAGTATTAAATGTTGTTGTCCAAAAGCAAAATCATATGAACTAATTTTGAAGTGATTTTTTTGCGGTAGAATTGCAAGGACCTAGGAAATTATTGTTACCATCATATACAGACACTTTTGTTCAAAACAACTAGTCATATGTATGCTAAGTGATCATTTTGTATGTACTTGACACCTCACGTGAGTAGAAGACAAGTTGACTCTAGCTTTCAAAATCCAACAGGGTTGAATTTTGTAAAGGATTGATTGTTAAATGTAGAAACTTTGGGCTTTTAGATAAATTTGTATATTCTAGTTGAATGAATTTGATTACATGTTGAATGGATGTATTTTGATGGACAAATTTTTATGTTCTAGTTGTTGTGTTGAATGGATGTATTAATTGAATCATTTTCTATTGTGATGTGGTGAAAATATGAATTAATTATAAGTTAGATTTATAATATTCTGCACAATAATGTTTGTCATTGTTTTCTATCTAAGAAATACATAGTTTCACACTAATATGGTTTATCCTCAGACGATTTGTCAGCATTTTGAAATTGTGTCGGCAAAAGTCTATCTGTCGGTAAATGTCTTATAACAAGGTCAGATCATCTGTCGGCAAAAATATATCTGTCGGTAAATGTTTTTGCCGACAGGACTTCTCCTGACATTTTTTTCTATCAGAATGACTTTTGCCGACAGATAATACGTCGTAATACATGGTTTTTACCGATAGATAGACTGCTGATGAAATTGTATCACGTAGTAATATTTGGCAGGTTAACTTTGGACCGCGATCGCCTGGATTGGACATACTCGCAGTACTGTGCTGACGCTTGGCAGCAGTTAATCATGCCATGTGTTGGACGTAACTGAAGCCGAAGACTAGACTTTACCGTATTGTCTGGGACTCTGGCTTAATTTGGTTGTCCCATTCAGTTGGGATTCCATGCATAACACGTATATGCAGCACCAGTGACACCAGGCTTCTTGATGTTATCATGCCATGTGTTGGACGTAACTGGAACCGAAGACTAGGCTTTACCGTATTGTCTGGCTTTGTTGGCTGTTCCATTCAGTTGCGATTCCATGCATAACACGTATATCAGTATATGTAGCACCCGTGACACCAGACTTCTTGATGTTATCATGCCATGTGTTGGACGTAACTGTTGTCCCATTCTGTTGGAATTCCATGGACAACACGTATATGTAGCACCAGTGACACCAGACAGCTTCTTGATTGACTTGTACATGGGAATGATGTACAGATCACAACAAACTGACGGTGCCATCGTGCAAGTAAGCGAAAGCTTTCTCCACAGAAATAAAAGAAATTAGGGACAAATGTTTAAGTTCAAACTTGTATGATTTGTTGCTAATTACTTGACGAACTCCTACGCATCTTTTTGTGCAGATACAGTACTATTTGAACTACGAGTACAAAAAAATCACATATAGTTTGATTTGTTGATGGTATTTCTACTACTCTAATACCAGAAGAAGTATAAATAAATACTAGCTAATATGATCTATTGGATTGGAAAGAATGAACGATTCATAATGAATTTAGTATACCGTAAGAAAGCTCAAATAATATGTTTTTTCAGTCAGTGTGATACACCCAAGTTCTAAATTTTGTTTGAGTAAACGAAGGTCTAAATTTTGCATTGAAACAACTCGTGTTTTCCAACCAAAATAACCTCGAGTCCTGAACTACCTAGCCCAGTGAAAATATGAAGTTTCTGTTTTTATGATATACTTTGTAGTACCGCCCTTAGCATTTGTCAATTATCTTTCACACCTACCGATCATGCCATGTGTCGTACGGAACTAGAAGCGAATCCTTGTTTAACCATATATTTGGCATCTTTATTTTTGTTGTCCCAATCTGGTGGATTTCCATGGATTAAACGTATGTGTCACATCGATGGTGCCAATAAGATCCTATTTGTTTAGACTTTTTTACCAGCTTAAAAGAAAAAAATTAAAATCTAAACAAATAAATAGCTTTTTATCTAAACTTTTCAAAAGACATAACCCTCCATATAACTAAAAGCTAAAAGCCACTGGAGAGAATCTTTTTTTGGCTTATTGATGGTTGGTTTACACTACTAAAGAAATGACCTTTCATACCGACCTATTAGTCCCGATTAGCCACGAACCAGGACTAATAGTAGCAACATCCCGGTTCGTGGCTACTAGGCTAAAAGCACGATTTTTCACATTAGTCGGTTCGTGCTACTAACCGATAGAAGAGTGCTTTATGCGCATACCGGCACGAGCACACATTAGTCCCGGTTAGTGTTCATTAACCGAACTAAAGTTAGGTTTTAGTCCCGATTCGTGTTACGAGCCGGACTAAAGGGTTTTAGTCCCGGCCAGGTTACTTAACTCGGTACTAAAGGCTCGTTCCAGCAAACTTTAAAAGGAATGTATATCCTAGTCTATTCAATACGTACGTGTGGGTGGGTGGGTTGGGAGTGTCCTGTGGTGGCATGCAGGAGATTCCAGGTTCGAGTCTTGAGTTCATCATAATTTTTATATATTTTCTACATCGCGAGGAACCGAGACTAAAGGTAAAGGTCCCGGATAGGCTGTCCCGGTTTGGCAACCGGGACTAAAGCCAGTTATCAACCAGGACTAAAGATCATTTGTGTAGTAGTGTTAGACTAATAACACCAAAGTTAGATAAAATTACCCACTTCTATCACATACAAAAGCCATTAACTTTTAAGTTGTTTAAGCCAAAAAACTGACTTTAAGCTATAAGCCAAAAAATCTAAAACCTAAACAAGCAGAGCCTAAGTCCTGCTAAGGATCGGATGACTTGTACATTGAAATGAGGAATAGACTAGTTCAATGCCCGTGCGTTGCTACGAAAAATAAAATTGGTAACGAAACATAAAAGTCAAGCAATGAAAGAAAATTGTGCTACAAGATCAAACATTTCTTTCTCTCAATTACAAAAGTTTTTATTGTTTCTCCTTCAATATGAATTAAAATCAAATATATTATACGTAACACCACATGTCCTAGTTAAGTGCCCGTGCGTTGCTACGAAAATTCTCAAACACAACTTTATTAAGAAAAGTTTTTCAAAGCAACAACCAAGTTGGTTGATGAGAAAGACATGCATGAAGCGAACTTGTTAGCTACTTAAGAGTGCTTCAAATTATCAGTTAATCATTCATGCTAGTATAATTTTAACAAGCCTCAACATGAGATAAGAATCTATCTTTGTACAACCTCCATAGGAGTTTTATTTGCTATTATTACTTGTTGGATGTACCATAATTCAATATATAGCAAGTACCATAATTCTACCAAATAAAAACTGAAAGCCAAAAAACATGTAGCCCCATAGATTACATTCCGCCAAGTATGTAGACACAAGAAGATCATTATTCTTAACAGCTGTAGATATAGAATTTTAACTAAAAGCTAGCATCGACTTAGATAGACATCACCTCCTTTGCCCAAATTGAAAAACATCATGAGAGCATATCAGAATACAATAGGGTTCTTTGCTCAACCTTGACATCTCAGCTCATTGCAGTTACCTTTTCCGATACCTCCATGCAACTTGAATACACATTGCAACAATAGTTCTCCAGTAGGGGCAATCCATACTTGTTGAATGCAGTTGCCACTCATGTTCACATTGCCAGGAGCTGGCATCACGCACAAGATTAACAGGTCCCTTCACCAAGTCAGGCAAAAAATTAATATCATAAAATTAAATGGCATGGAATGTATAAACTTTAAACAAGGAAAGCTAACAAGAGAATCCTAAGTGTTTTACAAACGAACAAAGAAAATTTCAATATTACCACTCCCAAAAAAGATGATGCCATATGGAATTTGCTCAAGTGAATTGCATACCTTAGTTGGCTGTGTCCATATAGTAATCCTCCCATGAAAATTTGCCACTAATAATGCACGAGGACATGATCGAGGAGACCATTCAATGAACTCGAACAAAGTCACGTGGAGAATCTGCTCAATTGATAATGTAATTACAGTGAAACATGGTGGGGATAGAAAATCGATGTAAACAAAACTGAGTTTTAAACTCACTATTTATATGGTTGTTGATAGTCATTTGTACATGCAAAAATAA
Organism: Guadua angustifolia; assembly: GCA_036346375.1. NCBI lineage: Eukaryota > Viridiplantae > Streptophyta > Magnoliopsida > Poales > Poaceae > Guadua > Guadua angustifolia. The sequence continues at coordinate 10,268,007 of CM070522.1, forward strand.
TCACACTACCAGATGCAATTGAGACTGGAGATTGGAGTATGTATTATGTAGCAATGCATGGGATGCAAGTAAACCATATTAAAGAATATTTAGGTTAGCAGATAAATAGACATTTACCGCTCTCACATTGAAAATGAACATTCATTGGCCTCTCGATTCAATATGTGTATAGCAATCCAAAATGGTGGACTTGAATTAGAGCTGAAAGTATACATTACATTATTTTGCGGCAAAGAAAATCCCATAACCAAAAAATGTAAATAAACAATTCTGCAAAATGGTTTAATAACTCATGAAGCCCCTCTGGAGCAAAATACGAAGCAAACTAATTATGCAACCTACAATGATACTCCGTTTGAAAATGAAATTGTCATGCAAGGCAGTGAGGGACAAAGTAATTTTCAAACAAATCGGTAATTTTCAAACCAATCAATTCACATTAGTGTAGCAGTTAACTGCAATCAGTAATTAGCACAAATCGGTAGAAGTTTCAGAAACACGAGCATTTTCTAACTGGCTGCCCCATGAGTTCTGCTCACGGATCAATCATCCCTTGCATTCTTGCAAATTGGTGCTCTTTGGTAAAGAAATGCCGGATATGTCTAGCTATCCACTATACAGATACAAGAAGGTGGTGTAGTGGTACACATCTAATACAACCACTTGATACTAAAATGTCCATTTCAATTGATGCATGGACATTACTAAATCATCTAGAACACTGGGCGTGTGTCCCTGATGTATTACTAAATCATCTAGAATGTATTACAAAACTACAGGGAGGAATCAGAGTGGTATGCTCACTTTTTGAAATTTGCTGCTTTCATCTGAAAACAGAAGTTGAATCCATGTCTCTAGCCATGGACACGCCATTTTATTTGTGCGCATCAGATGCAACAGACTAAATAGAACAAATTAAATAGGAAAATCAACTTGAAATTTCAGTGCCGCGTCGGGGTTCCCGGGATTCTTGTCGGGATGCACCAGCTTTGCCTGAAAGGAAGAGAAATCCAGCAATTTGGCATATGGAGATGAGCTCAATAGCTATCTACATGACACCCAAGGCAAAAAAAACCAAAGAATTCAAGGGTGCCAAGGGATTACCTTGGGGTAATATGCCTTCTTGATCTCGGCAGGGGAGGCGTTACGAAATTCCCAACACGTTATGAAAGCTACACAGATTAATCAACAAAATCCCCGAACAAAATATTAGTGTTCCACCACCTCCTAGCCAGGCCAATTCAGCAATTAATCAAGCATCTAGAGCAGCACTGCAATTTCACTCAAGAGAAACGAAGCTGAAGCTACCAACATGTGCTCATCCTCGGTCCAGGTGATGAGTATGACGAAGATGGCGGCCACAGCTCTTGCAGCCTGCCCCCCCGCCACCATCCATCGCCTCGCCCCTATACCGCCTCGCCCCCTCCCCATCCACCGCCGCCGCTACCCCCAAGGCCTCGCCCTGGTTTTGCTGCCTGCTGCTTCTTGGGGGCCGACGCCAGAAGCCTTAGACACACTGCAGCCAAGGCCATGATGTGCTGCTCATGTGGGGTTCGGGTCGGGATGGGGTGGGGACGGGTTAGGGTTTGGGGCGGAGGAAGACGGAGAGGATGGGACGGGGAGAGGAAGGGAAAAGAGGGGAGTGAGGGGCGGCGCGAGGAGATTGTCTTTGGAGGTAAGGAGGCCGAGTGAGAGGGGTTGGGGGTTGGGGAGTGGGGCTCATGAAAGAATGGACCGCTGCCACCAACTCGTGTTTTATAATAGTAGAGATAATCCAACTATGGGAACATTTCAAGTAAACTCTCATTGGACTAATTATCCTTTTCTCAAGAATCTCACCTCTCATGAACATGCCACCAGCTCACGATCTCACATGATCTAGACAAGATTCCTACCAAAAGCATCTCCCACTACCTATGGTAGGAACCAATTTGCGCTTTGTTGTTTGGAATCATACAAAAGTGGAATATAAAAATTACCAAAGACATTTATTAAACGTTGTTGTCTATTTCTAAGCATGAGACCTAACATTTTTTTCTTAAAAGCAACATTTTACATGTGGTGAACTTGTGATTGATTTCCTTTTTTCTCGGAAAAGAAATTCATTCAAATAGGATAAACACAACCTAGAACTGAATCTTCACCTCTTCACTGCTTTTTCAGACAATGATGAAACCCGAACCATGTTATTTATATTTAAAAAATCACTGTTATCTAGATGACAGAAATACTAAAGCAAAGCCTCTTTCTGCTTAAGTATTCTCATATAATCGTATTACTCCAAATCACACCATCCACCGGCTTTTAGTTTTGCTATATCCTAGTAAGGTAACTCCTACCCAACATAAAAGTGGGGCAGGAGCGAGAGCTCTATGTTTCTAAAAAATTCCTACCCAACATGAAGAAGATGATGAAGAGGCTAGTAGAGACAGTAGAAACCTACATGTTATTCTCCATATTGTATAGCTACATAACAGGTCCAAAAGAACAAAGATGAAAGAAAATTCAAATATCAGGCATGCCGCGCAAATTAGATTGCATACACCAGTGCATAGCATGTTTAAGCAACAGACACCAGTGCATGTATCAGAGTTTAAAAAATTTGCATCCTCATGAGTTTAAATAAGCTAAGCCAGGTTCTGCCATCTGATTGTCTTAGCCTACCATCTGATTGCTATTTTCTCTTGTGCATGGAACTAAATATATTCCAAAGTACGTAATTGAAGAGTACAAGTAGAGCATATCATTGCAACAAAAAGGAATCTTGGTACCCTCGATGACTGCACAGGCCTTTATGAGAAGTTTATATTCATTCATGGAAAAGGACAGACACTTTATATGACCTCCAAACAAATAAAGTAGAAACACAAACATGCATTTGATATTAAAACTGTCCTGGCTGCTCCAAATGTAATAAGATCCAATTGCATAGCACTTCGAGTCTGTTTGGTAGAACTCCAGATCCTAGCTTCACTTGAGATCTGAAACTTGTAGACTAAAACAAAGTAAATTAAGTTTATATTTTTGATCTAAAATGTAAACAAGATGATCCATCTAAACACTCTTAATGTACTCACAACTTTAGCTCCACGAATCTGTTGGAGCTAGGAATACCCAGCTCCACCAGATCTATGGATCTGGTGGAGCTGGAGCTCTACCAAACACACCCTTCAGCTCAACTGAGCATTTTGGAAGTGGCCATTGCATTAGTACATCCCCTGTGTCATGTTAGACTGTAAGGCAGCCCTTTCTGCTACATCAGATTTTGGGACGCCCTTTGGAAGGTAGTAGGAGGAAGACCTCAAGTTAGGGGACATATGTGACACCACCTTGGCATCCATGAAACTGCGATGGTCGGTATCGCATGCGATCTTTTTCAAGTTCTTGTTGTAGCTCTCTCTCGAAGTTGTCGACTTTCGTGGTAAGCGATACGATAGGTTGGTGGTGTCTCGGATGGAGCACGGGTTCTCGCCACCCTTCATTGAATGAACTGTAGTCATCTCAGAAATAGTAAATTAAAGGTCAGCAAATAATTTTGAGGGTAGTCTCTATAATTAATATCACCCCAAATTATCCAACTCAAGTGAAATTTCTGGCCACTTGACCATTTTTTTTGTGAAGGGATTTCATATTACCACAAGATCATCAAAGAACAGTTTTTAACCATGTAAACATGAGCTATTCATTTAATTTCATGAAATCTTTTTAAAACAGAACGTGACAAGATATATCATCGATAAAATATTTGCAAAGGAAAGAAAAACAGTGGAAGTTTAGGCACCTTGGGAGCGAAACATGCTTGTCTGTCCAATGGAACGATCGCCCCACCCTTCCCTCCATTTTCCTCCAAGTTAGCGAATTGCCTCTGAAAATTATCAACAAAGATCTTGCATAATAACAATTGGGCACAACCAAGAACAGATCAGTTATGAACATTGGCATGTAGCAGATGGGAATAAACAAATAAAGAAAATGGAGGGAATGACAGATTAATAAGGTCTTATGGAAGAAAAAAACCTAGGATATAGGAAGTTTGTTTTTTCAGCTCCATTCATGTAATCCTTGAGAAGTTGAGGATGATACTCCAATATCTCCCGGAATATAAGTTCCTTTACGTCCTCTTTGGTCACCTTACTCCATTCAAACTCAAACTCCATCTTCATTATTGGTCGGCATGATGGTTCTCTCTACCTTCACGAGGCCTTTAAAATATGGATCACCAGGTGCTCGATTATGTGCATTCATTGTTAAAATGATTTTAACACATAATGATGGTCGGGTGCAGCAATCACATAGAAGCACAAAAACAAATATCAAATTCAATACTTCATTAAGAAACACTTACCTCTTCGGCAGCTTGGTCTATCCTTGGGGTCAAATGCTAAAAGCCTCTGCAGAAGTTTGAGTGCAGTTGGTTCGCTTTAGGAAACCTCTCAAAAAAAGTACTTGTTGTTTTTCCTCATACTACTCAAGTACCTCCTTGCTTTCTCATTCTGAATCAGAGTTGCGAAGGGGTCAATAATGCTTGACATTTATGGACAATTTACTTTGGAGCAATAGGCATGAATGAAAAACATACCTTGGAAACAAGATCCAATGATGGCGCACCGAAGATTAGTCATCAAATCCAATTGGTGAACCACATTTTTGCCGAAAACAAAGGTTTCCCAGTTAAAATATCTCGCAAAGATACAACCGATACTCCATATGTCAATAGTGGTGAATATCAGCACATAACAATCAATTTAGCATCTTGAACTCAACATCCAAATTACATTTAAAGAGGGGAGAGATCAGATATTAATTGATAGAACAGTTGTAAGAATGCTATATAACTACATTAATGTTCTCTGCTTGTACTCAACATTAGTCCCTGAATCGCTGAATAAGCGAATGGAAGGAATGGCCACAAAGGCACAAAATCTTCTCATAATTCACCATTGCTCTTGGATAAACTAACCCTACGAGATCATGATCAACCTAAGCGATTCAGATCATTTGTTTTACTTGCAAGTATACTACTACACACAACACACAAGAATCCATAATTCGAGTAATTTTACAATGCGATGCAAGATCATAGTCGGCCAACCAAATAGAAGAAGAAGGAGGAGAGGAATGGGATTCGGACCGCATTCCCACTCGGCGGTGACGGCCATGGCGAGGCCATGAGGGCAGCTTGAGCGCCGGCGACTTGAGGGTGCGGCACCTTGGGGTCCATCCGAATCACGAAGGCACCTCGGGGTCCATCCGAAGGCGAGTTGTTGTCCACGACGACGCGCATACCGGGCGACGGCGACGGAGCGTGGGTGCGATTAACTCCGCCGCGGCCGGCTGAGCAATAGCGATGTTGACCCCTCAAACGCCCGGCGCGGCGAGGTCTGGGCGGTGTACTCATGGTCCTCGAAGGAGATGCACTTACCATGGAGCGCTCTCGTGAGGAGGCGAGGCTGCGGTAGGGGAAGTCGCGGTCGGAGGGATACGCGCATCGGGGGGTTGGGGGCGCGGTCGGAGGGGGGACGCGGGGGTAGATCGGTGGCGGCGTGGGCGGAAAGGAGACGTGGGGGACGCTAGGGCTGGCGGAAAGGAGATGCGGGCGGAGTCGTCCGCGCGTGGGGTTGGGGGTGGGCTATGGTGTGCGCGGGGTAGTTTGGGGATTAGAAATTGTAGAACGGACCGCTGCCACCAACTGCTGCTTTATATTAGTAGAGATAACTAAACTGGACGTGGCATCGTTTCTTAATTAAGTACTCCCTCCGTCCTGGAAAGTAAGGGACAGAAGCATTCAAACTGTGTCCTCAAATATTAGGTATCCAGGCCCTCTGCCGACACCGATCCACGATCTTGATTACTCACTTATCCACTCCCAAGACACGGTGCCTTATCCATTCCCCGTGACACGGTCCTTCCTCCTCCTTCGCTACCCCAATGCTCCATCCACATCGCCGCCCCCACCCCACCGCGCCCCCACCCACCACGCCACCACGCCACCGCGCCCCTCGTCCTTCCCTTCTCCCCACGCGTCCCTGCGCGCGCCCTCCCACGCGTCCCACAAGTTCTTAAACTACAAATACCTTGAATATCATGTTCTGCACCATTTATATCATGGTCTACCCCATGTAAATCATGATCCTCCTCGAATTCTTCCTGTTCTTGAAGTACATATAGTATGGATACAAGATAAATTATCACATTGTTGCTATTAATTTCAAAATCTGCCACTATAATCATTCTTTCCATCTATATATTCTATGAATTGTTGTAATATGTCACATATGGAATGATAATAGTTGGAGTAATATGTCTCTCCATCTACATATACTAAGCTGCAGCTAAAATTTTGTGATTCAACTACCCAGAGTGCAAATGAATGAGTCAATATTGTACCTGCAGGTTCCCCTTCTTCAAATCCATGATGGACTTCATGGACAACAGATGCTTCTTTCTCAAATTGATTAAGGTCTGGTAAAGCACCTCCTTCCTCATCTGCATAGTTAGGCTGTAAATTTAGATCAAATGCCATGGTTTTTTGATGTGGGATGTTGAGATCACCTCAAATGCATTCATTTATATAGGGAATGGCTGCGTGGGTGAATTTGGCGCCTGGAGAAGATTCATTTGGCGCTGGAGGAGATTTCATTTGGCGCCTGGCTGCGTGTTTGGAAGAGTTAAATAGGGGTATTAACCGCATGGATTTGTATTAGCCGCATGGATTTGTGTATTAGGCGCCAACAAAAATCTCCATGCGGCATGTGTTTCAAATTGTGTATTACTAGCCGCCAAAAAAAATCTGCATGCGGCAATTAACTCCATGATTATAGCCGGGTTTGTTTGCATGCACATGCATGCAGTCAGTATAATTGTGACTAATTAATGCATGTTTGTTGCTGATTAATAGAGATACAGTATTAAATAAGGGTATTAGAGTCTTTTCCCTGAAACCATAATCTGTCTTAAAATTTCTTCTATCCCTTACTTTCCAGGACGGAGGGAGTACCGATCATGCCATGAGTTATTGGTAACTGGACGCAAATTAAGGCTCAAGTCTTTGCTTACCTATTCAACATTGGTCGCCGTGTGATGCACTTCAATTAATTGTCACAATCAGTTGGAATTCCATCCATGGAAATAGTTTTCCTGCCATCAATGGCCTCTACATTGAAATGAGGGACACAGATCACTTACTATATAACATGATCCAAGGTGGCGTTCATAGAGATGCACAGTCATGTATGTGCAAATATTTGGGTACCCATAAAAAAGCCCACATTAGAATGGCTGAGCTCAGATTTCTTGTTGAAGAAAGTCTGATAGCGTTGTGTCTTCTCTCCTTCCAACTAGCCACAACATCTGTTCATGCATCAACATCGAACGGGAGCTGCATCGCAGACGAAAGGGCTGCGCTTCTCTCCATCAAGGCGAACCTCTCGGACCCCAACAACCACCTCTCATCATGGCAAGGTGAAGACTGCTGCAGATGGAAGGGAGTCAGGTGCAGCAACAACACCGGCCACGTTGTCAAGCTCAATCTTCGTGGAAGCACCGACGGCTGTCTCGACTTCTCTGCACATAAATTGGGAGGTGAGATAAGCTACTCTTTGGTCAGTTTACAGCAACTGAGGTATCTAGACTTGAGTTGCAATAACTTCAGTGAAGAACATATACCAGAGTTTGTTGGTTCTCTGTCTAGTCTTAGATATCTCAACCTTTCATACGCCTTACTCTATGGAAGAATACCACCGCAGCTTGGGAACCTATCCAAACTTACCTACCTCGATCTCAAATCCTGGGACTGGTATATCCCTAAATACTACCATCTCTACTCACATGACCTTGAGTGGCTATCACACCTATCCTCACTGAAGCACCTCGACATGAGCTATGTGAACCTTAGCACTGCAGTGGGCTGGGTTTATGATGTTAACATGCTTCCAAGTCTTAAAAAGCTTTACCTCCAATGTGATGGACTAAGAAATAGAGTTGATTTCCGTGGTCGGTTTAATCTCACAGCACTCGAGGTGCTTGACATCTCGTTGAACAACTTTAACACAACCATTGTTCCCAACTGGTTTTGGAACTCAACTAGCCTCACTTCTCTTAACATGGGAGAGTGTTTCTTCCATGGTCCAATTCCTTACGAGATAGGCAGAATGACATCGCTTGAAGAAGTTTCTTTCCGACAAAATAATCTCATGTCCACCATGATACCTCCAAGTTTCAAAAATCTATGCAACCTGAAGCAACTAGTTCTAGAAAATAGCAACATCACTGGGGATATCACAGAATTGATGGAACGTTTACCAAACTGCCCTTTGAACAAGCTGCAAGCATTGGATTTGTCTTCGAATAATATCCATGGGGCCCTGCCAAATTGGTCGGATCCTCTGGCCAATTTGACCTACTTGCGTCTGTCGTATAATAAGCTCACAGGAACTCTACCATCATGGATTGGAACACTCACAAAATTGATTTTTTTTTATGTTCGTTCCAACAACCTAAATGGCATAGTCAATGAAGATCACTTAAAAAGCCTTACAAATCTGCAGCATTTATGGTTGGGCGATACACTTGTTCAATTGAAGGTGAGCCCTAATTGGGTTCCTCCATTCAAACTCCAGTCAGTTATCTTAGAGTCTTTGCAGATAGGACCGGAATTCCCACCATGGCTTAGATCACAAACGGGGGTACAGCTCCTTGACATTTCAAATGCAAGCATAACTGCACTCCCAGATTGGTTCTGGGTTGTATTTTCTAGAGCAAACTTATTATTGGATTTGTCGGATAACCAGATAACTGGCACACTACCAGTAACATTGGAATTTATGGCAGCAGAGACCATGGCACTTTATAATAACAATTTTACTGGTATGGTTCAAAAATTTCCAAGAAATATTAAATACATGGACATATCTAGAAACTCTCTATCGGGAACACTGTCATCAGATTTCGGAGCCCCGTTGTTAGAGGTGCTTTTACTTTATAACAATTCAATATCAGGCACCATTCCATCTTCATTGTGGTCATTGGAATACTTGAATGTATTAGACCTATCTGGAAACAAGCTGTCAGGAGAAGTTCCTACTTGTCAAGAGGATTCTAACCCACGCACAAAACATCTTGTCGTGGTCAATTTAAATACTAACAACCTGTCAGGAGAATTCCCGTCAGTTCTCAGAACTTGCCCGGGCCTAGTTTTTCTTGATCTTTCCTATAATCAATTCTCTGGAAACATACCAGTTTGGATGGGGGAGAATTTTCCGCTCTTATCATTGCTACGTCTACGGTCCAATATGTTTTCAGGCCACATTCCAGTTGAACTTGCAATGATTAAAGAGCTACAGTTCTTAGACCTCGCACAAAACAACTTATCTGGCAGCATACCAGACTCATTTGTTAACTTGAGTGCAATGGCTCTTAATTCTGGTTACAATTATCTTCTTAAAACAGTTGTCTTCAGCGCTCGGGGTATTTTAACTGACATGATTGTGTTCACTGAAAAGGTATCAGTTCTTACCAAAGGGCAACAACTTGAATATTACGGTGATATCATATATATGGTGAACCTTGATTTGTCTTGCAACAGTTTAACTGGAACCATCCCTCAAGATATTAGTACTCTCATTGGATTAACAAGTCTGAACTTTTCTTGGAACCGCTTGAGTGGGGAAATCCCTGAGCAAATTGGTCAGCTCAAACAATTGGGATCTCTTGACTTATCACACAATGAGCTTTCAGGCGAAATCCCTTCAAGCATGTCAGCTCTTGACTCTTTAGGCCTCATGAACCTCTCATACAACAATCTATCTGGAAAGATACCAACAGGAAATCATATGGATACTTTCCAAGATGGATCCATCTACATTGGAAACATTGGTTTATGTGGTCGTCCATTGACTACCACCTGCCCTGGAAATGAGTCGAGTCAACCTACACATGGAAATCATCGAGATGGATTGGAGGATATGTCCCTTTACCTGGGCATGATTATTGGGTTTGTTCTTGGCCTTTGGGTGGTCTTTTGTGTAATGCTGTTCAAAAAGAGATGGAGAAATGCTTATTTCATCTTTGTCGAAGGGTTGCAGAACAAGATGTATGTGAATTTGGTAGTAAGATGGGCTATTCTGAAGAGGAAGCTAGGTGAAAAATAATTATGTGTAATATCGTTTTATACATTACAATGTGTTTGCTTCAGACTTCGTGTACGAGTGGCTGTCTATAGCTAACTGTAGTTAAAGAATTTGTGTACGAATGGCTATATGTATTGTAATGTTCTACGTATGTAGATTTGGTTTCTCATATTATAAACATGCTTTGTTTCAATAACTGCTCCCTCCGATCACAAATAATTGTCATTTTAACATAGGTGCAGTCAAACTTTTAAAGCTCTGACAGTCAATACATTTTTAAGTATTTAAATTGGATACACGAAAATCATGCGTAGATTTTGTTAATACCCCTTGCAACTGAAGCACTTTGGTGCGTGAGATGCCTAGCGCTTGCTCAGGAAGAAAGTCGCCAGAGAAAAGAAGAAGAGGGGAAAAGAAGAACAGGAGTGAAAAGCAAAACAAGATTTCATTCCATTTCATAATCTGTCTTTTTCCTCCTCACATTACAAAGATTATACCCTTGAGTGTAGCTAACTCGGTAATAGAATGTAACTCTCTGAATTTACCCCCATCCTCAGTTACCAGCGCTTCCTAAATTTACTGTTGCTATCAAGCTTTTGCCGAAACTTTGTTACCAGCCTGATCGCCGTTAGATTCTCTTGATTACAACTCTGTTGGAACACAAAACAAAGAACCGAAAAAATCAACTAAAATCTGCAGCAAGAGAACTCGAACTCGAGATCTCTCAATTTCATAGGCAAACGAACACCGCTGAGCTACAATGCTCTTCTTGGCTTACATTGATTCTTCTCTGGTTAACAAAACCAAATTACAGGGGACTCAGTTATATACACAAGGACCGAACACTCAAACATGGACTCGGACTTCAAGTTGGTCATGTGCTGCAAGCAGACATGACTTCACTTGTCTTTCATGCTCATGGACTCAGCAGCCTTGTTGGACTAAACTTCAACTTGGCTCATGTTCCCACAGCTGGAGATTGTAACACAACTTGAATACGACTCGGACTCCACTCCATTACAAGATTAACACTATCAATCACCCCCTTAATCTCGTAATGTAACTCTAACTCATTGAGGTAATCAGTCTCAACTATGATTTGCCCAACACAAAACTCGATACAGAATGGTGAACACATCTTCAAGGAGTTCCGCCTTCTTCTTACTGGCCATACCACCGGTGACACACCTTGCCGATGATTACGACCTGTGCCTCAGCTCCAATTGTCTTTTCACTGGTAACACAACTTGATAGTGACGCAGACTCACATTAGAACTTATCCACGGGAGAACTTGGACATACCTGCAAAGAACTTTCATACGCACACATATCTAGAACGACGACCACAACTCCTCAACATCCTGGACTCATCTTCGACGAACTTGACATTGGATAGCAAACACATCTCTTCAACGCCCTGGAGTCAACTTCGATGGACACGACTTTGCACATGCAGCGACGCTCTTTTGATCTTCTCGTGCAGCTTAATCTCTTCTGATGCGCACGGCATCTTTGAAGGAACTCGCACACATGTATCTTGTGGACACGACTCGCAGAAGAACTCACGCACACGTTCGTACATGTATGGACTCAACTACATACATGACCACGGCCAACGTGCACACGTATGTAACACACCTCCTACGTACACAACATCATGCAAACACACACATTCTACATGCACGGACTCACCCTACGTGCATGACTACCAAAAACATGAATACATGCATGGACTCGTCTACACACACCTGGGTCGACGAGTTTGTGCTGCTCGCCGCTGGCTCTACTATGCCAAACTTGGCAATGGCTTGTCACTGCTAGCCTACACACCCGCCAACACCCGATTGCCGCAACGCCAATGCGTCCACACGCACCTACATGCTACCTCAATGTGTTGGTGTAGCAGACAGTGACCTCGCCGTGCGTGTTCATATTGGTTGTTCTGGTGTCGCCCAGGTTGATGGCACCTTATGGTTCCTTGCGCGGTTAGCCACCTGCCTCCTCAACACCGCATCGCTCAGCAATGATAGCCTGCTTTGAGGCGCAGCAGTGGTCACCTCCTCCGAGGCAAGCGCAACACCAAGATTAGAATCTTGCTCTGATACCAATTGTTGGAACACAAAATGAAGAACTGAAAAAATCAACTAAAATCTACAGCAAGAGAACTCGAACTCGAGATCTCTCAATTTCACAGGCAAACGAACACCGCTGAGCTACAATGCTCTTCTTTGCTTACATTGATTCTTCTCTAGTTAACAAAACCAAATTATAGGGGACTCAGTTATATACATAAGGACCAAACACTCAAACATGGACTCAGACTTCAAGTTGGTCATGTGCTGCAAGTAGACACGACTTCACTTGCCTTTCATGTTCATGGACTCAGCAGCCTTGTTGGACTAAACTTCAACTTGGGTCATGTCCCCACGGCTATTGTAACGCAACTTGAATAAGACTCGGACTCCACTCCATTACAAGATTAACTATGTCAAACTCATCTCCAATCCAAGCCTAAACCATTACATCATCCCCCTGGAGACATTGCTTGCCCCCAAGCAATCACTGCAGGAAACCTCTTTCCAAGTACACTAAGATCCTCCTAGGTTGCTGATTCGGCTGGAATACCAGTCCATTTAATTAGCCCTTATGTTACTACAGATTTTCCTTTTTTCACTAATCTCCTTTCGAGAACTTCTTTTGGCTTTGTCTGTCTTGCATCTCTTTCTACAATCTTTGGTAGTTCAGCGAACACCGGCAAATAATCTAGATTGATAGCCTTCAATTGTGAGACATGAAATACCGGGTGAATTTGACTTTGTGATGGAAAGTGCAATCGGTAAGCTGCCTACCCAAACATTTGAGTTACCATATAGGGTCCGAAAATTTTGTATGCCAATTTCGGATACGATCTGTTTACTAATGATATTTGTGCATATCGTTGTAACTTGAGTAGCCCTTTCTCTCCCACTACAAACTGCCTCTCCTATCCCTTTCTATCCACCTGAAGTTTCATTCTGTTTTGTACTCGAGTTAGCTACTACTTGATCATCTCCTTGTGAATCTCTTGGTCCAACAGAACTTCAGCAACTTCTTTTGAATCATTTCCCAACACACTTGGAATAGCACCATAATTCGGTTCTCTTGCATACAATGCTTTGAATGGAGAACACCCCAAGGATGAATGGAAATTCGTGTTATACCAGAATTTGGCTAAAGCCAACCAAGCTTTCCATTTTTCAGGTGAATTATAGACTGCACATCTCAGGTACATTTCCAAGCATTGATTCACTCTTTCACTTTGCCCATCCGTTTGCGGGTGATAAGCGGTGCTCAATTGCAATTTAGTGTTTAAATCTTTAAACAATTCTTACCAAAACATGCTAGTGAATGCTTTGTCATGATCTAATGTAATAGTTTTTGGCATTCCATGAAGTCTCACAATTTGTTCTAAGAACAACTTAGCCACCTTTTGAGTAGTGTAAGGATGCTTGAGTGCAATGAAGTGACTACACTTTGAAAACCTATCTACCACCACCATGATCACATTATACCCTTTTGATGTTGGTAAACCCTCAATGAAGTCCATGGTCAAATCTTGCCAAGCCTATGTAGGAATGGGTAGGGGTTGTAATAACCCCACAGGTTTTGCTCTTTCACCTTTTGCAAGCTAACAAATCTCACATTGTTTAACTACATCCTCAAATCCTTGCTTCATTTTCTTCCAACAAAATAACTTCTTGAGCCTTTGATATGTAGCATGAACTCTTGAATGACCCCGTATAGCACTTGAATGGAAAGCTGCAATTAATTTGGTTTGAAGTGCTGAGTTATCTCCAATTCAGATTCTACCCTTATTCTAGATCAAACTTGCCACAGCTCAAACCCTTTCTCATCCGTACTATGTATTGCTAGTTGTGTTAGGTACTATTGTGCTTCAGGATCTGTGGCGTAGGAATTAATAACTTCTTGAATCCATACAGGTTGCACTTCCGATACCGCTTGCATTACCATGAGCTGCCCTACCTAAGACAATGCGTCTCCTACAACATTTTCCCTCCCCCTTTTGTAAAATATTTTGAACTGTAAGCCCATGAGTCATGTCATAGCTTTCCTTTGCATCTCCGAATGTAATTATTGTTCTTCTAAATAACATAAACTTCAGTGATCTGTTTTGATAATGAATTTGCTGCATTGTAGATATGGTTTCCATCTTTCAACCGCCAGCATCAACGCCAAGAATTCTTTTTCATAAATGGACAGCTACTGACTCACTGGGCCTAAAGCTTTATTGAAGAAGGCAACCGGATGACCTTGTTGCATTAGAACTGCTCCTACTCATTGATTGCAGGCATTTGTTTCAAATTCAAAGCTCTGTTCAAAGTCGGCAGCTTCAATACTGGTGTAGACACCATGGCTTGCTTCAACTGTATGAACAATTCTTCGGCTTGCTCATTCCACTTGAATGCCTTTTTAATAAGTTTGTTAGTGGTTTAGCTATGACTCTGTAATTCTTCACAAACTTCTTGTAATATCCGGTTAACCCAAGAATCCACGTAATTCAGATGTATTCATTGGTCTTGGCCACTCTAGCATAACCTGAGTCTTCTGAGGATCTGTTGCAACCCCTTCATCTGAAATAATATGACCCAAGTACTCTAATTGCTTCTGAGCAAATGTGCATTTAGACCTTTTCACAAAAAATTGGTTAACCTGTAGGGCTTGTAGCACTATTGCAAGATGTTCAATATGAGAGATGAGGTCCGTACTATACACAAGTACGTTATCCATGAATACTAATACAAATTTCCTAAGGAACAGTGCCAGGATGGAATTCATAATGCATTGAAATGTTGCTGGTGCATTAGTAAGGCCAAATGGCATCACTCTAAATTGATAGTGACCGTGATGAGTCTTGAATGTTATTTTGTACTCGTCATCCTCATTCATGCAAATTTGGTGATAGCTCGCCATCAAGTCCAACTTTGAAAAATATCTGGTGCCAGCCAACTCATTTAACAATTCATCTATTACAGGCATTGGGAACTTGTTCTTTATCGTGAGATCATTCAACAGGTGACAGTTGACACAGAACCTCGATCCATCTTCTTCTATACCAGGAATACAGGTGAGACAAAGGGACTTCTACACGATTTGATAATTCCTAAGGAGAGCATTTCAGATACCTGCCTCTATTTCGGTTTTATGCAATGGAGAATATCTATATGGTCTTGAGTTTATTGGTACTGAACCCAGAACCAAGGGTATGGTATGGTCATACTTTTTGGAGGCAACTTAGTTGGTTGAGGAAACACTTTCTCATATTGGGTTAGTACCTATGCAATTGTTACTGGTATCAAATCTTTAGTGGTTAATTCTTCTTGCTCTAAAGTGGCCAGAGCACATATATCATTTCCTTTCCTACATTTGTCCAATTGATCCATAGTCAGCAACTTAATTTCAACCTATTCTTTTCCCTTCACTCCTTGTAGTTGAATCTTCTTTTCTTTATAATTGAATTCCACCATTTTGTTCTTCTAATCATAGACCATAGGGCTGTGAGCCTCCAACCAGTCCATTCCTAAAATAGCATCATAAGCTCCCAATTCAATCACCCCAAGTTTGTTTGAAAAGTGTGACCCTACAACCACCATTCCATCTTGGGTACCCAGCTATCACATTGCAAGATCTCACCATTTGTCACCTTCACTTGATCTGGTTTGATCTTTTCTGGTACTCCACCAATCCGGTGCAAGAATCCAATATTGACAAAACTATATGAACTCCCTGAGTCCACAAGGAAAAGAATGACTTGATACTAATGCCAGTATGCACACATTTTCTATCTGTTTAGCTCCAAGCAGGGCGTTGATAGATATACTAAACATTTCTTCTTTATCAATTTCAGTTGCTTCCAATATACCCAATACTTCATCAGAAAAACCTCCCCATGATCTTCAACCGTGATGGCTTGCAGCTATCTTGACCCTACTTTTTGCAATGCAAGTGGTGATTGGGTTCATATTTCTCTCCGCATTGGTAGCATAAGCCATTCATACTATGATATTCTCGTATTTGCCTTGCTTTCCACAACTCTCCCTGAGCCATTTTTAGATTTCCTTGTGCACCCTCAAACTTGTTCAGTCCCCCATTGTCCCTGTTACCTCCCATCTTTGCCTTATATGTCTTACTCCTATCAAAAACATTTTGCTAAGCCCTAGCCAATAGTGTTGCTCAGTCTATAGTCTCAAGTACCTAACTTTGAACTACACTGCGTAATTCAAGCTTAAACCTTTTACAAAGAGAGAAAAAACAACTTTTCTCCATAATGAGGATTATGCATCAAGATCTCAAACATCAATTCTTCAAACTAATTTTTATACTCAGCCAAAGTGCTATTCTGCTTGATTTCGACCATTTTGCCCAACAATTTGTGGTGACCAAATGATCTAAACTTAATCTCCACTGCATCAATGAACTGCTTCCAGCTTCTCAACTCATTCCTAGCTTTATACATCTACAACCAGTGTGCCACATTACCCTCCATGTGCAAGGTTGCTGCTGTCACCCACAAAGCTTTCGGTATATTGAATAGTTTGAAATAATCCAGGCACTTATCTCTCTAGAGTTGAGGATTTTCACCATCAAATTTTGGGAAGGATAGTTTGGGTAAAGGCGTTCTTGACTGTCCCCCAAACTTTTTTGACTGGCGATGTGCATTTCCCCCATTCACCTCTTGTTGAACATTGGTCGAACTCCTAGCATTCAGACCTCCTAATGATGGAGATTGCTCATTCTCCCCCTTGAACCAATGTTATGGTGATGCTAGTGTATACAGTGCCTTCTTAGATGCAAGCGCTACCCTGTCTCCACCTCGATTCACCTTCATTACTCTCTCAATAGTAAGTCACACTTCGAGTCAGAGAGTTTTTCTCCACCGCCTAGGTGGTAATCTCTATTCTAGCCATCAGTTGCTGCTACGCTATATCTATCATTCCCACCCTCACAAACAATAGGTCGAGGCTCTCTTTGATTGAAGACCACTTCTCATCTGATTGTCCTGCTGCTTCTCCCATTGCCTTTAGGACGAATTGGGTTTGTACTGAGGTCTTTGGGGGAGCCGTGATGTCTAGTATAGGCCGAGCCAACCAGATTCCTGGTATTTCACAGGGATCATCAAAACCAACCGAAACCGATCTTGAGTTCCCCAACCTTCCTCTGGGATTTCACAGCTCAAAGCCTGACCAACCTTGCTCTGATACCATATGTTACTTCCCCTTGCAGTCAAAGCACTTCGGTGCGTGAGATGCCTACGGCTTGCTCAGGAAGAAAGTCACCAAAGAGAAGAAGAAGAGGGGAAAGAAGAACAGGTGTGAAAAGTAAAACAAGATTTCATTCCATTTCATAATATATCTTTTTCCTCCTCACATTACAAAGATTATATCCTCGAGTTTAGCTAACTTGGTAACAGAATGTAACTCTCTGAATTACCCACATCCTCAGTTACCAACACTTCCTGAATTTACTGTTATTGTCAAGATTTTGCTAAAACTTTGTTACCAGCCTAATCACTGTTAGATTCTTCTAACTACAACTCATCTCTAATCGGAGCTATTAGCCTTCACTCATCGTAGACCTGAACAATTATAGATTTGTCTTAAAAAATACTTTTATCATATTATAGTTTTATTAGGTTTTATAAATATAATATATTAGAAATTAGTGATCAAAATTGTGTTTTGGAAATTGCGTCGATGTCCAAAATGACCATTATTTGTGACAAGAGGGAGTAATTATGAGACTACCAGTGCGTCTACAGAGCAATTAAGGCAACTCAAGAAGCGACCCTCAACCTCCCCCGAGAGCACCATCCACCACCTTCCCCAATTGCTCACTGGCCAGTGAGTCGCCACCACTTGGGGTTTTAGCTGGGCCTTTCCTATAGCAACTGCCCCCTCTCCTCACCCACCCACTCCCTCCCTCAGCTAGTTCCTTGGGTTTAGGCTCCAGGCAGCATGGCAAGTTTGTGGTCTGCGGAGCTCAGCCACGAAAAGCTCGGTGTTTAGCCTGAAGTCAATGTCAAGGTAGCCACTATGATCGACATTGTGTAGATCTGGCAGGATATAAGGTTGGTTGTGTTGGGGAGGTCCAGATATGTGGTTGTCTCTTGCCCGGCTGTGATGGTGGGTTCGCTCAAGGACGCCTGCAATAGCATTTCAAGGGTTGTGCATGTTGTTGCTACTCCCTCTTCTAGCCACCATTGCTTTTGTTGCCTCAACTGCATGACTAGGGACCATCCCTCCTTCAATGTCTTAGCTGGGTAGCCTCCTCCTCACCATTGGTTCAGGCGGTGTTGCCCGTCGCAATTGCGGGAGGGCACATGTGGGTGTCATGACGACGGTCATGGTCGGCTAGCCCTTTTTCAGGGCAGCCTGGTGGGTGGCACACCATGGGAGTGGCGTAGCATACAGCGGTGTGCATCAACAGAACGATATGTCAATTTGCTATTGTGGGGTGTGCTTGTTGCTTGCTCTAGATCTCAGGAGTAGGCTATTCATTGAGGAGGCCTGAGGAGTCGACACTTGTTGCTTAATAGTCCTAAAGTTTAGGCCGATCGTGGTGGAGGTTCCCTAAGTTCGTCTTGGTCCTTGCTGTGGGGTAGGCCATCTGTCTAGTATGTTGTGTGCAGAAATGACCTCTTATCTGTCTTATTGGGTTTTATTTTTTTTCAAATCTAGTCTCTATACATACAAATTTGTAAATCTTGCTCCCTCCTCCATCGCAGAAGGCCCAGCAGTGTGACACGTGTCCCTGCCATGTCTCAGGCTGCAAATCTAGTCTCTACACGCACAAATTTGCAAATCTAGCTCACTCCTCCATTGCGAAAGGCGCGGTAGGGTGACACGTGTCCCTGTAATGGTTGGGGAGCATGGAAGCGCCTTCTACACCTATGGATCATGGCAGGCTAGTGCTGCTGCCTCGGTCAGGTTGTGTGGGAGCTCATGTGCTTGGGCACCAGGCACAACAGGGGGCTTCCGTGTTGGAAGAGCATGGTATGGGTGGGGGAGGGGACTAGTTCACAAATTCGCACATGTAGGAGCTAAATTTATAAACAAAATAAAACTCAAGAGACTAAAGTTTCAGGTAAATTCATATCTGGATGGTTCTTGAGTAGTTTTGATTGCAATTAGGAGTTCGAACGTGTTGTAACTAACTCTGATATCTTTTGATTATAAGTAAGAAGAGAAACAAAAGGATGCAGGCTATTGACATGTCGCAAAAGGAATTTGGTGTCTTCTCTGAATTCTGAAACACTTGTGTATTGCAAAGCCCCATTGCTTTGTCTTGCTAGTGTTTTGTTGTTGCTTTGCTCTGCTGTTTTCATTTTCAGGCCTTGTTGTCCTATAGTAGAAGCATTATGGCAGTCTAAAGCTTGAAATTTTAGTGTTCTGTGCTAATTGCTACAACAAATGGTATCGGAGCTTTGTTAAAAAGCAATAGAATTGATCAAGGGAGACAACATTGACAAAGATAGCAGCAATGTCTAGGGAAAGACCAGCTATAAGTGATTAGCCTTCCCAGAGAACAGCAACTGCTAAATTGCCGGTATCTAGCAACAAGATC
This sequence comes from Guadua angustifolia, assembly GCA_036346375.1. Taxonomy (NCBI): domain Eukaryota; kingdom Viridiplantae; phylum Streptophyta; class Magnoliopsida; order Poales; family Poaceae; genus Guadua; species Guadua angustifolia. The sequence goes on from CM070522.1 coordinate 10,287,755, forward strand.
ATGCCAAAGGGGATTTTGATTCAGTATCCAATGCTAGATGACACCAACTACGGCTTGTGGGCCGTGAAGATGAAGATCATTCTCCGCTCACTTGGAGTTTGGCCAGCGATTTAGGGCCTTTGCTGCAATTTCTCAGGTTATTCCAAATCAAGTGATGATGGCCATTGCTAGAAAGAACACAGCAAAAGAGGCATGGGAAGCCATAAGGGAGATGCACATTGGAGAAGATTGAGTCAAGAAAGCTTGGGTGCAGGTTTTGAAGAGGCAATTTGATAGACTGATCATGGAAGATAATGAGAGCATTGTGCAGCTCTCGCACAAACTCACAGCTATCGTTGGTGAGTTAAGATCACTAGACACTGAACTGAAAGACAATGTCATTATCGAGAAACTGTTTAGTGCCATGCCAGATCATTTCTCATAAATCATTGGCATCATTGAACAATTCAGTGATGTCGAATCAATGACTCTGCAAGAAGCATTGCAACACTTGAGAGCGTATGGGGAGAGCACCTGAGGAAGATGTTGCGGGCACAATGGAAAAGAAGGGGAGCAAGTCCTTCTGACCCGTGCATAATGGGAAGGCTTAAATGCAAGCGAGAAGAAAAATAGTGAAGCTTCCAACTCAGGTTTAGTGCGAGATCATTCAATGGTGGAGGTTGTGGTCGAGGATGTAGATGAGGCCAAGGTCGTGGGCATGATCATGATGAAGCCCGAAGAGATGAAGGTGATGATCGGAAATTCAGGAAGTTTGATAAAATGAAGATAAAGTGCTTCAATTGTGATTTGTACAGGCACCTTCGAAGTGAGTGTCGTAGGCCCTAACATGAAAGAGTACATTATGTTGAACAGAAGGAGGATGTAGAACCGACCTTGTTATGGCTCAAGTTGTTGAATAGTTTCAAATTGTGCAAGTTGCAGGTGCAGCTGTGATGCTCAATGAAGGTAAAGAAGAAAAATTAGCACTAAAAGAAGAAGAGATCAATCAACCGAAGCCAGGCTGGTTCCTAGACACCGGTGAGAGCAATCACATGGTAGGATTAAGGAATCTTTTTATATAGTGCAAGGCTCGGTGAATTTTAGCGATGGATCTCATGTTGACATATGAGGTCGTGGTTCAGTGATCCTCAAGTGCAAAAATCAACAGCATAAACTGCTTACCGAAGTATACTTTATACCATAATTGAAGAGCAATATTCTCAGCCTTGGCCAACTCGATCAGCATGGGAGCAAGGTGATTATTGAGAATAATGGTTACATAAGTACATATGATAACAATAGGAGTTTGCTAGCTCGTGTAAAGAGATCACACAACAAGCTATATGTCCTTGATGTAAAAGTGACAGAGCCGATTTGCTTGCTGATGAAATAAAACAACTTGGCTTGGTTATGGCATGGACGTTACGGCCATCTAAATTTTCGTGCTTTGTGAAACCTCGGAGTCAAGAAGATGGCAGAAAGTATACCCATGATTGATCATCTTGATCAATTCTATGTCAGGTGCTCTTTGGGCAAGCAACACTGAAAGCTTTTTCCACAAACTGCAGAATACCGAGCTAATCATCTACTGGAGCTTATACATAGAGACTTGTGTGGTTCGATTACACTGCCAACCTCTGCTGGCAATCAATACTTCTTGCTCATGGTAGATGATTATAGCAGATATATGTGGGTGAAGCTACTCAAGAACAAGTCAGATGCACTTCTTTGTTTTAAAAATTTCAAGCCGCAATCGAAAATGAAAAGGGTCTAAAGATCAAATCTCTTTGAACAGATCGAGGAGGAGAATTTGTCTCCATTGAGTTTGGAGAACAATGTGATGCAGCTGGCATCAAAAGATTCACAATAGCTCCATATTCACCACAACAAAACGGAGTTGTGGATGGCGAAATCAAATCATGGTGGAGATGGCTAGAAGCGTATTGAAGAGCAAGTTGGTGGTGCTAGGGAAGTTTTGGGGCGAAGCAGTGAAATGGTTGTATATATTTTAAATAGAGCTCCAAATCAACGTTTGGATGGAAAGACTCCTTTTGAAGCATGGCATCATCGCAAACCAAAGGTACATCATTTACGAACCTTTGGTTGTGTAGCTCATGTGAATGTTGTTAAACCTAGAATGTGAAAACTTGATGATCGTAGCATAACTATGGTCTTCATCGGTTATGTCAAGGATCAAAGGCGTATCATGTTTATAAACCGAAAAGTAGTTGGGTTCATATAACCCGAGAGGTCGTATTTGAAGAAGAGAAAATGTGGCAACGGGAGTTGTGAGAAGATGCAAATAGTAGCACTTTTGTGTGGGAGTATCTTCCTAATTCAGATATGCCTCAAGACCAGGAAGAAGGATTGTCTAAGATTGATTTAGACCATCCTGAGCCGATCAGTTTTAGTTCACCGCAAGCATCAGGACAGGATGGGGCAACACCAGAACCACTATCATCAGTACCATCTAATTTCTCTTCTTCTTCAATCTGTCCAGTCTAGCCCCATAAGACGTGATTAATACAGGACATATACAATGTGGCAAGCCCTGTCGAGTTAGCTGAAGATATCAATATATGTTTGCTAGGTGCCAAAGAGCCATGTAGCTATGAAAAAGACTCAGAACATGTATGGTGGAGAAGAGCAATGCAAGAAGAGATCAAATCAATTCAGGAAAATGACACTTGGAGTTTGATTCACTTGCTGAGTGATCATCGTGCTATAGGCCTAAAGTGGGTTTTTAAGGTGAAGAACAATACACAGGGTGAAATAGTTAAGGACAAAGCTCGTCTTGTTGCCAAAAGTTATGTGCAAAAATCTGGAATAGATTATGATGAAGTTTTTGCACCGATGGCAAGAATTGAGACAATGAGACTATTAATTGCCCTAGTAGTACAAGAATCTTGGCAATTGTGTCACATGGATGTGAAGTTAGCTTTTCTTAATGGAGATTTGACAGAAGAAGTTTTTGTAGCTCAACCACCCGGTTTTGAGGAAGAAGGTAAGGAAGGTAAAGTGCTAAAACTTAAGAAAGCACTTTATGGTTTGAAACAAGCTCCATGGGCGTGGAATGCAAAATTGCATAGCACTCTTGTTTCTCTTCATTTTGTGAGGTGTTCTTTGGAACATGTTGTTTATAAAAGGAGTCAAGGAGAGCAGAGTTTAATAGTTGGAGTTTATGTCGACTATTTGATAATAACATGTCCAAACATTCAAGAAATTGAAAACTTCAAAGTTCAGATGAAGAAGGTTTTCAAAATGAGTGATTTGGGGGAAGAAAGACTGAAGTTGAGTAAAGAAAATCCAAATCCGCCGGTTGATTCAACAATGTTCAGGAGTATTGTTGGAAGCTTGAGATATGTGGTTGGGGTGGTAAGTCGCTTTATGTAAGCACCAACTACATTGCATATGGCTATTGTTAAGCAAATACTTCAGTATGTAAAGGGAACACTCAGATGTGGGTGTGAATACACAAAGAAAAAGAAGGGTGATACTGTCATAACAGGATACACCAACAGTGACTTGGCCAGAGACTTGGATGATTGAAAAAGTACTTCGAGAGTAACCTTCTTCTTAGGTGACAATTTGGTAAGCTGGATATCTCAAAAGCAAAAAGTTGTAGCGTTGTCTTCATGCGAGGAAAAATACATTGCTGCAACTTTTTGAGCTTGTCAGGGTACGTGGCTCGGGAGATTGTTGGCTGAATTGCTAAATCAACCCAAGTTGAAAGTAGTGTTGAAGATTGATAACAAGTCTACCATCTCGTTAAATAAGAATCCAGTTTATCATGACCGGAGTAAGCATATAGATATGAGATATCAATTTATACCAGATTGTGTTGAAAAAGGTGAGATTGAAGTTGAATACATCTCAATACATGAACAGGTTGCAGATATGTTAACTAAAGCAATGGGAAGGATGAAGTTCGTTGATACGCGGAAGAGACTAGGAGTAATGCAAGTGAGTTGAGATGAACAAGACTAAAGGGGAGATTTGTTGAGTTAATCTTGTTCTCTTGGTTCAGGTCTGCATCAGTTCTTTGTCAGTTTCAGAGTTTGCATCCATATGATATTTTAGATAAGATACGGCATTGTACTAGATTAGTAACGGTAATCGAGTTTGGTTAGTATCATTGTCGGTCCAGAAACATTCAAGTAAAATCTTAACTGGATGATTGTTGAGTCATTTGAATCGCAATTAGGAGTCTGGACGTGTTGTAAATAAACTTGACATCTTTTGATTATAAACAAGAAGAGAAATAGAAAAGGATACGGACTGTTGATGCATCGCAAAAGGAATTTGGTGTCTTCTCTGAATTCTGAAACACTTGTGTATTGTGAACCTGAAAGCATCTAGGCCCCTAAATCGATTTAGTTTTGGTAATTAATAACAATCATGGTTGAAGGACTAATATTTTTAATTTGAGTGTTTTGAGAATAGGTTGGTCCAAATCTCGGAGATTATGGAAGCATGAAAATGATGAAAAGGAGATCAATGCATCAAGACAAGATTGCTAAGGTATAAAATTTAAGGATCTTTTCATAACTTTTGCCGATCTCGAAGTTTGAAGAAAAAGATCAGATTGCTAGAATAGGTGCCGTACAATTAAGAGGGGTCTTGGCCACTTGTTCGATGTTGGAAATGGTTTAGGGGCTCAATACTTGTGCATTTAAACATTTATGTGGTCTTGCATAAAAAGAAAAATCTTTTACAAAGAAAAACAATTTTTTCGGTGTAGTGGGGCTAGTATGACCGGGCACCCTCCGGTCATACCAGCCGTCGGTATGACCAACCGAAGGAGTGGTTTGTTTTTGTAGAGATGGTGCTTTCGGACCTGAGGTGGGCGGTATGACCAGGCCCCCTCCGGTCATACTGGCCATGTAACCAATGGTCACTGACAGTGCATTAAATGCATTGTATCAACCGTTGACCACTAAGGGGCAGTCATAGGGCGGTATGACCGGCCTCTCAGGATGATTTTGGCCAACTTTTGGCCAACAGTTAGATTAGGTGGGTGGGGGTTATAAATACTCCCCACCTGCATTTTAGAGTGACTCTTGGACCTCATTAATGATATTTGAGCTCTATCTAGTCTCCAATACTCTTTGTGCATTCAATTCACACTTTGAGAGGGTCAGGAGCAAAATTGAGTGGTGCCTTTAGTGTTGAGCCTCGAGACACTCAATTTGACCTCGTGTAAGCGTCAAGGCGTATTACTCTCGGAGGTTGCCGAATCCTAGACAGCTTGGAGGTGTTCGTGCACGGTGAGCTTCTCAACGGAGGTTGTGAGAAGTCCCGGCAAGTTGTGAAGGCCAGAGTTCGCCTACCCAGAGTGGGGAAGAACTACCATAGTGATTGAGGAAGGCTCAAGCGAATGGAGCCAGCGTAACAAACCGGCACCCCGTGCCCCGAATGTTACACCCTCTATCACCAACAATTACAAACCGCTAAAAATAAATATTCGCAAAGCAAGCGAACCACTAGGAGGTTGTCAAAATTATTAAAAATTTCGGCAGCACCTCCCCTAAAACTAGGGCATCCACTCAGCAGACAGAAAACATTGCAGTTATAACACATCATTCTAGCAGGTCCTTAGTTAACCAATCACATATCCAATAAAAATTAATCAATTTCACCATGATGAACAATAAATTACAATCACATTGATTACATCCAGATCTAATGAATTGGTTATATAAATTGTTGGAGACCAAGTCGTATACGTGATACTACTCCCAACCGCATTTGAGCCACTCCAAAGTACCTAAAACAGAAGCAAACAAGCGTGAGTTCAAACTCAAAGAAAGTACACGAGAATAACAATTCCAATTTATCAATTAAAACAAAAGCATGAACACAAGAGCAAGAAGTACGAATGAAACAACATCCGAACAGTACTTATTTATACCTATTTAAAGCAACAACTTGATCATACTACAAATTTGCCGCAATCAAGTCATCAACTTGACAAAAAAACCATTCACTGCCCAAGAAACATTACTTAACTCTAAATCACAACGTCTCCCGACTCAACCACCCCTTTTCGCAACTCAAACCATTTTCATCACTTTTAGTTGAGTTCACAACTCGACTTCCCTCCACGATATTCATACAACATAATTAGCACGGCAATGAAATGCGCTAACTCATCGAATTCGATTCAACCTTCCTTTACCATCACCGCAACCCATACTTGCAATGCTATGCGATGCGATATGTTTCCATGTTTAAATGCACTTTTCAACGTGTATACCGGTCACCAACCATGGAAACGATCCATGAAGACTTTCTCATTCACATGCTTATATACTTTCTCAGTTACATTCTCATTTATGCAATGCAATGCAATGCATCAAGCCTCTTTATGTAGCACATACCGGTATTGTCGAGCACCACCCGTCGATGCGTGCTCTCAAACCCATCCATCCCGTGGAAGGGGCCTGCCGAAACAGGACTTGCCCGCTACCCGAAGAGCGGGTCCACGCTATCATCGCTCCCATCCACGCCAGTGGATGGGACTACGGGGTAGGATCTCTGAGCACTCCGGATTAGTCATATATTCCATATGCACTTTTCATGAATGCACTTATGCGAATGCCATTCCCCACATTCTTATGCATATTCTCCACATTTATAACTTTATGATCACAATTAACTTCTATGCTCTTATAGATACCATACTCGCAAACTATGGCCACAATCAAGCTATTCTCATGATTTCAACATCCATATTAGCTGAACCATACTAATGAACATCATCAAGGTATAATCATACCACATGCAAGATCAAACATGGCAATATCAATGTAACACACGGATAACAGTAGTATTGCGAAACATAAATGCCTCCCTAAGCCCCCACCACCACAATACACTTGCCACAATCAATAGAAATTAGCCCTGAATAGATAAATAGCAACGAACAACTCAATTAGGCACACAGCTCGATGTACTTGCATCCATTCCCTTAACCATTTAATCATTATAAGCATTTTCATACAAGGAACCATTTTCTAGTTATAGCCAAGCAAAGCTTACCTCTTGCGTATTCATCGGCAATTTCGTACGCTAAAAGCAAACAATCAATTAATCATCCTAGCCACGATCTAGGGAATGCACTTGCCTTTTACCGACAAAAAATGGAGTGGCATACGGTGGAGGCCACTCCCGACAGAACCTTCTCTACAATTAAACAATAATCATCCAACTCAACTTTATGCACACTCGAAACAAGCGACAAAAGAAAACAACTCTTTTGCATATTTGACTTCTTCAAAACCAATGTCCATTCATAAGCTAAACACATATCAGTATTCCAGATCTAACTAAATTAATCCTTGCTACTAGAGTAAGTTACGAGTGCACAGGAAGTAATATGGTTAACTGCATAAGGGCCTGGAAGCTAGTAAGCAAATAGCACACACTCATACGACTAATTTAATTTACAATGAGACAAGATTAAGCACCACTCTCTATTTTTATTCACTCATATCCACAGATTCATACGTGGAACTAATCAGCATAAGAGTCTTCTAGCATCACTACAAGCCAAAAATACCTCTAATGGCTAAACCAAAACCATTAACCAGCAAGGCATCTTTTTCACTAAGAATTCGGCCATTTCAATACATGTAAGATACTCATAATCACAGCATAGCAAGAATCACTCAGAGAGCTATACACAATATCCGTTCATCATCAATTGGTAGTAAATAATTCTTAACTCACTCATTTTAATTGAGCCATGCAACAAGTAATAAGAATCAAGTCACATCATAAGATTCACAAACATTACCGATGTAAGAATGATATTACAGGGTTCATATACCAATAACACACACATATGTGTGTGTCTATGTATATATATATCTCATTCCCTAAACAGCAGCATATAAAACCCTCAAGAATCTAATACCGGTATACAAAAATACTTGGTATGCATCAGTACAAGTAAAGGAATCATTAGGAAGCCACTGCCATCATGATTTACTTATTCAATCAAAGACCAGCAAGCACGGCCTAGACTCAACCCAATCCTCATTTACTAAGCACATCCATCCCACAATTAGTCACTCGAACACACCACAGATAACTAAGCATCTCATATCATAGAACAACTAAGAAATCACAATTATAGCATCACAATCTCAGTGCAAGCATAAATCTCAGATTCCAAACATCACTTTGCAACTATCATCACAGATAGCCAGTGCAAACTTGAGATGAGTAACTAATAGCTCTTGTAGGCATTACCACAAACAGTTGACATACACACATGAACCAAATACCTCAAATTTCATTTGTGCTCGAGGCTCACCACAAGAAGAAGGCAAGGGGCAAAGGAGGCGATGCTGCTGCTACTTCTTCGGCTGTTGCTGCTGCCGCCGGCCAAGAGGGAGGAAGGAGGCACCACCTCCTGCTGCTGCTGCGCTGCTGCTGCTGCTGGAGGAGGGGCGACGGCGCCAGGCACTGGAGGAGGCGCGGCGCTGGAGAGGCCAGGGCGGCGCTAGGAGGGAGCCAGAGCAGCGTCGCCGATAGGGGGAAAGGGGCGCACTGGCTCGGCTGCCTCTGGAGCTGCTGCTGCTGGCTGCCTCTGCTCGGCAAGGAAAGGAGGAGAAGGGCGCCGACCAGAGAAGGGGCGCAGGGGAGAAGCCAGGGAGCGCTGGCGCTGCTGCTCGGCAGGGAGGAGCATGGGGAGTCGGCTGGGCAGCTGGGGAAAATATCAGCCAAGGGATTTTCTGCCACAAAACAAGAAAGAGAGAGGTTAGGTAAAAAGTATATGGGGAGGGGAAAATTCCAAAAACCCCTCTCAACCCTAAGACTTATAACCCTAACTCCCCTAAATGGGCCGACCACCCCCGAGAATACCTGCCGGACAGCCAAAACACTCCCGGCGAACGGCCCAAAGTTGGAGCGAGGTTTTGCACTATTACAGCCTGCTTGAAGTTGTTCAAGTCACCTCATCGTGGATTAGGGGAGACTGGCAAGTCTCCGAGACCACGGGACAAAATTCTTGTCTCTTATTCTCTTATGATTTGCTCTTACTATTATTCTTGTGTTAAATTCTTGTATCTAGCAAGTTGAGTATATTATTTATCATTAGAACTCTTTATTAATTATTCTTGACTTGCTAGAGCACTTGGTGATCACTAAAAATCATAGTTGTAAATTATCATTATTGTAATTCTTGCTTAGTAATTAAATTAATTGTAATTATAGTCAAAAAATTTAGAAACCTCCTATTCACACCCTTCTAGTCAGTTATCCTTGATCCTACAAGTGGCATCAGAGCTTTGACTCTCTTTTGGGGCTTTACCACCTTAGAGAGTAAGGATAGCTAGTGATGGGATATCAATAGGCGAAGCACCTTTCTTTAATGGCTCAAATTATGCTTATTGGAAAATTTGTAAGTCTATTTTCTCAAGGCCATGAGCCTGAGCATATGGAGAATTGTGGATGAGGGTTTCACTATAGGAGTAAATCCCACTCTCACTATTGAAGAAGAAGAGCGAAACACTCATCTCAATGCTCAAGCTATGAACGCTCTCTTTGGCGCTTTGAACGTGGATGAGTTTAATCGAGTGAGCAATCTAGAAACGGCTCACGAGATTTGGACTACCCTCTCAAAAATTCATGAGGGAACATCCGCTGTTATAAAAGCTAAATTGCATATGCTTGGATAAAATACGAAAGTTTTATTATGTTGTCCCATGAAAACATAAAAGAGATATATTCACAGTTAAACAATATAGTAAATGAGCTCAAGGGCCTTGGGGCGTCTTTAACCAATCTTGATGTTGTTCGTAAGATGATTAGAGCTCTTCTAGACAAGTATGAGACTTTGGTGACATTATTTCTCAACTCACCAGAGTTGCCAAAGATGACGCCAACGGGACTTCTTGGAAACCTCATCACAAATGAGCTTTACAAGAAGGATAAAAGAAGAACTTTTGAAGCAAAGTTCTTTGAAGAAGAAGAACATTACCTTTAAGGTGAAAGCGGAGTCAAGCAATGAGGCGCTTGACAATTCCGATGATGATGAGGACAACAAGGAGGAAATGGCCCTCCTTGTAAGAAGAATGAATAGATTTATGAAGAGATGCTTAAGCTCAAGCATCCCCCATAAATTCAAGAAGGGACAAAACTCAAGCACCAACCGGTATGCAAACATCCGGAGTTATGAGTATGATGAGAAGAGGCGCATTGCCTTTCATTGTCCCAAAATGAAGGACGACAAGAACAAGTCGCCCAAAAAGAAAAAATTCTTTCAAGGAAAGAAGAAGTTCTTTAAGAAGCTTCACAAGGATGGCAAAGGCAAAGATCATATTGGAGAGTGGGACTTTGAAGAGGAATATTCGGACTTTGACTCATTCGAAGATGATGCACCTTCAAAAAAGAAGGGTCTCGCCGGTGTCGCTATCAAGGAGGCCTCTTCGGGATTCATCACTCTTTTGTATCTAAGGGCAAAAGGAGATTTTAAGGTGAACTATAAGACCGGTGGAAGACATTGGGTGTTGGATAGTGGGTGCATCCAACTTATGACCGGCGATCGAAAGATCTTCACCACATTTGAATCAGGGAGTGGACAACATGACAAGGTCACATTCGGCGATAATAGCAAAGGAAAGGTTTTAGGATTGAGTAAAATTGTTATCTCAAATGACCTTTCTATTTCAAATGTCTCTTTAGTTGAAACATTAAATTTTAATTTGCTATCGGTTGCTCAAATTTGTGAACTTGATCTTACTTGCACATTTTCTAGCAATAGAGCAATTATTTCTAAAGAAAATAATATTTTTTTAGTATTAAAAGGCTTTAGATTTGGAAATTTGTATTTAGTTGACTTCACCTCAAATGAATCATATCTTCAAACTTGCTTAATCGCAAAAACCTCCTTAGGTTCGTTATGGCATAGAAGACTTGCTCATGTAGGAATGATTCAACTTAAAAAGCTTTTCCAAAATGATTTTGTTGTTGGCTTGAAAGATGTGAAGTTTGAGAAAAATAGACTTTGTAGTGCTTATCAAACCAGGAAGCAAGTGGCTAGTTCTCATCCTTCAAAAAGTATCATGTCCACATCTAGACTATTAGAGCTCTTACATATGGATTTGTTCGGCCCGACAACCTATAAGAGCATCGGAGATAATTCTTATTGTTTAGTCATTGTTGATGATTATTCAAGGTACACTTGCGTATTTTTCTTAGATGATAAATCTGAAACCTTCAAAATTTTCAAAAGATTTGCTAAAAGGGCTCAAAATGAATTTGATTTCAAAATAAAGAAAATTCGTAGTGATAATGGTTCCGAGTTCAAAAATACAAGAATTGAAGATTATTGTGATGAACTTGGAATAAAACATGAACTTTCCACCACCTACACTCCAGAGCAAAATAGAGTTGTAGGACAGAAAAATCGAACATTCATTGAAATGGCAAAAACAATACTCGAAGAATATGGCACTTCTGATAGTTTTTAGGCGGAAGCCATTAATACCACTTGCCATGCAATAAATAGGCTTTACTTGCATCGTATTTTGAAAAAGACTCCTTATAAACTTCTTATTGGGAGAAAACCGAATATTTCTTATTTTTGGGTTTTTGGTTGCAAATGCTATATTTTGAAAAAGGGTGTTCGGCTTTCAAAATTTCAAAGTCATTGTGATGAAGCCTTTTTGCTTGGCTATTCTTCAAATAGCAAAGCTTATCATGTTTTTAACAAAAACAATGGTTTTGTTGAAAAAACGTGTGATGTTGAATTTAACGAAACTAACAGCTCTCAAGAGGAGTAGGAAAATTTGGATGATGTAGGTAATGAAAGTTTAAGGGAAGCTATGAAGAATATGATATGATACTTAGAGATGTCAAGCCAGAGGTGGAACAAGAAAATTAACCATCATCTACTCAAGTTGAGCTGCCAACGTCTACAACACAAAGTCAACAAATTGATGTCGATGACGAAGAAAATAATCAACAAACTCAACATTAACCTCAAAAAGTCCACCATGCACTATCCAAAGATCATCCAATAGATCAAATAGTGGGTGATATGAGTAAGGGTGTTCAAACTCGATATCATATTGCTTCTTTTTGTGAACATTACTCTTTTGTGTCTTCTCTTGAGCCTACTCATGTAGATGAAGCTTTAGTTGATCCCGATTGAGTGAACGTCATACATGAAGAACTAAATAACTTCGCCTAGAATGACGTTTGGATATTAGTCAAAAGATCCAAGGAATACAACGTAATCGACACTAAATGGGTTTTTTGAAATAAATAAGATGAGAATGGTATTGTGGTAAGAAATAAGGCTAGATTAATGGCACAAGGGTTCAGACAAGTCAAGGGATTGGATTTTAGTGAAACCTTTGCACCCGTAGCTAGATTAAAAGCTATTAGAATTTTGCTTGCATTTGTATCTTGTTTTGATATCAAATTATTTCAAATGGATGTAAAGAGTGCATTTTTAAATAGACAAATATCTGAATTGGTATTTGTAAAACAACCTCCTGGTTTTGAAAATTCTAAATACCTAAATCATGTGTACAAACTCTCTAAGGCGCTATATGGTCTCAAACAAGCTTCGGTATGAGTGGTTTAGAGACTTTCTAGTTTCAAAAGATTTCAAAATTAGAAAGGTTGATACAACACTCTTTACTAAAATAATTGATGAAGAATTCTTTGTGTGTCAAATTTATATTGATGATATTATATTTGGTTCTACTAACGAAGATTTTTGCAAAAAAATTTAGTGATATGATGTCTAGGGAGTTTGAAATGTCCATGATTGGATAATTGAGCTTCTTTCTTGGACTTTAAATCAAGCAACTCAATAATAGGACATTCGTGAGCCAAACCAAGCATGTAAAGGATATACTCAAAAGGTTTGGCATGAAGGATGCAAAACCAATCAAGACTCCAATGGTATTCAACTGGCATCTAGACCTCAATAAGGGAGGTAAACCGGTAGATTTAAAGCTTTATCATTCTATGATTGGTAGTTTACTTTATCTTACCGTATTTAGGCCCGATATTATGTTTAGTGTCTACATGTGTGCGCGTTTTCAAGCTTCTCCTAAGGAATGCCATTTAGTTGCCGTTAAGAAAATTCTTAGATAATTAAACCATTCCTCAAATATAGGGTTATAGTATCCCAAAGGTGCTAAATTTGATCTTGTTGGATATTTGGATTCAGATTATGCGGGTTGCAAAGTGGATAGGAAGAGCACCTCCAGAAATTGCCCATTGTTAGGTAGATCCCTAGTTTTATGGTTTTCTAAGAAACAAAATTCCGTAGCCCTATCTACCGCCAAAGCTGAATATATCTCCACCGGTAGTTGTTGTGCTCAATTATTATAGATGAGGCCAACTTTAATGGATTATGGAATAAATTTCAAAAATATGCATCTTTTATGTGATAATGAAACTGCCTTTAAAATATCCAACAACCGGCCCAATACTCAAGAACCAAACATATAGATATCTGCCATCATTTTCTAAGATATCATGTGAGTAAAGGTGATATTGTGATTAGTCACATTAGAATCGAAGATCAATTAGCGGATATCCTCACCAAGCCCTTAGATGAAGCACGATTTTGCAAATTGAGGAATGAATTAAATATCATAGACATCTCAAATGTTGCTTGAACATTTGCATCATAATTGTTGTTATTGGATATTATTTGGCTCTTATTTGTTTGTTCAGATTTCTTGATGAGTAACACATTTAATGGGAGTGTTATGCTTTTCATATGTATACCATATCCTTAGAAATATGAAAACATCAAATAAGTGCAAATACATTTTAAAGGGAGTCTCTAGACTATATTAGGTCAACATATTTGAAAAATATCTTATTTTAAATCCTAAAATGTCATTCTTTCAAATACTTCATTTCAAAAGGTAAATATCTATAAATCTCATCCTTGATTCAATTTACTCTATCTAATCTTCTCTATATTGTAAAATATCCCAATAAGCTTTGAACAAAGTCTTGATTTTCAAAAAATTCCTAACGATTCAAAACTTAGTCCATATGGACCTATTAAAATGCACATTGTGAGAAATTGCCTTGGAGCTAGATTTCCATCATATCTACACTCACAAAAGGCATTTCAAATTCATATATGCCCAAAATGCAAAAGTTATCTCTTGTAATTTGGTTATTCTTAAAAACTTTTCTTTTGTTCAAAAGAAACCTATTTTTAAATAAAAATTTCTTGAGAAAATTTGCTTTTCGTTTACTGAGTTGAAGTGCTCAAATAGATTATTCTTCAAGAAACATAATCAAAAGAGCAACTATAACTCAAAATTGCTTTTTGGGTGGTTTTTTAGCCTGTCAGGGTTGGTGCCACTGAGGTCAGTGCAGTAGCACCAAAAGGCAGTATGACCAGCCTCTCCTCAGTCATACTGGCCATGTCGAGGCAGGGCAGTTATGCCCGGTTATTTTGGCAACCATCCATATTCCTCCCTGCCCACACACTCTCTCTCTCTTTCTCTTCTCTTATTTCTTTCTCTCCCCTCAAGACTCTCACTTTCCTCCAAAAATCTCCAAGAAGAAATCTTTTGCCCTCATTTTGATCTACTAGTTCAAGGTATCTTTTTCCCTCATTTTCCTTTGAAGTTCCTCGCATTTCCATGCCCTAGGGTCCAAATTTTGTTTTCTAGGGTTTGATGTATAATGTGGTAAAATGATGCAAAATAAATTGAAATCCTTGAGAGAAATGAGTAGATTATTGAGTTTTGATGTCTATATGTGCCATTCAATGGATCGATCTACTCAAAACTCAAGATTTTACAATTTTGGGCAAAAGAGGCCCATGCAGCTGGTCATACTGACCACTGGGCGGTAGCACCGCCCATGGCCGGTGCTATCGGCCCTTGGGCAGTATGACTGGGATGGTTGGACATTTTTGCATGTTTTTTGTCACAAATGTACTATAATCCTCTCTAGGGCCATCAATCCTTGTTCTCACTTCATATTCCTTGTCATCTCAGTCATAATGCCAAGAACCAAGAATATTCCTCCTCCTCGCAGCGGTAGAGTAATTCACAAGTCAACTTGAGGAAGGGGTGTTCCTTTGCCTCATGAGAGTGACAGTGAAGACTCTCAAACTCGAGCTGCAAGGGACAAGAAGATTCAGCTGAAAATTCTAGAAGAACTTGATGTGAGTTCTCGAGGAAGAAAAGAAAGGAAAGCAGTTTCAGAATCATGTGAAGAAGATGATGTGACATGGATGTGGACTTTGAGGGAGGAAATGTCAGTGAAACTGAAGAATCTAAAGAAGAGGAAAACTTCGATGATTTCCAACCCACTATGGATTTGAAGAAACTAAAGGGGGAGAAATACTTCTCACTTCGTGAGGCAAATCAGTATATGCTCCCTCATAGTGCTACTTTGGAGAAGTTCAGGACCATTTTTCTACAGAAGGTCTATCATGAAATTTACCTAAACAAGGAATTTGCAGATCATAAGTGGGTAAGCTGGGAGCACATCAGAAAAATTTCTTTGTTTGTTGGAGTGCCTGAGCTCTTCCATGGCGCTGGTTTGGTAGAATTCGTTAACATGAGGTGTGACTATAATGATGACATGATTCGCCAGTTTTATGCTATACTTCATGTTTCAGATTCCCTTGATGAGATCACCTGGATGACGGACTTTGTAGTTTACTCGCCTCCAAGGAAGAGATTGAGCAAGCTTGGGGCATTTTCCATTGCAGGCAGCCCAAGATTCATAGAAAGCACTCTTCCTCTCGCCGATCAATACAACTTCTATGATTCTACTGCTCGTGTCAGGAGGCCAGGTAAAATGGCACATCTCCTTCCCACATCTAGCCTCATAAACAGAATTGTACAAGTTACCTAAAGGATCAGAATGGCGAACAGAGGGAGGAGGGTGAATGGTCGCAATCATATTTTTCCACACACAGTATTCCAAAAGATTAACACAAAAGATCACTCAAAAGGGTAGAGGTTCTAGAGAAGAAAAGCTGGTAGTACCCTACAGGAATAGGTAAGAGTACCAGACCCAAAAGTTCCTCATGAACAGAAGCCTCAACCAGAACAAGAATCACAAGAACTTTTGATTTCCTCAATAAAACTGGCAGAAATTTGGTAGATGTGATCTTAGTTCACCAAGAAACTTGATTCCCGAAAGGATCAACAAGATTGATCTTAAAGAATCGATCTTTCTGTCCGAGAAGGATAAACACTTTAAGAAAAGCAGAAAGAATAGGGAATGCGGTGTAAAACTTGCTCCTGATTAAAAGATCTGGGAAGCTCAAACACAGCAAGCTATAGGGGCACAGAAATGAAATACAAGATCAATCAACTCAAGAACACAAGAGATGCAAGAAAGAATGCAGACGGAAGAATCAACTTGCGTAAAGTAAATTGACTTAAATTGCAGAAAGTAACTTGCATAAAGTAAATGATAGAAGGAAAAATGCAAGTATTGAAATCTTTGATATGTATCTTGTATTCCTGGAAGGGAGGTTACAAAGCCACACACACAAAAGTGGGCAAAGCTCAACCGAGCACTCAAAACCTCTAAAACCCTTCTGGGATCCCCACCAACCACCGCACTGGTTGAGGGAGACATCCCTCCATATTTATACTACTCTTGGGCCACCTACCACCCTTAGATGCAACTCTCAACCCTAGAGACTCATCTAAGGGCTAGGAAGCGCCCACTCACACAGCCTGCAAGGGGAAACCCTAAACCCGCTAACACAGGGTTTTTCTTGCACGGCTTTCAAAGCATACTACTAGACCTGCTATTCCTATCAACTGGACTGTATTCCAACAGTCCTCATTGATCCTTGCAGCATCTAGCTAGTATCTTCTCTTTTCCTTGCCTTCTTGGCTGACCGAACTCCTTCTCCGGTCAACTTCCAGCGATCTCCCAACCGTTCTGGAACTCCGACACGCCTCGCCTAGTCCCGGTTACCTTCCGCCTCACCATGACCTAGCACCGTCATCCTGCAACCATCAAAGACAAGGAAACCTTTCATATAGCAATGCCCACAATCATATTTGCTGACTATCTCAAAACAGTCAGAACCAACTTAACAAAAACCAGTCGGCAAACCTATATACTCAAGCCCACTCGGCTGAAACGCTTGGTTAGCCACAAGGCTAATTCACCCAGCTAAACACCTAGTTAACCACTTGGCTAACCACCTGGCGAACCACTCGGCTAACCACCTGGCGAGTCCATAACAACCTCTTGATCACAGCAAGGAACTCAACTTAGAAGAAAACCTGTCGAGAAGCTAAAAATCATGTAGCAAGGACTGGAAGCACTTGGCACTCGGTCTTCACCAAAGGAAGAAAACCAGTCAAAAAGCTAGACGCACTTAGCAAAGACAGGAACCACTCGGAATACAGTACCTAGCAAACAAACCAGTTGGAAAGCTGGTTTGTCTTAGCAAAGGCTTGGCAGCACTCGGCACTTAGCAAACAGCCAAGAAAGAGAACCAATCAAGGAGCTAGAAAAATTCAGTAAAGAAACACGACTTGGTTGAGAACTTATCAAAATGCTTCAAGACTATTCTGACTCAGACCAACCTTTTAATCTAGTCAGCTATTCATCGGATCAACCTTTAATCTAGTCTTTTACTCATCGGATCAACCTTTAATCTAGTCAATTACTCATCACACAAAGGTATAGACCTCCACATGGTCTTTCAATCTCCCCCTTGATGAGTATATTGACAAACACACAGAAAAGGCATAAGATGAGTTTGAGCAAAGAAAGCATTTTGATTACTAGACTGAAACCTGGAAGACAGTGAAAACAACAGATTATAACCAAGTCGAAAACATATTGAGGATTCCAAGATGCCTTTTCGGATAACTTCTCTCCCCCTTTTTATCAATATAGGCATCAAGATAGCATTTACTATTCTCTTCCTCCCCCTTTTTTTGATTTTATGCAAGAAAATGCAGCCTAAGGGAGCTTTGAATATTATCCAAGTGACCAATAAGACAAGTTATGACACCAAGCTAAGTTATGATAAAAATAGACTAAGCGAAGGCATGGCCAAGTGCAAATAAACATTTTGCCAGCAAGATTTAATTGAGACCATGTCATGTTTGGCAAGAATGGACATGAGTAGCACTTGTCATGAGTTTCAAAACTAGAAGCAAGGCCATTCAAAGAATCAAATGGAAGACCTAGAGTTCAACCTACTCAACACTTTGGGGAATCTAGAAGTTCATACAAAGTCCTTCAAGCTTAGATATTTTGATTGGATGCAAAAAAATTTGAATCCTTGAAAAGATATAGCGGGGTGCAAATGTTTGACATTATTTGCATTCTTTACCCACATATATTTTTGCATTTTTAAAGCAATTGACTCAAGCCATATTCGATCGTCTCAAGAGGAACTCTTAAGAGAATGATTTTGGTCATACACAACACATTCCAAGTTCATCTCAAGTGCAATGAGAAGCCGTCTTGCGGATGTGAGGTGTTGAGTCTAACGCACAAAAAAATCAATTTTGCTTCACTTTCATTTTATCATTTTGATTGCTAAGCTAGTGAAGGACTTAATTAAGTATGGATCAAACAAGATTCACCCAAGTTGCTATAGGGACTCTAGAGAATTCCAGAAGTTCACAAATCATGGCAAATACACCTAGAGAAGAAACTTAGCAAGTAAACGCAACATGTTTTATCAAGTTTTTCTTTTAAAGCTCATTTTAATTTTTTGCAAGCTTAGCAAGTTAAATGAACTTGGACGTATCTAAGTAAGTAATTTTCTTTATAATATAGCATGGTGTATAAAATGAAACATGGATCATTTGCATAACAAAGAAAGCTCATAAAATGAAAAATCAAGTCTATATGCAATGCATGAGCACTACAAGAAAAGTGATTATCTGTGATGAAAATGTCGTGACGTTGTCAACTTTTGTCATGGAAAATCTATTTTCTGTGATGACTTGTTTATGTTCGTCATTAATTGTATCAGACGCCATCGCCCTATGTACTTTTGTGACGAAACATAAAATTTCGTCATGAAACCATAATACAAATCGTCATAGAAAATGAATGGTTGTTTGTCTTGAACTGACGTCAAACATATGTCTGTATTGTGACGATATGCTTTTTCGTCATGGAGGCATGGCTTATCGAGAGGCTATATCTAGAGGCCCCCCTATCCGAGGTGGCCTTGTGGTCCCATATGTGGGTTACACCTTACATGCTTCTTGCTTATGTACTTTCATGGTCAGCTGATTATAGTTCAATCTGGAATGGCTGGAAGACTATTATTATTTGTGGCGTTTTAATTTGAAACCACTAGAAATAATAAAACATAGAAAATTTTAAATATTGCTAATTACCTCTCCTGCCTTCTAATTTAAAAGAATTGAAATTAAATAATTTTACATTTGAAATAATTGGAACTAATATTCCATTTGCAATAATTGAAAAGAATGACCGAAACAAATTCAAAACTTCGGAGGCCGTTTTGAGGCCCTAAACGACCTTTTTTGGAATTTTGTCACCACGCACACTCGCACAAACCATCAGGATCCGACCATATGATTTTTGCACACTTATGAAATTCAGGTGCTACTTTTCGTTATCATTCAAACGAGCCAAAAAGCACCCCGATCGGAGTTACGAGTCAAAAGTTATGGCCATTTTAACAAACGTGCTCGGATTACGATTTCCTCATTTTTCTAGGTTGAGCGACATTATTTTATTTTGTATTTTTATGCACTTATTTATTTCTCCAAATATATATTTATTATTCATTATTATTATTATTATTTTAATTTATCTTGCTGGTCAGGCCATCACTTGGGCCCAATCAGCCGGCCCATCTCCCTCATCTAACCCTAATCCTCCCCACGTGTTAGTCCCAATTCCTCACTCAGCCGTCGCCCCTCTATTCCATTGCGTGTCTTCCTCGCCCCCTTTGCCTTCTAGTGCTTGCTCCTCTCTAGTGAGCCGCCGCCTCCTGCGCCTTTCCCTTCCTCTCCTTTCTCACGTGACCACGGCCGAGCCCAGCTCTTCTGGCACTGCCGCCTCCTTGCCGCTGCATTCGGTTTCCCGGTCGACCGCCATGCCTTCTCCATGCTGCCGCCCCTCCAGGCTCCACGCCATGAGTCCGAGGGAGATCGAGAGCACGTCGACACCCTTGTTAACGGTGTCGTCCATCGCTGCAAGTATATCGTCGCGGTCGCAGCCCTTGTCCTCGAAGCACACCTGGTAGAGAGCGAGGTGCACGCGAGGGGCCATGCCGGCCGTGGTGCCGACCCCGTTGCCCACAGCGTTCGCTCCAGGAACGAACGCATCGGCCGCCATGCTCGACGTATGTGTCCCGTGAGAGCTCTCGTTATCAGGCTGGGCCATCGAGGAGACGAGGTAAGATATATTGAATGTGGCAAGAAGTATGGATTTGCAAGCTGTTCTGTACTTCTATGTAGGATTCATAAAATCTCATAAACTACTTGATGAGTGGTAAAAATATGCATGTGTAATTTATCTATTTGTGGTCAATGTTGAAACTTGAAATTAAGCATCTGTGTAGGTTTGACTGTTAAGCTTTTTTTTGGGTGGGATTTATTAATTTGCCATTGCAGCTGTTGTGACGCAGACCAACAACTTGAAGAGGAGGAGGCCTGATAGTAGATACATTAAGGTGTGCCATCGGTAAATAACTTTACTCATTTGTTTTTACTAGAGAAACAAGGACCTTTTAACTCACTATATTTGTGGAACTGCAGACCATTCTTTCCTTGATTCTTCTGGAGATTCAGTGCTTTGGTACCTTGGTAGATATATATATTTTTATATACTTTCCAGTTTACAGCATAGTTCTTTCAAACCATCTGTTTCCTATAAATCAGTTGATATGGCATAATTTAGCTGTTTTCTAGGTAGGCAAATCTGTTTTGTTGTATCAATTTAGGCAACAGAGACCCTCCACCAGAAGACATTCTGAAGGTAAAAACAGACGCAAGGCAGTAAGAATGGACTTCTGAAATCTGGTTTGCCATATTTGCATGTCCCTTGCACTTCTGAAATTCAAATGAACCTAGAGGGGTTCCTATGCCTTGAGGAAGGTAACCCCAGGTGCCATTGCTATCAACTGGATCCTCAAGGTAAACAAATCATGCCTATTCAAGAAGCTAATTTTTCTGGTCACCATGTTTGTTTGTGGAATTTCTATAAGGCCTATGCAAGAGGGGAAAACATTGGAGATGTCACTGCTAAAGGCGAATCTGTTGGGAACATTGCAGATCTGGTAATTACTACCGTGTTGCCTTTACAGCGCCTTTTTTCTTAGTTGAATATTAATTGGACATGCAGCTCAAGTTTGCTGGTTTGCTAGTATAAGTTGAATTTGTGTGACTATATTTTATTTCGTCTGACACTGTATGGCAAAAAAAAAGCGGCATGAAAAGAGCTTTTGCTTGCTTATGACGTTTAGCTTATCTCATCTGTTCACTTAATTTACCAGCAATTTTGACTTCACTTTGTTGATTTCAATTTTCACATGAAGCTGGGCACTGGTTTGAGCATCTTTATCTCAAAACGGAATCCATCATTGGTGACTTCATTTGCCTTCCTGTCATGTGGATATCTCCTGAGTTCATACCATGAGGTTTGCTTCAATTCTTTTAGTTTATCACTTGATTGCTTTAGTCTTTTCTTACACTGCTCCTGGCCTTCATTCAAGAATAGACAGGCAAAGGTGTGTGTGGGGTTGACTCTGTAGGGTGGTAAGAACAGTACGGTTGCAAATGACACTAATCAGTTTGCTTTTATATGGCAGCTATTAAAGTCGGTTGAGGTGAACCCAAGCCAAGAAAGACAGCTGGGGGTGGAGGTGGCATGCATGCAAGGCTTGGCACACATGCAGCTTGGCAGCTGGCCAGAGGTGAGCTGAAATGAGCTGGCTGCTTCTTGGGGGTGAAGGCAGCACATAGAATGGGCAAGGAATGGGTAGGGTATGGGCAAAAGAGGCAGCTGGGTAGCTAGCTGTAGAAATAGCTGATTGGAGTGCAGCACTGGGGAAGGTGAGGATGCAGGTCGGTTTAGTAGT
Organism: Guadua angustifolia; assembly: GCA_036346375.1. NCBI lineage: Eukaryota > Viridiplantae > Streptophyta > Magnoliopsida > Poales > Poaceae > Guadua > Guadua angustifolia. The sequence continues at coordinate 10,309,800 of CM070522.1, forward strand.
GCACACACTTGGTTTCCTGTTGTTTCTTCTTAGAATTGGTTGTCTGTAATGAAGTGTATCTTTGTTGTAAAGATTTTGTTTTTATTAATCTCTTGGTGCATATGTGTGTATATATATACCTGTAAATGTGATATTGTGACGAAACATTTGTGTCACAACACATGCCACGCCATCTCACATCCTGGCTGATGATGTGGCACAGGAGTGTTCTATGACAAAAATGAATGTCCACGTGGCAATCATCTGTGACGAAACAATTGCATCACAACATGTGCCACGTCACCTAACACCCTGGCTATTGATGTGGCACTTGAGTGTTCAATGACGAAAATGCATGTCCACGTGGCAATAATCTATGACGAACAATTTCGTCATAAATAAAATGGCAACGCTCATTTTTAGCCAACCGAAGTGTTCTTTTATGACGAATTTGATATTTTTCATGATGTTTTGGGTACAATTAATGACGGTTATATTCGTCATAGAAGTGACATCTTCGTTGACGGAAATGTAATTCGTCATAGAAAAGTTGATTTTTTATGACGAAAATAAGCAATTCGTCATTGAAAACTTTCTATGACGCACTTTTTATGGCAAGTTGAATTTCATCATAAATTCGTCATAAAAAACCTACAATGACGATTTTGGGACTAATGATGATTAGGTTGAACTGTCATTAAAAATCACTTTTCTTGAAGTGGAGACAGATTCTTAAACTCCCCCTCAATATATTATTCTAATATAGGCACAAATCTGGTTCAAATTGAGTTATTAGCAAGATTAAACTCAAGAAATATATCAGTTTAAAGAAATCAGAGGTAACTCAACAAAAACACTAGAAGATCAGAACAGGAAGGAGAGTGCAAGAACCGGACTTCAGACTTCTGGGTAACAAAAGAGAAGAGAACTTGAGATAACGCAAGAAGAATCAACAAACACCCAGATAACCAAGAGGAGAAGAAATAGACTGAACTAATATATAATACACAATATACAGAACAGCTCCCCCTCACAAAAGGCCGTAAGGACACACAACTCCTAGCTAACTTCTCAAGGCAACAAACCTAGAGCTATCTAAGGGCTTGGTAAAGATATCGGCCAACTGGTGGTCACTCTCCACAAACTGAAGAACTATGTCTTCTTTCTCCACATGGTCTCTAAGGAAATGATATCTAACATCAATGTGCTTAGTCCGGGAGTGCTGCACTGGGTTCTTGGCAATGCAAATAGTAGAAGTGTTATCATAGAAAAGTGGAACACTCTCTATTTTTAACCCAAAGTCCCGCAAGGTCGAGCTTATCCAGAGAACTCAGCTACAAAGAATCGGGTCAGCAAACAACATACTCGCCTCGGCGATGGATCATGCGACTCAAACTGTTTCTTAGAAGACCAAGAAACAAGAGAAGTGCCAAGGGAAGAACCTCCTCAGAAAAATCCACTCGGGATTTGTGGGCATCACGCAAACATCAAGTCAGAGGAGAACGCGTATGCTACGCTGGCCGAAAACAAAATTTTCTACGATTCAACCGGGATACATGCGAGTAGTGGATCATGGATCATTACCCTGGAGCACGTTAGCGTGAAGTAGAGTGGGTGAAGCCTCCCGCGTGCTCAAGCATCTGACGTGAGTCGAACGATTCTCGATCGCTCGGCCGAGTGCTTGCGAGATCACCCGAGTGCTCGCCGAGTGGTCTCCGGACCGCCCGAGTGCTCGCCAAGTGATCGCCGAGTCCTGACGTCTCCTCGCCTGGTGCTCGATGCGCGGATGAAAATGTGCATGCGCGAGTTGGAGAGGGTGAAACCGATCGCCGATCGCCGAGGACAGATGCAACGCCTCTACGGTATCCACACGCCGGGGTGGAACGCTGCTTGCGCCGGCAGTGTTAGCACCACGCGACGGCTAGGGTTTCTGGCGAGGGGTAGGGGTCGACGACTAGGGTTTCGTGGTGGGAGAACCTCTTTCTGCATGCCCCACGCCCCCTTTATATAGAGCGCACTAATGGGCCTTCTACGATAGAAGCCCACTAGGACTCACGCTAATGGATCTTCTACAGTAGAAGTCCATTAAGACGCCAGAGGATCCAAATCCGCGTAAACCCACCAATGGATCCAATCCATCAGACATGATCCAACCCGTTAAGTGTGTGACCCATTAGGCTCATGTACAAGTCGGCCGTGGTCCCGGAGAACCCTTTCCCAGACCACAAGTCAATAGCAGTACCTAGCAGCACATATTGACCCCCGAATGTACACAATGATCGAATCAGCTGAACCTTGATACACTCACATAGGATCCTTTTGCCACATGATATCAGTCAAGCTCAAGGTGAGAAGCGTGCCACCCTTGTGATAGCTTGACATATTCACTCGTCAATGTAATGGATATAATTTGTGATTAACACTTTAATCACTTTGGCATGGCCATGCACGTTTCCTTATCCATCCACACCGAGGGGCCCAGAGATATCTCTCCCGTTATCGAGGAGGGGCAAATTCCATCTTGATCTCTTATATCTCACGTCATGTTTCATTGCATACACGTAAGCTACCTTTATAACTCCCCTGTTACGGAGAAGCGTTTGATAGCCCCAAAATATACAATTACACATGCTGAGAATCAATAAGAATCTCAGGTCAAAGGATCGTATAGGTATACCACTCGAGACTACACCCTGATGGCACTTCTAAGATAACAATCTCATCAGTGTCTCGGAGCGGGTCTATCCAACCCCATGTTCTCTAACATGTGCCCACATTATTGATTTGATATCTCCATATCTATGGTATGTGAAACATTACCATCAATCAATACATGTGCTGGTCAGATCACTATTGTCCCACATAATGATATGTGACCAGGGATCGTTTAGAATAATATCATATAACCAATGTGTTTCACAATTAAGTCATACTCAATGAACAAAGGAGTGACAATTATTCATGGAACTGATAAGTACATGAACATAGACGTATGATACAATCATCTCATATGATCGCCTCTAGGGCATATCACTAACACAAGCACCCTGGTGGGAAAGGCCTATCGTCAAGGTTTCTTCTGGCTGACTGCTATATCAGACGTAGAGGATATTGTTCGAGCTTGTGAAGGTTGTTAGTTCTTCGCTCGTCAAATACACGTGCCGGCGCAGGAGTTGCAAACCATCCCGATCACCTGGCCATTTGCAGTCTGGGGGCTCGACATGGTCGGTCCTTTGAAGAAGGCCCAAGGTGATTTCACCCACCTCTTCATCGCCATTGATAAATTTACGAAGTAGATCGTGGCAAAGCCCATTGCCACGATCACGGTGGCCAAGGCCAAGGAGTTCTTCCAAGAAATTGTGGTAAGGTTCGACGTACCCAACAAGATCATCACGGATAATGGAACTCAATTCCGTAGAGAAGAATTTCAAGATTGGTGCGACGAGCTCGTCATCAAGATTTGCTTCGCTTCCGTGGCTCATCCAAGGAGCAATGGCCAAGTGGAGCGAGCAAACGGCATGGTGCTACAAGGGCTAAAAGCAAGGATTTTTTATCGTCTCAAGCCATATGCTACTCGATGGATAAAAGAATTGCCTTCGGTGCTCTGGGGGCTGAGAACTACTCCCAGCAGAGCTACCGGGCAGTCACCTTTTTTCCTAGTATACGGCTCAGAAGCGGTCTTACCTACCGAGTTGATGTTCGGACCCCCGCGGGTTCAGAGCTACAAGGAGGCCGAGTCGGAGGAGAACCGGATAGAAGATCTTGACCGACTGGAAGAAGCCAGAGAAATTGTAGCGATCCAATCGGCCAAATACCTCCAAGGCCTACGCCGCTACCATGATCGGAACGTTCGGGGCCGTGCTTTCTCCAAAGGAGACCTGGTCGTAATGAAGAATCAAAAAAGCGAACACAAGCTCTCCCTAAGCTGGGAAGGTCCCTACATCGTCGATGAGGTGACACGCCCAGAGGCTTACAGACTCAAGCAGGAAGATGGCGTGGTCATCGGCAACTCATTGAAACATAGAGCAGCTATGTTGTTTTTACTCTTAAAATCTTGTACATTAGTTATGTTATTCATGAATAAAATTTATTCTTGACTTGCTACTCAATTGATGCTCAATTAAGCAATAAGTTAGGGGCTACACCTAATAGTGTTGCGCATGCGCAACCCTTCTTCTGAGTCATTTTTTCTTATGAATCATCTATTTTTTCCTAATGATTGTGACTGAACCCGAGTGCGTTTAAATTCAAATCGTGAAACTCTAACCCCATATACGGCGAACTCTAGTTCCTCAAACCGTGTGCCTAGGAAAAATGGCCATGAGCCAACTTCCGACGCTCGGGGGCTAGAATAGTCGGGCAGAGTGCTTAAACGTGAAAAGATAAAAACCACTCGGGCAAATTCTAAAATCAATAGGGAAGAAAAACCAAATAACATTAAAAGTTCCACTAAAAACATTCAAGATCGGGATACATCAATGCATTGCATGAGAACTTTGCAGGAACATAAAACCTAAGCACGGCACGTGCGTCCTACGGCCTCGATGAGGGCATCCCTCGCCTCGACAAGCTTCGGGATGGCTTCGATCAGCGCGTCGACGGCGACGACATCGCGGGTCACAGCCTCTTCCTCTGCGAGCTCGGCCAGTGCATGCTCGTAGTCGCCCCAGAGTTCGGCGAGGAAGGCTTCCTCCACATCAGGCGCCGGCAGAGCCCCATCTTCAAAGTCAAAAACTGGCCCTTCCGCCGGGGGGAGATGGTGGAGCCTCATTGCTAGACGAAGAAGATTGGGACGAAGAAGCCATTGAAGGTTCAAGAGAGAATGTTGAAGGTCGCTGATAAGGGCTTAGAGATGGGTGATCGCTCAAGTAGTGGTGACACTCTTATATACCCAAAGCATGGAAATCAAACGGTCTTGAGTAAATGCTAGCGCGGGAAGCCGAAGTGGCTCTGAAAGATGCGCTTATACCAGAATTTGAAGAGACCGAGAAGACGTATGGACGTGGGACAACAAATCAGACGCGACGCATGCAAGCATTAAATCAAAAAAAGACTCGCAGGACACAACGAAGCAATTAAAAGCAAAACACGGCTCAAATTGTCAAGCGTTTTTACCAAGGCTCAAAGAGAGTGATTACAGATCAAGTCTCAGAACATGATATTTACATGGGACCCAGCTCCAGATTTTCGACTAAAGCGGCGGAGATCACAGGAAAAGCGCCAAAAGTGAGAAAATGAAGAGGCAAATGAGAATAGTGCGTAGAAAACCGCTTCGTTCGCACCTAGTCTCATATTTATAGGGAGTGAAGCTAACTTTCGCCTTGAGCGGGAAAACACTTCGCATTCTGCATATCTTGCGGTTGCCCTAGGGCACGCCTCAAGATGGGCCTGTGGCCATATGCAGTGAATCACTGTACACAGGCACAATTGGGCCAGATTCGATTTGGGATACGGTACGCCCCATGATGGGCCAAAGGCCAATGACCGCATCAGACGAAATTTGGGTACCTTCCAAATTGAAACATCCTCTTATGATATGCCTCATGTCAGGTTGCATGCTGGATACCGTTCAAAACGGGATCATTCTAGTACTGCAAATCCTGTGGTTCTTCCTTTGGATTTTGTAAGAGAGAGATACAGATGAGCAATTCTGGGGGACAGGTGAGGGTGGTGGCCTGGTTGGTGACTGCCTATTTGTTCTCTGCTGGGCGATTTGTTCGACCAATTGGTGGATGATAGATAGAGATAAAGATGAGATACTAAATCATCCTTAGTTAAGTGCCATGTTTTGTTTCCTTGGTGTTGGTTATACCTATGAGGTGTAGCTTAGTAATAATACCTCTCCTATTTGTTGAAGAGTTCACGGGCTCGGCTCGATTTTTGAGCGAGCTTGGCTCGAATGGACCAAATTACTCGGCTCAAATTTTTTTTTCACGTTTTGGTCTTTTTATAAATTACGAATAGACTCTTCGCGATTTTTTGTGAGGGGAAGATATTTTTCCCTAAAATAGCGTTTGGGTCCCTCGTGCACCATTTTACGGAAAAAATCTCCTGTTAAATTCAAATCGCGAACAAGCCCTTTTCTAATTTTTAATAATAGCGGACAGGTCCAAAAACGTAATAAACAGGTCCTTACTCTTTACGTCTAGGTCCTTTCTCCGTTTTTCCCGGGAAAAAATGTTTTCGTCGCCAAAAATATTTGTGCAGCTCTATCTATGTACTTTTTCCCCACCTCGATTTCCCATCTCGGTCTCTGATATTTTTTAGAACATATATTATTACTCGGTGAACGCGTAGAGTATTAGGCTCGACAAAAGAAGGTTGTCATCTCTAATAATTTTTCACCCTTTTCCTCTAGATTTTTTCCCCCTTTTCCTCTAGATTTTTTCCCCACCACAGTTTTCCAGCTCGGTATCCAATATTTTTCAAATAATTCGTCGAAAGAGATATTTCCACAACTCTATCTCTCTATTTTTTCCCCGTTTCGCTCATTATTTCAATGATTTAAAAAATAAAACGCTGCCGAAAAAACAGAAATTTTTTCTACGAAAAAACAGCACGCGCGGCGTGTTACAATGCGAAAAATTTTGTGTTCTTTCAGCCATTTTGCTCATTATTTTGACGATTTAAAAAATAAAACACCGCCGAAAAAAAAGGAATTTTTTCTACGAAAAACAACACGCGCGGCGTGTTACGCCACGAAAAAACATTGTGTCCTTTCAGCCGTTTCGCTCATTATTTCGACGATTTAAAAAAATAATACGCTGTCGAAAAAAAAGAAATTTTTTCAGCGAAAAAACGGCACGCACGGCGTGTTACGCCGCGAAAAATTTTATGTTTTTTCAGCCATTCCGCTCATTATTTCGACGATTTAAAAAATAAAACGCCGCCGAAAAAAAAGAAATTTTTTGTACAAAAAGCGACATGCGTGGCGTGTTACGCCGCGAATTTTTTTTTGTTCTTTCAGCCGTTTCGCTCATTATTTCGATGATTTAAAAAATAAAACGCCGTCGAAAAAAACGAAATTTTTTCTATGAAAAAACGACACGCGCGGCGTATTACGCCGCGAAAAATTTTCTAGTATATACTATATATTAAGGTGGAGAAGATTGCCGGCCATTGAGGTGGTCCACGTGTCCGTCTTCGTGATTAGGCCCTTCCGAAAATTAGAAATTACGTTTAGGTCCTTTCGACGGTTTTTAATAAAATAGACCCGAAAAAATATCAAAATTATGTTTAGGTCCCTCCGTGATATACATTTAGGTCCTATTGTTTTTTAGCGGAACAGATTCTGGGGAAAAAAATAAATTACTTTATGTCCCTCTACAGTTAAAACAAACACAGATTCGTCAAAGATTTATATCAACCTATGGATTCGCTAACGGGTCGTAACCGCGATTTCTCTAAAAAAATGCAGATTCGTCGAAGGTTTATAGCAGCCCATAGATTCGTCGACGGGTTGTAACGACCCATTTTTTTTAAACAAATACAAAAACCGAAAATACGACCAAATTTCCCGAAATACGTAAAAAAACAGCCACGGTTTCCTAAAAAAAATCGCAGATTCGTCAAAGATTTATAATAGCCCATAAATTCGCCGACGGGTCCTAGCCGCGGTTTTCTAAAAAAAAACACAGATTCGTCGAAGGTTTATAACAACCTATAGATTCGTCGACGGGTCCTATCAACTCATTTTTTTTAAAAAAATACGAAAACCGAAAATACGACAAAATTTCTCAAATTTTTCATGTTGCATCGTCATGCGCGACGTAGTGTAGCATGTTATTCTAGCCAGCCGTGGTTTTCTAAAAAAACACAGACTCGTTGAAGATCTATAACAGCCCATAGGTTCGCCAACGAGTCCTAACACAAAAAAAAAAAAACAAACAAGATTACATTTATATCCCTTTACGGTTTTATCCCAAAAACAAAAAACATTGATTCACCGACGATTTTTAGCAGTCCACAGGTTCGCCGACGAGTCCTAGCGACCCTTTTTTAAAAAAAAAAGCAAGAAAATTGGAATTACGCAAAAAAACGAAAACACGGTTGTTTTCTCCCAAAAACAGGAACCGCAGATTCACGGACCATTTATAACAGTCCATAGATTCGCGATAGGTCCTAGCGACCTATTTTTTTTAAAAAAACACAATAAACTGGAATTACACAAAAAAAACGCAAATATATTTAGGTCCCTCCACGTTTTTCTCTAAAAAAACACCGATTCACCGACGGCTCTAGCAATTCAAAAATTCGCCGATAGCTTCTAGCAACCTTTTTTTAAAAAAAATAAGAAAATCAAAATTACGCGGGAATTATGCAAAAGAAAAACCAAGAATACGTTTACATTTCTCTGTATTTTTCTTTAAAAAAACACAGATTCACCAACGGCTTCTAGCAATCCAAAGATTTGCTGACGGCTTTTAGCAAACCATTTTTTAAAAAAAACAAGAAAACCATAATTACCCAAATTTTTTAATAGAAATATCCGTCGAATAAAATTTCGCGCGAAGCAGCATCACGACCAACTTTCCTAAATTTCGCACGACACGTAATGCGCGCTACGAAATTTCACACGACGCGGCGTAGCGCGTGGCACTAGATATTTTTAATAATGCTAAATCTATTTGCTAAGTATTGGTAGTTGCAGTACTTGTTGTTGTTGTTAATCACCGGTAATAATTTTTCACTAGTCTCTTGTTTGGTTTTTCATATGTACTAAATGGTATGCTAACATAGATTTAAATTTTTTTTGAGGAAACTTAGATCTAATTGTTTTTTAGATGGAGTAGCATTTGAGGTACAAGCATAGTACAAAATCTCACCAAGTTGCATATAAATATCTATGTTGACACAAGTAGGATTTTAAGTAGAAATTACGTTACTTTCTAACAACTAAAAAGATAAGTATCTTTTATGTTCTCTTATTGCTTGTGTTGGTACTGTTTAAGTACAGAGCAAAAGATTGTTCTCACTAGAATAGTACCGTAGAAACTATAGTGTTTAGTGTGACGTGGTGGGGCACACGGCTGGCTCCTGTACATTTCCGAGAATAAAATATATATAGATATCTAAGATGCCGTATATTTTGTTCCATGCCAAAAGTATATTAATTATCTAAGAAGCCGTATATTTTTGAAGAGATAAGAGTACTTTGCAAAGTACCATTGGTAATGTAAATTTTTTCGCTTCTAACTTATGTTCATGATACTGAAGTTCAATATTATTGAACAAGTGGTAGAGCAACATCCAAAATAGGGCTGAAAACTAGTCGAGTTCGAGCAAACCTTACCTTTCAAGCTTGAGCTCGGTAGAAGCTTAAGTCGAGCTCGAGCGAGCTTAGGATCCAAATCTGGACCTAGGTTTGAGCTTAGCTCGACTTAAATTCGAGTTGGCTTGAGTAAGCTCGGTAACAATTAATAATTCAACGTGCACTAATTTTCAATAATAAAAAAAAGCTAGAAATTAAACTAGGCTCGAGTGACCCTATGCCCTAACGAGCTATTCAAGCTCGTCTCAAACTCGCAAGCTTATGATCAACAGTTTCAGCAAGCTTATCATTAACCTCTAGCTCGACTCATTTATACCTCAAATCAAACTTGAATCAAGCTTAGAGCGAGCTAACCTCGAATAGCTTACGAGTCTCGTGCCTAACGGCAAGCATACACACCTGTGCTGCCAATAGTGCCACCGCTGAACCTTCTTTCGATTCAGCTGTGCCCGCTGGCATTGCGGAGCCCTGCCATGCACGCACTGAGACCCGCGTAACAGCGAGACAGCCCGAGCCGCCGCCCATCTCGTTCTGCCTTGCACCCCGCCCTCTCGCGCCACGCCGCCGCCGACGCGAACTTGGTGCTCACGCCACGGAGGAACGAGGGGCAGCAGCGCAGAGAAGGCGATGGGAAGCAACAGACCAACGGAACAGGGGCAGATGCGAGTGGAGAGGTGGAGGCTGCGATTGGTTGCATTCATTCACCACTGGATCACACCAGAAAAGGTACTTATTACAGAACAAAGTGAGGTGCAAACGCTGACATTACTATCAAAAAGAGTTTACTGATCGATCAAACTTCAATGGCTATTCCTCGATCAGGGAACCAACTTCACCCTGCCCATACTTCCATCTTCATGCACCCATAACAGCGACTATTATGTCGAGTCACTTCCCCTGCTGTTTCCCCTCCTAACATCACACAAGCTTAACATAGTTGCAGTGATTCAGGGAAATCCAGTCATCAGTGTGCAGTCATGTGCCGATGCTTCAATGCTCTCCAACCAATGTCATGCCTGAAGAATCCTTCTGGCCAGTCAACGACGTCGAGTGCATCATAAGCTTTCGCCCTTGCTTCTTCGATGTCCCTCCCTCTTGCAGTAACTCCAAGAACTCGGCCTCCCGCCGCCACAAAGTTTCCATCTCCATCCAACGCGGTTCCTGCGTGAAATATCTTGACGGCAGGAGAAACCTGCTCAGTCTCATCAAGGTTTTTTATTACTGTCCCCTTCTTGTAAGCCCCAGGGTAACCTTCACTTGCCATCACAACCACTGTTGCCAGTTCCGGCGACCAGGTTAGTGAAACCTTGCCCAGTTCTCCTCTACATGCAGCAAGCAGAACCTGAGCCAAGTCGGATTCCAATCGCATCATCAAAACCTGAGAGGAGGAGAGTGGATTAGTAGCGAAAAACTGAATCGAAATTTCAAGCTTTAAGTTGTGAACAGCCCAACTATACAGCTCGAGAAGTTTATAAAAGCAAGTTGGTATTTCAACAGGAAACTTTGAATTTTGGAAACTAAAGTTATCGAATACACTAGAAAGACACAATGCTGCTTAAGCATGAAGCAATTTGGTCTTTCAGGTTGAGATCTATGCCAGTGTTCCAAAAATGCTGCTTAACTATAAAGTAACACAGCAAGAGCATGTGCATTTCGTGTTCAAAGTGTAGGCTCCATTGCCTCGACAAAATTTTCTTTTGACGGACTGCAGGAGCTCTGCCTTGAAAACTCAAACTGCGTGGGCCTTTCAATCAAACACCTCAAATGGTTAAAGCACCAGTAGTGAAGGTCAAATTAATTTTAGTCCCAATGTAACAGGCAAATGTGCAGCAGCCTGCTAGTGCAAATCAATGGAAGGAAAATATGCTGTTATGAAGTTCAAAAGAAGCTATGCAAGAGGTTAGTGAAGATGTTTATGCCCATTTTCTACAAATAAAGCACAAAAGGATATAAGACCAAAGAAGACATAAATGTAGGTGTCATGTGGACTAGAAGGGCATTTCTGCCGCATCTACTAGTAGGTACTCTTGCTTCAATTGTTTTTGTTGTACTTTTTTATTTTTATTTATTTATTTATTTTGTGTGAGAAAGTCTCTACATGTGCTTCACCTCTCTAATTATCCATACTTGTACATTTATTGTATTTAACAAATGTATTATTCTCATTGCACATTTGCACTACAGAAATTGTAGGGAGAGAAGAAAAACAAGCCTTGGAATCCATTGTTAGATAAACTGAACTGTGATCTTTTTCAAATAATAAATTCTCCAAAGCTTGCAATTAGAAATGTGTTATGTCTTCATGTTGGAGAATTCTTGTACCTCTAAAAGAACATCCTTCCAATACTAATCACATGTACTGCTAAACTCTGGAGCTCAATGCTCAAACGGATATATAACTTTCTTAGGCAGTAGATCGTATGTTAGCTCGTGAAGGAGTTAAAATGACAGTATAAGAACAGTAGCTGATTCTAAATCCAAATTGCATATATGCAAATTAAATGTGTATAAACCCTACATATAGTGTTTACGTTAAAATGGTCCACAGGTAATATATAGAGGATCACCAACCTGGCATTCTGGATCACCAAATCGTACATTATATTCAATGAGCTTAGGAAGTCCAGATCTCTTCTCAATCATAAGCCCAGCATATAACACACCAACGAATTTACATCCTTCAGTTGCCATACCTTTAACAGTTGGGAGAATTATACTTTCCATTACTTTGCGCTTGAGTTCTTCTGTCACTATTGGTGCAGGGGAGTATGCACCCATACCACCTGTATTTTGACCAACATCACCGTCACCAACTCTTTTATGATCCTGGGCAGATTCAAGAGGCAAAGCAGTTTCTCCATCTACTAATGCAAAGAAAGAAGCCTCTTCCCCCTCTAAATATTCTTCAATGATGACCCTTGACCCAGCAGAACCAAACAAACCTTCAACTAGAATAGAGTCTATGGCTTCAATCGCCTCATCCAAGGTCATAGCAACAACTACACCCTTCCCAGAGGCCAATCCATCAGCTTTAACAACAATAGGGGCACCTTGATCCTTAACATATTGTTTAGCATCTGCAGGATTTGTGAATGTCCGATACTGCACAGAAGAACACAGTTACTCAGTTTATCACTTCAGCATTGTTAACATGGCCTAATAAATGAAAACAGCTAACAAGGTTCCTTGATCCTTAATAGATGAAATATACTGTTTAAGTAAGCAAAATGAAAATTGTTAAATGGGAAAAGTGGGGTATATGAAACATTCACAGGTAAAGAACTACACAATAGTTTGGGAGTCATTGTCTGATGATAAAGAATACGCAAGTAGTTCAATATGGATTGGAAACTAACAATAGAAACCCTTGCTCAAGATAAAGCAACTGCCTGCATGTATACGCAGAGTATAATACTTCTGTCTTTTAAACATTCAGAGCATCAACCTAAATAATCTCTCAAGCAAGTCAACATTAGTCCTAGCATGATTATAGAGGTTGACAAAGTAAAAGAGGAAGTACCTTTGCTGTGGGAATATTGTACTTGTCACACAGCTTCTTCATGAAGTCCTTCGATCCTTCTAATGCGGCAGCCTCTGATGAAGGACCAAATGTTGGTATTCCAGCTTTGACAAGGTCATTTGCCAGGCCAGCAACAAGAGGAGCTTCAGGTCCGACTACAACCAATCCGACACCCCAGTTGCGACAGAATGAGATGACAGCGTCACTATTAGATATGTCTAGGTCCGGTATACAGGTGGCATCTCCAGATTGGGCAATGCCAGAATTTCCAGGGGCGCAGAAAACTGCATCACAAGATGGAGAGCGCTCCAAGGCATAACAAAGAGCATGCTCCCTTCCTCCTCCACCAATGACCAACACAGTTACCCTCTCTTCTGGAACGAAACAACAGATAAAAATTAATAAACCTTTTCTTTTGTGTGTGTGCGTGTGTGTGTGTTCGGCTGATTAACTGAAAGGCAACCCCTTGGCTTTAGTAGTATGGCTGCTATGGAACCACACATTTGACATGTTATCCCAGTGCACATCAGGTTTGAAGTTTCCCTCATAAACGATCGTATCTTTCGTACTTTTAACATGCAATGAAAAAGTATTGAAAGCGTTATACATGAATAACAATTGGAACTGCTCCAGGAGTATCTTACCAGGAACCTTCAAGCTGCCATTCGTCGGAGAGAACTTCTTTGAAACCCTAGCAATGAGGTTTGAACCATAGGCAAGATGTTGCACTCTGATGGGAGAAGAAAGACGACCATCCAATGTCTGATAAATAGGGTAAGATAACGAGGAATTCAGGTAACCGCGCACGTAATCCTTGCCGAACGCCTTAGCTCCATGGCTTCCAAACCTGAGCGAGCCTCCGACACTAGAAGCAGCACATGACATGATTCTTTGTTCTGAAGTCAGACAACCAGCCAGAGAAGCATAGCACTTTAGTTCATAAGACTAGGGAGCAACACAAAGTATGTAGTTGAATTACAAAAGAAACTCGGCAGAAATTCATAGTGCTTCTAAGATCTAAGGTCATGTCAAGGACTAGTCAATTTGTCAACAAGAAACTAGGTACAGAGAGGTCAGGGTTTTATTGAGTTCGCTTCAACTTGACAAAAAAGAATCGTATCAAAAGCTAACAGCAACTGAAGCTTGAAAATACTTGCAAAACTCCTAGTCCAAATCCTCTGGTGCTGTTCAGAAGGACAACACGTCCACAGCAACGCCTATTCGCTAGAACACTCCGTTCGCCACGCGTGCAATCACCGGCCGCCTCCCTTGCGCCACTGGAGGGCGCACCCGCCAAGTGTTCGACGAAACGCCTTCACAGCCCGGTGCTCTGCTCTGCTCCGCCCCTGAGACCCCCGCTCCGATGAACGCAAATCAGGCAAGAACCACCAGAACACCCGCCCCTGCCCCGCCCAAGAAACCCAAATCCTAAGGACACATACACAAACACGAAGGGGGAGAAGGAGAGAAGAACAACCAAAGAAACGGCCGAAAAGGTCGCATCTTTCTTGTGAGCGCGCGACAGAGAGAGAATCAATTAACTACTAGCTGTGATCGTCGAATCTTACTTGTGGTAGGATCTTGGTGAATGGTGATGGAGTGGAAATGGAGAAGCGGAGGCTCTCACCTGTGGTAGGATCTTGGTGAATGGTGATGGAGTGTGAAATGGAGAAGCGGAGGCTCTCACCTGTGGTAGGATCTTGGTGAATGGTGATGGAGTGTGAAATGGAGAAGCGGAGGCTAGCAAGCAGATTCAGGTGCGTGACCGCGTGTAAATGAGTTTCGCTGGTCGGTGTTTATATACACCGGCGAGGCGCCGCGCAGGGGTTAACTTTGCGTTTTGGTCCCTACAATGTTAGCTGAATTTGATCACACACATTTTTCCTCTCTATTTTGTCCAATAATATTAGACCCACTGGCGGATCCAGAGGGTGGGCCGGGTGGGCCTCGGCCCACCTAAAAATTCCAAAGCGGTAAGATCAATTCCCGTTATTACTGAGACAGTCATATTGCAAAGGTAATATCTTTAGATCCGTTGATCCGATCGGATTGATTCTTGTTGTGTTAATTTTGAAATTGCATCTAGTTTCTACAGTTAAAATTTCACAACAATCCAACGGTAGGATCTTTGGGAATTATTATTTTGGTGAACGTGTGTCAATCTGTTTTTATTTGGTCTGGTGGCGTTTGATTCAGTAAAATTGCGAAGAAAATAACTTTAGATCCGTAGATCCGATCGAGGTGATTTTTATTGTGTTAGCTTGAAAATTGAGTCTAGTTTTAGTAGTTAAAATTTCACATCGATCTAACGGTGGGATCATCAGAAATTACTATTTTAGTGAACGTAGGTTAATCTGTTTTTGTCGAATCCGAATCAGTTAATTGGGGTGTTTCAAAATAATCAAAATTTGATTTTAGCTTCGCAATCATTCACCCCCTCTGATTGCTAGTTTAATATATATCAATCCTACATATTGTATTGCAAAATTGTTGAAACATGAAGAGGATGGGTGATAGTCTTTTGGACGATTGTCTAGTCACATTCATTGAGCGAGATATTTTCTTTAAAGTGAATGAAGAAGATATAATGGACACTTTCATGGCCATTAGAAAACGAGACCCAACAAGAAGTAGTCTGTAATCTTCTTTAAATTATTGTAGTCGTGTAAGTTTCTTTAAGTCAAATTTCATACTTAGTTGTTGATTTTAAGATGTTTGTAAGACACCTTATTAATATATCATGATGCTCTTTTGGTAAATTCTATACTTGTATTGTATATTGGCATGTTAGATTTACGGTATTTAGAAAATTTATGCCAAGTTGGACCACCCATACCCAAAATCCTGGATACGCCACTGATTAGACCCACACGCTGATCAAGGTAAGGTTTGTGATTTGTTTCCCATTTTGACCTTATTAACTATCCTCAAATTCTGTAGCATGCACGCATCCAATGACCTTGTTAAATCTGGTTGCATATTGTTAGGAGGGAGCCATATTAATGCAAAGCATGTACTCCATCCGTTTATAAATATAAGGTGTATTTTAGCTTTGCATAAGAATTAAAAATACGATAAAATTGAAAAATGTATGAAAGAAAATGAATTAGATACTCCCACTTAATTGTCTTGAAAAATGAGAGATAATACTTTGTGTGAGTGGTAATGAATAAATACATATAGTTGAGAGAATAAATATGGGTATAGTAGAAAAAATCTTATTAAATCTAAATACAAGTCATATATTTTTAAACAAGACCATATAAACTATATATCTTATATTTCTGAACAGATGGAGTATTAAGTTACATTGTTTTTCTTGGTGAGTATCAACTGGTTGGATGGAATAATGGTGAATATTATGGGTAATTTGGTCATTTTCATGTGTTTCTCAAGTCCTATTTGTTTAGACTTACGTTTTTTTCTCATAGTTTAAAGCCAATTTTTTTCTTAAATATCTTAAAAGTAATCGCTTTTATACGTGGTTGAGGTAGGTAATTTTAACTATCTTCAGTAATATTAGTCTAAGATCAACTCTTAATAAGCCAAAAGAAACACATTTCTAGTAGCCTTTAGCTTTTAGTTGTATAAAAGCTTATGTCTTTTGAAAAAGCCTTAGTAAAAACCACCTTTTTGTTTAAACTTTGGCTTTTTAGCTTTTAAATTGATGAAAAATTCAAATAAATAAGGCTTTAATGTGTGTGTAAAAGCCAATTGTGTCCTAAAAATTGGACAAAAGGAGTACGAATTACGACGCTTGAATTACTTCTAGCAAACAAAATATACAGGACAACAAAGCAAAAGGCGTATGCAACTATAGTCGCTACTCGAGGAGTTAAATTTTTTTCTCTCTTTTTTAATCTAGCATGATGTCAAAAACAAGATGCAAGAATGCACACCCAAACATGGGAACGTGCACATTGTGTAGCAACATACAACACTGAAAAGTTATAAAATGAACACCCAAACATGAGAATGTACACATTATGTAGTAACATACAACACTGAAAAGTTACAAAATTTGGTGCAAGTGCACGTCGTCCACGGAATAGGGCCCCTCTTCTTCAACTTCTATAGCACTATCAACAGTTCGAATTCCCAAACATTTTACGCACAGTTTTTCGCTCGTTCAAGCATTTCCATATATTTCAGCCCAACGCACGGGATATCCCGCAAACGGGTGCGAGATATGGAGAAAATCGAGGGGCTGGTTTGGAAACCGCGGGTGGAACGAGGAGATATTGTGGGACGTGCCGCTGGTTGAGAGAAACCAGCGACCAAACCAGCAGAGACCGGCGGCAGTTCGACGGTTTCGACCCCCCGACGAACATTTTTCTTTGCCGGAGCCCTACCCCTCGGCTTTCAACTTTGAGACAGTTACATGCTAGTTATCTGATCGTTACGATACTATCGTATGGTTGGGGTTTAATGTCTAGTATATATACTAACTGGATGACCGAGATTTGATACGGATAAAAAAAAAGTTATCCTATTGTTCTAGGACGCTGAGTCGATGTCTCAGAGTTGATATCATTGAGATCGACCTGTCTAGGTTACAACTTCGGCTATATCATGCCTGTGTGTTTGACTCCATCGTGAGACCGGCAGAGCTTTCTTTTTTTTCTATCTTTTGTTGTTAGAGAAGGTTTAGAGAGGTTGTATTTGTTTTGTTTTTTTTTGTTTTTTTTTTGATAGATTGTTCTTTTCTTTTTTTTTATAAGAAGAGAGAAGAGAGATATCTTCTTTTGAAATAGTAAATGTACCTTCCAATGGGAAAGTTCTTCAAGCCAAGCTAAATTTCTCATGTGCATGTTAGGCTAGTGCGTGTAAACAACGGGACATGACTATTGCTACCATCATTTGAGACAACTTGAAAAGCGTTTGGTTTTGAGCACCAAATCGGTGTTGATTTTTTTAAGGAACAAGAGAGAAGAGAGAAGATGGTTCGTGCACCTTTTGCTTACATCAAATGGTCATAATATTTTTCTTATTCTATGCCTTACATTAAACTATAATTGAGTTATTTCAACTGTAACTCTCTAATCCAAAACCTGGCCTTTTATTAGTGGAGGCCTGTACAAGTGCATGTTGCAGCTGCCAAGGTATATTGCTAGTGTGTTTCTAAAAAAAGATATATATTGCTAGTGTTACTGAGGTTGAAAAAATAATCTTTTACTGAACATGACCCTTATTCTAACTTTTTATGTCATTAATTTCGCTGGTTCGTGTGGTTCTCCTTTGTATTGTTAGCAAGACAGAACTTTTCTCAAGTGACACCATTCATTAGCAAGAAAGAACTCCTCTCAAGTGACATCACTCAACAATTTATTGAATTTCACGGTAGTTTCACATGAGACAGTATAATTCCGGTAGGAATCCTCTGAGGTTCTTATGGTCCAAACAGGCCTAGACCCCGCACTAACTTAAATGTACACGTGGCAAAACGGCCGACAATTAAAGCACATGTAGATACACCCAAAATGTTGTGAAAAAGCACATCTTTAGTATAGACAATTATATCACAGACAGTTCAAAAATATTATCACAGACGGTTTTGTCAACTATCTATAACTATGGCCCTGTTTGGGAGAGCTCCAGATCTCAGCTCCAGCTCAGAGCTGAAACTTATAAACTAAAATAAAGTGAATTAAGTTTATATTTTTAGTCTAAAATGTAAACAAGATGATCTACCTAAACACTCTTAATGTTCCCACAGCTCCAACTCCATAAATTTCTGGAGCTAGAGATACCCTGCTCCACCAACTCCACAAATTTTGGTGGAGCTGGAGCTGTCCCAAACACCCCCTATATATCAATGATAATAACAACGCATCATAAACAGGTTTCCGAACGTCTGTGAAACTCACATCACAGATGGTTCTCAGTAGAAACCGTTTGTGATGTTATAGCTATATATCACAAACGATTCTTCTTCGGAATTGTCTGTGATGTCCTCTCTATCACAGAAGATTCCAATTTAAAACCGTCTATGATCTGACCGCTATCATAGACAGTTATAAATTGGAAACCATCAGTGATGTGTTATAGATATCACATGCGGCTTTTTTATAAAAAAAACCATCTGTAATATTATTTTGTATTGATGATGTTTTTTCTGTTTATTGATAACCTTATGAAATGCTAGACATGCCCTCTGAAACAAGCAGATTACATATTACATCACAAGTATATTATCACATCCATTTGAGACATCAACTAAAATTACATATTACACCACGCAATACATCTATTTCAAAAATCAACTAAGATATATTAACCAATTTATCACATAAATACAATTCACAAATTCACAGCACAAGATTCACAAATTAACCTAGTGATAATTTACAAATTCACAACTTAGACAGAGTGGCACTCACCTTCTGGCTTTATGACCTCACGCAGCAAGAAAGAACAGAGTTATCCTCAAAATTTCTAAAAGATCGGCCTATTCCAACGTAGATTCAATGCATTTCCAAACTTGTTGATAGGAAGACTAAAGTTTTGCATATATATAAATTGATAAGTATGAAACAATTATTACAAAATTGACAAACCTATAGAACATTGGTCCTCTATGTACCAATGAGGAGTTGCTTATTATGCCAAACGTAGAATCCACATTGGTTGTTAGTGCCCTTTGATTACTAGTGGTATTACCAAAATAGAATTGGTTAGTTCTAGAGGCATTACTGTCGGGGATTGGATAATTTCCATAAAGACCATCATACCCCGACAGTCGGTCTTCGACCGACCATACTTCCCCTTGGACGGTATCCCCAAGGAAGATCCTCAGGCGGACTGGCTAGTGGGTCAGCCCCGACCATGTCTGAGCTCGTTCCCGAGCATGCGCCTTAGTTCCCCGAGCATGCTTGTTCGGAGGAGTGCGGCGGTCGGCCAGAGTTGAAGGATTCACCCGATCATGGTCGGCAGGTCGTGCTCGGTCCATAAAGACAACGTGACGATAATTGCGCATAGTTTAAAAGACCGTTAAGCCACGATCTATGCCATTACGCCCACGACGCATCATGGCAGAAATCAAGGGAGGCAGTTACGACCACGTTCGGGCACAGTAATGGCGTGTTATTCGGCTGTAACTGCTGTAGCCGCCTATAAATACCCCTACTGTAGATTAGGGAAGGGACAAGGCTGACAAGCAACACACATAGAGAGATACGCACAACATATTCGCGCAAGCATCTTGTAAGCATCCAAGCAGTAGTACGATCACTGGACATAGGGTTCTTATCTCGATTGTGAAAGGCCTGAACCAGTATAAAATCTCTTGTCCATTACCCTCTTAAGCGGAAAAGGGGCCCTAGTTGATCCCTCATTCAACAAGTAAGCTCGGCGGGGGATCCGTTTCCCAAACATCGACAATTACTATGGAGTGTGATATAAGATTATTGTGTACTAGCGGATATGGAAACTTATAATCGCGCTTCAGCTTCGACCTGTACTTGAATGGCCCTCTACGAGCTTTGTATACTTCGAATGATCTGTTGAGTAATTTTGAGATAGGCTTCAAGTTGTCGATGCCATCCTTTGAGGAATCAAGGTATATTATCCGATTCTATCTTGGTATAATTAAATTAGAACCCAGTGAAATCTACACATGTATATCTGTCACTATGGTCATTCAACCTAACTTCAAGTTGCGTGTAAAGTAAAAAATCAACAATTATTGCAACTAGTGAAGCACTTACTCTGGGTTTTGGGTAAAAGTATGTATTTTCTATCGCGTTGAGCCAGTAATGCATTTTTCATGTACTCTTGGATAACTTGTAAATTGTCATCCATGATTTGCTTGGACACCATGTGTGGGTCGAGGAAATCCACCGGTTCCGGTTCTTTCTTACTTTTTTGCTTCAAGGATCATATATCTATATATATAAAAGTAAGGAGTTATATATATATGACATTTATCGGTATTACATGAATGTAGATCGTAATTGCACACACTTACAATGTCCAACATCTCAAAGTGAGGCGTCAAGGTTGTAGAGATCGAACAAGTCGTTGAAATCGACCACAAAGAAGCCCTCCGATGATTGGTGGAAGAAATGCTCCTTCTTGAACCTGACCGAGATACTCGATATCCATCCTGTCATCGGCTTACTAGCTTGTTCCATGTACCAATTTTGCAATATAGTGCAAGCATATGAAATCATTTTTAGGTGATCTTCTTGTACGAACGGCTCTCCTAGCTTGAATTTTTGGGTCAACAGGGCCAACAGAAAGTCGAGGGCCTCCGTGGTCTGCTTTGATTTGCCTTTGTCACCACTTTGCCTTCTATCATAGGTCATCATCACAGGAGATGATTGGGTCGAAGTGAAGTACCTACCTATGCTGTACGAGGCACGGTAGCTGATTTGGTGGCCTGCTTTGATGAGCACGTGGCTCCGGTAGTGTTGGTAGCTCCAGCATAACTGGTGACTCATGTTGTGTGTGTAGCTCTGGTGACTCATGCTATTGGGTGATCATGAATAATCACCCCTTGACTGAATGGATACGCGCACCCTCAAGCAGCCTGTAGAGGAACAGAGCCATTGGCAAACCTCACTTGAAGATTGTACAATGTGACCACCTACATAATAGTACACAATTAGTTAAGATGTCCAACAGGTCTATGTATGGAGTATTCTAGACATATATATATTACCTAGATGTCATCGACAAGAAATTTGCTATCTTCTACGTCTGTCTCAGGAGTGAATGTGTAGCTGCTCTGACAATTAGTTGGGCTAAATTGTATCAGTGCTTTTAGGGCTTGCATAGTCCGTACATGTCTCTCTGCAACCACTTTTTGATCCATCCTTTCCTCAAGATTTCTTATCTGATCATCAAATTGCTCTCTCAGTCTTTCTTCAACCCTTTCCTCAATAATTGCTACTAGCCATTCCTTGCACTTAGCTTGGGATCTTTTCCTACTCCGGTACATGTTGAAACCTTGTAGGAATCCCGTTTTCTAGGGAACAAAAACACATTTACCTCTCATGTGACCCGGATGCTCCTTGTTTCCCAAGGCCGTTAATAGTATATCTTTCTCCCTGTTCTAGCAGAAAGAGCCTTGCGAAGATTCTGTACTCAACATTTCTGCAAGAGCCCGACATGTCACCTTACTTATAATTATGAAGTTATAGAATAATTACAAAATAGGTAGTTCGATATCATACTAGGCATTGGGAAACTTCTTTATCTATGGGGTTCCTAAAGGAAACAGTGCCCGAAGACATGGGATTTGACCTCACTATTATCTAGTTTTGAGCACGTAGGTCTGCGATCGAGGCAAATGGTGGGGACACCTCCATCAAGATTGCTCCTCGTCCTCCCTCCTCCATTGCGCAGTCTTACTCGCGTACCCAGCGGTACCAAGTATGTGGGGGTGAGTGTTCTTGGCCTAGAGGTCTTATGCGCCTCACTTTGATTTATGAATTCTTTTAGCATCTTTATCTCAACAAATTTTTACCATACGTCTTCATCAATGAACCTATACTTAGAGAGGGAGTCATTTTCTTATTGACGTAATATGTGACAAACATGCTCTTGAAGTTCTTCCATGCCTTTGCTATCACTAGTGGTGCATACTGTCACACTAGGGCACGTCATCTTCTGGGATCTCAAACAATGCAAAAATTTCTGTTATCACGTTGTTGCGGTCCTCATCAGTCAGTGATTTCTAGGATGGATAAGTGCTAGGGACCCGTTCCCGTCCAACTATCCTGCACAATGTCTCTAATATTGCCACTACCTTCTGAGGTTGGGTGGGAGCCCCATTCTGCGGATCAACCGCCTTGATGGTATATCAATCCGTGAGCCTTTTATTTGCTCCTCTTTGACTGCGAGTCAGTTTTCCTTTCATCAACTCACCACATCCTTTCAGCGATGAAGAATGAGGGGACATCATCTTCTTTTCAACTTGGTTGTGTTAGGTCTTAAAAGATCAGGCAAGTTGGTGAATCAACAATTAACAATTTAAGCAAAGGAAAGTAAATTAGATCTCAATTTAAGAAAATTAAATTTTATCTGGGATTAGGTTGGACGGTTGTCATTATCAGCATTGTATTTGCAAAATGAGAGATATTTTGTTCACTAGATAGATTATGGTTTAAAAAGGGTTTCTTTATTTTTTAGAACAACGAAAGATATTAGATTGCTCCACTCTCTTTCGTCACTCTATTTCAGAAATATCTATCTAATAATAAAAGATGAACAACAACAAAAAGAAACTATATGTTCGAGCACTCATAACCCCTCGAGACTACACGCTCAAGTCATGTCTAAGCTATAAGCAAACATTGAGACAATGATCGAAAGAATAAATTAAGAAGAATGATAAAAGAAACTTAGTGTTCGAGCACCAAAAACTCCTCAAGACCTCGCGCTCGAACATGCTTGGATCCACGTGTCCAAGCACACCACGAACCATGTGTCTAGGAGCATTTTCTAACCTTAAACCCTATTTCTATTTGCTATACTCAGTTATTTACACACACATTCATATTTGGATATGGAATTTGAAGTCAAATGAAATTGGCATAATAATCTCATACACACATCACATTGTTTACTTGCGGTATAAGCAAATTTATTATGACTTTAAATCCAAATATAGGTACTCATAAGCAGGTATTTAAGCATGTACTTTGAATGACATAGTGCTCTCAGGTGTCGGGCTACTAAGGTTAGACCTTCAGCCTCCTCACTACAAGGTGTAGAGCTGCTAGAGATTAATCTCCTATCTCTACTACACTAGGGTCAATTAGTCACTAGTTGAATTAGACAATTATCAAAGCAAATTAGGTATTGAACTATTACCTTTCTAAATTATGCACCATAAAGCATTAAATACCAAATTTTGCTTATTCACAAGAAACAAGTTCAGAGCCAAGTCACAATATGACAGACCATAGGAACAGAGACTACATATGAGAACTACAACCACAAGCTAGTTAAGATATGCAGTGATAATCATATGAATATCAATCTCATAGTCAATGAAGCATCAAATTAATACTTTCTAGCATTAACAAGAGGTAACCATCCAGTTCAAGATCAAGATTACTACTGAAATTGTTTAATTCAACTTCTAGAGACCCTAATTACATCATTAAGCATTTAGAAGATAACAAATAGTGAGAATGATTCAAAGAACCAATTAAGAGTTCATGTAGTCATTTTAAGAGTTTATAGAGTCAAAGCCATCAACACTCAATTAACTCAGAAGATAGCATTTGACCACACAGACAATGCCTCCACGTATTTTTTATTTCCTAGTATTCAACTATCATACTAGATTTACATATATAAAAACAATGCATAAATGCATGCACAACTGACAATAAATGACAAAGATCCTCAAATAAATGAGGTGCCTCCTATACAGGGTTACATGCAACAGTAAATTGAATTTCATGATTTGTGTTGTTTCGGTTGTTTAGATAATATCCCATATCAAACTATTAATTTAAATTATAGAGTTCTCACTATGATATTCTTTCCTGTTTTGTAGTATGATATCCTCACTATTATAGCTGTAGAAAATAATGAGGTAATGAAAGGAAGATAATATCCCATATCAAACTTGTATTTAATGTGGTAGCAGAAAATGCTGAAATGGAGATCCAAAAGCAAAATGTTTGACATAAATGATATGCTGGTGATGGAAATGTTGAGAGCGTGACTTTAGTTGATAAACGACTTTTTATAAAGATGACAAACGGAAAACTTGAGTCAGTTGAAGAGAATGGGGTAAGGAATAGCACAACAGCTAGTCTTTCTAACTATAGCAGAAGATAGTATTGTAGAGGCATTGGATAATTACAACCATGCTTGAATTGGAAATCACCTAGGCACTATATCTAACTAGGACCAGCATAAATCCATTGCATAGATTTCAAAATTTTAGCAGTGAGATTGAAAATAATGTAGTGACCATTCTAAAGCATCTGTTCATTAAGCATTTCATTGCATCCATAATTCTAAAGCATCCGTTCATTAAGCATTTCATTGCATCTAGATTGTATAAAATTATGTAAACAAAGAGGTGGATGAAAAGATGAAAATAACTGAAAATGTTGCCATGCTTAATTAATTATGGATTGCACACATCATTTCTTTTGTGAAAAACTAGCATGTATAGGACTAGCTGCTCAAGTTCTTAACATCTCTTTATATGAGCCATATTTGGATGTGTATCATGTCAAGAAATTAGAAATACTCTACATGTGTACTATTATGAATCAAACACTAGCATAACCGGTTCAAGTCTTTCCCATGACCTAGGATGTTGTCAGATTTACATCATTGAGCTACTGCCACTAACTTGCCATGTATTAACTATCAACAAGAAACTAGAACGATAAGCAGTAACTAGCATGCTCAGGTTATTTGTCATCTTTGCTATGTACAAACTAAGGATCTGTTTTTGATGACAAAATTGAAAGTAACTAGTCCATGCTAACAATGAGCCTTACGTAAAAATGTATAGGAAAACACCAACAATGCTCAGATTAATACATTGATCCCTTAATGCTAGTGTGTTGCTTTGTTTGAATCATGAAATCAAAGAATCAGTTATCAATATGGCAAAAATCATGCCACACCTCCATACTAGCTCATCAAAAGCATCTCTATAGCATCATTCATTCATCTATTTATTTACCATTCGCACACAACACAAGGATCAACACTTGCACATGATTCTCATCAGAAGAAATATAACAAATGAGCTCATGATTCACACAAACCTACGAGGGGGAGGAGGCCGGCGAGGGGAAGGACGTGGGCTAGGGTTAAGGGGAAGAGTTCTGCATTTCAGCGCTGGGTTTGGCCCGATCTGTGGTTAAAGGGGTTTGATCAATGTTCTACCATTTGGTCTAATTCTTTTTCAGAGCATATGTGCAAACATACACAAGTACTAATTGCAGATATCTCTTTATGTAATTTCTTTCAGCCTGATAAGCTTGTCTCTGAAGGTACTTTGCACCATGATGTTATACGTACGTTTCCATTACTATATCCAATACCATCTACATATGCAAGTAATTATTGGTTGTCGTTATCATTCTGAACTACTTATAGAATTATACTTGTCTCTGAAGTCAGCAATATTGACATGGTGCAAGCTTACGGTGCAGCAAATGCATGTAACCCAAATATTATGGTGCAAGTAAATCAGATGCATACACAAAGATGTTTTGACTTTATTATACTGAAGAGTACACTTAAAATCAACAATTGATTTTTTAAATTTATTTTTACACATAATAAATAAACATGACTTCCTCATCACAACTCCATATATTTATTCTTTTATATAAAAATTAGCCCTTCATGATGATCGACGCATATAACAACTAGTGTTAAATATTGAAGTACACTAGAAGTGCACATGCACACATTCTTAAATTAGAGTACAAATTAACTAGCTAAACCCTACCCTAAATCATAAACCATGTTAGATCTAAATAATCTTCTCTCTGTACCAAGTTACCTAAATCTAAACCAAATATCTTTAATTCTCTCTTTACCAAGCTAATTACATCTTGAATATAATGTAATTATAACCAATTACTACCTTACATCACAAAGAACAAATAGATCTACAAGCTAGTATTTCTAATTCTCTCTTAACCAAGCTAGCTACATCTTGAATATAATGCAATTATAACTAATTGCTACCTTAGATCACAAAGAACAAATGAATCTATGCCAAGTTAGATCTAAACAATCTTCAATTCTCTCTTTACTAAGCTAGGTCTTGAATATAATGCAGTTAGAACCAATTACTAACCTTAGTCACCAAGAACAAATAAATCTCCAATCACTCTTTAAAATCAATGGTCTCCTTTCACTATATCATCTCACATCTGCTACCGCCTCAAAGATAGATCCTGAAACCCAAAAAACACTAAGTGGATCGAGACTCTGTATTATATATTGCCAAGAGCTATCACAGATGGTTTATACAAAAACTGTCAGTGATGTCTACTGATATCATCACTGACGGTTATTGACATCACTGACGGTTATCGGATAAAACTGTCAGTGATATCTATTGATGTCATCATTGATGGTTTTATATTAAAACTATCAGCGATATCAATATCACCAACAGTTGGTGGCTAGAACCGTTGGTGATGGCATCAATAGACATCATTGATGGTTTTTGTCACTAACTGTCACTAATGTCAATTATCGCAGACGGTTTTTCAAAATTGTCTGTGATGAGGTGTCTAATATAAGCCTTTTTGTAGTAGTGCGTATTACTACAAAATACAATTTCTCCAAGATAAGATAAATTTCTCATGTATGGGGCCTGTAAGACTAGTGTATGTAAACAAGGGGGCATGACTATTTCAAACCATCATTTTGGACTTAACTTAAAAAGCATTTGGGTTAGAGCACCAAATCAGCGAGAAAAATTCCAAACTTTTCGAGGAAACAAGAGACAGAGAGAACTGATGGTTTGTGGACCTTTTGCTTTTATCAAATGGTCAAAACAAAATTCTTATTCTGGACCTTACATCAAACTATAATTGAATCGATTCAAATGTAACATTCTAATCCAAAACCTAGCCTTTTATTATCGGAGGCCTGTGCACGTGCATTATACCTACAAAGGTATTTGTTAGTGTTAGGGATGTTGGAAAAAAACTTCTCTTTTACTTTAATAATGTGTGTACAATACCAACCCTTTCTTCGTACTTTTTATGCCAATAATTTCACTAATTTGTGTGGTACTCCGTTGTACCGTTAGGATGAAAGAACTCTTTTAAAGTGACACCATCGCGAGCGGTGCTTCGGCCCACTGACGGGAGCGAGAGGAGCTCGCTCCGTCCGCCCGCGTTCGAGCTCGCCTCGGCGCGGGCGCGCACGAAGGCGGCGAGTACTGCATGGGCGTGTGTGTGCGTGTGTGTATGGGGTACGTGAGTACGTATGTAGCTCGTCGGTTGTTTCTTTTTTCTATAATGAAATATCAGTGCTCCTGACCAATTTTTTAAAGTGACACCATCCCTCCACTAAAAAACCCACATTCCAAACCGGTCTAGGCCTTACATTTTTAACCACTAGTAGCGTGCACGGCAACTCAAATGTAGACCTAACTTACTAACCGATACAAATGTGCTTATAATACAAAGGTTTTCTATGTCACTACTTTCAGTGATTTATATACGGCTCCGTTGTATCGAAAGAACTCTTTTCAGACTACACCGTCGTGCACCTTACCGGATTTCGCATGAATTCCCCAAGAGCCATTATATAACTAGATGCAAAGCGGGCTCGCGTGTTGCCGCAGATGAAAAGAATCGTTGAGACATGCAAATATTTTAACAGAGATTGACAAATTTTTTTGGAATACCTTGCGAAAAAGGGGGAAAACGCGCTGATCTCTGAAAAATATATCTCCTTGAAATTTTTCAAAAAATATTCCTATAAAAAGTTCTAAAAATACAGTAATCTAATCTTTTTTAGGATAGCTTAGGCCTGCTCCTAGGACTCACAAATTTTTTAAAAAAATTACAAATTTAGAAGCTTTATTAAATCAGTGAAGTTGCTTTAAAAGCATTAGTAGCACCATCGGAATTTTTAAATATCACAAAATTTTTGTCGTGTTTTAAAATTTTTACGGTAGCGTAGGCATTCTCCTAGAACCCTCCTAAAATTTTTGAAGAATTTACAAATTTAGTACCTCAATTAAATCAGTGGAGTTGCTTTAAATATAATAGTAGCATTGTTAGATTTTTTAAATATCACATGAGTTTGATCATGATTTGAACTTTTTTACGTAGGTTAGGTATGCCCCGGTGACCCCTTCAAAAAAGTTTCAAAAAATTACAATATAATTTAATAGCCCAATTAAATTAACAAAATTGATAGGAAAAATTGCTTTCAGCCATATTCGAACAAAAGACCTCAGAACACATGACCTTACGAACACATGGCTAAGTCTCTGCCACCTGAGCTAACCAATGTTTTGTTTCGGTGGTGGGGCTCATTGGCTCGTCCAAAATTGCTTCAATTATACTCGTTCGTTGGTTAAGTATTGAAATGAGTTAATTTCGAATGAAATTAGATTTTGCTCTGGCTCGGCTCGTAGGCTCGATTCTAAAAATATATCCAAATTATAGATAAAATGATATTAAATCAAACTATGTCAATTTTGGAAAAAACTCGAAAAAACGAGGACTTGGTTCAATTTCCACCCCTACTCGGCACTGTAAAATCTACAGCAAAAAGTGC
The DNA here is from genome assembly GCA_036346375.1 of Guadua angustifolia. Taxonomy (NCBI): domain Eukaryota; kingdom Viridiplantae; phylum Streptophyta; class Magnoliopsida; order Poales; family Poaceae; genus Guadua; species Guadua angustifolia. The sequence continues at coordinate 10,338,815 of CM070522.1, forward strand.
CTTGTAGCGAGTAGCTGTACCTTCCATGATTAGTAGTATATATTAACCCTATAATGTCGCTTGGATTCCCCGGATGGAGACCGAAGCCACCTGTCCCCTACGCATATTCGCGAAAAAGCCCCTCCGTTTCTTCAAATTACGGATTAGTCCCTGTAGATTACGAATAGATCCTTCGCGATTTTTTGTGAGGGGAAGATATTTTTTCTGAATCGCGTTTGGGTCCCTCATACGCTGTTTTACGGAAAAAAGCTCCCGTTAGATTCACATCGCGAGCGTCCTTTTCTAATTTTTCAGGATAGCGGACAGGTCTAAAAACGTAACAAACAGGCCCTTACTCCTTACGTCTAGGTCCTTTCTCCGTTTTTCCCGGAAAAAATGTTTTCGTCACTAGAAATATGTGTGCAGCTCTATCTCTAGACTTTTTCTCCGGCTCGATTTTCCATCTTGATCCCTGATATTTTTTTAGACATGTATTATTATTCGGTGAACGCGTTGAGTGTTAGGCTCGACAAAAGAAGGTTGTTAACTCTAATAATTTTTCATTGTTTTTCCTCTAGACTATTTTCCCACCTCGGTTTTCCAGCTCAGTCTCCAATATTTTCCAAATAATTCGTCGAACGAGATATTTCTACAAATCACGAACAAGTCCTTTCGCAAGTTATTTTCCAAAAAATACCCCGCAATTCCATAAATTCAGCATGTGCGCTGGTTCTTTCGACACAGTAGATTAGAATTACGTATTTTTTACAGAAAAATTTGGTTCAGATTTTTTCACCGTCACGGTATTGCGCGCAACTCAGCCTAGTGATCTACATGTGATTTCCATGTTTCCCGATCCTACTCTACTTGAGAACCACCAGAATAGCCTAAGCGCCATTTCCGATTTTCCGATGCCACTCTACGCAATGTACAGCATCTGATACAACTAAGAAAAAGTTAACTCTATACGCTGTTCTGTACTCGATATACACACCTAACCCGCTGCTTCACCCACATAAAGCACTACTTACGACCAACTCATTCATACGGCACCCATCCAGACGCACACGCATCTCCTGTTAATACGATGAGTGCACATAAAAACCTTACGCCAATACACTGACTATGCACAAACTTACGAAACACAGATTATTACCAAACTAATCATGTAGCCAGTCTATGAACCAATATCACCGTTCTACACAAAATTAATGCTTCACCTCTACATATACTTATATTGTCACCTATACATATCCTTACCTATATCACATCTCTATCTTCACATTCACATAAAACGGCGTGCAATAGCACGCTACCATTTCTAGTATATATAGATTCCTATGAGAATATAACTCCGTGCACCAACTCAAGAGTACACGTGGCAAAACTTCTAATATTTTAAGCACATGTAGAGATACCCAAAACGTCGGAAAAAGGCACATGTTGCCAGAAAATGAAATTTCCTGTTCATAAAAATACCCAGCATTGGGGTCCACCTGCCATGGACTCATCAGCCAGTCCCTCTCATCTCCTCACAGATAGAGAGGGCCGAACGGGCAGTACGGTCCATTTAGGCATGATCTGTTTTGGCTTGGTTACTAAACGGGTCGTGTCGTACCGGCCTACGTGTCGGAGAGGTGGCACGGGTCCGATAGGCCAAAACGGACCGGGTTGGCTCGTTAGCGTAAAAAAAGTTCAAAAAAAAAAAAAAGTTAAAAAAATGGAAAAGGTATGAAAAATGCAGGAAAAAATATGAAAAAATTCAAAAAAATAGAAAAAACTTAGAATAATTAGTAAAACATGAAGGATGCAAAAAAACTTTTTAAAAATATATATAAATTAAGAAAAAGCTAAAACATAAGATAAATTCTAAAATAAGACAAATAATTAGAATTAAATAATGAGCTTTATAAAAACTTTGCCAAGTAAAAACTCAAAACGAGAAAACCTTGGCAAAGAAAAAAGAGTACATCTTATAGCTCAGTGATATAGGAAAAAAGTGAAGATTATAATTATTCTTCATCATTATCTAGATAAAGATTTTTGAACGTCTCTGCCAGCTCAGTATTTTCTACAATATGTTGAACTTGTTGATCAGCTTGTTCCCAATCTTTCATAGTGGGAAGTATTTTCACCATCTCACTTATCAGATTTGTTCTTCTCTCCTTGATTATTTTTCTGGATAGATTGAAAGCAAACTCCAAAGAAACCATGGAGATAGAACTGTTAACACATCCCGTGCTAATATAGAAAGCAATGGATATGTTATCTTGTGCTCGTGCCATCACTACAAAATGCTGAAGTTCTCCTCTTGCTGCTTTTGGTAGTTGACTGTGTCACTGTTGAGATACGAAAGTAGCTTCCCACCAATTGATGTGTTCACACTTGTCGTTGTTATTGTCGAACTCCTTGAGGAAGAGCCATCTGTACCCTATATCTTTCCCCGCACAGTTTTCTTCTTACCTATTGTGGGTGCTGGTGGAGGTCGCTGCATACGAACTCTAGCAAACTTCAGATCATACTTATCATAAACTTGAGATAAGTTAGTACGAACAATTAAAAAATAACTAAAATAATCAATACCTACCGTATTACTTAGAAGTGAGAGAACATTAGAGAATCCTCAAAATTTATCTATAGAATCTAAAATAAATGCACATGAATATAACATAGGAATTTCTTGCCAATATTTCAAAATTTTAGTTTTCATAGCATAAACAACTTCATGCAAGATATTATCATTTTCGTGGCTCTTTAAGTGAGTAGAAATTTCTAAAATATAATACACAATTAAAGAAAAGGTTGTGTAATAAACTCCAAATAAAGGAACTGTGAATTCAAAAAAGTTCTAAAAATGACAACAACTACATCTGAGGATTGTAGTTCTAGTTACGTACCGTACCGTCAGGGTTATACTGCATATACGTCTATCTCAAAGCCATCCTCGCTTTTCTTCTATAGCTCTTAGCATACCTCTTCAAGTGCCCCGTTTCACCTAAAGATTTCACAGTTAATTTGTGTTTACAATATTTACAAATAGAATACCTACTCTGGACATCATTTGATATCCAAAAATCTACTTGAAATCTTTCCAGACTCCCGATGTACTGCGTCTTGATCTTTTCACCCTAATGCTTGCCGATGCAGTAGCACATGTAGAGCCTGAGGATGGTACAGGTGCTGCAGCTTCTTGAGTTTCATAAGATGCAAGAAGCTCCTTATGTGAAATCTCGAAATCAAAAGTTGGGAAAGACAAAAAAATCTCCGTGCTCTATAAAGAAAATTGTAAAAAATGATTACCCTATTAGTAATAAAACATGATTTAAAATACTAACAAAATAAAAAATTAAATCACAATTATTATCTTGATTTCACACAAACTGAAAGTCGAATTTCGAATTTTTGGATTTTTAACGAAGCTATTTTGAATTTTGCTAAATTACCACCAAGAGCAAAAAAAATTTTCCACAAAAGAATGAATATAAGAGAATGTAATATTGCTGGTGTAGAAATGAAGGGGGGGTAGTCACCTATTTACTGGAAAAAATTCAAGAATTTTTGAAATTTTTAAAGATTTTTGCAAAAATTTTATGCCTCCAACAGCTATAAAACAACTATTTTTCAAACTAAACGGGCAGTGTCTCTAGCGGGTCATGCCGTGCCTAGGCCATACCGTGCTGGCCTGTCGTGCCGAGGTGCCGGCTCAAATGTGGCACGGGCTTGTGGGCTTTGTCGGCGTGGTCCATTTCCAGCTGGGCCGTACCGTGTCTAGACTAGGCCAAAAATACCATGCCTCGGGCCGGCTTGGCCATTTCTATGGTAGGGATGGTAACAGGTCGGGTAACAGGTCGGGTTAGGTGCGGGTTTTATAAAACCCGACCTGATAGAAAATCCGAATTGAAAAATCCGACCAGAATCTGAATACCCTATCGGGTAAAAAACTATGCTTGAACCTGAACTGGTAGGTATTCAAAATCTGGCGGTCCGACGGGTTTATGTAGGTATGCAGTACCTTCAATACAACAACTATGATGCATATCATATTCAATAAAAAGCAACCATACAATCACAAATCACATAAGAATCACAACCATACAACCACAAATCATATTTAATAAAGAGCAAGTCATCAACTATTATACAAGCAATATATACAGTATAACCATATGGTCAATAAGTCACAAAATCATATTAAATAATTCAACGGATCCCCAAGCTCGGAGGCCCCCGAGAATCTCTCCCGTCCGTTGCGTGCATTGGAGGTATAAAGACCAAGGATGCGCAGTCTTTTGGAGGACACAAAGACAACACACAACACGCCATAGCTCGAGCTTAGACATTGCCATTGTTGAACTTGAGCTGTAACACACCCTTGTACTCAGAAATAGCCAAGAAAACTGTCGGAAGGTGACTGGAGTAGAGCTATTACCTCCACAGGGGCTCGAACCAGTATAAATCTCGGTCTCACGCTCGTTGTCATCTTGCTCTGACCATCACCTCGTCTACTCTTTTCCTCCGCTCGAGCGAAGCGCGATAAGGTCCCGCATCATCTTGACCCCATCTCATTTCTTGCGGTTGGCGATCCCGATCGTCGACAGTTGGCGCCCACCGTGGGGCCCGATTGCTTCGCTCTTTCGCAGGGACGACATCAAGGTCCCAAGAGCATGGCGCACTTCATTGACGAACTTTCCTCAAGCGTGGATTCGACACGGGCTCAAACTCCGTGTCCTGTTTTCGCTATTCGCCACCGCCGCTCGAGCATCACGTTACGATGGCGGACAATCAAGCGCGGAGAAATGCGGATGACCGTAATCCGCAGACCCTGAAGACGCCACGGATGGTGCATGTCGCCATTAACAAGCCATAACCGCCCTCGGCGAGACCCAGAGAAGGCCAAGACGTCTTCGGGCGCGCAGGCTCCCTCTCACGGGGGCGCCTCGCCTTATCGCCGGGTCATGGTTGACCCGATAGGGCGAGGTCGCAGCTCTTGGCCGAGCCACGGCGAAGAGCTCGATCGGCTGCGACCGAGGTCGTCCCTCCGCAGACCGAAGTCGGCAAGACTCGAGGACCCGTTCGTAAAAAGCGATGACAACCGTCGGCCGTCGCTCACGCGCACCCATCGGACGCCTCTGCAGAGCTGCCCCGGCGGCGGGCTCGGGGCGAGGCTTTGACGCAGACGCCGCGGCGTCTGCGGGCACCCGTACAAGCGGGGCGGCCCGAGCCAAGCCTCACAAACTCGAGTCGGCCGGCAGGTCTGCGGACCTCTCCCAGACGTTCGCCCGAGGCCACGGGATCGGGACCGCTTGCGTTACCTACGGTGATTCCGTGCCCAAGCACCATGGTCGTTCCCGAAGGTCAGACGCCGAGGCGACCTCGACCGAATCCAGCAGAAGAAGCGGGACCTTGTCGGTGATGACCACACCCGGCAGCCTTTGTCCCGCCTATGGTCGCATGGCGTACTCGACGGCCTCGTCGCGTCTGATGGCGGCTCGGTTCAACCGCTGCCGTCGAAGCGTTTAGCGGGACCAAGAACCCCGATGAATTCTTGTCTATCTACTCGATCGCTATCTTGGCGGTACGGGGTGACGAGCTTGTCATGGCCAATTACCTCCCGACCGTCCTAGAAGCGGTGCGCCATGAACTTGGCTTTTCAACCAGAAGCCTGGTTCCTTCAGGTCGTGGCGTCAAATCCAGAACGCCCTTCGCTCCAACTTTCAGAGTTGTTATGAGCGCCCGGGGAGGGAGAAGGACCTGGACCGGTCATCCAGGGCAAGAACGAGCCACTGCGTGATTTCGTGCGGCGATTCATCCGCACAAGGAACTGATTCAAGCATCTCCGACGAAATGTCATTAAAGCTTTCAAGTTCGGCGTCATGATCGGCGCCTTCAAGACACTGGAGATCACCTCGAGGCTCGGCGTCAACAAGCTTTCCACATGGCGAGCTAAGATGCAGACGAGGACGATGCCGTCCACTGAACGCGACTACGACCAAGTTAAGCTTGGTCTAAACCAAACAGAGGCCGCCCGCCCAACTCGGGCGCCACCACTGCTACCACCACCAAGCGGAAGCATGATCGCGGGCGCGGAGGTGCCGCGGGTGATCGTTTCGGCGGATGGCCAGCGCGAGGTCCTTGAGGTCCGAGATCAGGCTCGGGAGGGCTCCAAACCTCGCCAAGGACGACCTCGACCTCGCCAGGCGCAGAACCAGCCCCAGCAGGAGTGCCGACGACACAGGCCCTATGGCCGATGCTCGGTCGCAAAAGAGAGGCGCCCGAATATGACGAGGCAAAGTTCTGCATGTTTCATAGGGCGGCCGGTCACGATTTGCAGGTCTGCAGGGCTTGGCAGAGCAAGTTGGAGGCCTTCTATGATGGGCGAGGTGAAATGCCCGTGCTCCCGAAGGATGATGACCAACCAGACAGGGTGAACGCTGGCGTGGAGTTCCAGCAGGGCGAGCGCCGGATCGACGTCATCTTCGGCGGCTCGTCGGCTTACCAGTCCAGGCGCGAGGTCAAGGCCGCCACGCGGACTATATACCAGGTCGCCGCTGGGAAGCCCGTCGAGCACCCCTGCAAATGGGTTGGAGCCACCATAACCTTCTCTCCAGAGGACGCTCTCCCAGGTATGGCCCGAGACCTGAAGACCGCCTTGGTCGTGACCCCGACCATCAGCAATACCGTGGTCGGGCGCGTCATGGTCGACGGCGGCAGTTCTCTTAACTTGCTACAGGCAGGAGCGCTCTACCGGATGCAGATTCCCCGGTCGAAAGTCAAGAGCATCGCCATACCCTTCTTCGGGATCGTCCCGAGCTCGACCATCCCCGGGCGGTGGTCTTGCCGCTACCTTCGGCGGCTCGAGACAATTTCGCGACCGTGATCACCTTCGAGGTGGTCGAGGGTGACCTCCGCATAACGCCATCCTCAAGCGGCTGCCTTGGTCAAGTTCATGGCGCCAACCATTATAGCCATCGATGCATGAAGTCGCACGCCCTAACGGCGTCATCACTGCGCGAGGCGACCTGCAGGCGGCACATGGATGTGAGACTAAGGCCTTGGCTCTCACAGGCTTGTTGCCCCACCGAGGTCCGGAGGTGACGGAGAAGAACGCCCGGCGGAGAGGGCGGCGATCCGGCCAATGGGCGACAAAGGCCGCACGCCGAGGAGGCGACACGACCAGGTGCATCCACGTCTCGGCCGAGCTGAGTTCCAAATAGGAACTCGAGCTCGTCACCTTCCTCCGCGCCAACAAGGGTATCTTCACTTGGGAGCCTGCGGAGATGCCCGGCGTCCCGAGGGAGGTGATCGAGCACAAGTTGCAGGTGAGATCCGACCCTCGACTGCGGCGCCGAGGCCTGGTCGCTTCTCCCGAGAGAAGGTTGTGGTCATCAAGGAGAACCTCCATAAGCTCTTGAAGGCCGGATTAATCCACGAGATCGACTACTCCGGTGGTGGCCAACCCGGTCATCGTCCAAAGAAGGGCGGAAAGTGGAGAATGTGCGTCGACCATACGGGGTTGAACTCGGCCGCCTGGGACAACTTCCCTCTTCAGCGCATCGACCGGATCGTCGACTCCACCATGAACGCCAAAATGCTGAGCTTTTTGGGCGCCATCGGGATACCACGAGATCAAGTGGCGGTTGGCAGCGAGAGCAAGGCGGCCTTCATCCGCCATTTGGCACCTATTGCTATCGACCATGTCGTTTGAGTGCCGCGTAATCACGGGGCCACGTTCAATGTTTGATGACCAAGACGTTCGAACCACAGATCGGGCGGAACCTTGAGGTCTATGTGGACGACATCATCGTCAAGAGCCCCTCCGAGGGCGACCACGTTCGCGACCTCGAGGAAACCTTTGCCAACCTGAACAGGCACAAGATCAAGCTCAACCCCGAGAAGTGTGTGTTCGGTGCGCGTCGGGAAGGTGCTTTCGGCTACATGATCGGGGCTCGGGGTTGGTCCAAACCGGAGAAGATCGAGGCGATCGAGAAGATGGCGCCCGACCTCGATCAGCAGGCTGAGCCTCAGCGCGCAGCGCCGCCTCAGCCGAGTTCGTCTCGAGGCTCGGCGTGGGCTCCGTTTTCGAACCCTATGCAAGCAGGGGGCTTCGAGTGGACTCAGAGGTGCGGCGGTCGCTTCGACGACCAAGGTATACTGTCATCCCCCCCTCCTTACAACTCCGCAACTCGGGCGAAGGTTCTTGCTCTACCGCGGCCACCACCAAGCCGTCGGTCTTTGCCACGGTGGTCGAGCCGGGGGCACACAAGAAGACCCGATCTACTACGTCGTGAGGTTTTGCACTGGCAGAAGGAGCGCTACCCGCAGTCTGAAGTTGTTGTATGCACTCCTCGTGGCCGCGCAAGCTCGGCCTACTTCCAAGCGCTGCTCGTAGTCGTTCCGAGCAACTTTCCGCTCGGGGACATCCTGAGGAACCCAGAGGGTGGCGGGCGAATCGCCAAATGGGCCATGGAGCTGGCGGCGTTCGACGTCTAGGTGGTGGCCCGGACGGCCATAAAGTCGCAAGTGCTCGCCGACTTCATGATCGAGCAGACGTCGTAGCCCGCTCCCGAGCTTCAGGTCGAGGAGGAGAAGCCTTGGGTCATGTTCTTCGACGGCTCAAGGTCCTTCAAGCGTTCGGGGGCTGGGATCCTTATCCTTACCCAGCGCAACCAGGTTGAGTACGTGGTTCGCTTTGGTTTCAGCGACCAACAATGTGGCGAGTATGAAGCCCTCCGGCGGGCTTGCGAGCTTGCAAGACATTGGGCGTCTGCCGACCGGTCGTCGTGAAGGGTGACTCCGGCTCGTCATCAACGGTTCAACAAGGATTACCAATGCTCGGGGACTCGATGGCAAAGTACCTCGCCGAGTGCGCAAGATGGAGAAGTGGTTCCTGAACTTGGAGCTCAAGCACATCCCTAGGCGGGACAACTCCCAGCGGACTTCTCTCCAGCTCGGCTCCTCCGACGACGACATTCCCCCGCGTCATCACGAGACGCTGGCGCCCCATCGATCTCCGATCGAGGAGGTCATGCTCATTGTGGTCGACGGTATCCCCTCTGGGCCGAGCCCATCCACAATTTCCTCGCGAGGCGACCACACCCGACCTGCCGAGAGGAGCAGATCAAGTGATGAGGCGAGCTTGTACACACCGTGGGCGACATGCTCTACTGCGGAACGCCTCCGGCGTCTGACTCGGTGTATTTCGCGAGGAGGGTAAGTACCTATTAAAGCGACATTCACTCAAGCCTCGTGAAGCACACTCTTCATACTGGGACGATGGTCGGTAAGGCCTTCCGCATGGGTACTCTTCCGGTAAGCGACGCTCAGATGCTCGTGATATCGTCGCGACTTGCGGGCATGCCGTTCCACGCCAAGAAGTCGCACCACCGCCTCGCCTTCCAGACCATCCCGCTCGCCGCCTTTCTCGACACGAAATTTGGACATCCTCGCCCTTTTCCACAAGGTGTCGGGGAAGAAGTTCGTGCGTGGCCATCGACACCTTCACCAAGTGGATCGAATCGAACCGGTCTCGACCATCCTTTGCTTTCGGCGGTTGTTCATTTTTCCGCTTGTTCGTGGTCACCGTGCACGGGTTCCGTGCAAGATTATCGCGACAGCGGTACTCGGTTTACGGTGAGTTGTTCGGGGAGTTTTGCGAGAACTTCGGCATCAAAATATGCTTCGCCCGGTGACTCACCCCTAGAGCAACGGAGCGTGAACAGCGCCAACGGGCAAATCGTCCAGGCGTCAAGAAGCGAGTTGCGGATGAGCTCAAACGCTACGGCAAGACCTGGGTGGACGAATTTCCCACCGTCCTATGGTCTATTCGTACCACGACAAGCCGAGCCACAAGGTCCACACCCTTCCAGCTCGTGTTGATGTCTTGGCGAATCTGCCTCCCGAGGAATTCTGTTGGCTCTGCCAGAGTCGACTTTAGTCGACCAAGTCGACTTCGAGCACGAACGGTCTCTCGACCTTACCCTCGCAGAAGAAGTAAGATGCCGTGCACTGCTACGATCAACGCACTACCTGCAAGCTCTTCGCAGACATGCGTCTCGGTCGGTACGACCTAGGAAGCTCCTTGTTGGGGACCTAGCCCTGAGGCAGATTCAGGGCTCGTCCAACACCAACAAGTTATCCCCACGGTGGGAGGGCCCCTACAGAGTCGTTTCAACAGATCGCACGGGGGCTTACCGGCTAGCGATGCCCGATGGCAGAGAGCTCTCTAGCTCGTGGAACATAGATCAGCTCCGAAAGTTTTATGTGTAACCTCTATACCTTAAATTTCAATAAAGGCTATTCGTTTATTCTCGCTCTTTATGTCTTGCCACTTGTGTGATGCAGTTCTTTTGTCGGGACTCCTTCTTTCACGACCTTCGTGCGCCGCACATTTCCTCTTGGTCTAAAGCGTCGCGAGCTCGACGTCCTCCCTCAGGGGACGAGCTAAAACGTAAGCCGAACCTCTTCGCAATCTAGCTCTCTCCTGTGCCTGGGCCCGGACCAAGAGCCTCGCCACTTTGACTGTGGAGCAGTGCGCACGGTCGCGGTCGTGATTCGAATGTTAGTCCGGGCGAAACCGTCTCTCTATCGATCTCGTTTTCGTCACGACTATGTCCCCTGCGGATTTTCTCTCCATTCTGCAGGTCATGTTCGCTGGCGTACAAAGTCTTGCGCCCAAGGCCGGCGTTGCTCGACCTCGGACCCAACGGGGGCTGAAGAGTGGCATTCTACTAGCGGCGACCACGGCGCAGACGAGCAAAGCGATACAAAGAACTCCAAACGTCCTCGACGACGAATTCCAAAACGGGACAAGACCTTATTACCCAAAAGTAACGTAGCTTTATCATAGTGTTTCCAAGCGTTTTTTACGGAGGCGGTGTGAGGATAAACTTACAAGTCCGCCATCTCTGGCGTAGCTTCTCTTGCTCAAGCTCGGCAACCTTAGCCCACAAGATCGAGAGCTCACTTGATCATCGAGGGCTTCTTGGCGGCGTCCACGGCTTGGCGGCGCTCGTCTTGGAGTTGAGCTAGGCGTTTTCACCGCCTTCTTTGGCGGCGCGAAGCTTCTCCAGACTCGCGATTTTGGCCTCGGCTCGGGGGCGCCTTGGCGAGATGGCGCTTGCTCGGCGGCCTTCTCCAATGCTCTCGACCTTGGCGCTGTTCGTCTACAAGCACCTTGGCGAGGAAGTCGCTGCTCGATGGCGGCCTTCTCCAATGCCTCGACCTTGCGCGTTAAATGCGCAAGCGCCTTGGCGAGGAAGTTACTGCTTCGGTGGCAGCCTTCTCCAATACCTCGACCTTAAGCTGCGTTAAATGGCGGCGCTTGAGGAGAGAAGCTTTCTCGCGGCGACCTTCTCCAAAGACGCCGACCTTGGCACTGCGGGGCCTCGGCTTGAGTCTAAGGACGAAGCTCATTCCGCGGCGGCCTTCTCTAGCAACTCTACCTTGGCGCGCTCGGTCTCAAGCGCCTCGAGCGCCCTGGTCGCCCGAGTCCGTTCCCACTCTCGGCCTTGAAGCGGGTTCGCTTCGAAGTCTGGTTTGCTCGAGCTTCGTGCGTGTGGGCCACTCTGCGCCACCATCGTTTGGCGAAGGTCGCCGAGATCATATTCGCCCGCTCGAGCTCTGCTTGGTCGACCTCTATGGTTGTCTGAGCTTGGCGCTTGACCTCCGCGCCTCCACTACATTCAAGAGCCCCGAGCACGTTGGCATGCTCGTGGAGACCTTGCGACCCTCGGGACGCCTGCGATCGCCTTAAGAGGACAGGAAAGTGGCCCGGAGTAAGAAGTTGACGAAAAACTTCGACCTAACTGCGTTGCGGGGCATGTGAGGATCCTTACCTCGCGAAGGCGATTCTCGCAGCGCGACGGTGAACTCGTTCGCTCTCCTCGATGCGAGAACGGTCGATCTCGTGCTCTTCGCCGCCGCCACGAATTTGGGTCGACCTCGACCTCGCCGTGCGTCCGGCTAAGCCGCCATCCGCCGTCTTGCGGCGGTTTGAACCTCGCCGCCACGCCGGCGTGTCCGACTTTTCCGGCATTAGGGGGCGCAGCAGCAGCTACGGCTCGGGCCTCGGTGGCCGGGGCCCCGTCCGCTTCCGACGGGGAGTTCTTCGCGCCGGCAACGCCGAGCCTAACCTCAATGGTCGAGGCTCCGCTCACCTCCGGCGCCGGGGGGGCGGCCGCTAGATCCGCCGTGCGGTCCCCATCTTGTCCGTTCGCGGCTTGGGGCGCCGCAACTTGAACCGACGCGGCCTCGGTGGCCGGCTTGAGGTGCTCGCGGCGGCAATGTGGCACTCGGTGTCGTCCCCACATCGACCTCGGGGATCGTGGCGGCGCTCCGCTCACGGCGGTCTTGAAATCTTCATTTGGGCGTGGGCTGGTTTTCCTCCTCGTCCGGTCGTCGATCCTTGGTAGAACTTCGCCAACGGGGCGAGCTTGGTAACCCCAGGGGGTCGCGTCGAGGCGTGAAGGCGTAGCGGGACCAACTCGAAGGTGTCCTCCTCCTCGGATTCGGACTACTCGACAACGGCAGCGTCAAAACGGCAAGTTTCGAGCTCGGTGCTCGAAGTCTGCGATCAAAAACATACACTAAGCCGGAAAGATGCGAAGAAGACAGAAGTCAGAAACCGAGAATTTACAGGGACTTGACCTCCGCCTCGTTGGCGTCGGCGAAGGTCTTATTGCCCCGAGGCCGAGGGGCACTTCGCTATGCGTGGCGTCGCGACCGGGGGCCTCGGGGCCCGTGCCGACTCCACGTCATCTGCTGCGGCGGGCTCGAAGCTTGAGGTCCCAGAGCCGGAGAGGGCTCAAGACAGCGGCGGCCCGCCAGCGCTTTCTTCGCCGCAAGAAGGAGAACACGTCAAATCAAGAAGGCACACGAGCACGGGCTCGGGGGCTCGCCAGCGGATCCTCACCATGGCGCGGTCGCCCACTCGACATGAGTTTTCTTCGCCTCCTGGCGGTCCGCGTTGGCTGGGGAAGGTCTCTTCTTCCCTTTTTTGCTCTTGCCCATCCCGCAACCGGAGCATCCTTTGGCCGTGTCGGCGGCTCTTGATGGTCTCGCGACGTGAAAAGGTCATGGAGGGCCTCGGGGTCGCTCAGGTCGAGCCGTTGGTTGGCATGGCTTACCTCGGCCTTTCGGCGGAGCACGTTCTTCGGCACGGAGTCGTCCATGGAGTAATTATGCGCCAGTTTCCCGAACATCTCGTTCATCCTGGCGGCAACCCAAGACTCCTTCGGCGCTGCAAAGGGGAACGATTCTCAAAGAAGTGCGAGGGGTGGACTTGAGCAAGACCACGAGGCAAGAGGGCATACTGGGACGTACCCTCTGGTCGAGTCGATCGGCCCTGGATCTTTAGAACGGGTCGCGCCCGCCCCGCAGAGGGGACACAGTTCCGCAGAAGTCGACGGCGATCGCCTGCCGGTGAGGCTGCTTCGGTGCAGAGATGAATGGCGGCGATGGCTTCTTCGTGCGGCCTCGGGATCGTCGCCTGGGGTCTCCTTCCCACCAAGCGGGCTTTCCCTCGTATGTGCAGCGTCTTGAAGCTCTCCTTTCTTGAGTAGAACCACCGCTCGGACCATGGCCCGAGGGAGTCCCGAGCTTGAATCTTGGGAAGGACCACTTGAGCCCCTGTCATTGCCGTAAGTAGAGGCATCCGACCATAGGGTCCTTCAGGCGGAAGAGGTGAAATCTGCGAAGAAAAGCGAGGATTGGGAAGGATTCTGGGAACCCTCGCATGTGGGAGAAGATCGCGAGAGTAAGAATGGAGTTCGGCACCAGGTTTATGAGCTCGATCTCGCAACTGGTGAGGACCACGGAAAGGAACTCGCTCTCCGGGGTCCGCAGGCTGAAGAGGACGTAGTGCTCGGTGCAAACGATCTCGTCGTCCCTGGGGCGTGGCTCGGTCTCGTTGCCCGGCAGCCGCCACGTGAATGGGTCAAGCAGCCCTAGGGTCTCGAGCTCCTTCATCCTTGCAGGCGACAGCGTGATCCTCCCTAGCTTGGCCATGGCAATCGCGGCGATTTTGGGCCGAGGGAGGAAGTTTTTTGGGCTTGGAGGCTTGGAGGATGAAGGGCGTTGGTCGGGAGTTTTTCTCAAACAGACGGCGCGGTTTGAGTTTAAAGGTGCGTGGCGTTGAATCTGGTCCACGGCGCTTGAAGTATGGCACGGCCACGATTTGAGGGGCAATTAAGGCCGAGGCTGCGGTTTGAGACAAAGAAGTTTCGCCAACCGTCGCATCCGTCATCGGGTTCCGGAGATCAAGAGGCGCCGGTGTCGCTTACTCACGGCTCTGGCGTTACGTTTCCGCCTACCTCGACCTCAAGAGAATTTCGAATCGGTCCCGACATATCACAAACCTAGTTCAGCTATTGGAATCCAAATATCCAAAGTCAAAAAGTCACAAAGCGATTAACCATACACCGAACAGGTTGGGGAATAGGGACTAGGAGATAGGGTGAGGAAATTGGGGTAGAAATATTGGAGAAAATTGAGGGTAGCTGAGTAGGAGTTTAGGTACCTAACGAATATCCATAGGTAGTAGTTTATATCTAATCTGACTTGAATCCTCGTGAATACCCGACCAGCAAAACCCATAAAAACCCATAGATAAAAATTTACTAGCCGAATGTGCTATCGATGCACAACAACAGAACCGAAAACTCAATTTGCCGCGAGATGTGATAAAAATTTTATTTGCGATTAGGGGTGGAAAAAGAGCACTAACAATGGCAAAGATGGGTAATTAAAAATAGTGGTAAAAAGGTAGGTAATTTTGATGAATCGATTAACGCTTAATTTTAATACAAAAAGGTGGGTAATTAAAGAGAACATACAATGAAATACTTGAGGTAATTTTGATGAAGTGGCGTCGGACGCGAGGCTCGACCGAGCCCGATAATTAAAGAAAGACAATGGTAAAGATGGATAATTTTGATAAAGTGACGTAGGAAGAAACTCTCATTTTATATAATAGAGATATCTGAATCTGAACCTATCGATGCACGACCCGCGGGGAACCAAACACGCTGGTCTGATTGCCATCTTGCTCTACGGTCGCAGATGTGATAAAAACGAGCGCTTGCAGTCCCCGCCGCCGACCCTGTCACAGAAAAGGGGGAAAAAACCAAGCAGAGAAAGCACATCTCCAGCAACATCTATCGCCGCATCCCGCCCCGTCGCCGCCGTCGGCCTCCGGGGC
Organism: Guadua angustifolia; assembly: GCA_036346375.1. Classification (NCBI taxonomy): domain Eukaryota; kingdom Viridiplantae; phylum Streptophyta; class Magnoliopsida; order Poales; family Poaceae; genus Guadua; species Guadua angustifolia. Next base: position 10,353,990 of record CM070522.1, read on the forward strand.
TTCCGACCAGGTAGCGTCGAATTCCGCAACCCAAAGTACCCAAGTACGTCCTGTTGCGAAGATTTTTGTCTTGATACGTGCGATTAACCAATTTAAGGTCAAGGAGGAGGAGGGGAAAAGATTGGGTTTTTCTTGTCCTGTTCTGGGTTGGGGAAGAATGTTATCTGATTTGGTTTCTCCCTCGTCGCACTTGAAGGATGATGATGAGCTTCAGGGACTGGATGTCGTACCGGCTCGGCTCGTCGCTGCTGTCGGCGAGGCCGGCCGCGCTCTCCGGCGCCGACGACGGCGCGTCCGAGGGCGATGGTGATGGTACTCCCTTTATCTGATCTACATGATGATTATAATTAGTATGAACAACAAGGTTATTAAGGAAGGAAAGGGGGAAGTCGTCTTGGAAAGTGCCTCTGCATGAGTAGTGTATGTTTCTTGATGTCGTTCGACTTGTAACCTGCCTCTGAATGGCACGGTATGGGAAATTAGCTAAACGAAACAGAGGTTCGTTAGATGGCATTCGCATCGCAGTGGTCTGGCATGCTATGAGTTCAGGATTCTGATGTTCGGTCTTATTTAGGGTGCTGGCGGGGAGCATTGCATCTCCCGGTTGGTCCTGCCCAAACAGTTGGTATAATGTTTCGATTAGCCATATTAGGTTTTCATCATGTGTTAGGATTTAGTAGAATTAAGCCTCGTTATCGTCACGGCCAGAATACAGAGCTGTTTCATCTTTCATTAGTTTATGTTTCTGCTGCCCCAATATACGTTCTTCATGAAAATTTATATGCTTCGTGGCTGCCCAAGTGCTGTTATCGGGACTGTGGTGTTTCTTATTTTCTGTCGACCACAGCTCGATTACGTTTACTTTGCTGAAAGGTCCTTTTTGGTACTTATTGATTTTTTATTTTGTCACACATAGACATTCTCCGAGAAACATTTGTTATGATTTTATCCTCATGTTAATATTAAATTGAATCATGCCTCATGTATTGAATCTCATGTTTCAGGTGCAACACAAAGTGGGTTTGTGGAGTCTTTGCCTGCGGATAGATTCCCTTGAATGACAGCCGCATGTTAGAGGTCACATCCAACCCACACACTGGTGCAATTTCTTCTGGTCTTGTTCAACCAGACCATGATAACAAGCAGCTAGACCCATTAATGAAAGTTGAGGTGCTTCAAATTAAGTTTCTGCAGCTAGTGCTCAGAACTGGAGTTCCTCCCAGTACTGATGTAGTTGCACAGGTACTGTACAGATTGCAGCTTACCAACCTAATTAGAGCGGTGAATCAGATGCAGAAAGCACCAACCTCACTATCAACAAAGCCCGAGTTATAGCAACAGAGCAAGAAGCGCTATGTGGACTGATTTGGACCTCCCCTTGCAAATTCTTCTTCTGGGAAAGACGTGTGAGAAAGAGTGCCACAATCAACTCCATTTTTATGAACCAGAGGTTGCTACCAATGCATTTGTTCCTGCTACTAATAGGATAAAGAAGGTTGAAGGAACTATTAAAGGAATAAGAGTTACAGTTATCGACACACCTTGTCTGACGCCTCATTACCATAGCCAAAGGAGGAACAGGAAGATTCTACATGCTATCAAATATTTCTTTAAAAGATCCCCACCTGATGTTGTCTTGTACTTTGAGCGACTTGACCATATTAATAGCAGATACAGTGACTACCCGCTGCTGAAGCTTATAACTGATATATTGGGTTCTTCGATGTGGTTCAACACTGTCCTTGTAATGTCCCACTGTTTGTCATCTCCTCCCGAAGGACCAGATGGCTATCCATTGGAATATGATGCCTACACCCGTTACTGTAAGAATGTGGTGCGGAGTCATATCCAGGTTGCAGTTTCCAACACTCAGTTGGAGAACCCTGTTGTTCTGGTCGACAATCATCCAATGTGCAGACGAAACACTAAAGGTGAAAGAGTTTTGCCAAATGGGAAGGTATGGGTATCAGAACTTCCGCTGCTGTGTGGGGCGACCAAGTTGTTGGCAGAAGCAAATTCCTTAAGTTTCAAGATAGCTTCCTGCTGTCACAAGCAAATACCAGGCAGCCTTCACTGCCTCATCTTCTTTCTTCACTCCTTAAACCCCATCCTTCATCAAGTTCTGATGATATTGACAGTGAAGTGACTGAACTATCAGATGAGGAGGATGAATATGATCAGCTACCACCATTTCGCATTCCAAAGAAATCCAAATGTGAAAAATTAACTAGAGAACAGAAATCTGCATACCTTGATGAACTGGACTACCGTGAGACTATACCTAAAGAAGCAGTGGAAGGAGAGAATCAGGAGGCAAAAGCTTGCTGAAATTCACAATAATGAAGCATCATCTGCGGTTGCTGATGATTATGAAGAGAGCACATCTCCAGAGGTCGTGCACATGTCAGATATGGAAATTCCGTTAGGTAACATCCTGAAAATTAAAAATAAAGTAAGAAATTAAAATTAAGAATTAAATTATAATTATTGTTGCCTTTCCTGCATTTTCTGGATTTTTAAATAAAAGAATAACAAGAATGAAATCTAAAGTAAATAAAATTCGAAAATCATGGATAATCTTGAGAATAACCTAGAACCTCAGTTTTAAATTTTAAATGTCTTGTCCAACATTTATGCATAAAATCCAAAGTCATTTATTGCACCAAGACTAAGAATAGTAGCTTTGTCAGAATTAAATAAAAATAATGATGACTTATCTCCAGTTGAAAATTTTATATTATCTCTTGGAACCATTAATGCACGTACAGTAAAAATTTCAGAAATTAATAAATTATTTTGGAATATTTAAAAATTCAAAAATAGAGAGAATTAAAAACTAGTAATTTGAATGTCAGAATTTTTATAAATTCCTGGAGCAATATTTTGAGCTGAAAATTTTACATAAGAATCCTTAGCTCAAATACACTTGAAAAACAAATTTTCAAAAAGTTTACAAAATGTTTAGATTGTCTGATAAATCAAAATTAGAAATCTGAAAACTGTGCAAAGCAGATTGTCAGAATTTTAATAAAATATTTGAACAGTAATTTTATCTGAAATTTATACAGTAAGTAGATAACTGACAAACCATTGCACAGAAAAATTCTCATAAATTTTGATGTGATGCAAAACCGAACCATTAATACCCTAACCTGCTCAGCCTATAGGCTAGACTTGATTTTTACATGAAGAGCTCGGAATATTTTTGAGGGGTTTTGCTCAGTAGTGTATGAGGACGCTTCGGTTTAGAGGAATTTGGAATTGAACTCTTTTTTCTTGCGAATTGGTTTCGGATTTGAGCTTCAGGGAGTTCGGCCATGGCGGAAATGGAGCAGGGCTTCGGCGACTCAGTTGAGCAGAGGAAAAGGGAGGTGAGGGAGGAAAGAAAACGCCACTCAGGTGATCATTTGGAGGTATTTATAGGCGACGGAAAGGATGAGCTCGGCCAGGTTGCATTCGGCTTGGATGGGGACTTCACCAGGCGCGACAAAGGAAGAATGATGGCCACATCGGCGTGGAACACAGGGGCAAAGCCACGTAGAGGTGACGGGATAAGGATTGCGCTGCGCTGGTGTCTACAGACCGGATTTGGTTCAGTAGAAGGGCGTCTTCGTGGCTGGCTAGCCCTAGTGAGTGAAAACCCTAGAGACTCCCACACGAAGTACTCCGGCGTCTATGAACTAAGATGACACAAAGATCTTTTACCCAGGTTCAGGCCCCCTCAGCCAGGGTAATAGCCTTACGTCCTGCTAGATTTTTATAGAATGTTTGAGACTAATACAGAGCTCTCAGATGACAAGTTCTTCCTTGGGTTCTACAGCTAAACTCTTGGTTGTCCTTTTTTTCCTTTTCATGCACTAGGATGCCCTTATATAGGCCAGGCCATCGGGGGTAGGTAAAAGGGGGGTCATCATGCTGATCTTCGTACATTTATTACTCCTTCTCGTGCTGTCCCGTTCCTCCAGCTTCATTAAATGCCGACGTATGGTTTCGCCCGGTCCGCCCGGTATGTGACCCCTTTGTGACGGGTAGGTGAGAGGCGTCAGAGGAATAGGCTTGTAGCAGAAATCCTCACAGTCAAGGGGCTTGACACAGCAGGCCTGCCTCTGGCAGGGTACAATAGGGGAAGGAGACTTCGAGGTGAAGCCACCTCGCCCCACCTTTTGCCTAGCGGCGGGGTGGCAGGCGTCCTCACCCCTGCTGCATTGGACGCCACGTGGGCAAGACTGCCGGCGGGCGTGCTTGCCCGCCGTCCGTCAAAGCCGCCACGTGGGTTGGGCGCCGGCGGCGAGCGGCTCGCCCGCCACTCGCCGGACGCCATGTGGGCGACACGACCGGCGGGCGTGCTTCGCCCGCCGCTTTGCCGCCGCCACGGGCTAGGCGCCGGGCGAGCAGGGCGTCCTCGCCCATCTGCTCGCTGGACGCCACGTGAGTCGGTTTTGTGCGTCGGAGAGTAAGTACCCAGTAAAGTCCGACAAGAGCTCGGCCCATACGAGCGCGTGCTAGAGCCTTTTGGGACCTTCATTAAATGCTTGGCGCGCTCTTGGCCTGGGCGTTCGGTTAAACCGAAAATTTCGGTTTCGGTTTTCGGTTTTTTAGACAATTCGGTTATTTCAAAAACGAAACCGAAATATGTTTGAACATTTCGAAAACCGACATTTCGGTTAACCGATAATTCGGTTTCGGTTTTAACCGAATTAACCAAAGTTTGATTGTTAGGAATCACCACAAAGAAAGTTTGATTGAGGGGCACACCTGGATATTTAGCTCCTGAATGGTTGACATCACATATCACTGAAAGAATCTTGATAGTTCACAACCTGAAGAGAGCATTCATCTTATCAGCTTATTGCAAGAAAAGGTAAAGAATGATCAGCTGGTAGATTTGATTGACAAGAGAAGTGATAACATGCAAATGCACAAGGAGGAAATAATTAAAATGATGAAGCTAGCAATATGGTGTTTGCAGATCGATTGCACCAAGAGGCCTCAAATGTAATTCTGAGCAGACACTGGAATTATATCACATGTAGAAGATTTGTATGTCTAGAAGAACCAATGATTTGGCACATAATATCATAATACAACAAAGCTTTCTGATGTACAATAGATGAATAATTTGTTAAAGTTTTTTTGTTGCCTCAATTTCTCTATGTTACAATTGAAATTAATAGCAAGTTTCTTTTCCTGAGAAGAATACATCATCAATGGCATATGGGAGAATCATATTCTCAGACAAATGCTAGACCCAATTAAGCGGGGTTGCAGGTGGTAAACCAAAAAGTTTACTCTGAAAATTAAAGGTTGCCATGCAAACACAAGCATAAAAATTAAAGGTGGGCCATTGCATTGAACCAAGAGCAACAGTGCAACACATTCCAGAATTGAACTTGAACCAAGAGCAACACATTCCCTCGGATTCATTTGTTTTGCTCGGATCAGAGGTCTACAAGAGTACAACACAAGGATTAGCACATGCAAAATATGTATAGCACACATCACAGGAAGAGGAAGAGCGAAGACTGAAGGTCACAAACGTTGTTGTTGCAAATCGATTGTTGCGTTGCTGCCATCATGGTCGGAGTCGGAGAATCAGAGGACTCCATCACCCTCGCCAGTCGCCAGCTCGAAGTGGAGTCTTGGAGTGCAGAGTATGAGCCCCGCAAGGGAGGGATGGGAGGCCGGAGGAGGGGAAGAAGGGTCGTGGCCACAGTGGTCAGGGGGGGCGGAAGTCATGGCCGTGGCCGTCAGAGGGAGGGCACGGGGCGGTTTTGCTGGAGTGGGAATCGGAACCAAAGCCTGTGCCTAAGGGGGGGCGGCGGCGTGATTGGGGAAGGGAGGAGAGGGGCGTCGCCTGGAGTGGCGATTGGGGAAGGGAGGCCGGAGCCCGGAGGGGAGGGGTGGCGGGATGAGGTCTTGGAGTAGTGGAGTGGGTGGGGAGGGGCGGGCGGCACCTGGAGAAGGCCGGAAGGGGAGGTGCGGCGCGTCGGTGCCCGTGCCTCGTGCCTGGACGCTGGAGCCAAGGGAAGGGGCGGCGCTTGGAGCCTTCGAGTGGGGAGGCCGGGAACGGGAAGGGAGGGCGCCGCCTCCGCCTGGAGCCTGGAGGGAGGCTGGATCGTGAGGGACTGAGGGGAGGAGCACTGTAGCCGAGCCAGCTAGGGTTTACTAGTTTAGTTCACATGTGACATATTGACATGTACGCGCTCGAGTATAGTCCGGTTAGTTCGGTTAACCGAGGTGTAAAACCGAATTAACCGAAAAAAAATTGGTTATTTCATCTAGCTAATCGAATCGATAAACGAATAATTCGGTTTCGGTTTTTTGATTTCAGTTTTTTGGTTTGATTCGGTTTTTTGGGTTCGGTTTTGGTTTCGGTTTATTTGCTCACCCTATCCAAGAACAAGATCAAGGCCACCACCTCAGAGGGCGAAATGTACAGAGCAACAGCGGCGCCCGGCTGGGGAGACCAAAGACCTGGGAGAGGTGAGGTATTGCTTCAAGTCTTCAAATGCCTTTTGTGCTTCATCTGTCCACTCAAAGTGGTTAGTCTTCTTCAACAAGTTGAACAGAGGCAAGCTTCTTTCTCCCAACCGGGTAATGAACCGCCCCAGGGAGGTCAGGCGATCGGCCAGGCACTGAACCTGTTTGAGTCGCACTGGCGGCTTCATGTGCTCGATGGCCGCTATCTTGTCAGGATTGGCTTCAATGCCCCTTTGGACACCAGAAACCAAAGAATTTTGGGAGGCACACCAAACACACATTTTTCTGGGTTGAGCTTCAGGCAATTCTTCCGGAGGTTAACAAAGGTTTCCTCCAGGTCTTGGATTAGTTCTTCGCTCTTTTTAATCTTCACAACTAAGTCGTCAACGTAGACCTCAAGATTTCGCCCTATCTGAGGACGGAAAGTAATATGCATGGCACGTTGGTAAGTAGAATCAGTATTCTTTAAACCAAAAGCCATTCTAACATAACAATAAACATCCGTAGGGGTTACAAAAGCAGTCTTCTCTTCATCTTCTACCGCCATGCTAACTGGTGGTACCCGAGTCTGGCCCAAGAAAGCACAAAGACTAAGACCCTACCGTGGAGTCAACAATGAGGTCAACTTCATGGCAGGGTAAAGATCCTTCGCGAGGGCCTTGTTGAGGTCGGTGAAGTCGACACACATGCGCCATCTCCCGTTGGACTTCTTGAAAAGCACAGGGTTGGCAAACCACTTAGGGTGAGAGACTTCGACTATCCTCGGCAAGCAGTGACTTCTCTACCTCCTCCGAATGGCATCTTGCAGCTCCTACCGCCTCCGGACCTTTTTGGGGACCGGCGCGCCGGAGGCGTTGTTAAATCGGTACTCGATCACCTCCCCGGGACCCTAGTCATGTCGGACGGTTGCCAGGCGAACACGTCAGAGTTAGGCTGGAGGAAGGTGACGAGCGCGTCTTCCTATTTGGCGCCGAGGTCAAGGCGTCAATGTTGACGGTCTTCGGGCTCGCCACACTCAGGCGACCACCTTAACCTCACCGCAGAGCAGGAGGCGCTGGTCCGGCCCGAGGGCTCCCGGCCGTGGCGTCGGCAAGACGCCGACGCAGTGGCGCCGGCCAGTCCCATGCTGCTTGTGGCGCGCAAGGCCTCGACTGCCCACTGAATTATAATGGGGCAGGCCCCCAGATCTTCACCACCATGTAGGCATAGTGGGTTGCCGCCATGAACTTGACCAGTGCCGGCCGGCCAAGCAAGGCATTGTAGGGGAGGTCGAAATCAACGACCTCGAAGTCCACCATCTCCATGCGGTAGTTGTCTTTCTCCCCGAAGGTGACGGGGAGGCGCACTTGACCTAGGGGCATCAAACCAGCCTCCAGGGCTACCCCAAAGAAAGGCAGAGCCGGACGCAGATCCTGCTGCGGGATCTGGAGCGCCAAGAGTGCCGAAGAGGACAGGAGGTTGATGGAACTCCCTCCGTCCACCAGCACACGCCCCAACCGTATATTCCGGATTGTGGGCGACACCACGATCGGGAGATGTCCTAGGCCGGTGGTGCTTTCAGGGTGGTCGGCCCGATTGAAAGTGATCGTCTCCTCCGACCACTTCAGCATCCGACCCGCCCATGAGCTTGATGCTGCGGCGCACACTTCCCTCTTCAGCCGCTTATACGCAGCGTTGGAGGAAAGGGCGGACGAACCACCATGGATGTAGGCCACAGCGTGATCCGCCTGCTGGAAGGCCAGCGGGGCAGGATCTTCGTTTTGGTCGTCGTCGGGGCGGCTTTCCTTGAGTCGCTGCTCCACCATTTTATTCACGACCCGACAACCGTCTAGGTCATGAGTGTTGGTTCGGTGGATTGGGCAATAGAGCTCGCCCTCCTTTTGCTCGCGGCGGTCGTTCCTACGACCGCGGTGGTCTTCGCGCCGGTCGCGGCGATCATCACGCCGGTCACGGCGGTTACGCTTCCGCGGCGCGGGGTCCTCGTGGTCACGTTCGGCGGCCAAGACCCGCCTGATCTCTCCTGCCTCACGTTTCCGTGCCTTCTTGCTTGCTTGACCGAAACCCTTCAAGGTCCCGGCTTCGTCCTTGCCTCGGCCATCCTTGGGGCCAGACGCTGGCCCCCTTGCCTCCGGACCGCGCACACTTATGTGCGAGGGAGAAGAGCTTGGAGGTGGTGCTGATGGTATGGGTGGCCATCTTCTCCTTCATCTTATGGTCTCGAACGCCTCTTCGAAAGGCGATGATGACCAATTGCTCCAAAATGTGGGGGATCGTGTTGCGGCAGTGGCAAAACCGCCGGATGAAGTCGCGCAACGACTCCCCCTTCTCCTGCTCTAGGGCGTGGAGGTCGTCCTCCACGCCTGGCTGCGCAAAAGAACCTTGAAAGTTGGCGACAAAGAGGCCGCACAACTTCTCCCATGAGTACACCGATCCTCGAGGGAGGTTTAACAGCCAAGAACGGGCAGAGCACGTCAAGGCCGTTGGGAGGTAATTGGCTATGATCTTTTCAGACCCGCCAGCTGCTCGCACCACCGTAGTATAGATTTGCAGGAATTCCTCCGGGTTGGTGGTGCCGTCATATTTCTCTATGGACGCCGGGTGGAATCTGCAGCCACGCCATGGCCTTGCCTGCTCGGAGAAAGCTCGCACCGACGCCATAAAGGAGCTCAACTGTTCACCGGAGGCCGGTCAGGAGATCGCCCCGAGAGCCGGGCTGGCTCCTAAAGAATCGGAGGAGTGAACCTCCTCCTTGGTCCAAGTGAGAGCCACGCGAGGGGCTCTCACCGTCAGAGGCTATCTGCTTCCCGAGGCTGCGCTCCTAGACCGGGTGGCGTGGCAGGCGACCACGGAGGTCATCACCGCGGCGGCGCTTTCATCCAAGCGACCGAAGGTCCCACGATCCCTCGCGAAGCAGGACGGTATACAGCAGCGCCCTTCCTTTAGCTCCTACTGCTGGCGAGCTTTTTCGTTAGCGGCTAGACACCGAGTACGCTCAAAGATGCGCCCGAGCAATGGTGTCTCGACGGACCTACGGTCGAGCCCTACAGAGTTGGGCGCGTCACGAGACCGGCGATGCTTCGCACCACGGGTGGCCGGAGAGTCTCTGCGAGTTCCACCGAGGGTGGTCAAGAGAAGGCGAATCGCATGCGAGTTACGGCGAGTGGTCGCCTCCATGGCTACCGACGTCGTCGACGGGTGCTCGCCGCTTCAAAGGAGTAACGCCACCACCCGCAGGGCGGGGTGAAACGATCCTTTGTCCCGTGAGATCGCTGGGAGCGCGCCTGGCGACTTCGCCTCGCCGCATCTTGACGCTGAGATCCCGCCATCTCCAGATGAGCAGGCTTGCTTCCGAACAAAGAACACCGAAGTCTGCCGGGAAGTTGGACGGGAAAGCCAACCACTAGCCCCCTACCTAGCGCGCCCCTGTCGGCTTATTCCACCTGACAGGCCTGGAGTCTACAGACCGAGTTTGGTTCAGTAGGAGGGCGTCTTCGCGTCTGGCTAGCCCTAGCGAGTGAAAACCCTAGAGACTCCCACACGAAGGACTCCGGCGTCTATGAACTAAGATGACACAAAGATCTTTTACCCAAGTTCAGGCCCCCTCAGCCAGGGTAATAGCCTTACGTCCTGCTAGATTTTTATAGAATGTTTGAGGCTAATATAGAGCTCTCAGATGACAAGTTCTTCCCTGGGTTCTACAGCTGAACTCTTGGTTGTCCTCTTTTTCCTCCCCATGCACTAGGATTACATTTATTACTCCATCGGGTAGATTCGTCATTGTCCGTTCCTCCAACCTCATTACTCCTTGATGCATGGCTTCCAACCTCATTCCGCCGATGCATGTGACCCCTTTGTGGTAGGTAGGAGAGGCGTTAGAGGAATGGGCTTATAGTAGAAATCCTCACAGTCAAGGGGCTCGACAGATGAGCTGCCTCTGGGCAGTACGATAGGGAAGGAGACTTGAGGTGAAGCCACCTCGCCCACCTTCTGCCTAGCGGCGGGCGAGCAGGCGCCCTCGCCTTTGCTCATTGGGCGCCATGTGGGCGCAGACTGCCGGCGGGCGTCTTCGCCGCTTCGTCCGTCAAAGCCGCCACGTGGGGCCGGGCGGCGCGCAAGTGCGTCCTCGCCACTGCCGCCGGACGCCACGTGGGCTGCACGGCGGCAATGGGCGTGCTTTCGCCACCCGCATGCCGAGCCGCCACGTGCCGGGCGCCGGCGAAAGGCGTCCTCGCCCACTGCTCGCCGGACGCCACGTGGGTCGGTTTTATCGTCGGAGAGGGTACCCCAACAGAAGTACGCTAATTGGTAGCTCAGAACTCTGACACGAGGATGACACGAGAACAATTGGTTCGGGGCTTTAGTGTCTGGTGGAAGAAGATGACCGGCTGAGGAGGCTGGCGCATGGGCCTGACCAGGAATAAGGCCCCACATGGCAGAGAATGAAATGGGGAAGCAAAGCAAAATTCAAGTCTAGTCTACAGGCTGAGCAGGTTAGGGTATTAATGGTTCGGTTTTGCATCACATCAGAATTTATGAGAATTTTTCTGTGCAATGGTTTGTCAGTTATCTACTTACTGTATAAATTTCAGATAAAATTACTGTTCAAATATTTTATTAAAATTCTGACAATCTGCTCTGCACAGTTTTCAGATTTCTAGTTTTGATTTATCATACAATCTAAATATTTTGTAAACTTTTTGAAAATTTGTTTTTCAAGTGTATTTGAGCTAAGGATTCTTATGTAAAATTTTCAGCTCAAAATATTGCTCCAGGAATTTATAAAAATTCTGATATTCAGAGTACTAGTTTTTAATTCTCTATTTTTGAATTTTTAAATATTCCAAAATAATTTATTAATTTCTGAAATTTTTACTGTATGTGCATTAATGACTCCAGGAGATAATATAAAATTTTCAGCTGGAGATAACTCATCATTATTTTTATTTAATTCTGACAAAGCTACTGTTCTTAGTCTTAGTGCAATAAATGACTTTGGATTTTATGCATAAATGTTGGACAAGACATTTAAAATTTAAAACTAAGGTTCTAGGTTATTCTCAAGATTATCCATGATTTTGAAATTTTATTTACTTTAGATTTCATTCTTGTTATTCTTTTATTTTTTATTACACTTTTCCAATGAAGCAAAAAATCAAAAAAAATCCAGAAAATTCAGAAAATGCAGGAAAGGCATCAATAATTATAATTTAATTCTTAATTTTAATTTCTTACTTTATTTTTAATTTTCAGGATATTACACGTTAAGTTTTGACTCTGATTATCCAGCACATCGTTACCGCTACCTTATAACTGATGATCAGTTGTTTGGACCAGTTTTGGATCCCCAAGGAGGGACCGTGATATTGGATTTGACGGGATCAACTGTGAAGCATCTCGAGATTTAGAAAAGAACATCTCTGCATCAATATCAGGACAGATGAGAAAGGACAAAGAAGACCTATATGTCCAGTCAGAATGTTCAGTAAGCTATACTTACCACAGAGGCTGCTCGTTGATGGGAAGCATGGATATGCAAACATCAAGTAGGGATTTGGTTTGTACTGTTCATGGGGATGCCAAGTTCCACAATTTGTCTTGGAACACTACTGGAGGTGGCATTTCTCTTACTAAATTTGGGAACAAGTATTTTTCTGGGGCCAAACAAGAAGACTCCACCGCGGGGAGACGAGTTCAATTGGTAGCCAACGCTGGGAGGATGGTTGGCTGCGGACAAGTGGCACATGGAGGTTGCCTGGAAGTAGGGGTGGAAAACGAGCCAGTTGAACTTTTTTCCGAGCTTTCTTCGACACTGATTTATTCTTATTTATTATAGTCTCCTGTATTGTTTGAGACCTAACTTTGAACCGAGCTTAATGAGCCGAGCCGAAGTTGACCCTTGTTCTAAATTAACTAATTTTTATTTTAAAAGAAAAATGAATGAAATCGGAGCAATTTTGAAATGAGCCACCGAGTCAGCTCAACGAGCTTTTTTTTCCAGCCCTACCTGAAAGTGACAGTAAGGGGAAAAGACTGCCCTGTGAGAGAAGAGCATCACTGTCGCAGCCACTGCTCTGTGGTTCGAAAAAGAGACTGTAATTGGGGCCAATCTTCAGTCAGACTTCCGAGTGGGCCGTGGATCAAAAATGTCAGTCAGCGCTAACCTAAACAGCGGAAATCTAGGTCAGGTCTGCGTCAAGGCCAGCACGTCAGACCATGTTGAAATAGCTCTGATAGCGGCTGTCTCGTTGATCCAGTTCTTGCTCAGGAGAAGATCGGCGTCAGTTGACAAAGGCAAGCAACAGTTTGGCACCGATTTTGACAAGTAAATAGACAGGAAGAGAAGGCGACCACAGACCATAGCATGGTGTAGATGTTCAGTGGCACCAAGAGTAGCTACCACTTGGTTAGCTTATGGTGCCTGCCAAACTAGGAATTCACATTGTACAGAAATATTGTATTTGAGAGTTCTCTGATGCAAGATACGCAAGAGGGCTTCTGGTTTCTGAGGATTGAATCGATCGAACACAGTTTTGACATAGCATAATGTTTGTTGTTAGAGTTGAGGCACTAACCACCTGCTGCCAAGCTTTTAGTATTGTTAGCATCATAATTTAGAAATGTACAACCGATTTGTAAGGGTAAGTTAAAATTATATTTCTAGCCAATATCGGTTCAAATAAAGAATTTTATCTTCAAGAGATAGAGACCGATAAGATTCATGGTTTGTGATGGATTGGAGAAAGATACAATCAGCTTGCACTCTATAAAAGGGAAATATGAGGTGAGCTGAAAAGGAATACAACAATCAACAATTCACATATACTTTTATTTACTTTCTGTCGACTAGGTGTAGCTTTTAGACTAAAAATCTCTCTTCATAATTCGTTTTTTATTAATAAAGTTGTGCATCGCTGATTTTGATCATCATCAATTACGCTAGTTATCTCAGGTTAGTTTTTATACTAATCTTGTTGCGGATCGTCTTTTTCGGGAAAAAACAGATCTTTATTATCTGATTGGCTTCAATAGCTGTTTAGATCCATCTTGCCAATTATATTATCAAATCTGCTGTGAGCATTTATTTTCGATCAATCTTGTTGGTTGCAGGATCATAACGGCTGGCACCCTCGAACAAAACTTAAATCCGGTGTTTGCGTGTGTTGAGGCTGATTATTTCTTTTTCTATGCCAATAACTATCCATTCTGAAAAGCTGTCATTTTCGCACAACCGCAGGTTACAATTTTTTGACTGTTCATTTTGTTATGTATCTGGAAATTATAAGCTTTTAATGTTTTGAGAATTTTTTTGCCACGAATATGACTACATTATTTTCTCACGGCCAAACTTAAATGCTCACGAAAAATATGGCACCTTTGGAATGGAGTACCGAAGTACCATTTTTTACCTATTGACTTAAATCTTTTATAAGGCAAAGATGAAAGACAAGCTCAAATGCTCCCTTGCCCGGTTGCCCTTCTATATATTAGTATATTGTAGATGAAATTGTCCATGGGAGGTTTAACCAAGCATTTTGCTACCGTACTGTGCCATTTCATTCTTCCAATCTCTTTCAGCCATCTGATGACCAATTTCACACCTGAGACCGGGTGTCGTTGAGCCTCTTCCAGCTGCCTGATCAACAACTCGGCACTAGATAATCCATTGCCTACAATTACAAACAATCAATAATTCGGTAGGTCACTAGGTCTTGTTTGTTTAGGCTTTTTTGCCGACTTAAAAAGTTAACAGAGAAGCTTAAACAAATGGGTAGTTTTTTATCTAGATTTTTTTAAAAAGATATAAGTCTTCATATAATTAAAAGCCAAAAACCATTGTTGAGAGGTTTTTATTTGGTTTATTGATGATTGGTTTTAGACTAATATATAAAAACCGATAGTTTTAAAGTTGTTTAAGCCTAAAAATTGATTTTAAGTTATAAACCAAAATTCTAACCTAAACAAAGAGGGTTTTACACATCAAAGACGCTATCATCATCAGAGTCGGCGTTTCAGGCAAGGCAGCACCATAGCATAGGCTAGATGATATACTGCAGTAGAAATCTCATAAAAGACATTGTGTCAACACTCGTCGTAACATGGTACATGCTACAATTCCACACAATACGGTACATGTTCAGGTTTTCCAAGTCATGCACCCAACCAAATGTTGATGTTTCTGCATCTACAGGAGTATAAACCCATCAAGCACGAGGAGAATCTTGAGATTGTTCGCGAGCTGGAGACTGGAGGAAGCCTGGAGGTTGTTTGGCTTGTGTCCATCGGGGTTAGCTATTGAGCTTAATGAGTTATTATTATTTTCATTTAAAATTGATATAGTTTAGTATAAAATTATTTTATTTACCATTTAAACGGTTGTTTAAAATTCGATCTAACAAAACAAATATTTTTTTTGAATTTTTTAATTTAACTGGTTTACTAACCGGTATTATATATCGTACCGGCTTGATATGGTTGATAATCGTGATATTCGAACGATTATCGACGATATTGCGAACCCTGCCTTCTTCTCATGCTTTTTGATTAGTAAGGATGCGCTTGGTTGAGTGAATGAGAATGAATAGGATGGGATGGTACAAGATGGATAAAATTATCTTGGATAAGATGGTACAGGAAGTGTGTTTGGTTATCTGAATGGGATGGTACAAGATTTTGTTTGGTTGCTTGAATGGAATGGTACGGGACGATATGAGATGATGTTTGGTAGGAGGGATTTGTTTTAGACAATCTCATTCTGAACAAATGAGCTACGCCTTGAGCACCAGAAAATATTCTATGCGCATTTGTCTAGGGATTTGTTGTTTGGATTCTATGCGCCTTGGACAATCTCATTTTCAGATCAGATATCTCAGTGCCTTGAGCAGGCAAATTCTGCGATTCTATGGTGCAGAAACATCAGCTATGACTTTGAGAAAGTCTTGGAAAACTCAGAAAGGGCATTGCCATTTTCAGTAAGGTGATCAATGGAATGTACATCCTAAGATGGGACATTCCTAACAGAGAGTTTATTGATAATCTCAGGATAGTTCATTAAAATATGCCTAACTTAGTTCCATAAAAAATATCTGATGTAGCATATTTCCATAAGAGTGCACAAAGCAACCAAACCATTTGCACCCATTTTTAGAGTTAGAATGTAGCACAAGGCCACACTGTATGGATAACCACACCAACAGAGTAAACAAAGGGTAGAAAAGTATAAGCTACATCATTCTTCCATGAGGTCTCCTTCTTGACAGCGGTTATTACAATGTACCAAAAGTGCAATATTCCAAGTCAAATGTGACAAATGATAGCCATAGCCTACTTGCATTCATCTGTAGAGAAGAAGCAAAAGTTTGCCAGACACGATCTCCTTGATGGCCTTGTTTATAGCTTTGATGTTGTCCCTCAATATTTTCCACTATGCACATGTACGAAAACAAGTGAGCTGTTTATAGGAAAGAAATGAAAACTTATTGCTGCATACCAAAGTGAGATCACAATAGTTGCTAGCATGATACTAATAGTACTTTTGGGCTTCGAACAACAATTAATGAAGACAATCATGCAGATATGCAAATTTAACAGATTAAGATACTTTTGATCATGCTCCCGGAATAGATAGCATAAGAGATGGATATTAAAATTAAATTATTCAGCATTGAACTAGTAATTAAGCAATTTAGGCTTCATGTTGACATGCATTGCCGATGCATGGGTTGCATCAAGATGCTTGAAGTTTTTTCATAGGAGTGCAAACTTTAGTAGCAAATGTTGATACTGGGATTGTCACAGTGGTTGGGAAGGTGAATCCAACAAAGCTTTTCCACTGGCTGAAGAGGAAGACAAAGAATGATAGCACATAGATCAAAGCACATGAAAATAGTCAAATAGAAGTTGAAAAGGTATTGGACTAAAAATGCAGTATCATGCCCAATATTTAGCTCAGTACATTTTATAGAAGACAAGAAATTATGTCTGTCAGGCTGCCACATTAATAACAAATTGGGGGGGGGGGGGGGGGGATCTTACAGGGTGAAAGTTGAGTGAATTTACAGAGAAAATTGTCGGTACTCTTCTTTCTATTGAACCCACCTTTAAACAAAAGCAAGGGGTCAGTCACATGGAAATAAACATTTTATCTGAAAGTCACATGGAAATGATGATAAAAGAAAATTTGTCGGGTATCGACAATTTCATCCAAGATAATTAAGTCAAAATATCATTCACAGATGTTGAACAAGATCAACAATGAATAAGGTACCAGCAAAGCATAGATTGGTCAGGCAATACTATAAAATTATAAAGATTTATAGTTGAGAATAATTGCTTAAAAACCCAGATGGCTTTGACCATCTGTCCTGTAGCATGATTTTATATTCAGAATTTTGGATTGGCTTCAACTGATACATGCCAAGATCTCTTCTAGACTTCTAGTAATGGACTTGTATCCAAGCATAGCCAGTTTCAAGGTGTGGTTAAGGGTAAACTTCATTCTCTTTTGGAATTGGAAAGATGTGCATCACTGATGTTTATATTTGATTAACATTTCTGGCAACTGAAAGTTTGGGAACACAACACTGATGACACTGAAACTGATGTCGGGCCACTATCCCCAAGCTTGTACCTAAAGCTGATTTGAGTAAAACAATAGGTTGTACTGTTAGAGATATATTCTTTCCCTATTGTACGGCTGAATATCAGCCTTTTATTTCTCTGTTGATAGCTTACCATATCTGTTGTAGCTAAACATGGTTAGTTGTAATCTGTTGTAACTTACTATACTTATCCCTAGAGGATGATTATAAAGTTATGCGCCAGCCATCTCAGGTTGTGTGGCTTTTCCCCATTCTGTTCTCTTCTACATGGTATCAGTTGCCTAGGTTTTTCTTTAGGCGCTTCTCCGCCCGGTGCCGCCTCCCCTTCCGCTGCCTCCCATGTCGACTTCCTCTGAGTCCTCTGCTGCAGTGATCTCTTCCTCTACCGGTGCTGTCGCCCTATCTTCTTCTCGGGCTTCTCTACAGGTCCACCTTGATCTCGCCGCCAGCAACTTCACCAAGTGGGACATCTTCCTCCGCGCTTTACTTGGGTGCCATGGACTTCTCCACCACATCGACGGCACCACCAATCCTCTCCCCAACGACGCCACCTGGGTCTCCGACGACTACGCTGTTCTCTCCGTCATGTACGGCTCCATCTCCCCTGAAGTGCTTGACATCATTCTTGACAAGCAGCAGAATGCTCGCGAACTCTGGCTTGCCGCCGACACCCTGTTTTGCGGCAACAAGGAGAGTCGCGCCATCGTTCTCCTCAACGAATTTCATGGTCTTCAACAAGGTGACCTCTCCGTCACCGCTTACTGCAAGGAGCCAAAGCGGTTGGCCGATGCTCTTCGTGACGCCGACACGCCCATCGACGATCGTCTGCTGGTGCTGAACGTTCTTCGCGGCCTCAACAAGTCCATGTCTCATGCGGCCACTATTGTCGCCATGACCACACCTCTGCCCAACTTCATCGCCACCAGATCCGAGCTTCTGAAGGAAGAGACGTGCCTTGGTGCTGCTGCTAAAGCCGAAGCCACCAGCGCTCTCCTCACCACCACCAACAAGACTTCCTCCTGCTCCGGGACGAATTGTCGCGACAATTACAGTGGTGATGGTGCATCGCCCCACAAGCCGAAGAAGAACTGGAAGAAAAAGGGTGGCGGCGGCGGATTCTCTTCCACATACCGCCCGCCCTTCCCCTCTGGACCATGGATCTGCTACAACCCCAACCCTAGGCAGTGGGCGCCTGGGCAGTGGGCGCCTCCCTCCGGTGTCCCCTTGTGCCACCTCCAGGCCGTGGCGCACCGGGCATCCTCGGTCCACGTCCCCCTCAAGCCTTCGTCACTGCGGCAGCTCCTTCATTCCAGCCCCAGCCGTCTACATCCACGCCTGCCTCCTGGGATAGTGCTAGCCTCATTTTGGCGCTGCACAATTTTCAACTTGATGGTTCTGGTGGTTGGGTAATGGACTCCGGTGCATCTACCCACATGACTCCGGATGATGGTAATTTGCACTGTCCTTCTCCTGTTTCTTCTCCATCTCATGTCACTGTTGGTAATGGCTCCGCCATTCCCATTCATCATGCTGGTTCCTGTTCTATTCGCTCCCAGTCAGGACCTTCCTTTCAATTAAACCGTGTTCTTCATGTTCCTTCTTTGATTCGCAATCTGCTCTCTGTTCGCCAATTTACTCGTGATAATGCCTGTTCTATTGAGTTTGACCCTTTCGGTTTTTCTATAAAGGACCTGCATACGAAGGCAACTCTCCATCGCTGCAATAGCCGTGGAGATCTCTACATCTTTCCTGCCGTACCAGCCAGCACCACCGCCAATTCTGCTTTCCTTGCTGTCTCTCCAGAAGTGTGGCATCGCCGTCTCGGTCATCCTGGACGTGACTCCACCAATCAAATTCGTCGTCTTAGTGACACCAAAATAAAACTGTGTCGTTCGTTATGTCATGCATGTCAACTTGGCAAAAGCGTTCGTTTACCTTTTGATTCTTCTCGTAGTTTGTCTAGCAAACCATTCCAATTAATCCATTGTGATTTGTGGACATCTCCCATTGAGAGCCTGTCCGGCTGTCAATATTACCTGGTTTTAGTAGATGATTTCTCTCATTTTTATTGGACTTTTCCGCTCCACCATAAATCTGATGTTCTGAATAAACTGCACACCTTCTTTGCCTTTGTTCAGACTCAATTTGATGTTCCTATTCGTGCTATTCAAACTGATAATGGCAAAGAATTTGTCAACTCTGCCGCTCTTGCCTTCTTGGACAGCACGGGCGTCCTTCTTCGCTGTTCTTGTCCCTACACATCCCCTCAAAACGGCAAGGCTGAGCGCGCTCTCCGAACCATTAACGATGTTGTGCGCACCCTTCTTCTTCAGGCACAACTTCCACCTCGTTTTTGGGCCGAAGCTTTAGTCACCGCAACTTACTTGCTTAACCGGCGTCCTAGTACTTCTCTGTCTCATAAGACTCCATTCCAAGCCCTACATAACATAGCTCCGTCATATGACCACCTTCGTGTTTTCGGTTGTCTTTGTTTCCCCAACACCACAGCTACTACCGCACATAAACTTCAGCCGCGATCCATTCCTTGTGTGTTTCTCGGGTACCCTCCCAACCACAAAGGCTACGGTGCTATGATCCAAAGGGCCGTCGCATCATTATCTCCCGCCACGTCATCTTCGACGAGTCGACATTTCCCTTTGTCTCTCTCACCTCGTCTCCGAGTACTTCGGCGAGAGATCTTGTGTTTTTACAGGATGATGATGATCTGCCTTGGCGCACTCTGCCACCAAACCCGCCGGTCCGCGCGTTTTACTCTCGGCGTCCACCTGCTGCAGCACCACAGCCGACTTCTGCCCCTCCACCAGCGCAGCCCTCTACTCAACTGGCTCGCCCGGGCATTGGTCCTCACCCCATGAGGACGCGGGCAAAGGATGGGATTCTGGCTCCGGTCCATCGCTACGGATTTACTGCTTCGACGCCCGCACCTGTTGTTGATGCTACCATGCCGGCTGCCTCCCCTATTCCGAAGTCCTATCCAACTGCCTTGAAGGATCCTCAGTGGCGGCAGGCCATGGCCATGGAATTTAAGGCACTTGTTGATAACGGCACGTGGGTTCTTACTCCTCGGCCTCCAGGTGCTAACATTGTCTCCGGCAAATGGGTTTTCAAGCACAAGTTTCACTCTGATGGTACTCTTGCTCACCATAAAGCCCGTTGGGTTGTCCGTGGATATTCTCAACAGCCTGGTATCGATTATGATGAGACCTTCAGTCCCGTTGTCAAGCCTGTCACTATTCGCATCATTCTCAGTATTGCTGTTTGTCGGGGCTGGTCTATTCGGCAATTGGATGTGAAGAATGCTTTTCTCCACGGAGATCTCCATGAGACCGTCTACTGTGAGCAGCCCTCAGGATTTGTTGATCCCAGCCATCCTCATCATGTGTGCAAGCTCATCAAGTCCCTCTATGGACTTAAACAGGCTCCGCGGGCTTGGTACCAACGCTTTTCTACCTACCTCACCAGTTTGGGTTTCACCGCTGCGGCCTCAGACACCTCACTATTCATTTTGCGCTTTGGTGATCAGCTTGCCTATATTTTGCTCTATGTCGACGATATTATTATCACTGCTTCCACTGATGCTCTCCTCCAGCGGCTGACTGCTTCCCTCAACTCTGAGTTTGCGATGACTGACCTCGGTGATCTCTAATACTTTCTTGGCATCTCCGTCTCCCGTTCAGCCACCGGTTTGTTCTTGTCTCAGCGGCAGTATGCTCTGGACCTTCTCCGTCGTGCCGACATGAGTGACTGTCATTCCACCATCACTCTTGTTGATACTCAGTTCAAGCTCTCCGCCTCTGACGGTGCTCCGGTTTCTGACCCTTCGGACTATCGCAGTATCACTGGGGCTCTTCAGTACCTCACCTTGTCTCGGCCAGACATTTAGTACCCTGTTCAGCAGGCCTGCTTACATATGCATGATCCAAGAGAGCCTCATCTTGCCCTTGTGAAGCGTATTCTGCGATACATTAAGGGCACCATCGACGATGGTTTGCATCTCCATGCATCCCCCTCCTCTGATTTGATAGCTTATTCGGATGCTGATTGGGCCGGCTGTCCTGATTCTCGGCGTTCCACCTCCGGTTTCTGTGTTTACCTCGGCGATAATCTCGTCTCTTGGTCCTCCAAGAGACAGACTCATCTATCTCCGCTCGATCTTTGGCCGAGTATCGTGTTGTGGCTCATGTTGTTCTTTGAAAGTCTTTGGATCCGCCAACTCCTTCAAGAACTTCATCTTCCTCCTCACAAGGCCACCGTCGTCTATTGTGACAACGTCAGCACTGTCTACATGTCGGCTAATCCTGTTCAGCACAAGCGCACCAAACACATTGAGATTGACATCCATTTTGTGCGTGAGAAGGTCTCCCTCGGTCAAGTTCGTGTACTACATGTTCCTTCTACATTACAATTTGCAGACATTATGACCAAGAGCCTCCCATTCAAGCTGTTCCTGGATTTTAAGTCCAGTCTTAGCGTTCGCCAATCTCCCGCTGCGACTGCGGGGGGGTGTTAGAGATATATTCTTTCCCTATTGTACGGCTGAATATCAGCCTTCTATTTCTCTGTTGATAGCTTACCATATCTGTTGTAGCTAAACATGGTTAGTTGTAATCTGTTGTAACTTACTATACTTATCCCTAGAGGATGATTATAAAGTTATGCGCTAGCCATCTCAGGCTGTGTGGCTTTTCCCCATTCTGTTCTCTTCTACATGTACTATGTAAAAATCTGATAAATCTACATGACCAAACATTGGATTTGAACATTTGACTATTATTAACAGTTAATTCTGTTTTATTAGCTAGCAAGTTAACAAAACCTTTCTAAGACGTTTTCATGTATCCCTGAAGACTACGTGCCCATTTTGGTTTGATTTATCAAGAAACTATGGA
Source organism: Guadua angustifolia (assembly GCA_036346375.1). Lineage (NCBI taxonomy): Eukaryota > Viridiplantae > Streptophyta > Magnoliopsida > Poales > Poaceae > Guadua > Guadua angustifolia. Next base: position 10,375,978 of record CM070522.1, read on the forward strand.
TGTAAATTTGAGGGAATAGAAAGCATACCAGTACTTCAGATCAAGAGGGTGCCATCTACAGGTACAAAATGAAGATATGAAATACTAAGAACAAGAACTATTGCCAAATCTAAGAAAAATCAATGAGGTCAACACTCTAACCTTATAGGTTTTCCCTAGTGATGTACCTAATTACCCAAACCAATTTGTTTGAAATACTAAGTTTGTTGAATGCTCGGACAAGTGCAACATTCTCACACAAATAAGCATAGTAGTAGGCTAAATGTGCTTCATCAAATACAGGGAGATCCATCATATTGTCCCAAAGATCTTCTAGAACATTGATATCTGAAATATTGGCCTTCTCAATAGCTTGAGCGAGTCTATCAATACCAGTGGTCATGACATAAAGCATGTCATTATCAATGGATATCTTGGCCCTCTTTTTTGGTTGTTTATTTACCGAGGAGTCACCTCCACCATACCCTGATGTTGTCATATCTTCCGCACCCATATGTTCATCGGTTTGGGCTTCTTCTACTTCAATCACATTTATAGCCAGAGAGTCATTTGCTTCCTTAGCATATTGTCCTGTAGCCGTGCTATTTCCAAATATAGTGGCCATCTCGCGATAATACTCAAGGGGAGTATTCAAGAAACCAGCATCCTTGGGGTGGCCTTGTCATTGTTAGAGAAGTAATTATTCTCAAGCAACAACAATCTCTAGTAGAAATATGGTTATTGCAACTAGGAAGCAAATTACCTTAATATGACCAGTGTAATGCTCATGCTCAAGTCTGATAGTGAAGGTACCCTTATCCCAAAGAGCACCACTTAAGTTTTTCAGTTTGTTTATCTTTACCCAAATCTTTTTCCACTTCCTGAGGTGGTTACTAACTTGAATACGACTCACATGAACCTTCATATACTCATTCAATTCCTTAGCACAACTATTGAGATGAGATTGCTTAAAGCCTGTAAATGTTCTTGTACCACTAGCTACTAGATTAGATAAGTAGGTTAGCACAAATGCAGATATTGCATTTGTCTAAACAACCCTAGCACCACCACACATACTGTTACCCCCATACTATCCCCATGATGATCGAAGTCCATTACCTACAATAATAAGTAGAAAATAGAAATAATAAATTACAGAACAGGGTAAGTGAGAAAATTCAAAGTTACCATATATTCTAGTCTGAGGATTGATAATTACAGAACAAGACATTGCAAAATTCCCATGTAACATGGTAAGTAGTAAGTCCTGAGTCAACCACTGTATATCTCAAAAGCCATATTGAGCCCTTACATTTCAACTGTAGACACAAAAGCATCACAAAATGAGAAAAATACATTGGCTTTGCAGCAACCAGATCATAAAACGCTGTGAACCAAGTCCAAAAGAAGGTAGTAATGATATCAGAATATGCGAAGAACACAACACGGCAACAAAGAAGCTTAAAATTACATCAATATGTGTGCTAATATGGCTACTATTGCAAGGCATCCATATGCAGTTTTCCATGTCTGATCATCAAATATTTACAAGAGTAGCACAAGGCAAAGAAGAACTACAATTAGATTCTAGAACATAGGATACAAACTCTATGAACATATTGAAAAAGTCCATATAGGATAAAGGTTCACATCAAAATGAGACTACACAGTTCACATGAAAATAGAATATAAGGTTTACATGAAAATGAGAATACAAGGTTCACATGATTAATGGCCTAGGTAGTTTTGACGGTTCTCCCACATCTCATCGGCAAGACTCTGCCTCTTGTCAACCATGGCTCTATGGTCTTTTGCTTGCTCTCTTGCTGATCTAGGTGTCCAGGAATCCTTTGATAAAATAAACTGGTCAGTCCCTTGAGAAAGAACTCAATTATGAAGGATGCAACAAACAAGGACAACATCAACTTGAGTTGAGAAGGGGAACAATAGAGTGGCATCATCAAGGACTTTGAATCTCCTCTTGAGTGATCCAAAGGCACGCTCTAGGCCTACTCACAGGGAGGAGTGCCTAAGATTGAACAATTCCTTCCCATCTTACACTGGATTATTCCTCCACTCATTCTAATGGTACCTAACACCCTGAAAAAGTGGCATGAACCCAGGTTTGGCTCCATATCCAGCGTCAACTAGGTAGAATTTCCTAAAATAGAGGAACACATTAATGACATTGGTTTCTAACAATTTGATATGAACATATACTGCTGACAATGATTCTATTTACCTTCAGGGAAACGTAAGCCATTCTCACGCTCTATCGCATTTGCTAAAATTGTAGTGTCATGAGCTGTCCCCTCCCAACCAGCCAGCATATATGTAAATCGAAGCTCAAAATCTACGGCTGCCATCACATTTTGAGTAAGAAATGATTTCCTACCACGAAATGCTTCTTCCATAGATTTACTAACAGAAGCTCTTATATGTGTCCCATCAATGACTCCAATACAATCCTTTTTGTTCAAATAAATTGGCAAAAAAATTAGTAACAACAAAATTTTAGCCACAAAAAAATTAGTACCATACTTGTTAGCTATCATACCTTAAAATATGGATTCTATCTTGGGTTTCCTGCAATTTTAGTTGGTGTCTCCAATGAAGGTGGCCTAATAAGATTATTTTGTAGCTCGCCTACGGCATGGAGAACATGTCCAAAATATTGGCTAACTGTTTTACCTGATCTACTAAAGTTGGTACCAACTATCATATTCCTTAAATTATGTCCAACTGTGTTCAAGAACATAGCAATTTGCTCCTCAACATATACATGTATAGTGTCATGGAGCAAAGAGCGTTCTCTCAATACTTGATATAACCTAAAGAATCGAAGGAGCTCTCTGAAGTCTTATCGTTGCAATACAAGTTGTATCATTTTTCCAAATTTTATTATTTAGATAATCAATTCTATTCTTGTCACTTTGCCCGATTAGACCATATGTAATGCATTGTCTCCTATTGTGTATCCAACATTGCACATACAACATCATCATGCAAGCAACCATATATGCAGTAGCAACACTAATCAACATCTTCCTCTGTTTAAGCTTCCTCTTGTCCATCTAAAATTAAAGTAATAATCACCACAACATCAGCCTAACAAAACTATGTAGAAAACCTAACAAGCAACGAAAAGGTTAAATATGGTTTGAAAATGCATAAGAGGAATAACTTGTAATTGGCTATTGTTGCTGGAGAAGACCGGTAAAAACACCTCCACTAGAATACTACCCCAAATATAGATGGCAAAGTTCATTAGCGTCGTTGATTTGAGCCAAGCCGAGCTCGAGCTCGCTCGATAACGGCAGGCTCGGCTCAAAAAACTTTTCGTTTTAGTCCTTTTGAAAATTACAAATAGGTCCTTCGTGATTTTTGAGAGAAAAATTTTTCCTCTCGATTAGCGTTTAGGTCCTTAATGCGCCATTTTCTGAAAAGAGCCTCCGTTAAATTCAAATCGCGAACAAGCCCTTTTCTAATTTTTAAGGATAGCGAATGGGTCCAAAAACGTAACATTCAGATCCTTGCTATTTACGTCTAGGTCCTTTCTCCGTTTTTCTCAGGAAAAATTGTTTTTATCATTACAAATATGTGTGCAGCTCTATCTTTAGACTTTTTTTCCACCTCGATTTTCCATCTCGATCTCTAATATTTTTTTAAGCATGTGTTATTGCTCCGTGAACGCGTAGAGTGTTAATCTTGACAAAAGAAGGTTGTCATCTCTAATAATTTTTCGCCCTTTTCCCTCTAGACTTTTTCCCCACCTCGATTTTCTAGCTCGGTCTCCAATATTTTCCAAATAATTCGTCGAAAGAGATATTTCTACAGCTCTATCTCTCTACTTTTTTCCTCGCTTCGCTCATTATTTCAACGATTTAAAAAATAAAACGCCGCCGAAAAAAGAAATCCATACGAAAAAACGACACGCGCGGCGTGTTACGACGCGAATCTCTAATATTTTTTAAAGCATGTCCTTTCTCCGTTTTCCCGGAAAAAAAATGTTTTCGTCACCAGAAATATTTGTGCAGCTCTATCTCTAGACTTTTTTCTCAACTCGATTTCCCATCTCGATCTCTGATATTTTTAAAAACATGTATTATTACTCATGAACGTCGATCTCGATATTTTTTAGAACATGTATTATTACTCCGTGAACGTGTAGAGTGTTAGGCTCGACAAAAGAAGGTTGTCAGCTCTAATAATTTTTCGCCCTTTTCCCTCTAGACTTTTTCCCCGCCGCGGTTTTCCAGCTCGGCCTCCAATATTTTCCAAACAATTCGTCGAGAGAGATATTTCTACAACTCTATCTCTCTATTTTTTCCCTATTTCGACGATTTAAAAAATAAAACGCCGCCGAGAAAAAAAAATTCCTCTGAACGAAAGCGACCTTGCGGCATGTTACGCCCATGAAGTTTTTAATATTTTTAAAAACATGTATTGTTACTCGGCAAACGCGTAGAGTATTAAGCTCGACAAAATGAAGGTTGACATCTCTAATAATTTTTCACCCTTTTCCCTCTAGATTTTTTCCCCGCCGCGGTTTTCCAGCTCGGTCTCCAATATTTTCCAAATAATTCGTCGAAAGAGATATTTCTACAACTCTATCTCTCTATTTTTCCCCCGTTTCGCTCGTTATTTCGACGATTTAAAAAATTAAACTCTGCTGAAAAAATATTTTTTTCTTCGAAAAAACGACACGCGCGACGTGTTACGCCGCGGAAAATTTCCTAGTAACTTCCTATTTGATGCACACATTCCAACAACCTAACCAAAATTGTTTATTACTTTGGATGTATATGTTTGAATTGTAAATGTAAATGGAGAGTGCCTCCGAGTAGGTAATCAATAAACAAGATAAACTGAATGCTTTTCAATTTACAACAGGAAAATGTGAAGAGGCAATCATTGAATGCTTTTCAATCCTTAGATGTTAACAGTGCATTTCAATTCCTTAGATGTGAACAGTATTTGTTGGATGCTTCCTTAGTGACCATTAACAACTGAACAGACAAATAATTGTGACCGTGGAGATTGTAGCGCGTATGCAGATTGGGGCTAGGATGGGATTATTTTGTGCTTTATAGGATATAAGATTTCTACATCCTATTGTAGATACGAGAAGCCTAGAATAGAAGGGATCATGCATCTCTAAAGATCTTGTAGTATCATTTTCAATCCTTTAATTTTTTGCTTAATTTTTGTGCTCTGATACATTTGCCATGCTGCATATCAGAAATTACAAACTACCCTGTTGTGTATTGTTCTTCTGTTGTCTTCATAAGTATTTGTTCTTGTTGTAGAATTTTTACAATACAAAACAGGCTAATTTTGGCTGACTTGCAAGTTGTAACAAATAGCAGGAAAAAGTTAAATGTTCTTATTTCACCTTTTTTGAAATAGTCTCGTAAAATAGCAATGAAAAGAAAAATCAGCCTAAATATGCCATAAGCCCAATATTAAGACTATTCACCCAGGGTTCAGGATCAAACACCTTGCTGAGATTTTTCATTTTCTAGCCCCACCAATTACCACTAGTTTGTCAAATTGAGATAACTTACAACTTAAGGCCCACGTTTTTTTTGAGACATGATTTAGAGGTGTTTCCTTTGCTTTTTTTTTTTGGCTAGCTTGCTATGTTACTTCAGTTGAATTAAAGGAGCACATATACAAGACACAAGCAAGATAAGGACATAAGCAACTACACCAATAAAATTATTAGATTCATAGTTGATTCAAACATATGTCCAATGTTCACTCAGGTTTCCAAATCATCAACCTAAATTCCACTTTAAATTCTATATTCTAAAGCAAAGCTCAAAGATGTCAAAAAAGAGTCTAATTCAGCCAACCAAACGCATAGATGAAATCAGATTCTGTACGGAACGGTTTGGTTCATACTGATACAGCAACCAAACCCACCCTAAATCTCTTGTAGGCTCGAACCCCTTCCACGTACGTCCTCGACCTGGTACTCCATGAACCTCTCTATCTGTTCCTTCCTGCACACGATAACATGGATAGATAGTAACAGTCTCGGTGTATTATCGACTTAAGACTTAACGTGAAGTCATGCAGCTACAATTAGCGAAAGTGCTTATTGTTCTGTGATAAGTGGATAAAATGAGTACATGGCATGGTTCAAGAAGGAAATAAGTCCTTTCCTAAATGTCGAAAGATGGCCAGCCTCTCAGGCGTTTGAGCCGAGCCGGCGGCTTAGCTCGAGCCGGCCGGCCAACTCGGCTAAAAAAAAAATTTGCGTTTTGGTCCTTTTACAAATTACGAATAGGTCCTTCGCGATTTTTTGTGAGGAGAAGATATTTTCCCTGAAAATCGTGTTTAGGTCCCTCGTGCGCCATTTTACGGAAAGAACCTCCCGTTAAATTAAAATCGCGAACAAGCCCTTTTCTAATTTTTCAGGATAGCGGACAGGTCCAAAAATATAACATTCAGGTCCTTACTCCTTACGTCTAGGTCCTTTCTCGTTTTTCCCGGAAAAAAAATATTTTCGTCACTAGAAATATGTGTTCAGCTCTATCTCTAGACTTTTTTCCCAACTCGATCTCTAATATTTTTTAAAACATGTATTATTACTCGGTGAACGCGTAGAGTGTTAGACTCGGCAAAAGAAGGTTGTCATCTCTAATAATTTTTCACCCTTTTTCCTCTAGACTTTTCCCCCCTGCGGTTCTCCAGCTCGGTCTCTAATATTTTCCAAATAATTCATCGAAATAGATATTTTTACAACTCTATCTCTCTTTTTTCCCCATTTCGCTCATTATTTCGACGATTTAGGAAATAAGACGCCGCCGAAAAAAAATTCCTAGTAAAAATCTATGCGTGCGGCGTGTTACGCCGCGAAAAATTTTGTGTTATTTCAACCGTTTCGCTCATTATTTTGACGATTCAAAAAATAAAAACGCCGTCGGGAAAAAAAATTTCTACGGAAAAACGTCACGCGCGGCGTGTTACGCCCATCTCGATCTCTAATATTTTTTAAAACATGTATTATTACTCGGTGAACACGTAGAGTGTTAGACTCGGTAAAAGAAGGTTGTCATCTCTAATAATTTTTCACCCTTTTTTCTCTAGACTTTTTCCCCACCGCGGTTCTCCAGCTCGGTCTTCAATATTTTCCAAATAATTCATCGAAATAGATATTTTTACAACTCTATCTCTCTATTTTTTCCCCGTTTCGCTCATTATTTCGACGATTTAGGAAATAAGACGCTTAAAAAAAAAAAAAATTTTCCTATGAAAAACGTCGTAGCATGTGCATGTTCATATGAAAAATTTTGTGTTCTTTCAGCTATTTTTCCCCCGTTTCTCTCATTATTTCGACGATTTAGGAAATAAGACACCGCCGAAAAAAAAGAAAATTTTCCTCTGGGAATCGTCTTGTGGCGTGTTACGTATGAAAAATTTTGTGTTCTTTCAGCCGTTTCGCTCATTATTTCGATGATTCAAAAAATAAAAACACTGCCGGAAAAAAAATTTCTATGAAAAAACGTCACGCGCGGCGTGTTACGCCGCGAAAAATTTACTAGTAGAAAACAATCTTGATGAGTAATACATTGATGTGGCTCATTCCGTCCCTAGCACAAATTTCAAGATTTGCTAAATAGAAGAATGCAATCACCACTGGGTATAATTATTGTGAGGTTAACCTCGAGCTAACAAATTTAAAATTACCTTTCTAAAGCTATTCACAGTGTATTGTATCTTGTCACAATATCCAAAACTGCCATATCATATGATATTATAGAAGATACAACTATCCCAATGCATGGTATCATGGATTGTTTCTTAGTCCCCACAAGATAATTAAATGCTAGATGTGTATGAGAGTATGAATTGTGGGCCACTTAGATGATTCAAGTTTCAATGTTTATGATTTCGTACCTAATTGGTATTTTTCTCAAGATACAGCTTTCTTCTCTCCCCTCTTAACTCTCTTGCCACATCATCAAAAATGCTTATGTGGCATGCATTAAATGGGTATGTTACCATGTACTGGGAATAGCCTAAGGGCATATACAATGGGTATTGATTACTGGCTCCAAAAATTACCACGTAGATAAAGAAACTGATGTGAAGGGGAGAGATGGAAAAGAGAAAAAAACATCGATGTTTTGTGAAATATCGGCTCTTGGCGTGAGGATAAAAAAAACCTTCGGCGCTAGAGTCGCGCCTTGGAGAACTCCTCCCTACGCGATCCGCTGTGTCTTTTTTTTCTTCCCCTCGATTTCTCCATCGACAACTTCCTCCTCCGGTCCCCCGACCGCGATGACTCCGGCGAGGGCTCCGCCGCCGGATCTGGCCCCACCGCGTCCGCTTCCTCGCCGTCCACCTCCGCCTCCAACTCCGCCGTTGCCAACGGCAGCTGCGAGGTGAAGCATGAGGAGTCGGACGAGGGGAGGAGCAGCGGAACCCCCAATTGGGGCCTGAAGCGGAAGCAGGTGAGCCTTGGCCTGTGTTCGGACGCAGCCAAGTGCCGCCGATCTGGGGATGGCGAGGTTTCTCCGTCGACGTTGGCGTCGCGGGCTGCCGTGGATTCCGACGAGGGAGGCGCGGTCGGCGAGGAAGAGGACAAGCGGCGCGCGGCGCGACTGATGCGAAATCGCAAGATCGTGCAGCTGTCGTGGCAGAGGAAGAAGCAGTACGTGGAAGAGCTGGAGGAGAAGGTGAAGTCGATGCACTCGGTGATAAATGACCTCAATTCGAAGATCTCCTTCGTCATGGCCGAGAACGCCACACTGCGGCAGCAACTCAGTGGTGGTGGTCGGATGTAGTGTTCCCCTTGCCTCGGTTACTTCCAGGCGTGAGATGTTCCGCGCAAAATCAAACAAAAGAGAGAAGAACAGCAAGAACAAAAAGGGGAACAACGAAGAACAGGATAGAACGAGGAGGAAAGCTTTCATGTTACTCAAGACAAATCATATTTCTCGTCTTTTCATCAATTACAATCCCCACTTATATACTTCGTCTCTTTTCCGCTTTTTACAGAGGTTTACCGCCCAATCTCCTGTCCTAACGCGCGAAAAGTAAATGACACTTTTACCAAGACCTTTTCGTAATTACTGTAGTCTCAGCTTCACGTGCCAGCTCCCTCCGATCGCTTCCAAACCAATCCTCACCATTAGTTGCCACTCGCTGAAATCGATGAACCGGTCATTTGAGCGCCGAGTCTTCCCTGTGCATCTTCTTCCTCTGAACGGTGCGTGACATCACCCCGCCCTTTAAAGCTTGCTTGTCCCCAAGCAAGGGAATCCGGAAAGCGCTGCTGAAGCACGTCCAAATCTTCCCAGGTGGCGGAGTCACTGGAAATACCCTTCCATTTAACAAGTACTTGTACTCTGGCCGAATTGCCCTTTTTAACCAATCGCCGATCCACAATGAATTCCGGTTCAGTAGCATGACTATCCAACTCAACCAACTTGGGCAACTCCAAAAAGACTGGACTGTAATTAGGGTGGAAAGGCTTCGGCTGAGAGACATGGAAGACTGGATGAAGTTGACTGGACTCGAGAAGATTCAACTTATAGGCAACTGGACCAATCTTGGCGATAATCTGAAATGGCCCAAAAAACTTGTACGCCAACTTAGGACAAGGTCTTTTAACCAGAGAGGATTGGGCGTACGGTTGCAATTTCAGCAAAACCTGTTCCCCCACTTGGAACTGATGCTCCTGCCGATGCTTATCAGCTTGACTTTTCATGCGATTCTGAGCTTCTGCTAATTGTTGCCGCACCACTTCAGTGAGCCGATGACGTTCCAACAATGCATCCTGCACCTCCTGGAATTTCCCAGGTAAGACCGGCGGTAAAGTACCATAATTTGGGTTGCAGCCATACAAGATTTTGAATGGAGAGTCACCCAACGATGTGTGAAAACTGGTATTATACCAGAACTCAGCCAATGCTAACCGCCTTCGCCATTTGCTCGGCACTGATTGAATGAAACAACGTAAATACATCTCCACACACTGGTTAACTCTTTCGCTTTGCCCATCCGTCTGGGGATGATACGCCGTGCTATATTGCAACTTAGTATCAAGGGCTGCAAACAACTCATTCCAAAATGTGCTAGTAAAAATGCGATCACGATTAGAGGTAATGGAGATTGGCATACCATGCAACCGGACCACCTGATCCAAAAACAACTGAGCCACCTTATTTGCTGTAAAGGGATGCCGTAAGCCAAGAAAATGGGCATATTTTGAAAAACGATCCACCACCACTAAAATAGCGTTGCGCCCATCAGACATGGGCAACCCTTCAATGAAATCCATGGTAAGCTCTTGCCATGCCGCGGCTGGCACCGGTAGTGGCTGTAAAAGACCCGGTGATTTGATGTGCTCACTCTTCGCATGTTGACACACTGCACATTGCTGAACAAAGTCCATCGTATCATGTTTTAAGCCTTTCTAGACAAACATCTTCTTGATCCGTTGATAAGTGGCCTGCATCCCGGAATGACCACCAATTGGGCTGGAATGAAACGCAGAGAGTAAACGAGTACGTAATGCTGAATTGGCGCCGATCCAGATGCAACCATTCTGTCGAATAATGCCCTGATGTAGACTGAAACCCTACTGATCCGGGCTAATAATGGCCAGACGAGATAACATGTGTTGGGCGTCAGCATCAGTAGCATAGGAATTCAAAACCTCCTGAATCCAAGCCGGCTGGACTTCAGATGTCGTTTGAAAAGCCATCAAATGTCCCATGCGTGACAGAGCATCAGCAACGACGTTCTCCTTGCCTTTTTTGTAGCGAATCCGAAACTGCAACCCCATAAGCCGAGCCATGGCTTTCCGTTGCATATCAGATTGCAAAGTTTGATCCTCCAAGTAGCATAAACTGCGGTGATCGGTGCGAATGATAAACTCTTGGCACTGTAAATAAGATCCCCACCGATCGACAGCCATCATAACAGCCAAAAATTCCTTTTCATATATTGACAAACTCTGATGGACTTTACCGAGAGCCTTACTGAAAAAGGCGACGGGATGATTGTTTTGAAGCAACACAGCACCAATTCCAATATCACAAGCGTCAGTCTCAATTTCAAACGGTTGATTGAAGTCTGGTAATTAGAGAACCGGCATAGAGGACATTGCTTGCTTCAAAGAAACAAACGCCTGTTCGGCCGTGGAATCCCAATGAAAGGCCCGTTTCTTCAACAAATTAGTAAGTGGTTTAGCGATGACGCCGTAATGCTGAACAAATTTTCGATAATATCCCGTAAGACCCAAGAATCCTCTTAACTCAGACACAGTGGTGGGACGTGGCCAATGGATCATTGCATGGTTCTTATTCGGGTCCGTCGCCACGCCATCAACTGAAATGATATGACCAAGATATTCCAGGCTAGTTTGGGCAAACGTGCACTTGCTACGCTTGACAAACAACTAATGGTCCTGCAACTTGCCGAGCACCAATGCCAAGTGCTGAGAATGCGACGGCAAGTCTGGACTATATATCAAGATATCGTCAATGAAAACAAGGACAAACTTGCACAAAAATGGGGCAAGGATGGAGTTCATTACACATTGGGAAGTGGCAGGTGCATTAGTGAGACCAAACGGCATTACACGAAACTGATAATGCCCCTGATGTGTTTTAAATGTCGTCTTAAACTCATCCTCTTCATGCATACGTATCTGATGATACCCGGCTCGAAGGTCAAGCTTAGGAAATACCTTTTCCCGGCCAACTCATCTAATAGCTCGTCAATAACCGGCATAGGAAATTTGTTCTTGACCGTCAAATCATTGAGTCGACGGTAATCAACACAAAAGCGCCACGAACCATCTTTCTTTTTGACCAAAAGGACCGGTGAAGCAAAAGGGCTAACACTTAGTCGAATGACACCTGCGGTCAACATCTCTGTTACTTGTTTTTCAATCTCGTCTTTATGTAAAGGCGAATACCGATAGGGTCGACAGTTGACTGGAATTGCCCCCGGCAACAATGGGATGGTATGATCATATGGCCGGTGGGGTGGCAAACCTTGAGGTTCAGCAAAAACAGCAATATATTGCTGCAAAACTTGCGTGATTTCAGTCGGAATGGAGATTATCGGTGCATCACTTGATTGCTCCACAACCGCTAAAGCCAGAATATCACCACTGGTTGTTCATTTGCCCAACTGTTCCACAGTTACCAGCTGTATCTCAGATTGCAAGGAATGTTGAATACCTTGTGAGGAAATAGTGTGGCCCTTGTGTGCAGACTGCAATGATTTAGCTTGCCAATTACATAACATGGGGCTATGCAAGCTAAGCCAGTCCATAACCAAAATCATATCAAAACTACTTAACTCCAACACCTTCAGATCAGTGTGAAAAGTGTGGCCCTGAGCCCACCACTCAAGTTGGGGTATCCATTTGTCGCAAGACAAGAACGCCCATTAGCAACTCTCACCAGATCGGTTGTGGAATCTTGAGTGGCTCAATACCAATCTGAGACAAGAAGTGCTCATTGACAAAAGCTGTGAGAGCTGCCGAGTCTATTAATACTAGCATATTCTCGATTCTTAACCAATGCTAAAACTTGAGTACCCGCATCCTCCGTTCGGCCAAAGCATGAATAGAGGCGTGAGGTAGGTCGTCCGTGTTGTTATTATCGACGCCGTTGCAAAGCATCCAAAAATTCATCCGACAATATGTTAGGGACTCCTCCACCGCTAACGCATGGACTGTACAAGCACTTTCTTTTTACAATTCAAGGCATGAGTGGGTCATATTTATCCCCACACCGATAACACGAGACCATTCATCGGCGATACTCTTTTAATTGTCGGGCTCGCCATAAGTCGCCTCGCCCAACTTTTTCCGACAGAGTATAATCATCGAGCTTAAGAGGAACAATGAGCGAGATTTCCAGACCTTACCCTCGCTGAATATTATGTTGTACCCGAGTGAAAACAATGACCCTAATCGGCGATGGCCGTGAGATGGGCACGGACTTTGCTTCGTAGCTCCGGCTTCAAACCATTAACAAAATGAGAGACAAATAAGGCTTCGTCATAATGGGGGTTGTGCATAGAAATGTCATACATCAATTCTTCAAATTGTGTTTTGTAATCTTCCACCGAACCACCTTGTTTAATATCTAACAATTCTTGCAATGATCTGCGGCGATCATCAAGACCAAATTTACATTTCCACATCAAAAATAAATTGGTTCCAATTACCCAATTCCTGCTTCACCTTATAAACTTGTAGCCACCTCGCGGCTTTGCCATCCATGTGCATAGTGGCCGTCATGACCCAAAGAGACTTGGGAATATTAAAAATGGTGAAGTAATCGATACACTTGTCTTGCCAGATACGAGGATTGGATCCATCAAAATGAGGAAACGACAACTTCGGCAGAGGAGATTTAACCCGCCATGAGCGTCACGGATTGTCCTCGATTGGTGGCGAACCCTCAGAACTTCGGAGATTGGAAGGAGGCAGGTGCACATTAGAAGACGACTACTGGAAATCATCATCGATCTCAAAACGAGGGCCTAGACCTTTGGGAGTAAACAGTGCTTTACCTTTACCATGACTCATAGCCAAATCACCTGCAGGACGATGTTCCGCCGCCAAACGATCTGCAGTGAGTCGAGCGACCGCTTGCCCCGTAACCTCCAATTGTTTGGAAAACAACTGTTGATCTTTCGGCTGTTGTTCAACCGCTTGGGCTGTTAATGTTGGCAACACCACCGAGCTCCAGATGATGCGATAGAACTTCTTCAGAGCTTCTGCAAAGAAGAACAGAGAAGCATGCAAGAACTTTGCGGACAGGAAGAAAAACGAAAACAGAGACAACACAGGAATTTGTGATGCTCAACCTGCCGCCAATGGTTGATGGAGTAATTGGTCCACATATGTCACAATGGACTAATTCAAGCAGCTTCTGTGCTCTGAATATTGTTGTTTGAGGAAAAGGAGTTCGGCTATGCTTAGCCAGAACACACCCATCACAAACTTGTTTTATGTGCGCAATCTGTGGCATTCCTTTTACTAGAGATTTTCTGGACATGATCTTCAACGCATCAAAATTTAGATGTCCAAATCTTGCATGCCACTTCCAAGCATCTTCTTCAATTTTCTTTGAGTAAACACACCGGATTTCCGAGGTCGATTTAGAACATATAACCTGTTCAAGTCCTCTTGACTTTGGCGATAAAGCTTTGGATTTGTCATACACTCGGAGATATCCTTCTTCCATGATTTGCTTTGCATCCATTTTCTTCCAATTGCCCAAGACTTATTATATTGCTTCTAAGCCTTGGTATGAAGTAAACCGATGTGAGCAACTTGTGCTCTCTGAGGAAGTTTCAAAACATCTGATTCCTCGCCTTGGATTTCAACAACAGATCCATCTCCAAATTTGACTTTACCAGAAACCCCTTCATCCAGCTCTGTGAAGTAATCTTTTATTCCAGTCATATGATTGCTTGCACCTGAGTCAAGATACCAGACAACATTATCTTGCTTGCTGTTTTCACTTTGGCTCAGCTCTGGCTTGATCTTTTCTTCATGATACATAACATCTTCTACCTCAACTGTATTGCCATTTTGTATTTCACAGACTTCTGTAGCAAGAAGTGTTGTAGCATCATTTTGATCAATGTTCTCCGCAAGATTCAACCTTTTAGGTTTCTTCTTGAAATCAGGACAATCATATTTCAAGTGTCCCAATTCCTTACACTTGTAACATCTGGCTTTATTAATATCAAAACCAGATTTCCTCCTGTGTGTGCTCTCACCTTGATCACGAGAGTCTATGCTACCACGCTCCTGATAGCGTCCGCGACCACGACCACGTGAACGTCCTCGTCCTCTTCCTCTGAATGATCCTTTATCCGAATCATCCTTGATCTTCCAATTATGCTGTGACAAAAATGCTCTTTCTTCCACCTTTTCATCCATCCTTGCAATTCTCAATTCATGAGCTTTTAAGGACCCAAGAACCTCCTCTAGAGTTTTGGTCTTTAGATCTGCAAACTCTTCAATAGTTGATGCAATTTGAATGAACCCGGTGATCTGAGCGTAATACCTTTTTCACAACATAAACTTCTTCAATCTTCTCGCCCGAGCTTGGATTTGATGACAATGGATATTACTTTCATGACAAAATCATCAATCTTGTCGACATCACTCATCCTTAAGCCTTCTAGCTCCCATCTTAAGTTACGCACATTTACTTCTTTCACCGTCTGCTCCTTGATGCAGCACCTTCAAAGCATCCTGCATCTCTTGTCTCCTTCTCTGAAAGCAATGCAAGAGATTCTTCAGAATTGCTTGATAAATTGTGCAAGTGCCATCGATCTTCGCGACATCCACTTGCTCTGGCATTGCAATTGCCTCCTGACACCTTGAGCTCGCATATAGACCTTCATCTTCAAAGCCCAGGTTGAGTAATTGGTTCTACTCAACATTGGATAGTGAAGAGAAACTGATCCGCTGCTAGCTGACGTTCTGGATACACCCGAGTCAAACAGTTCATCGGTTCCTTGTCCCGGCGAGTTCCTGCTTGTTGAAGACCCGTTTCTCGACATGATCTCAGCACGAGTCACGCACGAACGAGGCTCTGATACCAATTGTTGGCAACACCACCGAGCTCCAGATGATGCGATAGAACTTCTTCAGAGCTTCTGCAAAGAAGAACAGAGAAGCATGCAAGAACTTTGCGGACAGGAAGAAAACAGCAGAGACAACGATTAATGCATTGGACAACAATTCTTTGCTGAGTTGTATCCATCGTTCCCATCTGCGCAAAGAGGCGTTGCAGATTTTCCTGAATAACATCCAACTTCTCCTCCATTCACACCGAAACATCACCCATGGCGTCAAGGATAAAGCCCGTCTGCACGAAAGGTTTGGGCGGCGCCGTGATGACCGATTGCCAAACCAAACGAACCAGACTCGGGGATTTTACCAGGATCGATCGGAATGGATAAATCCAGCCCGAGTTCCCGAACCCTCCTCTGGAGAACTTTTATCGTTCAGCCAAGCAAATCTCTCGATCAACACAGCACCGACAGGATCGACGTGAATCTGATACCATATGTAGTGTTCCCCTTGCCTCGGTTACTTCCAGGCGTGAGATGTTCCGCACAAAATCAAACAAAAGAGAGAAGAACAACAAGAACAAAAAGGGGAACAACGAAGAACAGGATAGAACGAGGAGGAAAGCTTTCGTGTTACTCAAGACAAATCATATTTCTCGTCTTTTCATCAATTACAATCCCCACTTATATACTTCGTCTCTTTTCCGCTTTTTACAGAGGTTTACCGCCCAATCTCCTATAATAACGCGTGAAAAGTAAATGACACTTTTACCAAGACCTTTTCGTAATTACTGTAGTCTCGACTTCACTTTTGACTCCTCCGATCGCTTCCAAACCAATCCTCACCGTTAGTTGCCACTCGCTGAAATCGACGAACCGGTCATTTGAACACCGAGTCTTCCCTATGCATCTTCTTCCTCTGAACGGTGCGTGACATCGGAATTGCCTGCCACCTGGTGGGGTGTATCCACTGGCGCCGCTGCCCTTTCCCGTGGGTGCCTGGGTATGCACTGCGGCCTCATGGTTCCCATGTCCCTCTTGTGCCAATCCGCCGGTTGAAGCCACAGCAGCCCGTGCCTACATCCAAGGTCGTAAAGAAACTAGAGAGCAAGAAGTATCTAGAGAACAATAGCAAGAGCAAGAGCAAGACCAAGAAGGTGGCAAGTGTTAGCCTTCTTGGTGTGCTATTTGTTGTGCTTGTCTTTGGTGCTTTCGTTCCAGCGTTCAATCACAGTTTTGGAATGACAGGGAGGAGTGACAATGCAATGTTTATGAATTTTAGTCAGTCGCATGCTAGGGTGTTGAGTATCACTAACCATGGTAAAGTACCTAAAGGTGGTTTAAACAATAGTGACATGATTGGCGTTGATCCCGGAAAGATGATGGGCAATGTTGACAGAGCTGAGCAGAAACATCGGCTTGCACATAACTCAAGTGAGATTCTGCCTGCTTTGTTGTATGTGCCGAGGAATGGAAAGCATGTTAAGATCAACGGCAATCTGATTATTCATTCTGTGCTTGCAAGCGAGAAAGCCGTGGCACATAGAGCTTCAAAAGATAATAGTGATCAGGTAGGTATAGATCACAAAGAGACTAGTGTAGCCATAACTCATTATCTGTTACCGCCTAGAAAGGATATGAATCCACAGGAGAAATCCCCGACAGATGGACCACTGCCACAGTGGTTCCGTGAAGGAATGACAGGTAAGCAGAGCATTTGCTACCGATCTTATTTTCTTTTTATTGTGGTACTGTAGTTATGAATTTCATTTCCTCTCATTTCCTCTTCTGCATTCACACAATGTGTATGATATTTTAGTCAAGATGATTCTTGCATTTGTTATTTAGGAGATACGGTATGTAAATCGTAACACAGTCGATGTAGTTTATTTTTAACATACATTCATTTCGTCCAGATATCAAGTGTTAGGATTAAAGAATATTACCAAGTTAAAAGTATATGTCAAAAGACTGATGTGATTGTCCATAGATCATATTGAAATGTAGCATGCATGTTATTTAGGGAATGAACTACTCCATATGCCAACAAATAATATGACATCATAACTATTCAGGAAATGGAAACTGTATTTATATTTAAGGTTGTCAACAAGTAGCATGACACTACAATTAGACAGGAATGGGAACTATATCTATAGTCAAGGTCCTTTTTTAGCAATCACATAGGAGCTAGCTCGGCAAATAGTAGTGATTTTGTTGCCTTCCATTTGGAAAATGTGTTATAATTGTGATAACCATGTTTTATGGACTTTGAAGAGCCTTAATGTTGTTAATCCTTAATTTTATTAAAACTTCTGTGGTCATGTAAATAGCACAATCTTGCACAGAGGAATTGGTAGTTCTCCTGGTTCTATGCAAAAACGAAAGAGGAATTCAGCTTGGACAGTTGGATAGGGTGACCTACATTGTTCACTGTTTTTGCTCCTTGTCAATGGGGACTTCACTCCTTCCTGGAGTTGAGATTAGTGCTTAGAGTTGTTGCCTGTACAAACTACATTTACAGCCTGCGCTAGCAAATCTTAGAATCATGATGTGTTGCTTTAAGCATACTATAAACTTGTGAGCAAAGTTACTGCATCTTTCAGAATTGGAGTTTTGTCTTCATTCATGAGGTTTTTGCTGTATTAGCTAAAGATTCCATTGCAGCTATTGCTTTTCTTAGTAAAATAAAACTCTGTGTTAAATGCTCACTAGCTTGTAGATTAACAAGTGTGAACTTTTGAGGATGAACTTTGTGTTCATTTTATGCTGTTCAGTGAAATACTAAGGTAGATATTCTTGTTTTTTGTTGACCGGCATCTCTTATAGAATCTCGACTCTCTGATTGATACTCCTCGAGTGTTAATACATAGTCTCTTACTCTGTTATTCTTATGTAACAATTTTCAGGGCCTATATTAAATTCTGGAATGTGCAGCGAGGTACTGCTTCTACCAATTCTGGTGGCATTATACCTGCTTCTCCAATTGTGAACTCAAGTGTTAATGCTACTCAAAAGATTCCAAGAGTGCCAGCCCTCATCTTGTGAACTAACCATGGGGTCGATGGAGTATACAGCGCTTGAGCGGCTGGGTAGTTCACCAAATCTGAATTTTAGTGACTGATCTGTCTATGTGAATGGTTGCATACCGTGTGAATGGTTTTGATTGTTCATTTTATATATTTGTTACCATCAAATTCTATCAAAAAGGCAACACAATAGACACATAGCAACAATTTACAATTGATCATACCATAAAAAAGGTACATGCAGAAAATTAATTATCATACATTTAATGAAGAGACAGCTTTAGAAACAACCTTTTGTATACGAATTGACTCTTGCTGATGTGGATTGCCTAGGAGATTGAGCCGGGCTCAACCTTTGTACATGCCCTAAGATACTATGTGTCCTCTTCTTCATCCACCTCTCCTTCCCTTTTCTCTACTCACTTCTCCCACTCCCTTCTTCCCTTTCTAATACAAAAAATTAAAATTAGAGCATTTAAACTTTGAAAAATTTAAATAGGAAGTTTCAAATAAAAAAATTCAAATCAAAAAGTTTTAACCGGGAAAGTTCCAAATTAGAAAGTTTCAACTTGGAAAGTCTCAACATGAAATGTTTTAAATTGAAAAGTTTAAACTCAGAAAACTTTCGATTAAAAAAAATGGTTTGAAAAAATTTAATTTAAAATTCAAGTCAAAAAAATTTGAGCCACAAAATTAAAATAAAAAAGTTTCACCTCAAAAAAATAAAATAAAAAAAATCAAATTAGAAAGCTTGGCCTTGAAAAAAAAATTAAATCGAAAAGTTTTAGTTCCGAAACCCTTCAATTCAAATACTTCTAAATCGAAAAGTTTCTATTTAACAAACTTTCGGTTCGAAAAGTTCGCTTAAAAACTTTCGAAAGTGATTTTAAAAAATACTCGTTTCCACAAACTTGAGTAGAAAATTTGAAATACAAAAACTATTTTGAGTTTGAGGGGAAGGGAATGGAAGAGGAAAGGAGATGAAGGAGGTGATGCCACTTGTCACAAAAAGAAAGCTTTAAAGAAGAAGGAAAGTAGTGAAAGGAAGGAGATAATGTCACTTGTCATAAGAAAGGAGACTTTGGTTAGGAGGTGTTGCCACTTGTCAAGATGTCTTTACTAAATCTTTAGCGAGGATGACTGGGATCTTTGGTAGTTCCAGAATCCACGTCACACTGTCTAGCCTTTGTACCTTCCTCCTGCATCATCTTCTTCGTCCTCTCTTTCTCTCTCCTCCATGGCCTCGTGAATTCTTTTCAATTTCGTCATAATTTCTCCTGGAACTTCGTCTGAGCTGTGCTGAACCACAAGGTGAACAACAAAGGATACGAAATGAAAACAACGAAAACGGGCGACATGAGAAAAAAAGGGCATATCTTTTGTATTGAAGAAGAGTGGCACTCCCAGCGTTTACGCCTTTCTTCCTCTTGCGATCGAGAGTGGATCTTGCCTCGACAGTTCACTTTGACTAACCTGACCCTGAGATTAGCCAATCTTCAAGTCTGGTTGAGACAATCTCGAAGAGCTTCAGTCGGGCGTTTCCACGGTGCACTTAATGTTTCGTTAGCATGTTGCTTATGTTGAATAATTAGACAGTTTCAGGATTAAATTCGAATATAGATCATGAACAGCATCACAGAAACTAACATGCATCTCTCTAACACACTCGACAGCACGAGCATCATGATCATCTTGATAGATATAATTAACCACGAGATTAGAACAGATCGAGCGTCTTGGCGAAGAAGATGCAAGCGAGCGTGGCTGGTGCGATTGCGGTGTTGGCGTGGGCGACATTGATGATGGCGCGTCGGCTGGAGCCTGGCGGCGGCGCCCACGGCGAGAACAGAAGACGAGCCGTGGTGAAGATCATGAAGCGATCGCGGGCGCTTCCCAAAAACCTTATTCGCCCTCTCCCGGTGCAGGATCTCGAAGACGAAGGGTTCCAGAGACCTGCTTTCCCGATCGCAGATGCATGTCGGCGCTCGGGATGGAGAAGACTGCGATGGCGGCGCAGCAGCGAGAGGTGGCAAAACCCTAACTCAAGGTGTTATGTATATTCTTCTACACGGGTGGCAGGGCGCATATATAGGGATAGTCATGACAGAACGTGACTCGAAGACGTGCCACGATCGGAGTCTGTTACGGAGTCCTTATCTCATACTGCAACCGCGATGATCCCGAGTAGCAAAAGAATAAACTACAAAAGGAGGTTGCGTCTGCGCAAGGCACTGGACCGGATTTCGGTGGACCATTCACGCAGGTGCCGCACGCCCACGCCCTCCGCCCCGCCCCGCCCCATGCTTGAGCCCGGCCCGGTGAGGCGAGGCAAGGCGAGCGCGCGCATGTGTTCTTTCTCCTTTTCTCCCACATGGTTCTACCATGATGGATCACACTCCACTATATAAACTAGTGTTCACCACTTTAAGCTAGCAATGTGGTACTATTGTTAGTGCACATGCCTCCTCATGAGGTGGGCCTTTGAGATTTTTTAGGATTTATTGTCTCAATTAAATGAGCTTGGCCTAAATAATCCAACAATCCCCCACCAGATCTCAAAATCCATTTAGAGATTTGCCAATACTCACTACTGTTTAATATACCAGCGTTTCAGCATAAACTGTTAAGTTGAACTTCTGCCTAGAGCTCCAAGCTACACCCATCCACAACTTGAATAATGGACTACACCCAATGTTCGAAAATTCGGTACTTGGCGGCGATATTGCGGCCGATATTGCGGTTGGCGGCTATAAACGCAATGAATTTAGCCTTTGGCGGCCTATTTGGCGGCTAGGCCGAAATTGCGGGCCTTGGCGGTCCTTGGCAGCTGGCACAAAACTATGAGAGAGACCATTTTGATCTATTGTTTACATGACCTGATGACCATGATTGAAAGATTCACGTCGTCGTCCTCAAAATAAGGTACACTAAGTCACTAACATAGTACTTAGTACTTAGTTTATTACTTGATTAATTGAGTAGTATTTGTTCAAGTATTTTAGTTTAATATTCTACTTTAAGATTTGATGTCTTGAAATTTGCAAATAACTAGAAAAGAAAACTAAAATTTTTATTCATAATAAAATCAATAATATATATGAATTATATTAATTCTCGACCGCCGAGGGCCAAAACGCCGAGACCCGCAATTGCGCCGCAAATACGGCCTTAGCGCTTGGCGGTGCCTAACCGTAAGGAATCCGCCGAGCGAACTCTTGAACACTGACTACGCCTTGAATTGCAAGTTTTGTGTGAACAGGTTTCACTCAAAGTCATAACTGATACCTGGCTGCCAGTAGCCTTCTCCGCGGGTGGAGCATATGAGTCGTACTCCATGGTCTCTTCATGAGTTTATTAGAGATCACCCGAGTCTCATAGACTGTGATGTTAGACAGTCGGGCTCATATAGGTGTGTTCTTTCAAGAATGCTCTGTAGGACAGCATCTTCGCTAGTTAAAGCCAATAGAAACACATTAAGGCATATCGCCATCCTGCCTTACATCCTTTTGAGAGTATTGCATCTTCACTTAGAGAGGGTAACAGATTACTCTCCTCAGTTCGCCAATAGCTTGTTTTACCTAGGACCTAATTCACGGGATCTCCGATCATAAAGGTTGGGTTACCACTATGGCAACTTATATGGGTCTCATACCCATCTGTCTCGATGCACCTTCTATCACATTTCGTGATAGTCCTTTCGTAAAGGGATCTGCCAGGTTTTTGTCTGTTTGAATATAAGTCACACTTATTACTCTGGAGTTTCTTAATTTCCTGACAGACTTCAGTCGTCTTTTAACGTGTCTTGATGACTTCGTATTATCCTTAGCACTGTTCACTTTAGCAATCACAGATTGATTATCACAGTTCATAAGGATAGCCGGTATTGGTTTTTCAACCACCGGCAAGTCCATCAAGAGCTCACGCAGCCAATCTGCCTCTACAGTGGCTGTATCTAAAGCGGTGAGCTCCTCCAACATGGTTGACCTTGTCAAAATGGTCTATTTGCAGGACCTCCATGATACTGCACCACCACCAATGGTAAACACATATCCCTTTCATCAACATCAGAAATCCAGTTCGAGTCACTATATCCCTCAAGCACTGCAGGGTGCCCTGAATAGTGAATCGCATAACTCATAGTACCTTTCAAATAGCGCATTACCCTTTCAAGTGCATGCCAATGATCGAACCGGGTTTGACATGAACCTACTCAATTTGCTCACAAACAAATGATATATCGAGTCTCGTTGCACCAAACAAGATACATGAGCGAACCGATAATCGAGAATATCTCAATTGGTTTAAGCCAATTTTCTTATTCTTTCTCAGTGTCACACTGGGATCATAAGGAGTGGGAGAGGGCTTGCTGTCCATAAAGCCAAACCGGCTCAAGACCTTCTCCACATAGTGGGATTGTGAAAGAGTAATCCCACTCTCATCCTTAATAAGCTTGATGTTCAGAATTACATCAGCTTCTCCCAGATCTTTCATATCAAATTTCTCTAACAAAAAAGACTTGACCTCATTGATCACATCAATATTTGTGCCAAAGATCAGTATATCGTCCACATAAAGGCACAATATAACTCCTTCACCCCCACCATAGTGATAGTATACACATCTATCAGCCTCATTAATGGCAAAGCTCGCAGAAGTCAAAGTGGTGTCGAACTTCTCATGCCATTGCTTAGATGCTTGTTTTTGGCCATACAAAGATTTCAATAATTTACACACCTTTCTCTCTTGACCCTTTACTATAAACCCATCAGGCTGTTCCATGTAAATTTCCTTATCTAACTCTCCATTAAGGAAAGCTGTCTTCACGTCCATCTGATGAACGAGAAGACCATACGAGGCAGCCAGGGAAAGTAATACTCGAATGGTGGTCATTCTAACAACAGGTGAATAAGTATCAAAGAAATGTTCACCTTCTTTTTGGGTGTAACCCTTAGCTACAAGCCGAGCCTTGTACTTCTCAATAGTACTATCAGGCCTAAGCTTCTTCTTGAACACCCACTTACAACCCACAGGTTTACAACCATAGGGCCGTTCAGTTACCTCCCAAGTCCCATTAGTGAGAATCGAGTCCATCTCATTCTGGACAGCTTCTTTCCAATTATCTGCATCTGGAGATGCATATGCCTCTGTAATAGATGTAGGAGTATCATTCACGAGGTACACAATGAAATCATCGCCAAAGGATTTTTCAATCCTCTGTCTCTTGCTCTTTCTAGGAGTTTCATTGTCATCCTCCTCTAGGACTTTCTCAGGTGGTTGCTCAGAAGACTCAATAGGTGTAATAGTTTTAGGAATTATCTCAGAAGAAAATCTAGAAGTGCTATGCATATCTTTCATCGGAAACATATTCTCAAAAAATGTAGCATCACGAGACTCCATAATAGTATCAACATACATATCGTGCACATCGATTTAACTACTAAAATCTATAGCGATGCTCACGAGCATATCCCGTAAAGACACAATCCACTTGTCTTAGGCCCGAGCTTACGCTTTTTGTTAATCGGTACATTGACTTTCACCAAGCATCCCCATGTGCGCAAGTAAGAAAGTGATGGTTTTCTTCCAACCCACTTCTCGTAAGGGGTCTTCTCCATGTTTCTATTAGGAATTCTATTCAGGACATGACATGAAGCCAACACTGACCTCCCCCACCATGCCTTAGATAAACCAAAGAATGTTCAACATGGCGTTCACCAAGTCAGTCAGCGTGTGGTTTTTCCTCTCGGCAATCCCGTTTGATTCGGGCGAGTAGGGAGGTGTCCTCTCATGAATAATACCATGTTCCACATAGAAATCATCAAAGATTTTGGGAAAATATTCGCCACCACGATCCGACCTAAGATGTTTGATCTTTCTCTCTAATTGATTTTCAACTTCAGCTTTATAAATTTTAAAGTAGTCTAGCGTCTCGTCCTTAGTTTTCAACAAGTAAACATAGCAAAATCTAGTCGCATCATCAATCAATGTCATGAAATATCTCTTTCCACCCTTTGTCAACACACCATTCATCTCGCATGATCGAATGTATGAGTTCTAGAGGTGCCAAGTTCTCTCCTCGGCCGCCTTGTGAGGCTTTCGAGGTTGCTTCGATTGCACACAACTATGGCACTTAGAACCTTTGGCAATAGTGAAATTCGGAATTAAACTTATGCTGGAAAGCCGATTCATAAGACCAAAGTTAATGTGGCATAAACGAGAGTGCCAAATACTCGCATCATCATTGACACTACCACAAATATGGTTTACAGACTTATTACTGAAATCCAAAAGGGAAAAGCGGAACAAGCCTCCGCACTCATAGTCTTTACCAATAAATAGTCCATGCTTCAACACAACTACTTTATTGGACTCTAACACTACCTTAAACCATCTCTGCATAGAAGGGAGCCACTAACGAGATTCTTGTTGATAGAAGGGACATGCTGCACATTCTTCAGCTGCACGATCTTTCTCGAAGTGAACTTCATATCCACTGTGCCAGTGCCATGAACAGAAGCATGTGATCCATTCCCGATCAGGACGGAAGAATCCCGAGTGACCTGATAAGAAGAGAACATATTAATGTCAGAACACACATGAACATTAGCACCCATATCAATCCACCAACTGGAAGACTGAAATACTGAGAACACAGAAGGTAAATTACCATACCTTGCGTCTCCAGCGTTGCTAGCGGTCACCGTGTTGACAGCCTTGGACGCCTGTCCATTGTTGGCCTTTTTCCCTCGATGGTCTGCACGATCTGGGCATTCCTTGGAAAAGTGCCCGACCTCACCACATGTGAAGCAGGGCAGCTCAGCCTTGTTCATCTTCTTTTTCTTGAAGTTGGTAGTCTTGTTAGGCTTGTTCTTCCCTTTGTTCTTGTCGTAGTTCTTCTGAACCATGTTGGCACTAGAGTGGCCCTCGGCTCCCTTACCATTGAAGTCCTTAGCCCGAGCCTTCTCTTCAACATCAAGGGACGCTATCAGACTTTCGACTGATATCTTTGTCCTCTTATGTTTTAGAGTAGTGCCGAAACTTCTCCACGAGGGAGGCAGTTTTGCAATGATGCAACCGGCCACAAAAGGATCAGGTAGTAAGATACATTCCAGGAGTTCGAGTTCCTTGACAATGCACTATATCTCATAGGTTTACTCTACAATAGAGCGATTATCGGCCATCTTATAGTCATGAAAGTTTTCCATGACATACAGTTCACTGCCTGCATCCGATGCACCGAACTTGGCATTCAGTGTATCCCACAGCACTTTGGCGTCTATTACGTGCATGTACACATCACACAGGCGGTTGGCAAGAACGCTAAGAATGCATCCCACGAAGAGAGTATTGGCATCCGTGAAACTTTTCTGCTGCTCAGCAGAGAGATCACCTTCAGGCTTGCCTTTATTAACCCAGAATACATTCATAGCCGTAAGCCAGAGCGTGACCTTAACTTGCCACCTCTTAAAGTGCACACCAGAGAATTTAATCTCCAGCCTCAGTGCGTCGGCAAAACCAGCCATTGTTAATCCAAGAAATTGTCTACAATAAGGTTTTTGGATTGTTGAATAATTAGACAGTTTCAGGATTAAATTCCGAATATAGATCATGAACAACATCACAGAAACTAGCATGCATCTCTCTAACACACTAGACAGCACGAGCATCATGATCATCTTGATAGACATAATTAAACACGAGATTAGAACAGATCGAACGTACTGAGCAGAAGAAGATGCAAACGACGTAGCTGGTGCAGTTGCGGTATTGACGTGGACGACGTTGATGATGGCGTCGCCGGCTGGCAGCATGGCGGCGGCGTCAGGCGAGAAAAGAAGACGAGCTGTGGCGAAGATCTTGAGTAGTCGCGCGGAGCGCTTCCCAAAAACCTTATTCGCCCTCTCCCGGTGTAGGATCTCGAAGACGAAGGGTTCCGGAAACCTGCTCTCCCGATCGCAGATGCACATCGGCGCTCGGGATGGAGAAGACTACGATGGCGGCGCAGCAGCGAGAGGTGGCAAAACCCTAACTCAAGGTGTTCTGTATATTCTTTTACACAGGTGGCAGGGCGCAGCATATATAGGGATAGTCGTGACAGAACGTGACTCGAAGACGTGCCACGATCTGAGTCTGTTACGGAGTCCTTATCTCATACTGCAACCGCGACGATCCCGAGTAGCAATAGAATAAACTGCAAAAGGAGGTTGCGTCTGCGCAAGGCACTGGACCGGATTTTGGCGAACCATTCACGCAGGTGCCGTACGACCGCGCCCTCCGCCCCGCCCCGCCCCGTGCCCGAGCCCGGTGAGGCAAGGCGAGGCGAGCGCGCACATGTGTTCTTTCTCCCTTTCTCCTACATGGTTCTACCATGATGGATTATACTCCACTATATAAACTAGTGTTCACCACTTTAGGCTAGTAATGTGGTACTGTTGTTAGTGCACATGCCTTCTCATGAGGTGGGCCTTTGAGATTTTCTAGGATTTATTGTCTCAATTAAATGAGTTTGGTCCAAATAATCCAACAGCTTAGATAAACCCAATGATTTGGTTTCGTAAATGAACAATCTGAGCTTATGGGTAATAAATACTATTTGGCTAGAAAAGTAATGGTGCACCCGGCCACCACCCTCTTAGAGCATGTACAATGGTACATGTCAGCAGTCTCTAAGTTTTGCCACGTAGGATAAAAAATGACGTGGATGAAAGAGGATACGTATAGAAAGTTGAGCCGTCTCTTAATCTAGAGTCGACTCTAGTACGAGGACCAAGACAGGTTGTGTGGGAAGAAGCTATCTACTCATAAATGTGCTGTCTATACCATTGCATGGGTTGTCTCTAACGCTATCTATAAATGACATGTCAGCTTGTTATAGACAGCAGCTGTCTATACCATTGTACATACTCTTAAGCGTTTCATCAGAAATTAGTGCTAAGAGCTTTAAGGCACTCAAGGCCTGGAGCAAAGTACACAATGGAGAGACACGCTTGCTGCCTGCCACCGAAGAGGTCATTCTGCATCTTGATAAAGCCAATGGAAGATAGGCCTCTCGCCTCTCGGAGAATGGATCTCAAACTGAAAGTGTTGGGTTCGGCCGACATTGAGAAGATCTCTGTTTGGGCGACGCCAACGCCGAACTTTTCCGCCTTAGGGCAAACGCGACGCGATGGGAAAAACTTGGTTAGCTCAGTGCAAACCCCGACTAACTAGGCATTGCATCACCACTTGCCACAGATTCCTGGCCGGGTATGGCTGCAGCCTCTCAGGTCCGTGCAAACTGGGAGCCTCCTCTCTTTCTTTTTGGTTTTGTTACACATAACAGGAAATCTCCGGAAATACTAAACACTGGGCTTAAATACAGCAAGCAACCATGAAAGCTAAAGTTGCATAAACAAAGGTACGCAACTAAGCAGCAGATAAGTTTGTAGATTAACGGATAGCGCTGCATTATAAGCTTAGCTTACATTGGGTCTTGGCTATCGAAAGACAATGCGAGAGGAGGCGCACTCCGCATTTGAAGCAAAGCACGATGATTATGATACATTAAGGCAATATTCCAGTAGGGATTTCCACGCTTGCTACCTGCGGCTGCAAAGCGCGCAGTCTTAAGATGGGTAGCACATACCAGTATACTACGACAGTTCCGAGACCATAACACGGTACAGGTTCAGGCTCCCAGATGACGCATGCAGACACCACATGATGAAGTTTTTTTGCGTCCATAGAAGTCTAACAAGTCCTCACGCAGGAGCATCCTAGATATTGTTCTGAGCTGGAAATGTAGGATATGCAGCAGCTCCTCACGAGCTGGAGGCCTGGAAGGTGTCTGGCTTGTGCTTCTCCATCAGACCGGTGAGGGCGGCATCAAACTCCTTCTCGAGCTCAACCTCCTTTGCCATGTACTCTGTCTTGAGCTTCACCTTCTTCTCCTCGTGCGCCTTTATCAGTTCATCCCTTTCGGCCTCAAACTCCTCGACATCCTTGACCTGGCAATCTATGAACCGTTGTATCTGTTCCTTCCTACACATGATAAAAATAACATGGATTAAAGGAGACGACAAGTACATGACATGGTTGAAGAAGGAAATAAAGAAAATCTTGACATGTACAAAATTGATGTTGAGCATTTCCACCCCCACACATGTCAAGATTTGCTCAATAGAAGAATGCAATCATCACTAGGATCATATTTCCCGCGGTCGAATGGCACAAAACCATCCAACCATGTATTAGTTAACACACCTTAGCTTGCGATCTTTGGTAGTTCCAGAATCCACATCACATTGTCTAGCTTTTGCATGTTCCTCCTGCAGCATCTTCTCATACGCCCTTTCTTTCTCCTCTGTGGTCTTGTGAATTTTTTCAATCTGATCATGGAAAAACTTCTCCTGGAACTTCATCTGCAAAGTATACAAACACAAGGTGAATTAAAGGAGACGAAATCAAAACAAAGGAAAGGGCAACACTGAGACAGATGGCTATATGAATTTTATGGCAAAAGTTGCATTGCGAAACTGACCCTCCCAGCAAATTTCTAACGAATGTTGAGTATGTCATTGACAAACATAAGAGTTTGGCAAATAAAACGTTAGGTTTAATGTTTGTATGTGTGTCCGCAGAAAATATATTCATTAGGATAACCTTTCAGCAATCATTACCTCTTGCTCGTACTCCAAGTGCTTCTCTTTAGCTTTACTCCTCACAAATATATTCTCATCCATAGTCTCTCGAAGTTTCTGGGTAATAACACCCAGGGTTTCTACTACTACTTTAGAGCGTTGCTCTGTCTTAACCACCTTGTTCTTCAGGTAATTCAGTTGTTGGTTGTCTTCACTCATCTGTTTCATTTGGATCACTACCATCTCATTATAAGATCTCATCTCGTATTTCAGGCGGCTTTTTCCTGAAAATTATAATAAAGCATTTATGTTAAAACTATCATACAATAGACAAGGCGCACTGTTAAAAAAATCAGGAAAATACTGAAGGTCCTGTTTAACAAATGCATAACAGGTTGCATGGGAGATGCATTTTGTTTTGACAATAATAGGCGTTTATTGTAATTGCAGGTCACATTTATAAACAGGTCCCGAAGGGTATGTTCAATGTTCATACTAGATAAGAAAATTCATTGGCAACATGTAATGTGTGATGCATTTTGTATTGACAAACACTATAACAAATGTAAGTCAATATTGAGGCATAAAGAGCATTGCTGTCATGAATCACAAATTTATCTATTATCGTGTAGGAAGTGATCAAAGAGAAGAGAGTTGCACTGAACCAAAAGCAACCTCAGGAAACTGATTGGTCTCAGAAAAAGAAAAAAGTCTTCAGGGTAGAGCACCCTTTCTTCCTTGCACTAAATTAATGCATTTTTAAGCCACCGCAACACTTGGCTTTCTTAGGTTAAGCAGGATAGAAGAGGAAAGACAGTAGAGCACAAAGAGAATATCTCCAAAGAACACCATTTAAAATAAATCATCACTCAAAACAAAAATGATACATGAATTCCCTCATGATTAAAACAGTTATCATTACTTAGTACACACATGCTCCTATTATTATACAAAATATTAGGATCCCTAATCATGTTACAATGCAACAACGAATTTTGTGGAATATGTTACAAATGCACTCTAGAGGACCCTAGGGATGCAAAACCCATGCCTATTGCAATTTTTTTAAGAAATACATAATGAGAGGGTGACATGGTCAAGGAAAACACAAAATCGCAAAGGTATATGTGATGTGAATCCTAAACAGAGGGGAAGCAATCTACCCTTCGTTTTTTCTCCTCCAAATTGGCCAAACCCATTGCAGATTGGCACTTATCAACTATAGAATAGGTCTGCCACTCTTTCTTCGTACAACAAAATTGGTTGGCTTCTTACTTTTAATAGAATCAAATAAATACTAATGATTTCTGAAGCATCACATAATCCAATAGCAGAATGTTATCCTACTGATGAAGTGTTGAGAAGGTTTTAATAAAAATTTACTCCCGCTGCTTTTATTAGATGCCATTTTAGAATGTCTGCAGCCAACCTTTTAAAACTTTGAGCACTAATATGAGCAAAAGTATTTGAATTTGTCATGAGGAAATGATATTACTAGATTTGCCAACACGCTCATGTCATTATATTTTTAATAAGTTTTAACAACATATAATTTGAAAAAGTAATGGTCAAAGATGCTTATTGGATACTGTGTCGATGTTTGAAACGACAAGTAAACAAGTACGGAGGTAGTACATGAAATGGGGGCATGAAGTCAAACTGCCTCACTAGACGGTAGGGCCAGTCAAGTGTATTTTGTGTTAAATAGGCACAGCTCCTAATCCCAAAAAGTTGCTACACAAATAGAAGTTAAACAGTATACCTTGGCAGTGTTTATTAAACGTCTCCATGTCTTCTTTTTTTGCTAAGAAACCGTATAGTTGTCTTTTTCCACCAGGTAAGAATGGAACCCTGTGATTCTGCCATGATTCCCTGTCTGTTCTTTGATTAACAAAGTGCCTATGCAGACGTTCTGCCTCCATATAGCCCACGGCCGAGCTTTCAAATATTAGCACACTCATGCCACGGTGCCCACATGGACCATAGGCATGGCGTGCTTTGGTAGCAGCATATTCACTGAAATAATCAAGGAGCTCTTGGTTTCCCATGCCCACCCACTAGAGAGGGTCAAAGAATAGCGAAATTAGGATGCAATAAAACATAGCTGTGGACATCTTGAAAAGGTAGACCAAACAGATGTTCTTTTACAAATGCAAAATAAATACATATTTATGAACTTCAACTAATTGCACCAATTATACCTAGTCAACCCAGTAGAAACTAGGGATGAAAACGGAATGGAAACGGTCGGTAAATGATCATTCCGTTTCCGTTTCCATTTTTTTTCTAGTATCGGAAACGAAATCGGAAACCCCGAAAATGGATACGAAAACGGATGCAGAACGGAGCAAATACGGAAATGAAAGTGAGAAATTCCATAAAAACATAGTACATGATCACAATATAGATGACCGCAAAATCAATGTAACACATTCCACCTCCAAAGCGGACACAACAATATTACGCTCACCGCTATCACTAGAAAGTTTTTTCTCAAGTTTGTCAGCTGAAGGCTCGCTATTTGTCCCCCCGATCAGACCATCATGTCCTCCTCCATATCATTATCATTGACATCCTCTTGTTTCTCCAACTATAAAGGTGTAACACTCTAAAATTTGCATATTATTATTCAATATTCATTTATAATTTTCTGTGATTTATCTTTTCTAGAGTTTATAAATGCCGTTTTGCTATTTTCAGATTTATAAAATTAATTTATTCATGAAAAATAAAACCAAAATTATGCTAGAAATAATTTTCCTTGGTTCAAAATGTCCCAAAGTATTTTTAAGAATTTTTCCGGAATTTTGAACTCTATTTGATATTTTCTATAAAGCCATTTGTATTTATGAAATTATTTTAATTCAAAAATAAATGTAAATTCTCCATTCTCCTTTTTGGGCCAAGTGGGTCAAGTTTCCGATGGAATTTCTAGTTTCATTTATACGGAATGTCTATTTCCATTTCCGTCGGAAATGGCTTTCCCGTTTCTGTTTGCCAAAAAAATTCCGTTTCTGTACCGATATTTTCCGTTTCCGAAAAAAGGCTTCCATTTCTCTCCAGAACAGTCCGAAATTCCATTTCCGTTATCATCCCTAGTAGAAATACATATTTATGTACTTTTTCATTGAAGCGTGAGTGCAAGCAAACTACTCATAATAGATTAGCCTCCAGCCTCATGTTATTTGAATATTGTAAGTACTTTAAACCTTCAACCCTAAAAACAATATTTACTTACACAATTTGTAAATAACTCAATTAAAAGAATGCTAATAAAATATAAGATGATAATGAGGACCAACCTTGTCAATACCATATACTCCCTCCAGTCACAAATAGTTGTCGTTTTGGACATACATGCAGTCAAACTTTTGAAACTTTGACTGCCAATATCTTTTAAATATTTAGATTGGATATATGAAAATCATATGTGTAGTCTCGAAAAGTACTTTCATAATATTATAATTTCATTGGGTTTTATAAATATATTACAATAGAATTTAGTGGTCAAAGCTATGTTTTGGAGACGTGTTGATGTCCAAAGACAACTATTTGCGACCAGAGAGTGTAATACTTTAAGACAACACATGTTTCATACTTTCATAGTAACTGCTCCACATAGTAAGTACATTGCACTTGTTGAATGATAGAGAAACAAATAGGAGTCAAATGCCCAAGAAAGATACATAAGAATAAGCAAGAAAATAAAACAGTTTTGTTCCTTTAGTTTTGCTGAACATTGAATATGACATAAGTTCAGAAACTACTGAAAGAATAGCACACAGGTATTATAAAATAATAATTATATCAGAGTACACAGAATCCAGGTGTAACATCTATAATAAAAAATTCAGCATCATTCAGAAGAAAAGAGCATTACAACCCAACACCGTAGTCAATATGTAAACAACATAACTTCCAGTTGACAAGGAACTTGCAGAATGCAGATACAGCACTAAATGATGTAAAAAGCAAATTATGAGTTGGGCTGTTGGCAGAAATAGAGGCATAAAATGTGTAACCTTATCATCGTCGTCTTTTTCCAACAGTGTGTTCATAACAATAACCATTGGTGGCCATACTATCTCGCGATCAGTGCTTTCTCTCAATCCTTTCCATTTCCCAAATTGCTCACCAGATGGTACCACTGAAGTTCCCCTGCGATACAGCTCCTCTTCCAGCAGCGCAGCCAATTCTCTGTGGAGCTTAACCCTTGTAGAACCCTTTGTTCTAGCATGAGTCATCAAAGGTTGCAGCCCTTTGTACCAGTCGATTGCTCCAGGTCCATTTTTGCATGCCGGACAATGCCATTGCCTAGTCTGCTCATTTATCTGTTCCACACTTAATGTCCCTAAGACTTCAAAGAAACTTTTGAACCACTTGTTCACTTTTCGAGTCTCAAAACTTCTCTCGCTTGCATCAGAATCGTACTCATCACTGATATCATCACTCATATCATCATCATTGTCATCGTCTAACACATCATCATCTTCAGCATTGTCCATCTCAGGGTCACAGCCGGATGAAGAAACATCATCCTTCTTACATTCAAAACCAGATGGGCGAGACCTGGATGCCCATTGCCAACCATGTGCTAGAGGTGGAGTCACAACTGGGCGTGTTGCTTGCAATTCTGTTTCTGCAGACTTAGTTTGTGGTGGTTGCTTAGGATTGCCTCTGGCAGCAGGCCTACGATCAGAAGGTTGAGGCCAGTTGTTCCCAGAAGGGTGAAAAGATCCACTGCCATTCCATGCTTGCCGTGCTGCAGTAGGTGCAGCATTTGAGGAGGAAGTCCATGGTGCCCATTGTCCCCTCCCAACTGCTTGCCCTGATTTCTTCGACTTCTTCTCGATAGTCTCCCAACCACCCCCTGGATGTAGGACAGGATTATGCACAGTTAGATAAAATAATCTGAACAATTTTTATATATGATGACAACAATTGAATCCACTGCAGGATAGAACAATGTTAATAAATTTTTAATCATAGTCTTAATCGATGGGAAGAAACAGGTTAAGGAATTCAGTTGCAAACTAACATGCAGAAATTGATGTAATCATTCACTATTTAGTAAGTGTACAGCTATCAGATTTTCAGCAGCAGTAAATGCATGAACCAAAAGCTAATGCATGGTTCTAATTGTCAAGCAAATCATGTATTTCATTATAGGTTCAATACATACAGTGTTCCCCTAGGCGCTAGTTGGGCGACAGACTGGCACCTAGTGCCTAATCGCCGCCTAATTTGGCCTAGGTGGCTAGGCAGGAGGAAGGGGCCTAGTGCCTAGGTGAGCTAGGCGACCGCCTAGGAGAACAGAGAATACATATTAAGATACACCATGCAGTAACTGGTAACGCATGAGCATAATGATAAATGTAAGACAAAGAATAATAAGCATTAAGAAAACAGCATACAAGCAGCCAAACTGTTTACAGCTTGTATAGGATACAGAATAGAACCAAAAACATATACCCGCAGCCTGGTTCCACTTTTCCGAACCTTGGGCCAGTTTACCCCGCCACAACAAACAACCCCATTTCAGCACAACTTCTATTGGAAAGTGTGTATTAGTCCAATGTCCAACTTCTAATCATCAGATTTTGAAGCTCGTTAAGCAGCAGACAAAAATGGACCTTTTTTTTTTTTTGCCCGAAACAGGGCAGAAACCAGAACCAGCTTTAGGGCCAATCCCGGTTTTGCGAACCCTGCATGTAAGATGTAACACTCCAGAACAGAGAACATTATGCACAATAAGTCTGGAGGCGTGTATATAATTTTGGTTCTATGCTGTACCTGAAAGGCATGCAAGATATAATAATAAAATACTCCAGAGTAGTTGCAATAACGTGAAAACTTGATGTATTTGGCCCCTACGTTTTCGTTTTTTTCGTTTTTGGCTCCTGTGCAGACGTATTTGCAAGAGTGGCCCCTAGGGGGCAAATCCGGTGCCACAGCAGTGCTAAATTGCAGTTTGCCGCACCACTGGCCCACGGGAAAAGAGCAGCGTGGGATCTGTTCAGCGGCATTGTATTTCCGCGCCAAGGTTCAGTGGTATTTTATTTGCCGCACCAACCTTGGGTGGGTAAAAAAGTAGCCGCGGCGCTGTACAGCATCGTGCCATTCCAGCACTGCCACACCAATGGAATCTTCAATCCAGTGACTGGGCTACGCAGAAATACCCTGCTGACCGTGGGAATATGTGGCAGTACACTAAAACTTGAAGAATTAGCGCCATGCATATGCTGCCAACATACACCTCTGCTGTTGGCAAGCATTGTTTTTAAGGCGTCGCCTAGGCGACGCCTAGGCGCCGCCTAGGCGTCGAGGCGCCGGAGGGAGGTCGCCGGGAGGTGTCGCCTCGCCTGGCCGGAGCAAGGCGTCCGCCTGGAACGTCGAGGCGTCGCCTGGGCCGTCGCGGCATCTCCAAGGCGAGGTTGGGCGGCCGCCTAGGTTGGGGGAGTCGGCAATAAGTTGGCCCAGCGACTGGGTTTAGGGTTTAGTCGCCCGGTCGCCCCCATTCGCCCGTCCGCCGCCAGCCCGCCACCACGAACGTCGCCGCCGTCGCCCCGCTCCGCTCCAGATCCGTAAGTCTCCGGTCGCCCTCCTCCTTCTCCTCCCTCTCCGTCTCCTCCCTCTACTTTGCCTCAGTGCTGTGGCTCCTCCATGTTGTCTTCCTCCATGTGAAACCTCCTCCGCCGCCTTCCTCCACGCCGTCGCCCCGCTCCGCCTTCCTCCGCGCCGTCGCCCACCTCCGCCTTCCTCTGCTCTAGCCCCCCTCTGCTTGCTTGCTGAGTGCTGAGTCTGCTGACTCCTCTGCTGCCTGTGCCAGCTGCCCTGCCCGCTGCTCTAGCCCCCAGCTGACCCTCCTCTGTGCTCTGGAATGTGCCCTCCTCTCTTGCTCAGTTGCTCTGCTCTGGAATGGACCGAATGGTTGCTCAGTTGCTCTGCTCTGGAATGCTTTGTACAGGGACTCAGGAAGTGAAGGACAGACATGGCTGATGCTCAAGCACCTTCTAAACAATATTAGCTATTAGTAGTAATGTTGCTATCTACTTGTTTAAGACTTGTATTTGCTTCTCTATTTAATTGGCATCTTGTCATGCTTTTTATTTGCATCCATACAAGGTATATATCATCATATATATCAATATATGTATTGGTGATAATGTCATATACTGAATATTGATATATACCTTGTATTGGTGATAATGTCATATACTCATATACCCTACCCTCTCCTAATCCTCGCCTAGGCGCCCGCCTAGGCGCCTAGGCGTCCAGGCGGTGGGCTGGCGCCTCGCCTCGCCTTGTCGCCTTGACAACCTTGTTGGCAAGAATCAGCACCATGCATGTGCGGGAATGTTGTGGCCCGCGGAAAAATGCGACGGGCAAATCCCGCGCAAGGTCTGCACGGAAATTGGCATTTCCGCGCATCCCGACCGCTGAATTCACCATGTCTCACCCCTTCGTGATTTCACGCTCGTGTGGGGGCTATTTCTGCAAATTACACCGAACGGAGACCATTTCCGCACAAAAAAAAAACCACATACAGCTAGTACAGTAAAATCTTCCAATAACGTCATTATCAGCCTTAAGCTCACCGAAATGATATGCATACGGGTAGGGAAAAAGGTACAATGCCGATCAACATAAAGAATAAAACAGATGGCACTTATAGCTAGATGTGATAGTTTCCTGTCGTCCCAAATCATCCAAAATCATACAAATGAGAAAAAAAAATGACAGCCGTCAACAAAAACAAAGAAAAAGAAGCGTAACGAAAAAAACAAAAGCAATATAGGCAATACATGCGTACAAAAAGGAGAGGACAAAAATAAATATAGAAATATGAAAGAACCAAATTCCAATCCACAAAAAGAACCGTCGAGGCATGTGAAAACCCTGACTCCATGATAGATACAAACCAAAGCTCCGTCAAAGAAAGTAAAACAAGACAGTAAAAGAAGACCAACAAGTAAGTAGGGGTGAAAACGGATCGGATACAGACGGATAATAGCTCTACCATATTTGTTTTCATATTTTTTCTCGGATGCGGATACGGATAGTCCGGATAGTATCGAATACGGATACGGATTGAATACGAATCGAATCGGATATGGTTTCGAATATTTATCGGAACATGATAATCCATTAAATTGTACATAAAAAATCAACAGAAACACATAACTAATGATTTGATCAAAATATTATTGAAAATTGAACAAATGTAAGCATTTTCATTCACTTAGACAATAGTTAGATACCATGTTGCAAACAAAATTATATAAGGTTTAGTTTATCACACGCATACGATTAGTTTATTATACACATATATTAAAATACAAAATAAAGGTAATCCTTGCTCAGAGATACAAATAGAAGCAAACACATAACACACTAAAAGATTGATAATACTTAGATATCATATCTCTAGGAAAAGTATATAACACTTATATGTAATGACTCAAGATTTATATTCCTAGTTTAATTATGTTTAAAATAATAAATTATGTATTTATGAGTTTTTATGCATTTTTAGCTACTTATTTAATATATTTTCCTATCAAGAATAGGAGTTTTTGAATTTTTGAGAAAATTAATAACAGATAAAATCTTGAAAATAATTTTTTAAATGTTATATTGTTACTGGAACTTTCTCAAAAAACATTTCATAATTTTTGCAGTTGGTTTGCTAATTTTAATAATTGAAACTTGCTTTAGAGATTAATTAAATTAGAAAACAATTCTGAAATTAAAAAACCTTTTTGGGCCAAAAGAGTAGTTTTGGCCCAGCCCATATGTCTATCCGGATATCCGACCCACTATTATCCGGATCATCCGAATCCGTATCCGTATCCGACGGATAATGAGCTACGAATCCGTATCCAACAAAAAAAAATCCGTATCCGATCCGATACTATCCGACAAATATCCGATCCGACAGAATCCGTATCCGAAAATATCCGGATCGGTCGGAAAATATCCGAACCGTTTTCAACCCTACAAGTAAGCAACTCAAAAACCGTGATGGCCATCCGATTTTACTGATCATAACACCAATGTAACATAAATGAATCTTAACTGTATCAAACTAATTACGAAACACATTCTCATATACCAACAAGTATCTAGCCATTAAGCAGGTGAGCCATATCAGTGTTCTCTACAATGTAAACAAGTTACACAAGAAAACAAAAGCAAATGGAAGCAACACATTATGAACACATAATAAGCAGGTGAGCCGCATCAGTTGATGTCGATCTCAAGGCCGGCGAACTAAATAGGGACTCCAAATAACAGATAATTAACACAATAGATCAGCTCTGAAATCAAATAAAAAATGAAATTACTTGTGTTCGGACGTCCGAATTTTTCGGACACGTCAAAACATTTTTTTCTACGTGTGCAACATTTTTTTATGTGTGTAACATTTTCCTTCAATAACAGTAGAAATAGGGGTGCGAAAAAAATGTTGCATACCTGAAAAAAAATGTTGGACACGTTGGAAAAAAAATGTTGAAAGAATCGTCCAACGAAGTGAACACACGCCACCACCGAAAACCCCATAAATCAGGAACTCGAGAGGAACCGATCAATCTTTTTTTTTAACTAAAATATATCCGAGAAAATCCGCTTCGTACGGAACACACGGCACTGACCGAAACACCACCAAAACAAACCCGAAAAATCCCAAGGAAAAAATTAAGAAAAAACTCTGAAGAGATGGAAAGATCAAACAAAGCAAACCAACACCATGGATCCACGCAACCAGATGAACCAAATACCCAAACGAAATCACCGATTCCATACATACGGGAAGCAGCATTAACCCCTCTCTTCACCCCGATCGAACAAAACAAAACACCAGCTCGAACAATCCACCCGGCACCGCGCGATCCCACACTCGATATACCCCAATCCGCCCGCAGAGCACGCACGAGGCGAAGCGATTCGCGAAACAGAACTACCACCCTAAACCCTACCCCACAACGAGCAGCCATTGCGCGATCCAGCCATATACGCACGGCGATAAGGGAGGGGGAGAGGCGGGGGGAGCTCACCGGAGTTGTCGCCGGATCCGGAAGGCCCGCCGCCGCGGCGATCACCGGACATCGCGAGGGCTTGCGTCGCCGGCCTCCTCGCGGAGTGTGTTTTATGGGGGGGCAGAGAGGTAACCTTAAACGAATGAGGAGCGGGGCCACCTTATCCAGCTGAACCAGTAGGGGTGAGTGGGCGGTACCCTCACCGCACTGAATGCGCACACCGCCCGTTTTAAGGAAATTAAAAATCTAATCATCCTTTCCACGTCAAAGGAATCTTTCACGATAAAACAATGGAATTGCTACAGTTCAGACGTTTAAACGTATTGCAATATTTTTTTCTACATATGTAATATTTTTTGTTAACACGTGTAACATTTTTCTTCGATAAACAGTAAAATGCGGCACAGTAAACGGATGTTGCAAGCGTTAAAAAAAATGTTGCGCGCGTCAGAAAAAAATGTTTCAAACGTTGAAAAAAATGTTGCAAGAGGCGTCCGATGAAATACACAATATCGGACATCCGAGGCTTAGTTCTTCCCATAAAACAACACATTTTACCAACCGGTATCCCATCACGTCATCACCTCACCGAGTGCTAGAGAGGAGATTAGCGCCACTGACACTTTTTAAAATTCGTGATTCACTTTATGACACATTGGCTACTGTTATAAACTCAGATGGACCTACATGTCATAAACACATCACTAAAAACCAACGAATTGAGTGTCACTGGACTAATTTTTTCCAATGCTTTAGACGTAAAATTGTAAAAAGCTACGGTATACCTCGATAGCACGTATTACTTCGTTCATGTCTACGAGGCTCATTTTTTAAATGATGTTGTTCGTAAATATAAAGCTGGTATCTAGATTTAATAAGGTATTTTTTATATTTTTATTTATTTTTTCAACTATATACATTTATTTATTACTACCCATACAAAGTATATCTTTAACTTTGAAGACAATTAAATAAAAACATCTAAGTTATTATCTCTTATATATTTTTCGATTTCAACGAGATTTAAATCTTTGTGTAAAGTCAAAATACATCTTATAAAAATGAACAAGGAGTATGTTGCAGTAGCTTGGCATTGATATGCCGAGCATGCTTTTCTGGTAGCTCGACGAGTAGTACTTAATTAAGGGACTGATTATGGAATTGATTACTTAATTATTAATTAAGTGGCTGGATAGTGCAACAAAGATTGTACCAATCGTACTATTCGACAACCATACCAAGACAAGCAACATTGATCGGCTTCAACATCTTCTTCCACTGTACTGCGCGTCTAGTGGTAACGATCTGTAATCCATGATCATTTACTTGTGTGGCCTATTGGGATCGGTAGAATTTTAAATTTGCACTAGTGCAGCCTACCGTAGCCCTTCAGCACGTAACCTCTCTTCCCAAGTTTATTTTATAAAATGTAACCCTTGACTGAAATACATGAGTATTATCTATAATCGGGGACATAGTTATCCAAATAGATTTACACTCTGTAGTTGTTATACACTTTACCCACAAGATATGATCAATCTTATACTATCGGCCATTACACGATTTGTGACTAAGAAGATTGTAACAAAACCTTTCGAAAACTATCCGAACATAGACCCTCCCGTCAAGCCTGACTTACTATTCCTTCCCTCACACAGAGCAGAAGAATAGGGTGGACTTTTCATTGGACTTAGAACAATCCTTATTCAAGATGCGAAGCCACTGCACACATACCCTCTCCTAACCACATGCATAGTTTGGTCTTTCGTCTGAGGCATCATATGTCTAGACTTTGTAACTTATTAAGTTAGATTTGCCCCATAACAAACATGTGGTTGCATAATTAGTCCAGTTCAATGGCTTATAAGGTTAAGTCCTTAATTGACCGAGACAAGACTTCCAACATCAACCCAAATGTCACATAGACCCACCATGGCAAGCATTCTCTTACCACTTGCCCTAATCTAAATCATTTACCACCCTAGTTGATTATTATGCAATACATACCATCAACAACTCAACATCATTTTGTGACATCACATGACACACCCATTTATAAACATGTTATGTATTCTATTAGTCAAATTGAATTTGCACTTTCAAAAGACATCAGTTATACGTGATATGGCTAAGCAACTATACACAATCAAACCAACTTAAGTTGGCATCTATTAGCAACCAAATAATAATTCTCCATCCTAGGGTGACTGTAAGATTGAGGATGCCGACTAGAGGGGGGTGAATAGGTGGCTATAAAAATTTCTTCTACGATTAATTCAAATCTCGCCTAAGTACTCTTATGTCAAGACCTAAATGATAATAGATGCGAAAGCGATAAACTAAGGTTTTGACAAATTAAAGCCTAAATCAACTAGGCTCACTAAGTGCATTAACTAATTATGTCTCTAACAAAAATTGCAATCCTAAAGACAAGCAATTTAATTTTAGGAATACAAATTGCAACAATGTAAATAGAGAATTGCAAGCATACATAAGAAGACATGATACTTTTTACCGTGGTGTTCGGAGACTTGCCGGTCTCCCCTAATCCACATTGAGGCAAGCACAAATCGCTTTGGACTGGCTCCACGAATTGAGCACCCTCCTCGATTCCACTAGTGGTATCTCTTTCCCCTTCTAGGTAGGTGAGCACCGACCTTCACAACTTTACCGGGTCTTCTCACAATCTTCTTGAGAAAGTCACCGTGCACGACGTACAATAGTGATTACAGAGTGCAACACATGCATAAGACTTCTCTCAAGTGCAACACATGCACAAGAGGCTCTCAATCCTCTTCTAATTATAACACATGCAATTAGAGCTCACTCTTAGCTCAAAAATCAAATTAGAGAGTGCAACACATGCACAACTCAACCACAAAGAGCGATGAACTCTCTAAAACCACAGCAAACCCAAATGCTAGCCCCCAAGGCTCCTTTTTATAGCCTCTATAAGAAAAACTAGCCGTTGGGGAGTAAAATGGGTAAAAACACACAGGAAACCCGGTCATACTGCCCTAAGGCCAATATGACCGGCCTTTGGTCTAACGGCTAGAAAAAACTAGCCGTTACTCAGAAAATCTAGTTATACCGGAGTGGGTCCGGTCATACCAGGCCTATTTTCAATTTTTAGAGCTAAAATACCTCTTCTCTTGAAAAAAATAAGTGAGTGACTACAAGTGACCCCTACTCATATATGGAGTGATATATATATCGCTCATGAATATATATATATATATAACTTTGATTAGCACTATGATATAATAAACTTTGATTAGCACTATGATTTTGTTGTTTTGTACGATTAGCACTATGATATTGTTGTTTCACTTCATTCTTAGACCCCCTCCTTTAGAAATTTCTGGTTCTGTTACTGAGTCATACTAGACTAGGGTTGGACATACCAATGCTATAGCAACTAAAACCCACATAACTTTTTACTCCGAACTCCAATTTAGGTGATCTTAGGTTCTATGCGAAGCTTATCAAAAGGGTTATAATCTTCACCTATTTTCAAGATTTGAGCAACCATATATATTTTTAAATATATAAAAAAGACTCCAATGTAGTCATTCAAGTCTAAAATCTGATTTCTCAAAATCCCTCACATAGACTTAATAAAGAGCGTGACTAAAAGCTAGAAAGAGTCAATAAGATCAAATATTAAGCCATGTGATGATCAACTCGTGATCAAAATAATTTTGTAAAATACATTTGAAAATTCTAATCATATGCTCCAATATCAAATGCATGAGCACCGATATTTTGCAAAACACATTTGCAAATATAAATTTTGCAAACAAGAGCAATCAAGATCATATCTTTGAGCTATATGGTGATCAACACATGATCAAACCAATTTGCAAACACATTTGTAGCCCTATTCACAAGCTCCAAGTTAAGATTCAATTAAACCATATTTTGCAAACACTAAGCATAAATCTATCTTAGTCTTTGTGATGATTAACACATGATCAAGTCACAAACTAAGACTCTGATGCACGAGCTCTCTATTTGCAACACATGCAAATATCTAGCTCCATGCAAACAATAACTTAAACCAATTTGCATAAGCTATCTCCCTTTTGCAGCACATGCAAATCCATAACTCTATGTAAAAACCAAATAAAGATTCAACAAGAAGCAAGAACGAACTCCCTTATTTGCAACACATGCAAATAATTAGCTCAAGCAAGAACCAACTAAGAGAGTGACCTAGAGTAAACCAGATTGAGTACATCAATATATGATGAAGCTCAAACTATACGACTCGATCCCTCTTAATAGTATGGCAACCTTGATAGCATCTAGGCCCCCTAATTTTTTTTTGTTTTGTGATTATTAATATGGTTTTGGTGTTGATAACAAAGTCAATAAACTCTAAGCTATGAAGAATATTGACTAGAACTTCAAAGGATCTACTGAAAAGACAAGGTTAAGGTTTCATGTTACTAGTTTTTGGCTTGGGAGATGATTCAAACCAAGTAGCTAGGGTTAATTTAGTTTGGCCGTACTATAAAGAGGGATTGTGCACAAGTCAGTAAATGCATGGCTTCACAAGGCTAAGACAAAATAGACTACTTGGAGTTAGAATTCTTTAGTCATTCTGTTCCTTGCATCAATCCATCTCCCTATATGTAACGTCCCGAAATTTGGCCCAATTTTAATTTTTTTTTAAGTTATTTAAATTTTTGTGAATTAATTAAAATTAATTGCATTTAATTGAATTTATCTGAATTTTTGGGATTTATTTGGATTTAATTGAAATTTATTTAGACTATCTTCTCTTGAATATTTAAATATCAGAAAAGGTAATTATCAAAAATAAATAAAAATATTTTACTTAGGCTCAAAATGCTCTGAAATATTTTCTGGAATTTTTCGAGTATTTTTAGTGCCCTAATTAATTACTTTGATTTTCCATAATTGTTTTTATTGGCAACACCTGGAAAATAGCCTTGCTACAGTGCTGGGTTGGCCCAACACTGTACTCGCGCCAGCCAAAACCCTAGCGCAGCCGATTCTGGTCCGTGCGATCTCCATCGGACGGTTGTTATCAATCCGCGTCGCTTGCGCTCGGGGTTCGTTGGATCCGCCTGGCTCAACCGTCAAGATGCTGACGCGTGGCACTGATTCGCCGAACCGTTATCCAATCGACGCCGTCGGATCGAAATCGGACGGTGTGACGTGACCAAAGCTTCTCGGGACGGAGCGTCTGTCGCGCCGCCGTCGCTGTTGGTCGCCGAAGATCGTGTCAGAGATTTTTACGCGTGTCTCGAGGCTGCCCGAGCGAGTGATATACCCCATTGCACGCAGCACTTCGTTCCGCTCAGTTTGCCACCTCTCTCGTGCACTCTCGCCCACCGTAGCCTTCGCCCGAGCTCACCGGAGTAGCTTCCTTCCTCCGCTTCGGTTTTTCTTGCCTCTCACCGGCGTTAGTTACTCTCCGCCGCCGCCGAGACCCTCACCGAGTTCACCGAGCCAAGGCGCCGGTGGGTTACTTTTTCGACCGAGACGCATCAAACGTCGCC
The DNA here is from genome assembly GCA_036346375.1 of Guadua angustifolia. Lineage (NCBI taxonomy): Eukaryota > Viridiplantae > Streptophyta > Magnoliopsida > Poales > Poaceae > Guadua > Guadua angustifolia. The sequence goes on from CM070522.1 coordinate 10,420,755, forward strand.
ACGACTTCATCTTCCCCAAGTCCAAATGACTAGCGCCACCGTTTCTTCTTCGACGCCTCGCGAGAAACCACAGCCGTCAGATCTGCATCCTTCGTCCAGGGTAACGCCACGTTTTCCCCCGTAGGGTTACGTTTGAATACGCATCGGTAGATCTCGACCGTCGGATGGCAATCGTGCGGGTCTGGTCAGGCCACGTAGGCTCGTGAATAGGAATCAGCTCGGTAAGCCTTCGCCGTTCGATCTGCATCCGACCGCGCCTGCGAATCCACATAGTTGCGGTGTAGATCCTTTGATGACGGCCGTTCGATTTGGAACGTCTGGCTTGGATTGTGCCACGTAGGCTCGGGAATAGTAAACTGCTCGGATGACCAGAGCCGTTGGATCTTCATCCAACCGCGCTGGTGCATCCACGTCGTCGCTAGGTCAGGCCGTTTAGCCGTGCCGCATCCGAGCCGTTGGATTTGAAATGGACGGCGTGGATGTTGCCACGTGTGTAAGGTTGGCCGTGCGACGACCGACTGTTGGATTTGAATCCAACGGCCGAGAGATTATGTGTCTCCGTGGTTTGATGCTTGCTCGCCGCGTGTCAGCTTCTGGTTGGTCCAAGTACTGTTCATCGGGCCCACTTGTCAGTGGGTGGACCGCTGGGTGTGCTGACGTCAGCATGACGTCACCCGAGGCCCACGTGTCAGTGACCGAGCCGACATGGATGTCTCTGGTGTTGACACGTGTCACCCGAGAGGAATTAACCGGATTTTCAGTGGAAAAATAAATAGAAAAATTCGGTTATTTCTTTATTTGAATTTCAGAAAACTTACAAATGCTATAACTTTTGCGTTTTAACTCGGAATTGGGTGATTCCAGTTCCTAAAAATTTGTAAAAATGTGAACTATTTATTAGTGAATTTTAATTTATTTTTAGAGTTGATCTTGTTGTCTATATTGGGTGTTTATTGTATGTTCACTTGAATGCGCGTAGACTCCGAATTGCCGGAAGCCGTCGAAGAGGATTTCGGAGAACCATCGCAAGAGCCAGACCAGAATCAACTGCTGTTTGAAGGCAAGTCATGCTTTGACCATATTGCCCCTAGATTTTAAAATGTATTTCGATTCAATTTATGCATGCTATGTTAGTTAAAAATGAAATTGTTTATGTTGGGAAAGGTAGCTAGAAATACCATTTGATTATGCCACCTTGTTAATGTCATTGTATGCCCTGAACACCTTGTCACCCTAGAATGCTAACTTATGTTGGTTGCTATATTAATGCCAACACGGGAGGCTAGACCGTGATTAGTCGCTTAGCCTGCTTGTATGCGTTGAATGTCTTTCAATTAGCAAACCAATTCTGACTAAACAATTATGGAACGCATTTTGGAGTAATGCGATGATGTCATGGGATGGAATTGAGGGTACCGACATGTGTGGTTCTACTCGTGCAATGAAGTGGGCATTGGCATGTGTTGCATAAATGCAAACCCGGGGTGGGAAATGTTTTGGACCGGGGCAAGTGGCGAGAAGACTTCGTGCGGGGTGGGCCTGTGTGGCAACGGGATGTATGAAAGATTGTGAAGGCTGTGTGCCGAGAAGTATAAAATGGATGTCTTGCCCGGGACAGTTAAGGACTTTACCTTGCGAGCCTTTGAACTGAGTTTCTCGTACAACCACTTGTCCGAATGGGACGGACCTAGTTTAGTAGGTCTCTAATATCTTTCCTTTGATACCTCGGGCGCAGTTACACAAAAAAATGTAATCGTATGGGGAGCGTGCACTGTCTTTGCTTGGTACCCATCCAAGCAGATTCTGCTGTTCTAAACTTTGGTTACGTGTGAGGAAGTGTTAGAAAGGCACATCGAGAGGATCATCGTTAAGTGTTAGTCTCCGAAAGACTTTGTTGCAATCAATCACCTGTGTGGTGAGCGACTGTATCTTGTGGGTAAAGTGTACAGCCTCTGCAGAGTGTGTGTGTTAAATCTATTCAAATAGCCGTGTCCGCGGTATTGGACATTGCTCGGTGATTACAGTCAAGGGTTAGATTTTCACAAAATAAAAATGTGGAATGGGTGGCGGTGTGCCAAAAGCTGATGAATCAAACTAGGGCTGTGTTCCAACCTCTGGAAAAAGAATTGATAAATTAATTATTAATAATATTGGTTTTACCGCTTTTAATCTAATAGGATTACCTGTTAAAAAGAAATGTTGCTTTATGCAAAATAACCATTTAAGCCTTTCCTTTGAAATAAGCCATGCATGTAGTAATAGAACTGCATTGTGCATGACTTGTTGAGTATGTTGTATACTCACCCTTGCATCGACAAAAACCTCAGAAGAAGAAGCTGTGCCAGCTTGGGAGGAGGAGTTCATCGAAGGCCGGAGAATTAGGATTAAGCCTAATCGGGTTGTTCGTGGCAATTTGATGGGTTCATTGTTTTACTTTTGCTTCCGCTTATTGAACTAATGCTACTTTGTTATTTATCGGCCTGCGTGGCGAATTATTGTAAGGTGACCATAAGGTCTTGTAACTCGTTTATATTCATGTTTGAAGTACTTTATTATTAATTCATTGTGTATGATTGTGGTACTTCAACCTGTTTATCCTGTGTGTACTAGCGTGATCCTGGACTAGTACAGAATACACAAAGGGTCCGGATTTGCAGATTCGGGTCCCGACAGGGTTGGTATCAGAGCCATGCTGACTGTAGGACTTAACCCTAGTTAGACTGGCCGTTCTAGAATGGATAAGAAATTAATTTCTAAAGGTTAAAATTTGGGCAAGAATAATCAATGAAATCTCGACTTATCTCTTCTTCCTTACTTCATACCTATGCTGTATTGTGCTATTACTTTTGTAATCTTTTAAAATTTTAGTACTAACGCGTTGCTTTGGCAGATGCGGATGGTTCACTCTTTCGGCGAGCGTCACGAAGGCTACGCAGCGGAGCTCTGGAGGATGCTCCAGGTGTTGGGAGGTTTCGACCGCCCTCTCTACCTGTCCCGCACCTGCATAGTCAACGGGATCAGCCGCGGATGGGTGACGACCCTCACCTTGTACGCACGGGAGCACGCGCGTGCTAGTCGTCCGCTCCACCTCGTGGTGAAGCGAGCCAGCTACGAGGCGGGCATACAGGAGTGTGCCCGAGTAGCGCTGCGTCGGGTTAGCAGGGACTACGGCTACGAGCTATGGGACACTGCTTTCCGCGTGCACCCGCACGCGGGAGGACCTCTTTAGGCGCGCCTGGAGCTAGAGGACGATGCCGCCGTTGTGCACCTGGGCCGGTTCGCCGCTGCTCAGGAGGAGGTCATGGACGCCACGACTACGGAGCTGCAGGCTGTGTACCGCGTCTTGGAGGAGACCGAGGTGGCCCTACGAGAGACCAGAGAGCACGCCGTTCAGAGGATCGCCGAGCTGGAGGAGGCTCTCTACGGCCACGAGGAGTCTAAGGCCGTCATGGAGCTCGACGACGAGGACGAGGAGGAGCCGGAGGAGCAGTGCCGTGCAGAGGACCAAGAACTGTGGTGCCCCCAGCTGCACCAGTGGGAGGGCATGGGGATCAGTTTGCCCCGATGCCAGCTCACCCGCCGGTTTACGTGATCGGCGAGCCGCAGCCAGGGTGGCTCGAGGACTGAGTTTGTCGGGTTGAGTAGTTGTTGAGTTTTCTTTTGCGTTGAAACTCACCTGTGTTGAGTCGCGTCTTTAATTTCGAACTTAGCTGTGCGATGTTGTAATGAACTATTTGATGTGATGTTGTGACTGTTTTGATGGTTGCATAGTCCCTAGACTATGTAAGAAACCATACCTGCCTGTTATTTATGCTTAAATGTTTAAGGCTTTTAAGTTACACCTGTTTCCCCATATAAGTTCTTATACATGCCTATTCTTTCCCCCTTATCTCTAAACCACCGAAGCAATCAGTAGATGGTGAACACCCACAACAACGGAGCCAGAGGCAGTGGTTCACGTCCCGGAGGCAGTCAGAGCAGTACACCACCACCGCAGGCAGCACCGCCAGTTGACATGCAGAATCTGGGAGCTTTTCTTGCAGCCCAAACTCAATTAATGCAAACCATGATGGCAACCGTACAACAAATCAACACCCAAGCAGTCGCCAACAACCAAGCTGCTAACAATGTGCCACGCCCCTACTCGAGACTGTCCGAGTTCATGAGGACACGTCCGCCTACTTTTTTAGGCAATGCTAGCCCGTTGGAGGCAGATGATTGGTTGAGAACCATCGAGAGGAAACTACATATAACTCAGTGTGATGGAAATGAGGGTGTGCTTTATGCCTCTCATCAGCTAGAAGGAACAACAGCTGAATGGTGGGAAAACTACTGCGCGTCGCAGGAAAACCCGCAGGAAATTACTTGGGAAGAATTCACCATAGCTTTTCGCCAATACCATATGCCGGAGGGTATCATGGAGTTGAAAAAGGAGGAATTCAGAGCGCTGAAGCAAGGAGGCCAGACAGTGGCTGATTATCTGAATAAATTCACTCAACTTGCACGCTACGCACCAGAAGACGTAGCGACCGATAAAGCTAGGCAGTCCCATTTCATGAAGGGACTTAACACCGGTTTACAGGTGGGATTGATCACCCACACCTTTCCCGATTTCCAAGAGCTGGTAAATAAGGCACTTATACTAGAGGACAAGCGCAAGGAGCTAGACGATAATCGCAAACGCCGCATGGCTCAGCAAGGAGGACGCCATGGTCAGCAAAAAACAAGAATGATACCTCAGCAATTCTCTCGATTTCCTCAAGGAAGCAATGTCAGGACACCGTCACCGATGCCAAGGCCAGCAGGACAAACTCCCTGACCCGGTCCAGATTGTTAATCGAGGCGGAGGAAATCCGCAGATGTCGAAGACGCCTACATAACCGCAATGAAACCGGGCATTTCGCCAATATGTGCCCCAAGAAGGGAGGTGTGACCCCAGTACGCTTCAATTTAGGGAACACGCCAGCTAAAACTCCTGTCCAAGGAGGAAGCCGAGGACCTACCCAAGCTGGAGCTACACCGCAAGCCTTCACGCGAGGCAGGATTAATCACATCTCCTCGCATTTAAGTCCGAATGCTACGGACGCCGTGCTCGGTAAGTTCCTTGTCAACTCGATGCCACTCTGATATTATTTGATTCAGAGCTTCACATTCGTTCGTTTCTCGAGATTTTGCTGTGACAAATGATCTGGGTATTGTTAACCTTAAAAGTACACTTCTAGTTCAATCCCCTGGATCAGAACTCCGCTCCAAGGTCGGATGTTCTGGGATTAAGCTATTAATAAAAGGGGTAGAGTTCCTAGCGAACCTCATTATATTAGATACCCAAACCCTGGACATTATCCTGGGAATGGATTGGTTGACTAAGCATAAGGCTATATTAGACTGTGGGCGAAGAGTTGTGTCTATTGAGAGCCCTGGTGGTAGGAAAGTGGAATTCCAAGCAGTGGCAACTCGAGGAGGACAGATGTTGGTAAACAATCTGGAGACCGTCAGATAAGAGATGTACCAGTGGTCAGTGAATACCCAGATGTTTTTCCCGAGGAATTACCAGGAATGCCACCGGACAGAGACATAGAGTCGTAATTGACTTAGTACCTGGAACAGCACCGATAGCAAAGAGACCATATCGAATGTCCACCGAAGAACTAGTTGAGATGAAAAAGCAGATTGAGGAGTTATTGGAAAAAGGATTCATTAGACCAAGCTCGTCACCTTGGGGAGCACCGGTTCTGTTCGTTAAGAAGAAAGATGGGAGTTTTCGGATGTGTGTAGACTATCGAGCGCTTAACGAAGTGACGATAAAGAATAAATACCCGTTACCCCGGATAGATGATCTTTTCGATCAATTAAGAGGAGCAGGAGTATTCTCCAAGATCGACCTTAGGTCAGGATACCACCAATTGAAAATCAAGACAGAGGACATCCCCAAGACTGCATTTTCTTCAAGATATGGACACTATGAGTTCACAGTTATGTCGTTTGGATTGACGAATGTGCCAGCATACTTTATGAACCTAATGAATAAAGTATTCATGGAATATTTAGATAAATTTGTGGTCGTGTTCATAGACGATATTCTGGTTTATTCAAGGACGGATGAAGAGCACGCCCAACATTTGAGGTTAGTATTGGAAAAGTTGAGGGAGCAACAGTTATATGCAAAATTCAGTAAGTGCGATTTCTGGAAGAGTAAGGTAGATTTCCTAGGGCATGTAATGACCGCGGAGGGAATTGCAGTGGACCCAAGCAAGGTGGAGGCAGTACTACATTGAGAATTGCCAAAGACGGTTACGCAGATTCGAAGTTTTCTTGGAATGGCTGGTTATTACCGTCGATTTATAGAAGGATTCTCGACAATTGCTAGGCCAATTACGCAATTGCTAAAGAAAGAGAAGAAGTTTGTCTGGACACCGAATTGCGAGAAGAGTTTTCAGGAATTGAAGAAACGACTGACATCAGCACCAGTGTTAGTTCAACCAGATGTGCATCAGAGTTTTGATATTTACTGCGATGCATCACGCCAAGGGCTTGGATGCTTGTTGATGCAAAACGGAAAGGTAGTAGCCTACGCATCAAGGCAATTAAGGCCACATGAAGGGAATTACTCGACGCATGATCTAGAACTAGCAGCCGTGGTGCATGCCTTAAAAATATGACGCCACTATCTCATTGGAAATAGATGTGAGGTATATACAGATCATAAGAGCCTCAAATACATTTTCACCCAATCTGACCTGAACATGAGGCAAAGGAGATGGTTGGAACTGATCAAGGATTACAACATGGGTATCCATTACCATCCCGGCAAGGCCAATGTAGTGGCTGACGCCTTGAGTCGGAAAGGTCATAGTCTGAATATGATAGTGGGAGAAAGCCAGGGAGAATTGTGCAAGGATTTTCGGAGATTGAAATTGGAAGTTGTTCCGGAAGGATTTGTAGCCGCTTTAGAGGTGAAGCCTATCTTGGAAGATCAGATTAGAGAAGGTCTGAAGGATGATGAGAAGATCAAGCGAATCAAAGCCAAGATGGAGGAAGGGCAAGCAAAGGAATTTAAGCTAGACGAACAAGGTACGTTATGGATGAAGGAGCGCATTTGTGTACCTAACAAAAAGGAGTTGAAGCAGTTAATACTGGAGGAAGCTCACGACTCCAAGTATTCGATTCACCCAGGAAGTGCAAAAATGTATCACGACTTGAAAGAAAGGTTCTGGTGGCCAAATATGAAGAGAGAGGTTGCCAAACACGTGGCATTATGTGGTGTGTGTCAGCGAGTCAAAGCTATGCATCAGAGACCAGCAGGACTGCTGCAACCATTAAAGATACCGGAGTAGAAATGGGAAGAAATCGGAATGGATTTCATTACCGGGTTGCCAAGGACGCAAGGAGGTTATGACTCCATATGGGTCATAGTGGATCGCTTAACCAAGGTCGCGCATTTCATACCGGTAAAGACAACCTATTCAGGAGATAAGTTGGCAGAGCTATACATGGCAAGAATCGTTTGCTTACATGGAATCCCAAAGAAGATAGTATCAGATAGAGGTACCCAATTTACCTCAAGATTTTGGGACAAATTGCATACAGCAATGGGCACCCGCTTGAACTTCAGTACAGCCTATCACCCGCAAACAGATGGGCAGACAGAAAAAGTCAATCAGATATTAGAAGATATGTTAAGAGCTTGTGCGTTGGCATATACATCGACTTGGGATAAATGTTTGCAGATCACGGAGTTTAGTTACAACAACAACTATCGTGCTAGTCTTCGATGTCACCTTCGAGCGTTGTATGGTCGACCTTGTAGGACGCCGTTAAATTGGAATGAGACTGGTGAGCGTCGTGTCTTCGGACTAGACATACTCCAAGAAGCCGAAGAACAAATAGCACTAATCAGAGAAAGGTTAAAAATTGCGCAGTCAAGACAAAAGAGCTACGCGACAATCGCCGCAGGGATTTGAGCTTTGAACCGGAAGATTATGTGTATCTCAGGGTTACGCCTCTTAAAGGAGTCCAGAGGTTTCACAAAAAGGGTAAACTTGCGCCAAGATATGTAGGACCGTTTAAGATCATAAGCCGTAAGGGCGAAGTCGCATATCAACTGGAATTACCGCAGTCATTAGTAGTACACAATGTATTCCATGTATCGCAACTCAAGAAGTGTCTCCGAATACCTGACGAGCAGACGTCACTGGAAGGAATTGAACTGCAGGAAGACTTGACTTACAAAGAGCAACCGATAAAAATTCTAGATACAGTGGATCGGAAAACAAGGAGCAAGACAACCCGTTTTTTGCAGGGTTCAGTGGAGCAATCACGCAGAAAGCGAGGCCACCTGGGAACGAGAGGAAGATCTGAAAAAGGAGTTTCCAAACCTATTCTCTAGTTAGGCTTCGAATCTCGGGGTCGAGATTCTGTTGAGGGGGGTAGGTTTGTAACGTCCCAAAAATTAGCCTAATTTTAATTTTTTTGGAGTTATTTAAATTTTTGTGAATTAATTAAAATTAATTGCATTTAATTGAATTTATCTGAATTTTTGGGATTTAATTGAAATTTATTTAGACTATCTTCTCTTGAATATTTAAATATCAGAAAAGGTAATTATAAAAAAAATAAAAACATTTTATTTAGGCTCAAAATGCTCTGAAATATTTTTTGGAATTTTTCTGGAATTTTTCGAGTATTTTTAGTGCCCTAATTAATTACTTTGATTTTCCATAATTGTTTTTATTGGCAAAACCTGGAAAATAGCCTTGCTGATCGCCGGCCGCCAACATCAGTGCTTTCGCTTAGCCAAAACCCTAAGCAAGCTCGATTCTCTCGTCCGTGCGATCTCCATCGGACGGTTGTTATCAATCCGCGTCGCTTGCGCTCGGGGTTCGTTGGATCCGCCTGGCTCAACCGTCAAGATGCTGACGCGTGGCACTGATTCGCGAACCGTTATCCAATCGACGCCGTCGGATCGAAATCGGACGGTGTGACGTGACCAAAGCTTCTCGGGACGGAGCGTCTATCGCACCGCCGTCGCTGTTGGTCGCCGAAGATCGTGTCAGAGATTTTTACGCGTGTCTCGAGGCTGCCCGAGCGAGTGATATACCCCATTGCACGCAGCACTTCGTTCCGCTCAGTTTGCCACCTCTCTCGTGCACTCTCGCCCACCGTAGCCTTCGCCCGAGCTCACCGGAGTAGCTTCCTTCCTTCGCTTCGGTTTTTCTTGCCTCTCACCGGCGTCAGTTACTCTCCGCCGCCGCCGAGACCCTCACCGAGTTCACCGAGCCAAGGCGCTTCGGGTGGGTTACTTCTTCCGACCGGAGACGCCCTAAAACGTCGCCGCCGACTTCACCTTCCCCAAGTCCGGCGACCAGCGCCACCGTTTCTTCTTCGACGCCTCGCGAGCAACCACAGCCGTCAGATCTGCATCCTTCGTCCAGGGTAACACCACGTTTCACCCCGTAGGGTTACGTTTGAATACGCATCGGTAGATCTCGAACGTCGGATGGCAATCGTGTGGGTCTGGTTGGGCCACGTAGGCTCGTGAATAGGAATCAGCTCGGTAAGCCTTCGCCGTTCGATTTGCATCCGACCGCGCCTGCGAATCCACGTAGTTGCGGTGTAGATCCTTTGATGATGGCCGTTGGATTTGGAACGTCTGGCTTGGATTGTGCCACGTAGGCTCGGGAATAGTAAACTGCTCGGATGACCAGAGCCGTTGGATCTTCATCCAACCGCGCTGGTGCGTCCACGTCGTCGCTAGGTCAGGCCGTTTAGCCGTGCCGCATCCGAGCCGTTGGATTTGAAATGGACGGCGTGGATGTTGCCACGTGTGTAGGGTTGGCCGTGCGACGACCGACCGTTGGATTTGAATCCAACGGCCGGGAGATTATGTGTCTGCGTGGTTTGATGCTTGCTCGCCGCGTGTCAGCTTCTAGTTGGTCCAAGTACTGTTCATCGAGCCCACTTGTCAGTGGGTGGACCGCCGGGTGTGCTGATGTCAACATGACGTCACCCGAGGCCCACGTGTCAGTGACCGAGCCGACATGGATGTCTCTGGTGTTGACACGTGTCACCCGAGAGGAATTAACCGGATTTTCAGTGGAAAAATAAATAGAAAAATTCGGTTATTTCTTTATTTGAATTTCAGAAAACTTACAAATGCTATAACTTTTGCGTTTTAACTCGGAATTGGGTGATTCCAGTTCCTAAAAATTTGTAAAAATGTGAACTATTTATTAGTGAATTTTAATTTATTTTTAGAGTTGATCTTGTTGTCTATATTGGGTGTTTATTGTATGTTCGCTTGAATGCGCCAGAGACTCGAATTGCCTAAGCCGTCGAAGAGGATTTCGGAGAACCATCGCAAGAGCCAGACCAGAATCAACTGCTGTTTGAAGGCAAGTCATGCTTTGACCATATTGCCCCTAGATTTTAAAATGTATTTCGATTCAATTTATGCATGCTATGTTAGTTAAAAATGAAATTGTTTATGTTGGGAAAGGTAGCTAGAAATACCATTTGATTATGCCACCTTGTTAATGTCATTGTATGCCCTCAACACCTTGTCACCCTAGAATGCTAACTTATGTTGGTTGCTATATTAATGCCAACACGGGAGGCTAGACCGTGATTAGTCGCTTAGCCTGCTTGTATGCGTTGAATGTCTTTCAATTAGCAAACCAATTCTGACTAAACAATTATGGAACGCATTTTGGAGTAATGCGATGATGTCATGGGATGGAATTGAGGGTACCGACATGTGTGGTTCTACTCGTGCAATGAAGTGGGCATTGGCATGTGTTGCATAAATGCAAACCGGGTGGGAAATGTTTTGGACCGGGGCAAGTGGCGAGAAGACTTCGTATGGGTGGGCCTGTGTGGCAGCAGGATGTATGAAAGATTGTGAAGGTGTGTGTCGAGAAGTATAAAATGGATGTCTTGCCGTGACGCTTAAGGACTTTACCTTGCGAGCCTTTGAATCGAAGTTTCTCGACAACCACTTGTGCGAATGGGACGGACCTAGTTTAGTAGGTCTCTAATATCTTTCCTTTGATACCTCTGGCGCGATTACACAAAAAATGTAACCGTATGGGGAGCGCACTCTTTGCTGCTTGGTACCCATCCAATCAGATTCACCGTTCTAAACTTTGGCTCTGTGTGAGGGAAGTGTTAGAAAGGCACATCGAGAGGATCATCGTTAAGTGTTAGTCTTGAAAGACTTTGTTGCAATCAATCACTGTGTGGTGAGCGATGTATCTTGTGGGTAACGTGTACTGACCTCAGAGAGTGTGTGTGTTAAATCTATTCAATAGCCGCTTCCGCAGTATTGGACATTGCTCTATGATTACAAATAAGGGTTAGATTTTCACAAAATAAAAATGTGGAATGGGTGGCGGTGTGCCAAAAGTCGATGAATCAAACTAGGGTCAGGTTCCAACCTCTCGAAAAGAATTGATAAATTAATTATTAATAATATTGGTTTTACCGCTTTTAATCTAATAGGATTACTGTTAAAAAGAAATGCCGCTTATGCAAAATAACCATTTAAGCCTTTTCTTTGAAATAAGCCATGCATGTAGTAATAGAACTGCATTGTGCATGACTTGTTGAGTATGTTGTATACTCACCCTTGCATCGCACAAAAACCTCAAGAAGAAGTCGTGCGACTTGGGAGGAGGAGTTCATCAAGGCCGGAGAATTAGGGATTAAGCCTAGTCGGGTTGCTCGTGGCAATTTGATGGGTTCATTGTTTTACTTTTGCTTCATTGTTGTACTAATGCTACTCTTGTTATTTATCGCTGCGTGGCTTAATTATTGTAAGGTGACCATAAGGTCTTGTAACTCGCTTATATTCATGTTTGAAGTACTTTATTATTAATTCATTGTGTATGATTGTGGTACTTCAACCTGTTTATCCTGTGTGTACTAGCGTGATCATGGACTAGTACAGAATACACAGAGGGTCCGGATTTGCAGATTCGGGTCCTGACACTATACAAAGTCTAAGAATCTCCCCGGACTAAATAGCATTGCTCATTTCTTAGGTCCGACGCAACCTTTGCTAAAATCCATCTCCACCGGACCAAAGTCCTTTTTAGTCTGGTGCCAAAAATCATCTCGGCAAAAGTCCCTAACTGAGCTTTTTCCATTGACGCTAGACCAAAATCCGCTTTCACAAAATTCGATCCAGCACAAAAGCCTCTCTCTCGGTAAAGCTCTTGTGTTATTCAAAAAATTCGTTGCTGAAATTCTTCATTGAAATCCATGTGCTATGGACCATATACCTTTAAGTTCGTGGTAAAAAGTTTTCTTTGTCTTGAGCAAACCAAGCGCATACCATCTACGTCGGACCAAATCCGCTATCCCTAAAATCAAGTCCGGCGCTAAAGTAATTCTCTCGGTTGAACTCATATTATGTCAAAAAGTCCATGGCTACTGATTCCTATAAAACCCATCTACAGCGGACCAAATATTTTGGTCCGGCGCACATGTTGAATTCTCATTCCTTCGCTGGACCAAAATCATCCTAACTTCCTATGTACGACAGACCAAATTTTTCAGTCCGGCGTAAATAGTCAAAATTGGTCCGGGGTACATAGGATCAGTATCGCTAGACTATTTTGCTAAGTCCGTGGCAAATGTGTTAAGCTGAATTTTGACACTCTAACACGTTACAACGGTCACAGTGGTAGGTGTAACGGCTACTTCCTATCCAAATGCATATATAAGCATTTCTTGAGCCATCTACCATATATCTCTTCGATCTCCTTGCCATTCTAGTATCCTTAGAGCATTCATTCCTTCAAGGAGACTGTGCTGAACCTCTGAACTTAAAACCTTAACTCTTTTCAAGTATTCTTGCTCCAAGCTTAGTCTAGCAAGCGCTGTGCTGAGTGATCCAATAGATAGGACTTGTGTGTAGTCTATTACTCTTGGCTCTTAGTGATCCTAGACGGCTTGGAGGTAGTGAATGTGCGACCGTTCCAAAGAAGATTGTGGAAGGCCACTAAAAGTGCATCTAGGCCCCTCAATGATTTTGGTGATTAATGACAACAAGATTAAGTGACTAATAAGCTTTATGAGTATTGTGAACAGATTATTACGCTCATGTGAAAGTCGCACAAGAAAAGAGGCCCCTCAAATCAAAGGAGAAAAGGCATCGTTTAAACTCAACGGTTGTATATCTATTTTAATTTTATTTGAGTTTAAGAATGGTCGTATTATAAAGAGGGATGTGACGAGAAATAGCTTTAGGATAACCTGATGTGCTCAAAGATGAATCCTAGGTTCAAAATGGGTGAAAGTGTAAAGTTCTAAGTGCATCTAACTCAAAACAGTTCGGAGTATCCGAACATCAATTCGGAATGTCCGAACTAACCCTCTCTGTTGGTCAGTTCATTTTGGGTTCGGAATGTCCGAACCTCTGTTTGGAGTATCCGAGTGGACTCCCCTGTTAGGTTGAGTTTATTTGGGTTCGGAATGTTCGAAGATTTTTCGGAGTATCCAAATGCTCGGAGTATCTGAAGCATTCGGACTATCCGCATAAATGTTCGGACTATCCGAGCTGAGGTGCTCGATTGCCCTGTGTTCAACCTATTCGGACTATCCGAACAGAGACGGGCTGAGCACAAAAACGGCTAGTTTTTGGGTGGCTATAAAAGCCCCCAACTCCCACCTACCAGCTCAGTAGAGCATTCATTGCACATTCACTGATCTTCTCTCCTCTTTGAGCTCAAGCACTCTACCCTCTTGAACTTTTGATTTGTAAACCTTTGGAGGATTGAGTGAGTAGAAAGATTGAAAGATCTAGAGAACTTGATTCATCTTGAGCACAAAAGTCATCCTCTCGCGGCTTTCTCGCCGGATCTTTTACTCTTCGAGGTTGAGGACTCCTAGACGGCTAGGAGTCACCGGTGAGCTCCCAAGTTCGTGTGGGAAGCCCCTGAAAGTTTGTGAAGGTCGAATCCACCTCCGCAAGGGAAGGATTCAAAGAAGAAGTAGGTGAGTGCTTTGTGCAACACCTAGAGGATTAGAGTTGAAACAGACCCCGGCTTGGTGCCGCCTCAACGGAGACGTAGGATCCCCTCAAGGATCCGAACTTCGGGTAAAAATAGTTGTGTCTCTTTGGATCTTAGTTTTCTCTTTTGTCCCCTTTTGTGCTTAGTTTAAATCTTTTGGGGATTCAAGTGTTTAGTAGCTTGTGGTAGATCTTGGTGAATTTCATCTTACGCAAGTTTTCTTAGCTAAGATATTTCATTTGGTCCTAGAATCATTCTCTAGATTTACTAGATCTACTTTCTAGGTTCTGTGTGCCTCGACACGCTCGGACTATCCGAAAGTTAACTCGGACTATCCGAACCACTCGGACAGTCCGAAGTAAATTTCGGAGTATCCAAAGTGTTAATTTTCGCTGCGATTTAAAATTTGAAAAACGCCTATTCACCCCCCCTCTAGGCAACATCCTGGTCCTTTCAATTGGTATCAGAGCCAAATCTCCGCAGTTTGGCTTAACCGCTTGGAGAACTAAGATGTCGCAAATAGAGAAGGTTACCGAAATCCGTGACGAAGATAAGAGTACGGGTTCCAGTAGAGGGGTTGAGATTCCTTATCAATATCCTTCGTTTGGAGTCTAAAGCTCTTCATCTTATGTTTCTGTGTCTTCCGGTAGAGCGCCTCACTTCGATGGCACTCATTATGCCGCATGGAAACACACGATGAAGATGTATTTGAGATCGCTTCACCCTTCTATTTGGAAGATTGTTGAAACAGGTTTCAAGCCCGTTAATCCAAAGAATCTCACTCTCAAAGAAGATAAAGCTCAACATTTCAATGACTTGGCTGTCAATGCCTTGTTCAATGCTTTGAGTGATTCCGAGTTCAACCGAGTCGATGGACTTGAAGAAGCAAAGGCAATTTGGGATAGACTCATGGTTACTCATGAAGGGATTTCAAGTGTCCGCGAATCAAAGATCGAGCTCATTATTGGTGAGCTAAGCCGTTTCACCTTGGAAGAAGGAGAGTCATACACAAAGATGTTTGACCGCTTGATGGTGCTTGTGAATCAAGCTAAGGGTCTTGGGTGCACCGATCTTACCGACAAGGCCGTCGTCAAGATCATTCTTCATGTGATCACCCCCACCAACCGCAACCTTGTACAACTCATCCGAGATCGACCAAACTTTGACACTCTCACTCCACATGATGTGATTGGGAGGCTAATGATGGATGAAATGATGATAAAGGAGGCCGAAGTTGTTGAAGAGCTAAAGTCAGGCATGAAAAAGGGTATTGCTTTGAAGGCCGTGAAGACCGTGAAGGAATCTGAAGAAAGTACAAGTGAAGATGAGGAATCAAGTGGCCCCTTAACCAATGATGACATGGCATTGCTCGTGAGAAGATTCAATAAATTTCTCAAAAGGAAGGGCTACAAGCCGGGGAGCCACTCTAAGAACAAATGGAACAAGTCAAAAGGACGACACTCAACGAGGAAATGCATGCTATGAGTGTGGAGAGCCTGGCTATTTCATAGCCGACTGTCCGCAAAGAGAGAAGAAAGAAGATAAGCATTACAAGAAGGACAAACACTGGGGCAAAGACAAAGAGAAGAGCAAGAAATTCAAGCAACACAAGCACAAGGGGCATGCATACAGTGGAGAGGAGTGGGATTCAAACTCTGACTCCGATTCAAGCTCCAACTCCGATGAAAGAGGAATCGCCTCCGTCGCCATCGCCGTGCCCTCTACTCCGACAACGTCTAAGGGTCTCTTCGACAACTTGAGCGATGACGACGAAGACAGTCCAATGTGTCTTATAGCTAAAGGACGCAAGGTATCAACTAAAGAATCAATTTCCTCTATTGTTGATTCATGCCTTAATGAAAGTGATGACAATAGTGACGATGATTGTGTACTCAAGTCAATTAAGGACTTTGATGTGCAAAAGTTAGACATGCTGTTAAAAGATATTGAGAGGTTAGAGGAAATAGTCGAGCAAAAGAAGGCTACCCTCGAAGCTCAAGAGGATTTACTTATCCTTAAAAAGGAAAGAAACCTTGAGCTAGAGAAAAGCCTAACTGGTGAGAGAAGAAAATATGAGGAGTTGGTCAAAAACTCAAAAATGACCAAATCCGAAATGACTAGTCTTGAGATCACCAATGCTTCACTTGAAGAGGAACTTGCTAAAGCAAAGGATGCTTACAAGGCTCTTGAGTTGAAGCTTATTGATCTCAAGAATAGCCCTCCGATCGCCTCAACCATTAACTCCAACTCTTCATTACCTTCTACTAGCAATGGATGTGCTAGATGCTACAACGTTAATATTGATGCTTGTGCCACTAACCTTGAGGCTTTGCAAGTATTAGCTCATGAAAATGAGAAGCTCAAGGGAATACTTGAAAATGGACTTCAAAAATCCTACAAGGCTAGCAAAGGATTAGAGGAGTTCCTCGGTAAGCGCCAAGGTAACCTCATGAAACATGGGCTTGGGTATGTTCCACCCAACGGAAAAGGAAGCCACATCGTGGTTGCTCCTTTGAACAAGCCCATCCACTTCGTTAAGACCAAAGGAAACTCTAAGTATAAGACTCACTCTACCTTCTTTGCTTCTTATGTACTCAAGAGAACTAGTCTCGGTCGAGTAGTTGCTTGTCGTATTGGGGGTAAGCCCAAAAATTCTTCTAGTGTGCGATCTATTTGGGTCCTTAAATCTCTTGTCACTAACGTGCGCGGACCTAAACAAGTTTGGGTACCAAAGAGCAAAATCTAAATTTCATTTTGTAGGCCTACATCTCCGGTGGATCAAGTTGGATATTGGATAGCGGATGTACACATCACATGACCGGAGAAAAAGCGATGTTCGCACATTTGGATGCCAATGGGACAAATAGTGAAAGCATCATTTTTGACGACAATGGAAAAGGTGAAGTGGTAGGTTTAGGTAAAATTGTGTCGGCGTTTCGTATAACCGACAAGTAAATTTGTAGGTGTAAGGGGCCGTGCGTCCCCTTTCCTTGAATGGTCGGACAAAGGGGGTCCAAGATTTATACTGATTCGGGCCGAACGTCCCTACATCCAGTTCGTGGTGGTGGTCTGTATTACTCGTGGTACGGTGGCCTTCGTGGGATTACAAGTGAGGACTCAGGACAGGCCCTGAGTGCTCCTCCGAGTGAAGGAACTCGGGGGTGTTCGCCTAGACTGGATACTGAGTTGGGTCGGATGGCTTGAGTTGAATCGAATGAGTCGCCCGCTCCCTGAGGGCCCTGCCACTCCTTATATAAGCGGAGGGGGCAGGTTACACGGGAGTTTGGAAAAACAAGGTAGGGGTAAGCTATTCCGAGAGTCTTGGTCCGTCCCAAGACCGACAGTTCCACTCATCCCATGCTGGGTTGGTAGACTCAACGGACAGCACTTCATTGGGAAAACGCGCACTTGCCCTCTATCCTCCTGTCAGATGCTGACGTTGCCTACGCCGTATTGGGACACCGCCTTGGGACGGAGCGCGTCCCTCTGCTGTGCATGACGGGGCGAAGAGCCCAGCGCTTGACTTCGTGGCCTCTTGACCGCCTCAGGAAGGAGTCATCTCCCCCACGTGGGCATTGTGTCCATAGGGCAAGTGACCAACTTGGGGCCGATTGATGACGTGGCCGGGGTCGCAGAGTCGAGCTCGATGAGGCGCCTCGACCGTGGTGGCCTGAGCTCATGCGGGCGTTGACCCGTGGCCGAGTCGGAGTCCGCGGGAGTGTCCAACCTGAGGCTAGGTTGGACCGTTTCAGAGGGGCATGGTCGTGGCTTGACGAGGCCATTGCTCAGAGCCGGGCCCCGGACGACCTATTGAGAGCTCCGTCCAATATTTAGTGATAATCCTATCTGTCAGAGACGGAGTCTTTGGTAATACCCTCTCAACGCCTCAAGATCACGCTAATCTCGCCACCATATTAGGTGTCGAGAGAAAACGATCTTAAAATAGATGTATACTTTGCTGTGGGGTACCCCTGGTACGGTTATTCGTCAAATTGTTATCACAAATGATTTCCATTTAAATAATGTTTTGCTTGTTGAATCACTAAGTTATAATTTGTTGTCCGTTGCTCAATTATGTGAAGCGGACTACAATTGTGTCTTTAGTGACAAGGGTGTGGATGTTATAAGAAGAAGTGATGGTTCAATAGTTGTTAAAGGTCGTTTAAAGGGGAATCTCTATCTTGTAGATTTTACTACGAATAGAATCAACTTGAAACGTGTCTTATGGCTAAATCTAGCATGGGTTGGTTATGGCATCGCCGACTTGCCCATGTTGGTATGAGAAACCTCCACAAACTTCTCAAAGGCAATCACATTCTTGGATTAACCAATATTGTCTTTGAGAAAGATAGAGTATATAGAGCATACCAAGCCGGGAAGCAAGTTGGAGCTTCTCATCCCACCAAGAACGTGATGACTACCTCAAGACCATTGGAGATGCTTCACATGGATTTGTTCGGCCTGATCGCCTACATAAGCATTGGAGGAAACAAGTATGGTTTAGTTATCGTTGATGATTTTTCTCGTTTCACTTGGATATTTTTCTTGCATGATAAAAGTAAAGCCCAAAGAACTTTTAAGAAATTCATGAGAATGGCTCAAAATGAGTTTGAAGTGAAGATCAAAAAAATTCGGAGTGACAACGGCACCGAATTCAAGAACACTGGTGTGGAGTAGTATCTCGATGAAGAAGGCATCAAGCATGAGTTTTCGGCTCCCTATTCCCCTCAACAAAATGGGGTAGCCGAAAGGAAAAATCGTACCCTCATCGAGATGGCGCACGATGCTTGACAAGTACAAGGTCTCCGACATATTTTGGGCGGAGGCTATCAACACCGCGTGTCACAGTACTAACCGGTTATACCTCCACAAGATCTTGAAGAAGACGGCATATGAGCTTCTCACCGGGAAGAAACCAAATGTCTCTTACTTTCGAGTCTTCGGAAGCAAATGCTATATTCTCAACAAGAAAACTAAGTCTTCTAAATTTGCTCCTAAAGTAGATGAAGGGTTCTTACTTGGTTATGGGTCAAATGCTTACGCATAACGAGTTTTCAACAATACCACCGGTGTAGTTGAAATCTCGCGTGACGTAACCTTTGATGAAACTAACGGTTCTCAAGTAGAACAAGTTGATCGTGCTGTGATTGACAGGGAAGAACCTCCATGCGAAGCAATCAAGAAATTGGCAATTGGGGAAGTGAGACAACTTGAGCACGAAGCAATCCCGAGCACTCCAACTCAAGATGCCCGGAATGAGACTCAGAATATCCGGACTAGTCCAAGTAGTCCGGATGCAACTTTGGATGCTTCGGGTGATGCTCTTTCCTCTTCTATACAAGTTCAAGATGGCTCGAACACCGCTCAAGATGATGGGGCCCTATCCAAAGATTAAATGCAACGGTCCCTCATCCAAGAGTTCATCAAAGCATACAACGAGATCACCCGGTCAACAACATACTTGGAGATATTAACAAGGGAGTATTCACTAGATCTCGAGTTGCAAATTTTTGTGAATTTTATTCTTTTGTTTCTTCTCTTGAACCTCTTAAGGTAGAAGAATGTCGTGCCACCGAATTTTCACGGATTCGGACACTCTGTGTATTCCGTACTAGTCCAGGATCACGCTAGTACACACAGGATAAACAGGTTGAAGTACCACAATCATACACAATGAATTAAGTAAATAAAGTACTTCAAGCATTAATAATAACGAGTTACATGGCCTTATGGCCACCTTACGATGCCATACGCGAGCGATAAATATCAAGTAAACAGTTTATCGGCGGAAGCAAAAGTAAAGCGATGAACTCTTCATGACCACAAAGCTCTTGAGTGCGGCTCAACCCTTAATCCTCCGGCCTCGACGAACTCTTCATTCCAAGCCGCACGGCTTCTTCTTCTTCGAGGTTTTTGTCGATGCAAGGGTGAGTATACAACATACTCAACAAGTCATGCACAATGCAGACTATTACTATATGCAAGGCTTATTCAAGGAAAGGCTTAATTGGTTATTTTGCATAAAGCAAAGCATTTCTTTTGATAGGTAATCCTATTAGATTAAAAGCGATAAGATCAATAATATTTAATAATTAATTTCTCAATTCTTTTCCAAGAGTTTGGCACCTGACCCTAATTTCATTCACACGACTTTTTGGCACGACCACCCATTCCACATTTTCATTTTGAAAATCTAACCCTTATTTGTAATCAAGAGCAATGTCGAAGATCATGACACGGCTATTGAATAGATTCACACACACACTCTGCGGAAATTGTACACTTTACCCACAGGATAGATTGTTCACCACACAGCGATTGATTGCAACAAAGTCTTTCAGAGACTAACATTTGACCGATGAACCCCTCAGACACTTCCTTCTAACACTTCCCTCACTCAGGCGAAGTTTAGACAGAGCAAGTACTGTTGAATGGGTACCAAGCCGTATGCAGTACGCTTCTCTGATTGCTTGATGTGCTTTGTCACCCAGAGGTTTCAAAGGAAAGAGGTCGAAACCTACTTAACTAGGTCCGTCCCATTAGGACAAGTGGTTGTACACGAACTCAGTTCAAAGGCTCGCAAGGTTAAGTCCTTAAGCTGTCCGGGCAAGACATCCATTTTATACCACTCGGCACCTGACCTTCTTAATCATTCATACAGCCCATTGCCACAGGCCCACAGCACGAAGCCTTCTTGCCACTTGCCCGGTTCAAATCATTTTCCCCCCCACTTTATACTTAAGCAACACATGCCATTTTCCACATCATTTCATGAATAGCACCACACACAGTCACTATCGGTTCAATTCATGACATCATCGCATTTTCCAAAATCGTTCCATAATTGTTTAGTCAATATTCATTTGATATTTGAAAGTCATTCCACGATACAAGCGGGCTAAGACTAATCACGGTCTAGCCTCCGTGTTGGCATCATATTAGCATCCAACATATTTAAGCATCTTAGGGTGGACAAGGTTTGGGGCATATAAACATTATAATCAAGGTGGCATAACAAGTTTGGCTTTTAACTACCATTTCCCAATTTAATCAATAGTGGTTGTACTTAACATAGCATGCAATATGGAAATCAAAATATACTTTTAAAACTAGGCGCGAAATGATCAAAGCATGACTTGCCTTCGAAGAGGAGTTGGTTCTGGTCGAGGTTCTGCGACGGGTCTTCAAACTCTCCCTCGACGAATTCCGGCAACTCGGAGTCTACTCGGTACAAGCAAACACACAATAAATATATAATACAGACAACAAACAATTCACTAAAAAAATCACCAATAAATAGTTCACATTTTTACAAATTTTTGGGCACTGGAATCACTCAAATCCGAGTTAAAATGCGAAAGTTATAGCGTTTTCAATTTTGCTGAAATTCATAAAAGAATAACCCGAATTTTTCCCTTATTTTCCACCGATTTTCCGGCGATTTTCCCTCCGCGCGACACGTGTCGGCACTGGAGCGAACCACGTCGCCTCGGCCATCGACAGATGGGCCGGATGGCGTCCTTGGCCGACGTCAAGACAACCGACGGTCCACCAGCGACGTGTGGGCCCGGTGAACGATGGTTCGCCCCACATGTCGTGGATCGACCGCTGTCGAGGAATCATCCGCCACGCATGCACGATTTCCCGATCGTCGGATTCGAATCTAACGGCGCAAAGACTAACCGAGCGGTTCACTGTTAGCGGGCCTACGTGTCGTTACCTTGGGCGTCCGATGGAGATCCGACGGCTGTGGGAGCTCGCGAAGAGTCGAAGAAGATGCGGCGGCGCTGGCTGCCGGACTTGAAGAAGATGACGCGTCCACGGCGTTCCGAGCCTCTCCGGTCGGAAGAAGTAACCGCAGATGCGGGCGCGACTCAAGGAACTCGGGTGGCCTCGGTGCGGCGGAACAGCGAACACGGCGAGAACCAAAAAAAAGCGGGAAAAGTGTGAACTACTGGCGAGCTAATCTGGCGTGCTACGGTGGATGGTCGGCGAGAGAGATGGGAAATGGCGGAAGGAAGTCTTGAGCTCGGGGTGTACTTTTTCGCCGGACATGCCTTGGAACTCGCGCAAATCAGCGGCAAATCGCGGCTGCCAGCAGGAGGCGGCGGTGCGGTCGATCGCGCCGATCCGAGGTCGGCGGTCACATCGACCGTCCGATCGCGATCCAACGGTGCGGAGCGGGCGCACGTTAGGGTTTTCTCCGCGCAAGCACAGTGTTGGGCCGGCCCAACACTGTAGCTAAGGAATTTCAAACTTTTTCGAATAAAAATAAATGCCGAAATTCAAAGTAATTATTTGGGGCACTAAAAATACCCGAAAAATTCTAGAAAAATTCTAGAAAATATTTCAGAGCATTTTGAGCTAAAATAAAATATTAGTTTTAATTTTTGATAATTACATTTTCTGGTATTTAATTACTCAAAGAAAAATGATATAAATAAAATCCAATTAAATCCAATAAATCCCAGAAAAAATTAGATAAATTCCATTAAATGCAATTAAATGCAATTAAAGGTTGATTAATTCATAAAAATTCAAATAACTCCAAAATTTAAAATCTGGCCAAAATTCGGGACGTTACAAACCTACCCCCCTTAACAGAATCTCGTCCCCGAGATTCGAGGCTTAACTATAGAATAGGTTTGGGAATTCCTTTTTCAGATCTTCCTCTCGTTCCCAGGTGGCTTCACTTTACGTGTGGTTGCTCCCTTGAACTCTGCGTAAACAGGTTGTCTTGTTTCTTGTTTTCCGATCCATTGTGTCGAAATTTTTATCGGTTGCTCTTTGTAAGTCAAGTCTTCTGTAGTTCAACTTCTTCTAGTGCGTTTGTTCCTCGGGCACTCGGAGACACTTCTTGAGTTGCGATACATGAAAAACATTGTGCACTCTGTTAGTGATTTGTGGTAACTCCGGTGGTATGCGACTTCGCCCTTACGACTTATGATCTTAAATGGCCCTACATATCTTGGCGAGTTTACCCTTTTGTGAAACCTCTGGACTCCCTTAAGCGGCGTAACTCGAGATACACGTAATCCTCGGTTCAAAACTCAAATCTCTCGGCGGTTGTCTGCGTAGCTCTTACATCTGATTGTGCAATCTTTAACCTTTCTCGATCGGTGCTATTTGCTCTTGACTTCTTGAAGTATGTCGGTCCGAAGACACGGCGCTCTCGGTCTCATTCAATTTAACGGCGTCCTACAAGGTCGACCATACAAGGCTTCAAAAGGTGACATCTGAAGACTTGCTTGATAGCTATTGTTGTAACTAAACTCTGCATATGGCAAACATTTGTCCCAAGTCGACGTATATGCTAACGCACAAGCTCTCAACATATCTTCCAATATCTGGTTGACTCTTTCTGTTTGTCCATCCGTCTGCGGGTGATAAGCTGTACTGAAATTCAAGCGGGTGCCCATTGCTGTATGCAATTTTTCCCAAAATCTTGAGGTAAATTGGGTACCTCTGTCCGATACTATCTTCTTCGGCACTCCATGCAAGCAAACGATCCTTGCCATGTATAGCTCGGCTAACTTATCTCCTGAATAGGTTGTCTTCACTGGTATGAAATGTGCGACCTTTGTCAAGCGATCCACGATAACCCATATGGAGTCATAACCTCCTTGCGTCCTTGGCAATCCGGTAATGAAATCCATTCCGATCTCTTCCCATTTCCATTCTGGTATTTTCAATGGTGCAGCGATCCTGCGGGTCTCGATGCATAGCTTTGACTCAGCGGCATACATCACATAGTGCTACGTGTTCAGCAACCTCTCTCTTCATATTCGGCCACCAGAATCTCTCTTTTAAATCTTGATACATTTTTGCACTTCCTGGGTGAATCGAATACTTGGAGTCATGAACTTCCTCCAATATTAACTGCTTTAATTCCTTTTTGTTGGGTGCATAAATCGCTCTTTCATCCTAGCGTTCCACGTTAAATCGATTTTAAAGTCTCTTGCTTGGCCTTTCTCCATCTTGGCCTTGATTCTCTCGATCTTCTCATCATTCTTCTGTCCTTCTCTAATCTGATCTTCCAAGATAGGCTTTACTTCTAATGCAGCTACGAATCCTTCGGGAACAACTTCCAGTTTTAACCTCTGAAGGTCCTTACATAGTTCTTCTTGACTTTCTTCTACTTTCGGATTCAGACCATGGCTTTTCCGACTCAGGGCATCAGCCACTACATTGGCCTTGCCGGGATGATAATGGATACCCATGTTGTAATCCTTGATCAGTTCTAGCCATCTCCTTTGTCTCATGTTCAGGTCCGATTGGGTGAAAATGTATTTAAGGCTTTTGTGGTCTGTATACACCTCACATCTGTTGCCAATGAGATAGTGACGCCATATCTTCAGTGCGTGCACTACGGCTGCTAATTCTAGATCGTGTGTCGGGTAATTCCCTTCATGTGGCCTTAACTGCCTTGATGCATAGGCGACTACCTTTCCATTTTGCATCAACACACATCCAAGTCCTTGGCGTGATGCATCGCAGTAAATATCGAAACTCTGATGCACATCGGGTTGAACTAACACTGGTGCTGATGTCAGTCTTTTCTTCAATTCTTGGAAACTCTTCTCGCAATCCGGTGTCCAAACAAACTTCTTTTCCTTCTTTAGCAATTGCGTAATTGGCCTTGCAATTGTCGAAAATCCTTCTATAAATCGGCGGTAATAACCAGCCATTCCAAGGAAACTCGAACTTGCGAAGCTGTACTAGGCGACTCCCAATGTAGCATTGTCTCAACCTTGCTTGGGTCCACTGCGATTCCTTCGGCAGTCATGACATGCCCTAAGAAATCTACCTTACTCTTCCAGAAATCGCATTTACTAAACTTTGCATACAACCGTTGCTCCCTTAGCTTTTCCAACACTAATCTCAAATGTTGGGCGTGCTTTCATCCGATCCTTGAATAAACCGAATATCATCTATGAACACAACCACAAATTTATCTAAGTATTCCATGAATACTTTATTCATTAAGTTCATGAAGTATGCGCGCATTTGTCAATCCAAATGACATAACGGTGAACTCATAATGTCCATATCTTGAGGAAAATGCGGTCTTGGGTATGTCCTTTGTCTTGATTTTCAGCTGGTGATATCCTGACCTAAGGTCAATCTTGGAGAATACTCCTGCTCCTCTTAATTGATCGAAAAGATCATCGATTCGAGTAACGGTATTTATTCTTTATCGTCACTTCGTTAAGTGCGCGATAGTCTATACACATCCGAAAACTCCCATCTTTTTTCTTAACAAATAGAACCGGTGCTCCCCAAGGTGATGAGCTTGGTCTGATAAATCCTTTTTCCAACAACTCCTCAATTTGCTTTTTCATTTCGACCAGTTCTTCGGTGGACATCCGATATGGTCTCTTTGCTATCGGTGCTGTTCCAGGTACTAAGTCAATTACGAACTCTATGTCTCTGTCTGGTGGCATTCCCGGTAATTCCTCGGGAAAAACATCTGGGTATTCACTGACCACTAGTACATCTCTTATACTGATAGTCTCCAAATTGTTTACCAACAATTGCCCTCCTCGAACTGCCACTGCTTGAAATTCCACTTTCCTACCTTCAGGGCTCTCAATAGACACAACTCTCCGTCCACAGTCTAACCTTATGTTTAGTCAACCAATCCATTCCCAGGATAACATCCAGGGTTTGGGTGTCTAATATAATAAGGTTCGCTAGGAACTCTACTCCTTTTATTAGTAACTTAACTCCCGAACATCCGACCCTAGAAGCGGAGTTCGGATCCGAGATTGAACTAGGAGTGTACTCTTAAGGTTAACAATATCGAGATCATTTGTCACGGCAAAATCTCGAAAGCGAGCGAATCTGAAGCTCTGAATCAAATAGTACAGTGGCGGCATCGAGTTGACTAGGAACTTACCGAGCACGACGTCCGTAGCATTGTGGACTTCGTCTGCGGAGATATGATTAATCCGGCCTCGTGTGAATGCCTGTGGCGTAGCTCCAGCTTGAGCAGGTACTCGGCTTCCTCCTTGGGTAGGGGTCTTGGTTGGGGTGCTCCCTAGATTGAAGCGTACTGGCGTCATGCCTCCTTTCTTTGGGCACGCATTGGCGAAATGCCCCGTCTCGTTCTTGATTGTAGCGGCGCCTTCACGCCATTCTTGATTTCCACTATTACGATTATTAATTACGATGGGAGTGCGAGGGTTTGTCCGACTGGTCTTGGCATTGGTGGCGGCGTCCTGACACTGTTCCCTGGCTGGAATCTGGTGAATTGCTGCGGTATCATTTTTGTTTTCTGATGACCCTGACGTCCTCCTTGCAGAGCCATGCGGCGTTTGCGATTGTCGTCCAGTTCTTTGCGCTTGTCTTCCAGTATGAGCGCCTTGTTTACTAACTCCTGAAAATCCGGGAAGGTGTGGGTAATCAGCCCCACCTGAAGCCCAGAGTTAAGTCCCTTCATGAAGCGAGACTGCCTTGCTTTATCCGTTGCTACATCATCCGGTGCATAGCGTGCTAACTGAGTGAATTTATTCAGATAGTCGGCCACTGCCTGGCCTCCTTGCTTCAGAGCTCGAAATTCCTCCTTTTTCAGCTCCATAATACCCTCCGGCACATGGTATTGACGAAAAGCTAGGGTGAATTCCTCCCAAGTAATCTCCTGCGGGTTCTCTGCGGCCTACGATAATTCTCCCACCATTCATTCTTTGTTCCCTCAAAATTTGGTGAGAGGCATAAAGCACCCTCTCATGTCCTTCACACTGGGTTATGTGCAATTTCCTTTCGATAGTTCTCAACCAATCGTCCGCCTCTAAGGGACTAGCGTTGCCCGAGAATGTCGGCGGTCGAGTCCTCATAAATTCAGATAATCTTGAGTAGGGACGTGGCCCATTGTTCACAGCTTGGTTGTTAGCGACGGCCGAGTCTTTGTTGTTGTCTTTATTGTCATCATTGTTTGCATTAAGCTGCGTTTGTCTTTGCGAGAAATCGCCTAAGTTACGCATATCCTTGGCGGTCTTTGCTGGGGTGGCGGTGTATAGTCTGATTGCCTCCGTGGCGTGATCCTTGCCTCTGCTCCGTTATTCTGAGTGTTCACCATCTGTTGATTCTTGGGGTTTAGAGATAAGAGGGAAAAGAATAGTAGTATGGAACTTATACGGGAAAGCAGTGTAACTTAAATAGAACCATTAAGCATTCAAGCATAAATAATAATTAAGTATGGTTTAGTACATAGTCTAAGGACTATGTAACCATACGACAATCACAACCATCACATCAATTGTTCATTACAACGCCATACTAAAGTTCGGAAATAAAGACGCGACTCAAAACAAGCGAGTCTCGACGTAAAAAGTGGACCATAGATATTCTGACAAAGCATCACTCATCGAGCCAACCCGGCTCTGGCTCGCCGATCACGTAAACCGGCGGGTGAGCTGGCATCGGGGCAAACTGGTCCCCATGCCCTCCCACGGGTGCAGCTGGGGGCTCCACTGGCTGCTGGTCCTCTGGCGCTGGCTCCTGCTCTGCTGGCTCCTCCTCGTCGTCGTCGTCGAGCTCCATGACAGCGTCTGGCTCTCCCTGCCCGTAAAGAGCCTCCTCCAGCTCGGCGATCCTCTGAACGGCGTGCATGCGGGTCTCTCGTAAGGCCTCCTCGGTCTCCTCCAGAACGCGGTAGACGGCCTCTGCAGCTCCGTAGTCGTGGCGTCCATCACCTCCTCTGCCGCTGGCGAACACGCCCAAGTGTACGACAGCGGCGTCATCCTCCAGGTCCAAGCGGGCCTGCAGGGGTCCACCCGCGTGCGGGTGCACACGGAAGGCGGTATCCCACAGCTCAAAGCCGTGGTCCCGGCTGATCCGGCGCAGCGCAACTCGGGCACACTCCTGTATGCCCGCCTCGTAGCTGGCTCGCTTCACCGCGAGGCGAAGCGGACGACTAGCACGAGCGTGCTCCCGAGCGTACAAGGTCAGAGTCGTCTCCCATCCACGAGCGATCCCGTTGACTATCCAGGTGCGGGACTTGTAGAGTGGTCGGTCGAAGCCTCCCAACACCTGGAGCATCCTCCAGAGCTCCGCAGCGTAGCCACCGTGACGCTCTCCAAAGGAGTGAACCATCCGCATCTGCCAAAGCAACGCGTCAGAACAACAAATTTTAAAGAACACGAAAGTAATAGCAAAAATACAGCAGAGGTATGAAGTAAAGAAGAAGAGATGAGTCAAGATTTCATTGATTATTCTTGTCCAGATTTTATTCTTTAGAAATTAATTTGGACTCCATTAAAACGGCCAGTCTAACTAGGGTCAAGTCCTACAGTCAGTATGGCTCTGATACCATCCCTGTCGTGCCCCGAATTTTCACGGATTCGGACACTCTGTGTATTCCGTACTAGTCCAGGATCACGCTAGTACACACAGGATAAACAGGTTGAAGTACCACAATCATACACAATGAATTAAGTAAATAAAGTACTTCAAGCATTAATAATAACGAGTTACATGGCCTTATGGCCACCTTACGATGCCACACGCGAGCGATAAATATCAAGTAAACAGGTTTATCAGCGGAAGCAAAAGTAAAGCGATGAACTCTTCATGACCACAGGCTACTGAGTGCGGCTCAACCCCTTAATCCTCCTGGCCTTCGACGAACTCTTCATTCCAAGTATGCGGCTTCTTCTTCTTCGAGGTTTTTGTCGATGCAAGGGTGAGTATACAACATACTCAACAAGTCATGCACAATGAGACTATTACTATATGCAAGGCTTATTCCAAGGAAAGGCTTAATTGGTTATTTTGCATAAGCGACATTTCTTTTGATAGGTAATCCTATTAGATTAAAAGCGATAAGATCAATAATATTTAATAATTAATTTCTCAATTCTTTTCCAAGAGTTTGGCACACTGACCCTAATTTCATTCACTGACTTTTTGGCACTGACCACCCATTCCACATTTTCATTTTGAAAATCTAACCCTTATTTGTAATCAAGAGCAATGTCGATCTGCATGACACGGCTATTGAATAGATTCACACACACACTCTGCAGAGGTGTACACTTTACCCACGAGGAGATGATTGTTCACCACACAAGCGATTGATTGCAACAAAGTCTTTCAGAGACTAACATTTGACCGATGAACCCTCCGACACTTCCTTCTAACACTTCCCTCACTCGAGCGAAGTTTAGACAGAGCAAATACTGTTGAATGGGTACCAAGCCGTAGCAGTGTACGCTTCCCCTCTGATTACCGATGTGCTTTGTCACCCAGAGGTTTCAAAGGAAAGAGGTCAGAAACCTACTTAACTAGGTCCGTCCCATTCCGGACAAGTGG
Organism: Guadua angustifolia; assembly: GCA_036346375.1. NCBI lineage: Eukaryota > Viridiplantae > Streptophyta > Magnoliopsida > Poales > Poaceae > Guadua > Guadua angustifolia. The sequence continues at coordinate 10,450,079 of CM070522.1, forward strand.
TTGTACACGGAACTCAGTTCAAAGGCTCGCAAGGTTAAGTCCTTAACTGTCCCGGGCAAGACATCCATTTTATACCACTCGGCACACAGCCTTCTTAATCATTCATACAGCCCATTGCCACACAGGCCCACCTGGCACGAAGCCTTCTTGCCACTTGCCCCGGTTCAAATCATTTTCCCACCCCACTTTATACTTAAGCAACACATGCCATTTTCCACATCATTTCATGAATAGCACCACACAGGTCACTATCCCAGTTCCAATTCATGACATCATCGCATTTTCCAAAATGCGTTCCATAATTGTTTAGTCAATATTCATTTGATATTTGAAAGTCATTCCACGCATACAAGCAGGCTAAGCAGCTAATCACGGTCTAGCCTCCCGTGTTGGCATCATATTAGCATCCAACATATTTAAGCATCTTAGGGTGGACAAGGTTTGGGCATATAAACATTATAATCAAGGTGGCATAACAAGTTTGGCTTTTAACTACCATTTCCCAATTTAATCAATAGTGGTTGTACTTAACATAGCATGCAATATGGAAATCAAAATATACTTTTAAAACTAGGCGCGAAATGATCAAAGCATGACTTGCCTTGAAGAGGAGTTGGTTCAGTCGAGGTTCTGCGACGGGTCTTCAAACTCTCCTCGGATTTAATTCCGCAACTCGGAGTCTACTCGGTACAAGCAAACACACAATAAATATATAATACAGACAACAAACAATTCACTAAAATTAAATAAAAATCACCAATAAATAGTTCACATTTTTACAAATTTTTGGGCACTAGAATCACTCAAATCCGAGTTAAAATGCGAAAGTTATAGCGTTTTCAATTTTGCTGAAATTCATAAAAGAATAAACCGAATTTTCCCTTATTTTCCACCGATTTTCGGCGATTTTCCCCGATGCGACGCGTGTCGGCACCGGAGCGAACCACGTCGCCCTCGGCCATCGACAGATGGGCCGGATGGCGTCACGCCGCGCCAAGGCAACCGACGGTCCACCCATCGACAAGTGGTCCGGTGAACGATGCTTCGACCCACATGTCGGATCGACGCGTCGAGGAATCATCCGCCACGCATGCACGATTTCGATCGTCGGATTGAATCTAACGGCGCAAAGACTAACCGAAGCGGTTCATCGTTAACGGGCCTACGTGTCGTTACCTTAGGCGTCCGATGGAGATCCGGCGGTGTGGGAGCTCGCGAAGAGTCGAAGAAGATGCGCGTTGGTCTGCCGGACTTGAAGAAGATGACGCGTCCACGGCGTTCCGAGCCTCTCCGGTCGGAAGAAGTAACGCACACGGCGCGGCGCGACTCAAGGAACTTCGAGGAAGGCCTCGTCTGCGGCGGGAACGGCGAACGGCGGGCACAAATAAAACCAAAGCGGGGAAAAGTGTGAACTACTGGCGAGCTAATACGCGTGCTACGGTGGATGGTTGGCGAGAGATGAGGGAAATGGCGGAAGGAAGTGCTGAGCTCGGGGGTGTACTTCTTTCGCCCGGACATGCCTTGGAACTCGCGCAAATCACCGGCAAATCGCGGCGGCCAACAGGAGACGGCGGTGCGGTCAGTCGCGCACAGTCCCGAGGTCGATCGGTCACATCGACCGTCCGATCGCGATCCAACGGTGCGGAGCGGGCGCACGTTAGGGTTTTCTCCGCGCAAGCACGGTGTTGGGCGGCCCAACAACGTAGCTAAAATTTCAAACTTTTTGAATAAAAATAAATGCGAAATTCAAAGTAATTATTTGGGGCACTAAAATATAGAAAAATTCTAGAAAAATTCTAGAAAATATTTCAGAGCATTTTGAGCTAAAATAAAATATTAGTTTTAATTTTTGATAATTACATTTTCTGGTATTTAATTACTCAAAGAAAAATGATATAAATAAAATCAATTAAATCCAATAAATCGAGAAAAAATTAGATAAATTCCATTAAATGCAATTAAATGCAATTAAAGGTTGATTAATTCATAAAAATTCAAATAACTCCAAAATTTAAAATCTGGCCAAAATTCGGGACGTTACAAAGAAGCACTCCAAGATCCGGATTGGGTGATGGCCATGCAAGAAGAGCTAAACAATTTTGAGCGAAATCAAGTATGGAAGCTTGTTGAAAGGCCCAAGCAAAACGTGATTGAAACGAAGTGGGTGTTTCGGAACAAGCAAGACGAGCATGGTCTAGTGACTAAAAACAAAGCTCAGTTGGTCGCTCAAGGCTTCACTCAAATCGAAGGTTTGGATTTTGATGAAACATATGCTCCCGTAGCTAGGCTTGAATCTATTAGAATATTACTTGCCTTTGCTACTCACCATGATTTTAAATTGTACCAAATGGACGTGAAAAATGCTTTCTTCAATGGACCACTCTCCAAGTTTGTTTATGTTGAGCAACCACCTGGCTTCGAAGATCCAAACTATCCGGACCATGTCTACTTTCTACAAAAGGCTCTATATGGACTTAAGCAAGCACCAAGAGCATGGTTCGAGTGTCTCCGTGACTTTCTTCTTGAACAAGGTTTTGTAGTTGGAAAGGCCGACCCTACTCTCTTTACTAAGCACATTAATAATGATTTATTTGTTTGCCAAATATATGTTGATGATATTATATTTGGGTCTACTAATGAACAATTGTGCAAGGAGTTTAGCAGAATAATGACCAAAAGATTCGAGATGTCCATGATGGGCGAACTTCATGGGCGAATTGAAGTTCTTCCTCGGTTTTCAAGTCAAGCAACTCAAGGAAGGAACCTTCATATGTGAAACCAAGTACATCAAGGACATGCTCAAGAAGTTTGGTATGAAGAACACCAAGCCAATCAAGACGCCAATGCAAGCCAATGGGCATCTAGACCTCGACAAAGAAGGTAAACCGGTCGTCCAAAAGGTATATCGTTCGATGATCGGATCTCTACTTTACCTTTGTGCATCTAGGCCCGATATTATGCTTAGTGTGTGCATGTGTGCACGGTTTCAAGCCGCTCCTAAAGAGTGCCACATGGTGACCATAAAAAGAATCTTGAGATATTTAGTGCACACTCCTCATTTTGGGCTTTGGTATCCAAAAGGTTCATCATTTGAATTAGTTGGCTATTCCGATGTGAATTATGCCGGATGTAAAGTGGATAGGAAGAGCACCTCGGGGACTTGTCAATTCTTAGGTAGATCCCTTGTTTCTTGATCTTCTAAGAAACAAAATTCCGTAGCCCTATCCACAACCGAAGCCGAGTATATTGCCGCTGGGAGTTGTTGCGCCCAATTACTTTGGATGAGACAAACTCTAAATGATTATGGTCTAACCTATAACCATGTTCCACTTTTGTGTGACAAGGAGAGCGCCATAAAAATTACCAACAACCCTATCCAACATTCCCGTACAAAGCATATTGATATTCGCCATCATTTCCTAAGAGATCATTCCACTAAAGGCGATATCGATATTCAACATGTGAGTACAAATGATCAATTAGCCGATATTTTCACCAAGCCCCTTGATGAAAAGAGATTTTGTGATTTGAGGAGTGGGCTAAATATTCTAGATTCCCGCAATTTGGCTTGAAATATGCTCACAAATTGGTTGGTGATTGCAAAATGCTTTAGAAAATCTTATTTGCTTTATTTCTCTAATCTTATTGTGTTTATTGGTTTTTGATCTTCGGATCGTGTCAATCATCTTGTGATTATGATTTGATTGATTGAGTGGCTTACTGGTCACATGATGACTTGACTCCTTAGGATCTCTTGTCTATTTCTTGCTCCGGAGCCATTCCTGCTTTTGTTTCATGCCATCCTGAGAAGACAGCTCGGACTGTCTGAAATTCCATTCGGACTGTCCGAACTGTTTGGACTATCCGAACTTACGTTCGGACTGTCCGAAGTGGGGTCTCGGGGTATTTAACCCAGCCTGACCTCCCTTCTTCCTCTTTTCTTCCCCTCATTCCAAATTTCGGTTTCTCTCTCTTCCTCTCCGCCCCAACTCTTGGATCTTGAAGTTTGGCCGGATTTCTTGTAGATTGGGGGCTCCAAGATCTCTCTCAAGTGCAAGGGGTTCATCTCCACCTTTTTACCCTAAATTTGTCCCGAAATCGCTGGTTTTCACTCTCCAAAGGTTGGTTTGAACCTACCCTTGTTTTGGCAATTTCTCATCTAATTTTGTAAATCTTTCAATTCTAGATCGTTCTAGGCCTTGCTAGGATGATCCTCCATGATTAGCTCTAAGTTTTATTTGATTATTGTCTAGATTGGATATTTTAGGGTTTGTGAGTGCTCACCTCGGACTATCCGAGTTTCTGTTCGGAATGTCCGAAGAACACTTTGGACTATCCGAACAAAACTCCGGAGTATCCGAAGAAAACTTCGGACTGTCTGAAGAAAGTTTCGGACTATCCGAAGTTAGTGAGTCCATTTTAACCCTTTGATGTTCATCTAGATTTTAATTAGAGTCTAATCTTGTTTCCACCTTTGTGTACCTCTAGAATGGATCCTTCTCAGGGTGGTAATCCTCATTCTCGCAAGATCGACATCGCCATGGCTCGCAAAAAGAAGGCGAAGCTTGATCACCCCGCCGGTGGATCTTCGACGGCTCCCGCGGGTTCTTCTCCAGACTCCCCTCCGGAGTCTCCTCCTGCTCAGTCCGTCGGAAGAAAAAAGCGCTTGGCGGTTCGCAAGAGAAGCAAATCATCACATGCGGCTGCTTCAAGTCATAGTGGAGATGGGCAAGATGACGAAGGGCAAGGAGGTAGTGCTGCTGAGGATCCCCGGGCTGCAATGCCAAGGATGAGGGCAGCCAAGTGTGCTGAGCAGCGCCGTGTAGGCGAGTTGATTGGACCATTGCAGATTCACCCATCCATCTGTATGACTCCGATGGGTGTAACTCCCAAGAAGAAGATCGATTACTGCATTGGACAAGGGAGAGGCAAGGAGGTTTGCCAGCATAGAAGTCAAGGTCCGTTGCTATATCTTCAGGAAGATTATGTGGATAAGAGATTCTGGAACCACTTCCAGCAGGACTTCTATGACTCAGTAATCGCTGAGAAGAAAAACCCAGTAGCTCTTATGCAATAGATAGATTGGGAGTATATGGCGCAGCAGGAGGATTCTGTGTTTAATTCTGTCCTCGAAGCTTGTGAGCGCCACAATTTAAAAGAAATCATGTAATTTCGGTGCAAATGAAACAATGAGGTTGTGGCACAGTTTTATGCCACATTGTATGTTGACACCGATGAGGCGAGCACCATATGGTTCATGGTTGATGGTCTCTATTACTCCGTGACTAAGGCGCAGTTTGCAGACTGTTTGGGCTTCTCAACTAACAACTGGGACAATTTGGACAAGTTGCACACCCTGGACACCTCGGGCATAAATGATTTGGATCCTCTCTATGATGAAACTCAGAATTTCAAGCTTGGACCACAAAGGGTTTGAAACCATTTTATGCTATCTTATACAAGCTATTGAGGAAGACTTTGTGGCCTAAGGAGGGAGATGCCACAAATATCAGTTCCTATTCTAGGAACCTTCTACTGAGGATCGGTGAGGGATCGAGGCCCTTTGACGTGTTTGACTTTATCTGGTAGGAGATCCGGCTCAACTCGATTAACCCTCGCAACAGTTGTGGATTTGTTCCTATGTTATGTGCATGGTTGAGAGTATCTCTGGTTTGTGGTTTGCTAAGGATGTGGAGCATCTTGCATACCGTGTCAGATTGATTAGGGCTCCACCTCCTCCAGCTCCAGCTCCTGCCCCTGCTCCTTCTTGATGCGGACCCTGACAAGAACTCCTCCTCCTTGTCTAGACCCTCGTCTCCGGCTCATCCTTCCTCCTCAGGTAGCTCGATCAAGTCTATGCTTCATGCCATCTTCTGCCTAGGAGTGAAGAACCATAAGAAGATAAAGGAGATGTAACATCCCAAAAATTTCGCTTTTTAATTAATTAATATTATTGTATTGCTAAATATGAATTTTGTGAATTTTCTGAATTTATTTGGATTTTTCGAGAATTATTTGAATTCTTTTAAATTAAAATACATTATCTTTTGTAAAGAAATAATTATAAAAGACATTTACAAAATAAAGTTTTTGAGAAAATATTTTATTTAAGTCAAGAATGTCTCAAGGTATTTTTGAGAATTTTCTTGGAATTTTTAGAGTACTTTTAATGCTTCGAATAAATCAAACGTTTTTCTTGGATTTATTTAAATGGAAAAAAATCCTGGGAAATCTCCGTGAACAGTGTTGGGCCCGGCCCATTCCACTGTGCGGATCGGTAGAATTTTTGAGTGCCGTCGGATCGGAATCATACGGTCATTTTCACGCCAAAACTGATTAGGAAACCCTACCGCGTGTGAAGCATAGCCATCTGATTCGCTACGTGTCGGCCATCTGGTCGTCGTCCTCATGTCGTCTCAGAGCCGGACTCTGCGAGTTCATGCCGTAGCCGCCACGGACTCCGCACCGATTCTTGCCAAAACGCGACCACCGTGTACTATTTAAGGGGAGCATCGGGTGCGCAATCCCTCAAGCCATTGAAGTTCCAAGCCCTAGAACGTGAAACGCCGCGTAGCCGCCGGAATTCAAGTTTTCGCGAAACGCCGCCGCAAGGTGTGTTTCGTCGATTAGTCGCCGTCGAAGGATCGTTTCGAGTCGCCGACGGGATTTTCGAACTCGCCGTGTCGAGGCACATCTGGTGCGCACCCTTGTCTCGTCGGAGCATCACCGAGGGAGAAGTTCGCCGTGGAGACCGTCGCCGCCGGAGAAGAAAGCAGTGCCGCCGTCGAATCGAGGCTCAAATTGGAAAACCATTCGCGTCATCAGATCCGCGATGTCGAGGTGAGTTAGGAGGTGCCCTCACCGTTCGCCGGCGACCATAGGGTACCGTGCCGGTGGTGGTGACGTGGCTTGATAAATCGTTGACATGTGGCGCTGACTAGGATGCCAGATCGGCTTCATTGCTTGCGTGGCACAGGCGTGGCGACTATGTGGCGTTGAGTCACCTACCGAGTCAGCCTTGCGGGACCCATCTGTCAGCGCCGGAATTGTTTGCACGGGATGACGTCACGCTGACGTCACGCCTATGCAATAAATCATATTTTCCTTTATAAAAATAATTCGGTTAATATTGATTTTCTAAATTTTCAGGAATTTCTAGAATTTAAATCTTCCGAGAGCTCGTTCTCCTTCATACGAACTCCGATTGAGGTGATTCAAATTCCTAAAAATTTGTAAAATTGAGATCTTTCTAATGGTGGCTTTTATTTGAATTTTTGAATTTGTTTTCTGGTTTTGGTTTTTATTTGCTTTTCTCTCTCGATTCGCGTAGACGTTGAATTGTGCGAGGCTTGGAAGGATTTCTCAGCTCAGAATTATTTCCGGACGGGAGCGAGGAGCTTAACGAAGGCAAGTTGTGCTTTGATCATGTTGCACCCATAAACTAGATTGCATGCTATTTTGATTTAACTTATCACTTGTTATTTTATGTGTATAAATGATTTCAACATAAGTTTGGGATTAGCTATCATACCCTTTGAATTATACCTTGCCTTGTTATTTGTATGCCATGCTTCATTGTCACCCTAGATTGGTTTACTATAGTTGGTTAATAATGAAATCAACCTGGATGGTTAGATCGGATTAGAAAGCTTAGCTATGCCACGTCATCACATGTACTTGAATTTTTGATAAATAATCTTGACTAATGGATTATGGAACAATGTTTTGAATTTGTGTGTCATGTGTGGTCACACGATGAGATTGAGTTGTGGTGGCGATGGATGTCACGCAACGATATTGAATTGTTGATGGCACGTGGTGCTTGGTAATCAACTGGGGTGGTTATAATTTTGGGTCGGAGCAAGTGGCAAGGGCAAGATGCCTGGGTGGGCCCGATGGGCAAAGGGTATGTGTATGTCTTGCTTTGATCAAACCATAAGGACACTTTGCGAGCCTTTGACCTAAGTCTAACTTGCAACCACATGTGCGGAATGGGATGACCTAGTGACTAATTTGCAAATGCTTAGCTTAAGTACTATCGTGGTGGAGTGGTTCATCCGTTTAAATGAACCCAGATGGCGCAAGAGGGGGGCCCTGTTGTGGTTTTCAGACCCTTCAGTGTTGAAACCTTAGCGGGTAGTACTGGGTTAAGAGGATGCATTGTAAAGGCTTTGTCATGATTCTCTGCCGGCATACCAAAGGAAGTGTGCTAATAGCTTGGCATCAAAGAGATTATCATGTCGTGTGGGTAAAGTGCATAACCTCTGCAGAGTGTACAAACTATTCGGATAGCCGTGCTCACGGTATTGAGCAATGCTTGGGGATTACAGTCAGGGGTTTAGATTCCTTTTTGAAAACTTGGGATGGATGGCAGGATGCCATAGAAAGTTGAATCTTGACTTAGGATGGAAAACTTGGTTTACTTGAGAAATGCTGAATCTATCTATTATTGTTATTTGTTTTTACTGTCTTTTCAATCTATATATTGTACTTGATCATAAATGCTGCTTTACTGCTTATGAACCACTTAGCCTTTCCTTTGGAATAAGCCTTGCATATAGCTATAGTAGGATTGCATTCTGTGCACAACTTGTTGAGTATGTTGTATACTCACCCTTGCCTACAAACATCATCAGTGCTGAAGAAGGAGTACCATGGAGAGACGAATGTTTAGGGTGCGAGCCTTGTCAGTTGCCTGTGGTATACTGAGGGGTTATTTACGTCTTCATTCCGCTGCAGTTCAATTTGTTGTTCAGCCTTATGAGGCATTGCTAAGTAAGTTGACCATAAGGTCATACTACTGCTAAATATTTAATATATTATGTCTTTATCTTATTTACGTTGTGTATGATTATGATATTCACTAATGTTGAGCCTGTGTGCACTAGCGTGATCCTGGACTAGTGCAGTATACACAGAGGGTCCGGATTTGCATATTCGGGTCCCGACAGGAGATGAATGTGAAGCTTGCCGATACTCGCCGTCAGCTGAATGTTATCAAGGGGAAGCTCAATCTCTCTTGTTCATCTGAGGAGTCAGAATCTGAGTCAGACATAGCGACAGTAGATTCTGCGACTCGACAGCTCTTTGACCTTCCTGCTGTCTCTGCGCCGACTAGAGATGATGAAGGTGATTCTGCTTATGCACCCAGGCGGTGGCGATGGCGGCATTTACAAAGAATGAGGAGTGACCCTTTTGGTGTCTTGATGCCAAAGGGGGAGAGGACTAGATTTATTTTGTTGTTTTGCTTGCTTGGTTGATTGTCGTACTTGTTCTAGTTGGATGACTATTTGCTTTTGATTAATTGTGGTTGTTGAATTATGTTTCTTAATTATAATTTCTTTTTAAGAAATGCATTTGTGTGATATCATGCCATATTTGTTTATGCTATTACTTGTCAAATATCTTGTTATATTATCACGAATGCAAAGATTTAGGGGGAGCTCTCGCCAAAATTTTCCGTAAATATGTGCATTTGAGATTCCACTCAAATTTTTCTAATGCACACATTTAGGGGGAGCTCCACCATGTATTTGGTACTCCAAGTACAATCCCATTTCAATTCATTTATAAATCTAATCGTGTTGTCATCAATTCACCAAAAAGGGGGAGATTGAAAGTGCATCTAGGCCCCTAAATGATTTTGGTGATTAATGACAACAAGATTAAGTGACTAATGAGCTTTATGAGTATTGTGAACAGATTATTACACTCATGTGAAAGTTGCTCAAGAAAAGAGGCCTCTCAAATCAAAGGAGAAAAGGCATTGTTTAAACTCAACGGTTGTATATCTACTTTAATTTTATTTGAGTTTAAGGATGGCCGTATTATAAAGAGGGATGTGACGAGAAATATCTTTAGGATGACCTGATGTGCTCAAAGATGAATCCTAGGTTCAAAATGGGTGAAAGTGTAAAGTTCTAAGTGCATCTAACTCAAAACAGTTCGGAGTATCCGAACATCAATTCGGAATGTCCGAACTAACCCTCTCTGTTGGTAAGTTCATTTTGGGTTCGGAATGTCCGAACCTCTGTTCGGAGTATCCGAGTGGACCCCCTCGGTTAAGTTGAGTTTATTTAGGTTCAGAATATCTGAAGATTTTTTGGAGTATCCGAATGCTCGGAGTATCCGAAGCATTCGGACTATCTGAATAAATGTTTGAACTATCCGAGCTGAGGTGCTCGGTTGCCCTGTGTTCAACCTGTTCGGACTATCCGAACAAAAGTTCAGACTATCCGAACAGAGACGGGCTGAGCACAAAAATGGCTAGTTTTTGGGTGGCTATAAAAGCCCCCAACTCCCACCTACCAGCTCAGTAGAGCATTCATTGCACATTCACTGATCTTCTCTCCTCTTTGAGCTCAAGCACTCTACCCTCTTGAACTTTTGATTTGTAAACCTTTGGAGGATTGAGTGAGTAGAAAGATTGAAAGATCTAGAGAACTTGATTCATTTTGAGCACAAAAGTCATCCTCTCGCGGATTTCTCGCCGGATCTTTTACTCTTGGAGGTTGAGGACTCCTAGACGGCTAGGAGTCGCCGGTGAGCTCCCAAGTTCGTGTGGGAAGCTCCTAGAAGTTTGTGAAGGTCGAATCCACCTCCGCAAGGGAAGGATTCAAAGAAGAAGTAGGTGAGTGCTCTGTGCAACACCTAGAGGATTAGGGTTGAAAGAGACCTCGGCTTGGTGCTGCCTCAACGGAGACGTAGGATCCCCTCAAGGATCCGAACTTCGGGTAAAAATCGTTGTGTCTATTTGGATCTTAGTTTTCTCTTTTGTCCCCTTTTGTGCTTAGTTTAAATCTTTTGGGGATTCAAGTGTTTAGTAGCTTCTTGTCGACGATTCGGGAACCGGTCCCCTGCCGAGCTTACTTGTTGAATGAGGGATCAACCTAGGGCGCCTTTTCCGCAGAGGGGTAGCGTTCGAGGGCCTGCGGAGCTACGCATCGTGGAGACAATGCAGCAAACAAAGGGTCTTTTTGTCTGGTTTGGGCCTCTCGCGGGGGAGATAATAACCCTACGTCTAGTAGTTGCACTAGTTTACAAGAGTGGATTACAGGGTGCTTGCTCGGGGGCCAAAGAGGCTCTAAGAACTATCCTCTTGGTTAGCAGGCGATTGCTTTGTAGGAGTAGTGAAGTAAAAAGCCGATCCCCTTTTCCCTACGTGCGAGGGGTATTTATAGGCGATTATAGCGTTTCAGCATTTATTACAGAGCGGTGTGCCACTATTTCCGGACGTGGGTGACACTGTTCTTCGCTTTTTGCCATACCGCTATGAGGGCGTAGGGTGGCGCAGGTCGTGGCAACATTGTCCTTCTAGCCGCCAAGCGATTAATGCCACGTCGAGCCGTCGAGTGTTTAATGCCACGTCGCCTTTGTGAAGTGTGCCCGGCTTCTTGGTGAGGCTCGAGGCCTTTTCCTCCGGCCCGAGTTGCTGGTCGCACACTCCCGAGTAAGCATGCTCGGGGGCGAGCTTGACTGAGGTCGGGGCAGGTGCGAGGGTCGACCTCCCCGAAGGTCTCTGTAGGGGACACCGTCCAAAGGCGTGCATGGTCGGTGGTCGGCTGGCCACCGAGGTTCTATGGTTGTTGTAGGAAATAACCAATCCCCGACAGCTAGCCCCCGAGGCTTTAAGGGGAGAAATTGCTTGGTCGAGGTCTCCGCCTTAAGCCTCTAGACTTTGAATAAGGGATTGGGGGTTCCGCGTCAAGAGCTCTGCTGACATCCGGCGATGCTTGCTCGGGGATAGGTCTCGCAGCAGCGAAGGGCTACTGCGGCATCCGAGCAGCGCTTGCTCGGGGGCAGAACTCGCAGCAGCGAAGGGCTACTGCGGCATCCAAGCAGCGCTTACTCGGGGACAGAACTCCAAGCAGCGAAGGGCTACTGCGGCATCCGAGCAGCGCTTGCTCGAGGACAAGTCTCGCAGCGAAGAGCTACTGCGGCATCCGAGCCGCGCTTGCTCGAGGGCAGTCTCACCAGCGGCGAAGGCTATCTGCGGCATCCGGCGGCGCTTGCTCGAGGGCAGTCTCGCGGCGAAGAGCTACTACGGCATCCGGCGGCGCATGCTCGAGGGCAGTCTCGCGGCGAAGAGCTCTGCGAAGATCCGGCGGCGCTTGCTCGGGGACAGGACTCGCAGCAGCGAAGGGCTACTGCGGCATCCGAGCAGCGCTTGCTCGGGGACAGGTCTCGCAGCGAAGGGCTACTGCGGCATCCGAGCAGCGCTTGCTCGGGGACAGGACTCGCAGCAGCGAAGGGCTACTGCGGCATCCGAGCAGCGCTTGCTCGGGGACAGGTCTCGCAGCGAAGAGCTACTGCGGCATCCGAGCAGCGCTTGCTCGGGGACAGGTCTCGCAGCGAAGAGCTACTGCGGCATCCGAGCAGCGCTTGCTCGGGGACAGGACTCGCAGCAGCGAAGGGCTACTGCGGCATCCGAGCAGCGCTTGCTCGGGGACAGGACTCGCAGCAGCGAAGGGCTACTACGGCATTCGAGCAGCGCTTGCTCGGGGCAGTCTCGCAATAAGAGCTACGCGGCATCCGAGCAAAGACTTGCTGGGGACAGTCTCGAGCGAAGAGCTATTGCGGCATCCGGCGATGGTTTCGCTCGAACAGTCTCACAAATAAGAGCTACCGTGGCATCCGAGCGGCGCTGGCTCGGGGATAGGTCTCGCAGCGAAAAGCTACTGCGGCATCCGAGCGGCGCTCGCTCGGCGACAGGTCTCGCAGCGAAGAGCTACTGCGGCATCCGAGCGGCGCTCGCTCGGGGACAGGTCTCGCAGCGAAGAGCTACTGCGGCATCCGGTGCATGGATCAGATGCACAGGGGAACTAGACATAGATCAGATGTCTAGGGAGAAGGCAACTAGCAGATTGCGAGCGGACTCGCACTGCCGCATCCCAAGCATGGGTCAGATGCTCGAGGAACTGACAGACGAGACATGCTCGAAATGCCACATCCCGGACATGGACTAGATGTCCTGGGAAACTAACCAGCAGGTCACGAGAGGACTCACGCCGCCGCGTTCGGGCGAGCCCTGAGAGTCCGAAAATGTTTAAAGAAAGAAAAGATGCAATGAGCATACTCATTTACCTGGGAAGACCCGCACTTAAGCGCGAAACTTACCCGGCGCGGAAGAGACTCGCGCCCGAGCGAGGGACGTGCACGGCGCGGAACATGGGCGACCCCGAGCGAAAGCGCGTGCTCGGGGAAGGACTCGCGCTGGCGGACGACGTGAAGGACTCGCGCTGGCGAAGGGCGTGCTCGGCGCGGGATATGGATAGGATAGCGAAACGCGTGCTCGGGGGCGACTCAGCGCCGGCGAGCACGTGGCGGGACATGGATAGCCCCGAGCAAAAGCGTGCTCGGGAAGGACTCGCGCTGGCGCGAGCGCGTGTTTCGCGGGACATGGATAGCCCCCAAGTGAAACGCGTGCTCGGGGGAAGGGACTCGCGCCTGAGCGGAAGACGTGCTCGGCGCGGGACATGGATAGCCCCCGAGCGAAACACGTGCTCGGGGGAAGGGACTTGCGCCTGAGCGGAGGACGTGCCCGGCGCGGGACATAGGCATGGTGCGGCCCTCCGGATCAGTCACACCGGCCATGCCCTCGCCGGTGCAGCACACGTCGTTGTCCTCCACGTCACCGAAGACGCAGAGGTCTTGGTTGTCTTGAGAATTCGACATCCTCAGGGATTTCTCGTGAAAGGACTCAGTCGGTCCCCATAGACAGTGCCAGCTGTCGACGATTCGGGAACCGGTCCCCCGCCGAGCTTACTTGTTGAATGAGGGATCAACCTAGGGCCCCTTTTCCGCAGAGGGGTAGCGTCCGAGGGCCTGCCGAGCTACGCATCGTGGAGACAATGCAGCAAATAGAGGGTCTTTTTGTCTGGTTCGAGCCTCTCGCGGAGGAGATAATAACCCTATGTCCAGTAGTTGCACTAGTTTACAAGAGTGGATTACAGGGTGCTTGCTCGGGGGCCAAAGAGGCTCTAAGAACTATCCTCTTGGCGTGACGATTGCTTTGTAGGAGTAGTGAAGTAAAAGCCGATCCCTTTTCCCCACGTCGAGGGTATTTATAGGCGATTCTGCGTCAAAGATTTATTACTGAGCAAAGGTGCCACTATTTTCGGACGTGGGTGACTTTGTTCTTCGCTTTTGCCATACCGCCACGAGGGCGAGGGTGGCGCAGTCGTGGCGACATTGTCCTTCTAGCCGCAAGCGATTAATGCCACGTCGAGCCGTCGGGTGTTTAATGCCACGTCGCCTTTGTGGAGTGTGCCCGGCTTCTTGGTGAGGCTCGAGGCCTTTTTCTCCGGGCCCGGGTCGCTGGTCGCGGACTCCCGAGGAAGCATGCTCGGGGGCGAGCTTGACTGAGGTCGGGGCAGGTGCGAGGGTCGACCTCCCCGAAGGTCTCTGTAGGGGACACCGTCCAAGGGCGTGCATGGTCGGTGGTCGACTGGCCACCGAGGTACTATGGTTGTTGTAGGAAATACCCAATCCCCGACACTTCTTGTGGTAGATCTTGGTGGGATTTTATTTTCTGCAAGTTTTCTTAGCTAAGATATTTCATTTGGTCCTAAAATCATTCTCTAGATTTGCTAGATCTACTTTCTAGGGTTCTTGTGCCCTGATACGTTCGGACTATCCGAAAGTTAACTCGGACTATCTGAACCACTCGGATAGTCCGAAGTAAATTTCGGAGTATCCGAAGTGTTAATTTCCGCTGCAATTTAAAATTTGAAAAATGCCTATTCACCCCCCTCTAGGCAACATCTCGGTCCTTTCAGCCACCTTGTTTGTGAAAGGTTTGGAGCTCACCTCACCGGAGTGGTGAAAGAGCTACCTGAGTGGAGACCAAAGCTACTGCAACTAGCATTGGAGGAGTTATACTTCGAGAGAAGTGTTCTAACGTGGAGTAGGAGCATGGCTCTGAACCACGACATAAATATTGGTGTCTCTTGCGCTTACTATTGTTTATGTATTACTTTCCTATGCTATTATTGTGTTGTTCTTAGCTTTCTACCATTTTGTATTCGCCAGCATCACTTTTATGTTAAGTAATCATTCTGAAGCTATTATTGTGTTGTTCTTTGCTTTCTACCATTTTGGTTCGCCAGCATTACTTTTAAGTTAAGTAATCATTCTGAAATTAAGCTCTAAAATTTGAAAAGTTGTCTATTCACCCCCCTCTAGGCCAACTCGATCCTTCAAGTGGTATCAGAGCGAGATTTACCTAGATAAGCTAATTAGCTTTGGTAAATGGCCAAAGGAAATGGATCTGCAACTGTTAGTATAGGAAGAGTACTAGTTTTTGATGGTACAAATTATGTTTACCGGAAAATTAGGATGAGATGTTATTTAGAGGTTGTCGGGTATGATGTGTGGAGGGTCACAGAGAAGCCCTTGCCTCCAAGCATCATGGCCGAAGGGCAAACTGTGTATGGTGAACCCACCCCTGGTGAGATCCAAAATATGCAGTATGATGCTCAAGCCCGAAATGCTATATTTTCTTATCTTAGTTTAGAAGTATTTGATCGAGTAAGTAATCTTACCTTTGCTTATGATATTTGGACAACATTGCAAGAAATTTATGAAGGAACATCTGATGTAAAAGAAGAAAAATACTTCGTAGTAAGAGAAAAATTTGATCAATTTAAAATGTTTCCTCATGAGAATGCTAATGATATGTTTTCTAGGCTCAATCCTATTGTTAATGAACTTAAAGGCTTAGGAACTGAAATTTCTGATGTTGAGGTGTGCAGGAAGATGATAAGAGTGCTTCCTCGGGCCTATCATAGCTTGATCACCTATCTGTCCAACAGTGGTGATCTCAAGCGACTCACACCAACCGAGTTATTGGGCAAAATTTCAACTCATGAGCTCACCTTGGCAGAAGAGGATGCCCCAAAGAAAAAATCCATCGCTCTCAAGGCCAAGGAGGTAGTACAAGACTCATCAGATGATGAAGATGGTGATGAGTCAAGTGAAAATGAGGATGAAGATGTAAAGAAGCTAGCTTTGCTCATGAGGAAAGCCAACAAAATCATGAGAAGGGTTAACATCAAAGACAAAGGAAGGTCATTCTCTTACCACTCAAAGAAAAATCCTTTTTCTAATGTCATCTGCTTTGAGTGTAATGAGAAAGGCCACATAGCTGCTCGATGCCCTAATAAAATTAAGAAGAAGAGCAAGTACAAGGGCAAAGATGATGAAAATGAGAATGCTTATGACAAACCCAAGAAGAAGTATTTCAAGAAGGGCTATTCCAAGAAATACTCAAGAAAAGGAAAGGGGGAAACTCACATTGGGGAGTGGATGACAGATGAAGAAAGCTCGAGTGAGGAGTCCTCCTTAGACGATGAAGACTCAAGGTCAAAAGGGCTAGCTGGGCTTGCCTTGGATGAGTCAATTCCACCTCCGCCTTCATTCCCACTGTGTCTCATGGCGAAAACGGATGAGGATAAGGTAAATGAGTCTCCGTCATACGATGAGCTAGTAGAGATAGTAGAAGAGCTTAATAATGCTTTGCATTCCAAAACAAATTCAACAAAAGCTCTTAAGAAAACTGTTGCTAGCTTAAATAATGATCAAAAGTTGTTGCAAAATAAATATAATGAACTTGTTGAGAATCATGAAAAACTTGTGCAGTCACATAATAACTTAATTGCTAATCATGCTTCTCTTATTAAGAATCATGATGATCTGCTAAATAAACATTGTGAGCTTGAAATTGATAATGAATTGACTGCTAGCAAGTTAAATATACTCAAGGGGTTGTATTCAAAATAATGATCCTTGATATAGAAAGATGAATTAGATCAATACTATTGAAACATCAAGGTAAAGTATAAACCCCCCTAAATGTGTGCATTCATGTATATATGGAATTGAAACATTAATGCATATCTTAAGGCCTAAATAATGGTGAAGTTCATCCTTTAACCTGAATCCAAAATATGCATTAAGATATCATAAAATGAATACGAGTGCATATCTTGGGTTTTCTATTTTTTAATAAGATGAGACAAATCAAAGATATACTCAATAGAAGAGTTAGTCTCATAAAAGGATTTGTCATTAATTAATAATTAAGACTAATCAATATTATGATTATCAAAAGAGTTAGTCTCAATATTAGATTTATCATTAGCACCAAAACCAACTTAATGGAGCTTGAACTTTTAATCTCCATCTTTTTGGTAATTGATGATAAATTCAAACTTAGTAGCCACATTTGGATGAAAATCATCATATTGAGACAATTTAATCTATTTGAACATGTAAACATGTTTTTGAGCAATTTAAGCATTAACAATTGAGAATGCATATGAGAGATATTTAGAATGAAAAATATGCTTTACATGCACAAAACATCCAAATAAATTTTCTTTTGCAACCAACTAATTTTCCTCCTTAACCAAATGGGGTATTAAGCTCCCACAAATTCTCCCCCTTTAGACATTAAACACAAAAAATAGAAAACGAATACAAAAAGGAGACCTTTTAGAGTAAAGAGTTTGGCGAGGGAATACCACTTTGAAGAAAAGAGAGCTTGATAAGAATTTCTCCGAAATAAGGTCAAAAGAAGTTTTGAAATAAATACATATAACCTATTGAAGTTTACAAGAATTTCCCTTTTTTAAAAAATACCACTTGTATTAGGAATTTTCAATAAGATTCAAGAACGCAAATTTCTTCTTTATATAGCCCCAAAGAGTAAGCCAACTTGAAAAGAGGCCATTTTTTGAGTTAAGTATGAAAAAGATATTTGAACTATATTCAAATAAATTCCTTATTTTATTAGGCTTTTCAATTTGCAAATAAACTCACAAAAGAAGTTTTTGAGAGCCTAATAGCGTTTAAACGAGGAAAATATCCATATCAACTTCAAAACTTTCATGAAACCACTCGTAGAAAGTTTTAAGATGCGTCACTCATAATACCACTTGAGGAAAATATAAAGCTTATAAATATCAATTTTAAAGAGATACCACTTGAAATACTCATTTTTCAATTGATACCATGTGAAAAGATTGTTAATGATATTATTTGAAAGAGATACCACTTGTAAAGATCATTTTGCATGAGGACAGCATTTTTGAGAAAAATATTGATATTTATTTTAAAACAAGCTCATTCTCTCAAAGATTAATACTATATGTCAATTCAAGATCAACTTGATACCATGACATAGCCAAAAAGAGAGCATGTTCTAAATATACAAAACTTAAATAAACAAGCTCCAAAAGTATTATAAGATAAATCATGGGGCTAATACCTTTAAAAATGCTCAAGCTTTGTTTTGGGAGCTTCTATCAATTTTTTCAATTAACCTCCTAAATAAAAATTGATTTATGAAGTCATGCTGACGCTAGCGATCAATTTTCCTGAATTAAAATAAACCAAAAAATCTCGAGAGGCTGACATGTTGGCCTTAGGACATAGATTGAGTCCATGAACCGACACAGGTTCACGATGGGCCAAGCTCACGATACCTTTAATTGATGGGTGGACTCGACTAGCGCTGACACGGCTTAGCTGACTCGGCTGCCGATGCAAGCGATACGCTAGCACCAAGGTTGACGCGACACGTGGTGGCCACGTGGATGCCACATAGGCTCGATTGACAAGGGTTATGGGTGATGAATCTCGGGCGGTTTGGTCGCGGTGCATCTCAACAAAGTTGAGGAAGATGACGAAGCCCATAGTGATCGGGTAATTCTTTGGCTACGGGACTTGTGGATTTGGGAGAGCTCAACATGGGGAACTTAAAGGTGACCTTGTCTTGGACCACGACATGGTAGAGGGTGAGATCTCGATAAAAGAAGGTGGTGGCGAAGTTCGAAACACCGACGAGTGATTGCGGCGACCCGACAACTTCTCGGGCGACGATGAACGGGGTAAAAGATGCAGTGCGGCTTGGGGAGCGAGATGCATGGGGTCTCTTGGCCTTTAAAGCCTAGGAAGGTAGGACACGATCAAATTCTGTGGGCGGCACGGACACAGCGATGACGCGGAGCTTGGCTCGGAATTGGCGGTAGTGGTGCTAGGGTTTCCTGGCTAGGCCAGCAGAGTGGACCGAGTTGACGGCTATGGCGCTGGGCCAAGCGGATCAGGCTGGGGCTAGGCGAAGTAGGCTGGTGAGCTGGGCCAATGAGATAGAACAGGAACGGGTCGGCCAAGGATTCAGCCCAAAACCCACACTCGATTTTCCAACGCATTTTCCACCTAAAATAAATCCAACAATTCAAATAAGTCCAAATAAATAGCAAAAATACTTGGAAAAATAAAAAAAATCCCCAAAATATTTTGAGACATATAGAACTAAAATAAAATATTTTTGATAAAAAATTTATATAAACTTTGCACATATTTAAATATTATTTGCAATAGGCCTAATTCAAAAATATTATTTAAAATCTAGATAAATTGTAGAAAATGTCAAAAATTATAAAATGAAATAAAAAATCATTATGAGCCAAAAATTGGGATGTTACAGCTTATAACTCAATACAGAAATATCGGCAACAAAAGCCACAGCTTATAATTCAATACAGAAATATCGGCAACAAAAGCCCAATCATCGGGTAGAAAAAACTAAGGAATCCAAAATCCAGTCTCAACAAGAACAAACAAAACTAACCACAGAGCCACAACCACCACTGCACTATTAGATCCACAAAAGGCAAAAGACTAAAGGCAGGACTAAGGGAAGGTACAAATGTATATAGTTGACCAAATGGGAGAATGAAAGACAGGAAATGAGTGCAAGCATTGTAGAGAGGTATCACACAATATATAGGATTGCAAAAATTTATCTTCAGCTTCCAACTGTGAGTTGGCCCAAAAAGAAGAAGAAATTAAGTAGCAAGCCTCATCCAAAAACACATGGGTACATCTAAAAAAACATACCTTAAAAATATTTATTACTACTGCAATCCTATATTGCGATAAAAAAAGTTAGATCAAAAAACATAGCTGGCATTGTGATAGACAAATCTATTTGATAGAGCAATAATAACTACAAAAATAGACTATAAATGAAATGCTGGTTTTTTTCATGTCTCCAATGGAAAAACTTAAAAAAAATTTAAGCTTGCAGTTAATAGTTTAATTAGTTGCATAATTTTTTATAAAAGTTATTTTTGTTGAATGTCCAAGATCCCAGTAGGATTTAGGAAGGAGTTTCTAATGCAAGCTTGTTGTGACTAGTCAAAACTTGATCAAATTTAGTACCCGCAAGATTACAAAACCTATTAATAATTACCTCATCAAGCAACGAGTTCTGGACATGGAAATCATGAATTGATCTGAATTTTCACTTGCTCTGATGGAGGTTAACATGCCTACAAAAGCAATCAACTGAATGGTTAGTGAACAAACAAAATGTATGATTCTCAAATCCTCTAAGTCTCCAAATATGAAATAAAGTGACGCAAGGCAAAACAAAAAGATAGGGTGGAGATAAATGTCCAGTGTGGCTTGCTCAAAAACTCATCTTACAAAAAAAGTGCAAGAGAGATTTGATCAAAAATTCTGTTTGCTCCATACCTAAGCATTAATATATGAATCGTTTACTTGTTCAGATATGTAGCAGTGTTCTTTTGTATACTGCAGCCTGACCATTTCCATAGCTAACTAGAAGAGAAAAAAAATGAATCAACAGGTTAATCACCAAAGTATTCTAAACATTTCCCATCACCAAAGAATTTAAAACAAATATGAAGGAATCGGTCACGCCTATCTTCTACTTTTGTAACTCAATTGATAAAGAACATATCAATGTTCAAGAAGGCGCTAGGCACTAGTTGGGCGATGAGGTAGGGCCTAGCGCCTAGATGGATTAATCGGGGATTAATCGGATCTAGGCGGTCAATCCTAGGCGGCCAGATAAAATAGATTATAGTAGATATGTAGGATGTAAAGAACCAAACAACTAAGCAGTTAAGCACACAATTAGATAAATAACATAGACATAGTACCACCCACAGACATAAGTTCTCACACCATAACCCACAAGCAACAAGCCACACAAGCGTTCATAGTTCGAATTTAGCAAAAGTGCAAAACACAAGTTTTCAAGTATGATAAAATGGTGATTAAGGTTTCAATCTCAGTCTTCGTCCTCTACACCATAATCCTTAGTTGGGATCACTTCTTCTTACTCTGATTCAAACTCAACTTTGTCATTATCTCCCTCTCCCTCTTCCTCTTCCTCTTCTCCTTCCCCTTTAAACTCCCAATCATCTTCATATAGTTTTCTCACTCTTGAGCTCCTACAAGGTTGCATGGCTTCACCCGCCCCACTTGCTTCATCAATAATCCTCCAAGAAAGGCCCGTTTCGGGATCCACATCATCATCATCTACACCATCAATCAACCAACATTGTGCATGTCTAGCATTGCTAGTTAAAAGGACATCAATATTCTTGGTCTTGCTTTCCTCTTTTCTTCTCAACAATTTTGCATTGAATTGAACAAAGGCTAGATCTCTAAGATGGCGAATATCTAGCTTGTTTCTTTTCTTAGTATGGACCTACATTACAAGTTGCAAAGAATAAGATGACATAATCAAGTTGAGTATGATAATCAGTTATGAAACTTGAGAGTTAGTTAGTTACCATGTCAAAGGTGCTCCAATTCCTTTCACATCCCGATAAACTTGTCGTCAAAGAGAGCAACCTTATTGCCATTTTTGCAAATGTGGAACATGACCTCTATATTTGGTCCACCAACTTACTAGGTAATAGGATCCAAATGAAACAACATCGATAAATGAGAATTGAAAATGAACAATATGCATCTATCAATGAAAATGAACAATGGATTACCAGGAATAATAGAGAATTTTTGGCATCCAATTAGAGCAGTAGCCTTCCCAAATAATCCTTCTTTTTGTCTAAATTTGTCAAATTCTACATTCATCACTACATCCATTTCCTCAAGATCACCATGGTAAAAACGATCAACACATTCATATAATCCTTCATTTATAGCTTGATCCAAAAAGATAGTTGGGTCACGATAGCTATAATATGGATTCAAGACATAACATGCCAAGTGCAATGGGGAATCAAGCCTTCTTTTCATCTTTTTATCAATGGCTTCTATCAACAACTTATAGTTGGGCTCATGGTTGTTTAAGGCCTCATTTATTTGCTTCTTTGCCTCTATAATTTCTCCACAGACAAAAGCCACAGAAGGACCATCCCCATCAACAATGCGAAGAACTTGCACTAATGGCTCAAAAACCTACACGTAATGGCAATATATTACACTTCTAAATAACAACCAAAGAAAAATGAATTAATGGACAACAAGTATTAACTTTGTTTAATGCATTTGTTGTACCTTCAAACAATTGTTCACACCATTCCAAAAGGCCCTATTGATGATTGTGCCCGTTGCCTTTAGTCCTTTACCCTTTTTTGTGAGAGGGTAATCATCCCATTCCTTGCTAACTGCCATGTTCCTTAGTTCGGTTTTCTTCTCAATTAGACTTTGCAAAGTAAGAAATGTCAAAGCAAATCTAGTCACACCGGGTCTAATTATCTCTTTTCTTTGTGTGCTTTCTCATCAAAGCCAAGGTCCTATGGTGCGAATAAATAAAAATAGTCATAGCCTTTGTTTGCTCAACCGTTTTCTTGTACTTGGCCATGCCACCAATTTCTTGTAGCATCAAGTTAATAGTGTGAGTTGCACATGAGCTCCAAAAAATATTTTGTCTTTTCTCCAATAGCAAGTCTCTTTCCCCATGTTGTTTGAAGCATTGTCGGTGACAACTTGTGCTACATTTTGTGGACCTATTTGTTCAATGCAAGTATCGACATACTGAAAGATGAACTCACTTTTGTGTGATTCTTCAGAAACCTCCTTTGATTGTAAGAAACTAGTCCCTAAGCTACAATGCACACATGTTCATTATGCTTCTCCTTTTTTTGATCTGTCAAAGCATCGGTCATGATAGAGCATCCACTCAAGGCCCTTTCTTGTTCATGTGGCTTCAACAAATTCTTGGCTCTCTCCACTTCTTCCTTTAACAACTTCTCACGACATTCATATTGGGAAGGACCGGGATAGTTTGGGCCAAAGCGACCAATAGCTTCCAACATTTGCTTGAATTCATAATTGTTGATGGCATTGAATGGTATGCCTACATGAATCATATATGCAAAAATATAAGGTTAGCAATAGGCCAACAGCAAAACCAAAATAAAAAATAACTAATATATTAGTTGAGAAGGTATACCATGAGCATAAAGCCATCTAGCAACATATTGGTTGCACATGTGAAGTCTTTCTTTAGCGATGTGTTGATTAATGTTTGTTTGTCTATTGGCCCGTGATAAAGGAATAGAAGGATCAATAGGCGCTGAATATTTCTCCATAGGCCCTAGTGCCTGAGGTCCCGAGGACGACCCAATCACCTCAAACCCTTCTTCTCCTTCATTATGATCAATGACCACTTCATTCCTTACCTCCTATTCTTTTGTATTCTTGATCCTCTTCTTTTTTCTAACATCATCAATTGATTTTTTGCACTTATCTTGATCTTCCTTATTAGACTTGGGACATGCTTTGACATTGCCTCTTATATGTCCAACATGTTGTTTAATTCTATAGATCCCTCCACTAACTTCCTTCCCACACAATTTGCACTTCACTCTATCCAAATTATTTTTATCCACAAGGATCCCATATTCCCATCCTATATCATTGGAATTTCTTTTGAGAAGGTTAGAGCTTGCTTCTTTTGCAACCGATGCTTGGGATGACGACATTGATTCTAATATACAAATTACAAAATAATAGATGGCATTAGGAAAAAAATAAATGTCATTAACTAATATAGAGAGTGGGAGACAAATCGAGAGAGGGCCAGAGAGGGGAGAGATAAGAGATTAAGAGAGAGAGGGAGGTAGGGGAGGGAGAGGCGACAGAGGGGGCTAAGCAGGGGAGGAAAGGCAGTGGAGCTGGCGGAGCAAGGGAGGGAGAGGCGGCGGAGGGGGCAGAGCAGGGGAGGGAGAGGCGGTAGAGGGGCGGAGCAGGGGAGGGAGTAACCTGTGTGGCGGCCGGCGGCAACAGCGGCGATGGACAGGCGGCGACGACGACGACGAACTGGCAGCAGCTAGGGTTAACCCTAGCCCCTCTCACCTTGAGTCCACGCAGGTCAGTGTGTTGCCTGCCACCCCGCCCCTGTCTCCGCTGTTTTGATTGCTCCTTCGGCAACCTCCCATCATGAAGTCGTCTGCCTAGCTTCCCTTAATCGCCGCCGCGACCGCCGTATACCGCCGCTCCTAATGCCGCCCAGCTGCCTGCGACCGCCTAGGCGGTTTCACCGCCTAACTGTTCGCCGAGGCCTAAATCGCGGTGGCCGGTTACCGTGGAGCGCCTAGGTGCCGCCTAATCTCGATTTCTTGAATAGTGGAACATAGTATAGAAGGGTAGTAAAGAACATATGCAGAAGAAAAATCAACATAAACCCTGAAAGGGCACAATCGATAATATCATCATCTGAACCAGATTTCATTCAACTAAAGTACAAGGAATCGATAGAGAAAAATGAAACATAGAAAATATACTAAACCATCTAGGATTAGCAAGGACACTTGCACCACTCACCAATATATCAATCATATAAAGCACTGAACTAAAACATTACAAAAGTTCAGAAAGTACCAATCGGCCTGAACTCTGAGAGAAGTCATCTTATCAACATAAAATCAATTGCACTGTAAGAAAATAATTTGAAAGCTCCCACACCAAACAGGCCACTAAACTCTCTTCTTCTCCATATTTTAAGCTACACAATTAATCTTCTAAGAATAAAAAATCTGGTTGTGTTTCATGAGAAATTTACACTTGTTTCTAACCTAACAGAACTAGCTTAACTGAAAAAGGTTAATTTTTGTAATGTAACAAACCAACTCAATTGATAGACTCGTAGTATCAATCTGGCTATATAATCTCATCGGTGGAGATTATCCGCGTAACAAAAAATCTCCAAAAAGTCGCAAAAATATTGATTGCTGCAAAAATCTTCCCCAACCCCTTATCAACTATCTCCATCTCTCACAAATTGAAATAGAGAGGGTATGCAGGTGACACAAGGAAAACTTAATCACCATCGTCTCTCTCTCACACACATAGAAAAATCAAAAAAGGAGAAAAGCAACAGAAATTGTAAAAAAAAAATCTAATTACAGCAATAGCACATATTTTTCATGTACTCCTTGCCACTGCACAACCCCAAT
This sequence comes from Guadua angustifolia, assembly GCA_036346375.1. NCBI lineage: Eukaryota > Viridiplantae > Streptophyta > Magnoliopsida > Poales > Poaceae > Guadua > Guadua angustifolia. The sequence continues at coordinate 10,475,323 of CM070522.1, forward strand.
TTAATGTCCCAATGGGAGAAGATGCCATTGGTTTTCAATGATTTTTCCGCTCCGGTCTCCCTCACTGCCACTCCTTCTGCCTCCCTTCTTCCTTCCTGCCCTCCTCTCTCAACCAAAACAAAAATAGAAGTGATGAACACAGGGGGATAGAGAAAGGAATCTATGATTTCACGCTTTTGTCGCCCATGCGCTACTCCGGTTAACCACGGAAGAGCAAGATGGTAACAAGGGCCACTGGTTTCTCTCCTCCCTCACACGCACACTCTCTCCTCCTTTGTCTCTCTATTGGAACATGCACCGGTGAAGGCACCAAAGAGGAAGGAAAAATTGTCACGGGTTTATCTCATCTCTCTCTCACACACACTCTCTTTCTATCCCTCCTCTCTTTTCTGTCGGTGCTGGATAGAACAAGCAGTCAAGCAGTAGTGCTGGTACAAAAAAAAATTAAAATGAAACGTATATTGGAAGATACGAGAAGGTTCGGTTTCTATACCTATTATCCGTACGAACCCGTTAGGATAGAATCAGATACTCTCGAATGTCAACAGATGATCCAATGCTCCTAGATTTGGTTTTGCTAGTAAACAAAACAACAGGATGATGTTTATCAAAAATTCTTTTTTTAGTTGCGTCAACGGGGTTTTGAGTTTAAGATGTCTTGACTCTAATATTATATTGAGTTATAAGCACTGACTAGTTCACTCAAAAACTTAAACCGACGAGGAAATACGGACAATTTATGTGTACTTCAACACATATGAGACTAAGCTTCGGAGACAAATCATACCCTGAATTAAAGCTTGCAGACTTCACGCAAGGGGAGGCTATCCACGTGTCTTCTTTGGCAAATTTGCAAAAAAAACCCTGTGTTTCTTGGAATTACGGATAGGTCCCTGTAATTTACGAATAGGTCCTTCGCGATTTTTGTGAGGTGAAGATTTCCTTTTCTAAATCGCATTTGGGTCCCTCGTGCGCCGTTTTACGGAAAAAATCTTCCGTTAAATTCAAATCGCGAACAAGCCCTTTTCTAATTTTTCAGGATAGCGGATAGGTCCAAAAACTTAGCATTTAGGTCCTTGCTCTTTACGTTTAGGTCCTTTCTCCGTTTTTCTCAGGAAAAAAGTTTTCGTCACCAGAAAAATATGTTCAGCTCTATCTCTAGACTTTTTCCCCACCGCCCCACCGCGGTTTTCCAGCTCGGTCTCTAATATTTCCCAAATAATTCGTCGAAAGAGGTATTTCTACGATTCTAGCTCTCTATTTTTTCCCCGTTACGCTCATTATTTCAACGATTTAAATAATAAAACGCCGATAAGCAAGAAAATATAAATTTATATGATATATGCTCGTATGAACGGTGATATCGCTCAAAACGTTTGTCATCATCGATCTATTCAAAATGCGATCCGGTGATCACTGTAGACATGCTATCCTAACTGCTTGTATTGCATGACGTCTCACGATATGTCTTTCCATATCTTTCCAGTTAAATCTTATTAGCTACGGACACGTGCCGCCGCGCTTCCTTATCTAGTATATGTTAATTTTCTAAAGCGCCATGGACACGAGCTTCTAGCTATTCATGCAAGATTTTCGAAAGAGAGGCGTGGTTGTTTCTTGAATCGCATATATTTGTTCTTTTTGCAATTGTGCTCAGGGAAATCCACTGTACGGTGAGCACTGGTGGAAGTATGTGGAACCCATTGGAAGAATGAAAATGGATCGGATAATTTCCGACCGATTCGGATAATTTTCGAATACGGATTATATCGGATTGAATATTTGTCGGATAGTATTGGATTGAAAACGGATACGGATTTTTCCTGTCAGATACAAATACGAATTCGGTAGCTCACTATCCGTCGGATATGGATACGGATCTAGATAATCCGGATATTTATTGGTCGGATATTCGGATATATACGTGGGCTAGGCCAAAACTACCCTTTTGATCCAAAAAGGTTTCTAAATTTTAAAATCGTTTTCTAATGTAATTATTCCATAAATCAAATTTTAATTATTAAAATTGGCAAGCTGCGGGCTGAGCTTTGGCTCAGTTGGTGAGTGCACGACGCGCGCGACTCACTCGCCCACGTTCGAGCGCACCACGATGCGGGCACGCACGTCCCGAGTGCAAGTGCATGATGTGTGTAGGTGTGTGTGTGAGGCGTGTCTATGTATTTATACCTTGAAGGTTGTTCTCTTTCTTTAATGAATTCGAGGACTCCTAACCGGTTTAAAAAAATGATAAACCAACTCTAAAAATTACAAAAAATTTTTAGGAAAGTTCTTGACACAATCTAACATTTAACAAAATTATTTTAAAGATTTTTTCAGCTTTTAAATTTCCTTGAAAATTCAAAAACTACTGTCCTTAAATACAAAAATATTTTAAATAAGTAGCTAAAAATGCATAAAACTCCTAAATACATAATTTATTATTTTAAACATAATTCAACAAATAATACAAATCTTAGGTCATTACATATTCTTCATGAATGTTTGAAGCAAATAAACTAGTTACTTTTTTCTTTTTGTGTGTATAATTTATAGGGTTTTCATGTTCTAATAAATATCCACGATTATATTCGTTTCGATTTGTATTCACTTCATATCTATATTTAATATTATTCATATTCGTATTTATATCTATTTTTTTTAAAATATATATAAAAATAAATATGACAGGCATCTTACCCGTTTTGGTCCAGGAAAACCCGATGCGATCAAATAGACCAGACCAGCCCGACCCCCCGGAGCCCAACCGAGCCGCAAGTCAGAGAACAAGCCCACCAGTCTGTTCAATCGACATCCGAAGTCGCCTGCTCCTCCCACTGCACCCCCGAGTCAGGCCCCGACTCTCCCGAAAGGGGAAAAAAAACCCAAAAAATCTCGCCGCCGGCCACCGCCACCACCGCGACGGCGATGACTACCATGTCGGCGTCGGCAGGCGCCCCCGTCCCGACACTGCGGCCGGAGGAGCGGGCCGACCTCCTCGCGCTGCTCGTCGCAGCCGCGCGCCCGCTGGGCGACGTCGTCGCGGACTTCCTCGCGCGATTCCCCCGCGAGCGCCGCCTCCGCATTGGCGCTACCCTCTGCTTCCTCCTCGAGGCAAGCCTCGTCCACCTCCCCCTCCCTGAGCCTCACTCCAGCTCCTCGCGCCGTGAGAGCTTTTGCTTGCTTCGTTCGTCAGATTGGGTCGGGGACCTTAGCGGCGGAATGGATCGGTCACTAATCTGGTCTGGTCGGCCTAAGGTTTGTGCTGTTTAGTTGGATTCAGTGGGTTTTGGTGTGTCACGGTGGCTGGGGGGTTGTTTCAGTTGGTCCTGGCGTGTGATGAACTATGATGCTTGGGGTGGGTTTCCCTTGCTGGTTGGGGGTTAGGCCTCGAATGGACTAGCCGATGGCTTAATTAAGCTCATATTCTTGGGGATTTGGAGGACCTTAGCTCGCTATGTTTCGGTTTTGTTGGCGATATCCTTTGGGTTGCAAATTGGTTGAGCTTGGATGGGTCGCTGAACTTCTAGATTTAGTGACATTATTTTGGTCTTTAGAAGAGAGGAGCTGCGAAAACTCTGCATTTTCTTATGGTCTCGTGTTGTTAGGTTGATCAGGTTTGAATGGATTCGTGGATGTTGAGAATTTTAGTCGTTGGTTTGAGATTCCATTTTGAATTTATTGCCGTAGCTGCTTAGTGCCTTTGTTGATTTTGTATCATGGAGGTTTAGCATATGTAGCAGAGGATGTGGCTCCTGCCTCATGTAGAATCAAGCAAACACCCAGTGATGAGTGTTCTGTGTCTGATCTGTTTGCTTAGTTGGCCATTTGTGGGATGTCGTCAAATTATCAAACGTTCAGATCTTGGTGTAACTTTTCCATCCTTTGCAAGTAAATGTGATGAAATATGTTGCAAGGAAGAATACCTTAAGTTGTCATTTGTTTTGAGTAGGTTAATAAGGTTCTAGAAGTGAATCACGTGTTAGTGTGTGATTAAGGAGCACTGACATGTTTTAGTTCCATAGAGCTACTTTGTGTATGGATCGAATGGATCAACATATTAAGCATACTGTTGGTGGTCCCTATGACATGAAATTGATATTTTTTTAGCAATCTCCTTAGCTCCATCGGTGGTAATAGTATTTCATGTCATAGGGACCACCAAATACTAATAAATCAGTGGTGTGACAACTGCTTATTTCAACTGGATTTATTAAGGGTCAAGTATGGAATGGAAGTATGGAACAGCACATCGTAGGATATTATTGGTTTTTGCGCCATCTGATCTTCCTTAAAGAATCTTGTGCAACCATTTGACATCTGTAGTATGATTGCCACCAATTGCAAAGCCATTTGAAGCACACGTATCATGATAAGAACTCTTCTACTTCCAGCTTACCAGGAGCTAAATAAAATTGAAGCATTGAATGCACTTGTAGGTTGTAGCTGACAACAGGCATTTGAAATGTTTCCAGATCCTATATTCCATTTAAAAAAATTATGAAATTGCATTTCCCTTTAAGATTTGCCAAAACAATTCTTCAAAGGTGAAATCTGATCATGATTTGGGAGTGGAAAATAGAACGATGCATTAAGGCTCTTGAAGAAATCATTTTATGATTTTGTTAAACAATTTTCGTCCTTTGACAGAGATGAACCAATAATCTTTTTTATCCCTACTTTTTGGTCCATTTGGATAATTTGGGCTTGTTAGTTGTTTGCTCACCTTCGAGAACACAAGGAATAAACAATACGAACAAATATGAAACTTATCTTGTGCAAAAAATACATAACTAGTTTAGTTCGGTATTTGATTAAATTAGGGTTGAAATATAACGTTGAAATAATAAACTAGTTTAAATATAGCGTTGAAATAATAATAAACTAGTTTAGTTTCAGTAGTGATCAAACTAGCATTGAAATAGTAAAATTGTATTACTAATTTTTTGTAATATTCATTGTAGTGATCAAACTAGGGTTGAAATATAGCGTTGAGCTGTATTAGAAATTAGGAAAAATGTATTATGAATTAGGGTTAGCAATAGTTTAGTTCGGTTGTATTACTAGTTTTATAAAAAATGATTTAGTGATTTTGAATTTAGCGAGAGTTAGCGATGAGTTTATTTAAATTTACGATTTAGCGGCCGGATTGTGTAGAATTTTAATTATTTAGTAGGTAGTTTCTGAGATTTGGTTGTATTACTAGTTTTTAGAAAAACGATTTAGTGATTTTGAATTTTGCAGGTTAGCGAGTTTATTCAACTTCACGATTTAGCGATCGGATTGTGTAGAGTTTTAATTATTTAGTAGCTAGTATCTGAGGATTGTGCTAGTGTGTTCCCAAAACCCGCACAAACTCTCTCAAGACGTGGTAGGTGAAGAGTATCGGTGCATGACGTCGACCAACTGCATAATAGCAAAAATATTCATCATAGAACAAAACAATATTACCTGTTGTAATACCGGGTATAGAGTATGTCGTCGTATGAGTAGATTAAGAGTTGAAATGTGGTAGCGTTTTGTCGTGCCATCATAAAAATCAATGAAATGTTTGATGTATGGACGAAGCAGTAGAATTTAAAATACACTACGGAGAAGGGTTTCGCAGATGGGTGCACAAGGGTGGAACTTAGTCATTTCCCAAGTGTTATGGTCGGCTTGTCACGTCTTTGGTGGCGTTAAGTAGGGACACGGTTAACAGATGGTTGTACAACATGTTCTCCTTGGATAGGAATTGCATGATCTGGTTGCATGGAGTGGGGTCTGGAGACGGATTACACGTCTTGGGAGTTAGTAGAAGCTGAAGGCCGAAGTCTTGGAGCTCGTACATAAGATTGGCAACCGAAAATGGTTGGCCATTAGTGTTGTTGGCGCAAGCATTTCAGAAAACCATCTTGACCATACGATGCACGGAGGAGGTGGTGGTGATGAAGCGAGAGGAAGTTGGGGAGAGAAAGCCGAAGGCAGAAGGTGTCGCGAGATGAGGAAGGCGATGTTCCAAATCCAGATGTTCAGAACCCTGTATGCGGGCGAGGGAAAACATTGAATCGTTGGTTGATGCAATGGAGGCAGAGAGCCCGAGTATGACAATTTGAGTAACGACAGACGAACGAAGAGCATTTCCTACGGTGGGATGCATGTCAGTTCGATAGATTGGTGGTCAACGATGGTGAACACTTCCCGTGGCAGTCAGATAGGAATGAGGTGAGGCAAGGTGCCATTTACAAGAATAAGAGTGAGGTTCAGGAAGCAGTGACAGTATGGGCAATGTCGCTTCGTAGAACCTTTAAGGTTGCGGTCGGACAACGGACGTCGATGTCGGATGCGGATGGAGGGTCGCCAATGGCGTGTGCATGCGTCTCGCCTAAATGGGATCCGCTTTGGAAGTGTTCTATAGTCGTCCCACACACGTGCGTGCTTACGGAGTCTACCCAATCACATAGAAACATATCTTCAGGTTTTGTTGCAAATGCAATGTATGGGGAGATTGTGGGCAACTTGGATTTAGAGCCACGTGCCATCATACTTGCAATAGAGCAGAGGTTTTAGTACACCATAAGCTATGCCAAAGCTTGGAGGGCGAAGCAGAAGGCTTTGGAAACTAGATTTGGTACATTCGAAGACGCGTATCAGAACCTACCAGGTATGCTTCAGGTGATCAAGGAAAGAAATCACGGAACTTATGTCGATATTTGTGAGCGGCCCTTATGGCGCTTCTCACGGGAAGATGGTACTTGATGGGCATTCTTTGCTTTTGGTGCATGTGTCAACGCGTTCAGCGCGCAGACCAGCCGGAACGGGTGGTATTAACATAGGGGACGCCGAATCGGGATGACATGCCCATATGGGAGGCGTAAATCCGCATAAAAAGACCAACAAATTATGTCTTATACACACGAGCGTCACGGTATAGGTCACCCATTCGGCTGACGGTTGGGTGAACAAGCTTTGGACAATATTCCAAATGGTTCATGGCTGTATAAGAATGTAAAAAAGAGGAAAATGAAGGGATATGAAAGGTCAAGGAAAATTTAGTACCATTGCATGTACTAATTGCTTTTTTTTTCCCCCAAAAAGAAGCGCACTAAGGAACCATTATACAGATAAAATTTGCAAATCAATGCCTCGTGTAGAAATCTGAAATGTCCTCTGACACTCCACTGTGCGGGTACATGCTATAGCAGCTATAGTTGGCATTGGGCCTCCACAGTGTTCTACATAGTGATCATGGCCCTTAATCTGCTACAGCATGCTATCTAATACAAGAACTGTGAGACTTCTGGACCAAATGTGTTTCACGAAAATTATAGTTTGACCCTTCAAAGGGCAAAAAAGACATTTTTCCATTTCAAGAATTTTCTATTTGCACCATGAATTTGCAATTTTTTTTTCTAGGGATGCATTATCATTTTATCTATTTATCTTGACCATACTGAGATGTCTGTTTACTTCCTTTGAGATTCTTCTAGTTCAAGAATTTGTTTGTACAGGTACAGTGAAATTTGGAGTTTGATATATTATGTTGCCTTTTGAATAGGACAAGAAGATGCTTCATCCTACTGGTCGTTTAATTGCATTTGCAATTCTTCATCAGAGCTATTCCTCGGAGCCGACAAATCCATATGTTCCTCTGTTATTAAATGTAAGCTGTAAACCTTGTTTCTTAGTTATTTATGATTTGGATCATCATGGAAGAACTCACGTTTTTCCTTCAGTAGACTTAAAACTTCAAAATGTGTAATGTTGCAAGCTTCTTGATATATTTTATGATTTCTAGGGCATGAATTATAAAGTTTATGATAGTTTGCTTTGTCCCCAAGTTACACAGATGTTATGCATGAGCACCGAACACATTGCCATATTACTAGTGTTTGTTGCAGTTTTTGATCTGGCAACAAAGTTTTATTTGCAATTGTGCACGAGGCCTTTGGAGTTTTGTGAGGTGGTTATGTGAATCAGAGGATTAGCTTTGGCTGAAGCCATCTTGACTGGGAACTCCTTTCTTGGAAAGTGTTAATTTTTGAATAGCACTTTTTTCTTTCTTTTAAAAGACCGTAAGGTTCCATTTATCCATGGTCTGGCTTTAGGAAGCTGGATCCTTGTAATTCCAACTGCATGTGACAAGCTGTGTCCACATGGAGTTTTTTAATGTTAGCTCTGGTTTCTCTATTACTGGAATTTATGTCTATCATTTTAGACTACAAAGTTGGAAGTTTTGAGTGTCAAAACCAGTGCAGTCAAAGGCGCAAAAAGCGTGCCCTAGGCTCTCAGGTGAGGCGCAGTGAGGCAAAACGGCCTCAACCTGCACCAGGCGCAGCACCATTGGTGAGGCACGCATTTTGCAGCTCAAGGCGCACACCTTGCTGACCCATGTCTTCTTGACGACCATGTCTCACAGACAAGGAGGTGGAGGGGGAGAGGGAGAAGCAGAGCCATAGGTGAGGTGGAGTGGATCTCCCCTTTGAAGGGTAGTAGGATGGAGTCATGGAGAAGACTTTTGAGGAGGAGAGGATCTCTGCTGCTTGAAAGAGTTAGCAGGAGAGAGGAGTCAGTCTAATGGTGTTTGGAGGATAAATGTAGCGAAGGAGGAGGAAGGAAGGGGAGGAACTCGGCTTGAGAATGCTGGACTGAGAAGAGAGAAGGACGAGTGAGCTTGGAGGCTTGGAAACTGTGAAGTTGAATTCTTTATATTTTTATTGTAAATAGAGCTCTGCCTACAGCTATACTGCTATAGCTCTCCTGCCGGACTTTTTTCCCTTAGGAAAAGATGGAATGGAACTTGGATCTTCCATGGCAGATGTGCTGGAGCCATATATTCAAGATATATACACCCAAGGTCTAAAATCTCATTTCGGGTTGACATCTCGGAGGTGGTCGGAATCCGAAATTTCGCCGAGATCTTGTAATTTCAGACAAATTTCGGATAAAATACAAAAACAAAAATTCAAATCCGGAATTTTTTTGAACCGAAATTTTGGCTAAATTTCCGAAATTTTGTTTGAAATTGCTGAAATCTCAGCAAATTTCAACCGAAAAAAAATGGTTCAAACGACGTCAAATTTTTTGTGAATGGTACTAATGTTCCCATAAAAATTTCAGATGATTATCAAGCTTGAGGAATTTTAAAAATTTTGACAGTGGTACTGTCCTGATAAAAGGTTGATTGGCAAATTTCAACCAAATGAAAAATAGAACAAACCACGTTATAAAATTTTAATTTTTGTGGATGGTCCTGATGCATCAATAATATTTCCATAATACTTTCAAATGATGATCAAGCTTCATAAATTTTAATTTTTTTTCACAATCTATTGTCCTGATAAAAGCCCTATCGGCAAACTTCAACCGAATAAAAAATGGTTCAAACCAAGCTAGAAAATTTTGATTTTTTTTATCGTCCTGATGTATCATAAGTGTTGTCATAAAATTTTCAGATGATTATCAAACTTTAAGAATTTTCAAAATTTCTGACAGTGCTACGTCCTGATAAAAGCTTGACGATCAATGCATAGATTTGCTTTAGCAATAAAAAAATTTATAGAATTTTTGAAAATTTTATAGAATGGTGCTAAGGAAATACTTAATCTCTCATAAAAATTTTGAATCATAATCACGCTCCAGTGAATTTATAAAATTCTTACAAGGGCATTGTACCATTTATGTTCTTTCTATTTTTTTTTTTTGATATTTGAAATATAACAATTGAAGTTCAATGCTTATGTAGATTTGATTGAGCAAACAAAAAAGTTTAAAATTTTTGAAAATTTTAGAGAATGTGATTAAGGCAATTCTTAAGATCTCATAAAAAGTTTGGATCATGATCACGCTTGAGCAAATTTATAAAATTCTGACAAGATTACTCTCTCAGTTATGTTTATTCTGTTTTTGATTTTTTAAAGATAAGAAATGAAGTTCAATTATTTTGAAAAATTTTCTATATGATCCTACACTATTAAAGATAGTACCATAAATTTTTCATATCATGATCAAGCTTGTATAATTTTATAAAAATTTGATAGTGTTTCTTTTGAAAGTATAAAACGTCTCAAAAATTTGGATTTTCAACAAATTTTCATGGAAGATGACTTTCTTAAGGGTTATTGGTCCAAATCCAGTCAAAAAGGGTAAAAAAAACCTGAGATTTCGGTGAGTTTTGGTGAAATCTCGCTGAAATTTCTGGTATTACTGTAGTAATTTAAATTATTTTCATTTTTTTACCCTGCTGGGATTTTGGATCCCGTCCCCGGCCGGAATCCGAAATCTCGGCCAAGATTTCGTAAGTTTCACCGGTTTTTTCAATCCTTCTATACACCTATGTCAGTCACTGTGAATTCTCCATACTAGAAAATATATTTGTTGTACTTCACTGTCATAAAAAAAGTAGGGAAATAATTGGGTTATGTTTCTGCGCCTAGTGTTTATCAGGTGCGTGCTTTTTTGGCACGTTGCGCCTCAGGCAATTTATAGACTTAGCACCTCAAGTGGGCCTTGCGCCTTTAACTACCTTGGTCAAAACAGTGTCATTTCATTTGGTCCAATTTTGGGGACAGGTTATTTGCCCACCTAACTTTTGAATCACTTGTAGCACCAAAAGGGATATTCCAAGCCTCTAACAGCCATGCAGACAAGGTTCTAGCTCTTCCTGAGCTCCTCTTGGGCCACAACATAAGAGTGTCACTTTGTTTGGCTTGCTAGCTTTAGCTCCATCTAAACAGTTGGTGGAGCACTGTCAAACAAGGTCTTGCTGCCTTGTGCATATGTGATGTAAGCTGTGATTTTGAAGATCCTACAATTTGAAGTTCAATTGTTTCTGTCAGTGATCTTGGAGCAGTGTCAAACAAGGTCTTGCTGCCTTGTGTACATGAAAAGTAATCTGTGATTTTGAAGGTCCTACAATTTTAAGGTCAATTGCTTCTGCCAGTGTGCTTTTGTTTATGGAGTTTTCTTGAAATACAAACACACCTTTTAGCATATTTTATTTGGTGTTAATAATGCGGGTTCACTAATATATGTATTTTGCTTAAATTTCTATTCTAACTAATGAATTATGCCTCCACTACTATTCATCAGTTGACACCATGTTGAACAGCTGTGCAAATGTGCACTGCAGCTTGTTTGGATAGTTTCTGTAGCAACTGCATCTTTGCCTCTTATCAACTGAGGGTTTTTTTTTTTTGGTTTAACATTTGATGGCAACAAAGGAAGAACAACAGAATTGCATACTTTGTTAAATCCATTTATTCCTGAAACCTTTTGGCGTTAGTTTAATTATTTATCATGCTTGAAGTTTTAGGTTTTTTTTATTATTATCCACAGGCAGCTTGCGATGAAACGTCAGATAAATCAGAACGGGCATTTGTCCAACTTTTGTTGATTTCGGCCAGTGGAAACAATAATAATGAGGTCTTTTCTCTTGCTCTCTGACTCGTCTATAAAATATACACACACATAATGCAAAAAATCTGGTGGGATGTATGATAGTAATTTCATTGCCATTATATTCACGTAGCCTGTGCTGACATATATCTGCTGATGGAGGGTCCTTGGGCATTCCTGCTGTCAGAAAGCTTGGAAGTTGTCTCTTGATTTATCCTTGTTGACAAGTGTAGTTAGCCTATCTGTGCTAATTTTGGCAGTGTTCTGTGTTTCTCAGGTGCTGAAACACTCAGCTGTGGATTACATAAACGGGTCTGTTTCTGCATCGCAGGTAGACTGTTCATTTTGGATTTAGTAAAGGAACTGACTGTAGCTGATATAAAACTATGTCATGATTAATGGATTATTTCCATATATTAACAGCTGCTTAACTTAGGGCTCATCTGTTTGTTTAGGCCTTATTGCCACGGGAACAGCTTGAGAAGCAATGCTTTAGTAATAATGTACAGTCTCAGCCTCAGACTAGTAGTTTCAGAGCTGCTACCGTCAGATGTGCTATACCAGATCCAGATCTACCTCAAAGTTGTGCCAACTCATCACAGTATGTAGGCTCAGCTACCTCCTCCCTGAAGTTACTTTGTTTTGCTTGGAATTCATTTATCATATTTCTTCTTGTTTTATTTATTTTTTATACAAAGTTTTTTAAAAAATCTTATTAGGCCAACGATATCACCACCTGGAAGCAAACCAAAGTCTGCTTCTAATGATAGAGATTCTGCTCTTGCTGATTTACTCCAAGAGAAATCGGTGGGAAGGTTAGGCCCTCAATGGATACGGCCAACACCCCCAAGATTACGTATACTTGATGGAGAGGTAACATGGTCAGCCAAGAGTTGTATTTTCATATCAGTTCTATTTCTAAATACAACTCTACTTGTGTTGAACATACAGCTCCAGTGGCTGAACCCCGACAATAACCATGAGCTATTATGGGATTATAGCATGTGTGCTGACACGAGTCGAGGGGCTGCTATCCGAGATTTGATTTCAAGAGCCTTAAAAGGTCCACTTGCACCAGCTCAACAGGAGGTTCTCTGCTACGTTCTAATATTTCTGCTAGATAAGTTTTAGCTAGGGACAATGAGAGTTTCAGTAAATGGGTAGGCAACTTATCCAATACCTTAGATGAGAACTTTTGCTTTCTATTTCTTCCTTAAGAGAACTATTATTGGTTTAGCTTGTGTGCTGGATAGTTTTGTAGAACCTAGTCTTTCATGCCCTCCTCTCTAACACACAGCATACATAGATATTTTCAAATGGTACAAGCCTAATTTATTCGCAGCTTCTCACAGCAAGTCATAATAGAACTGGCGAAGGACGCCAAGCTAGTGTATCATTGCGGGATGACACCACAGAAGCTTCCAGTATGTCTACTCTCGACAAATGTTTAGTTTTGCACATGTTTCATGTCTTTGGTCAAATATAATTTATCTACGGTTTCAGGACCTTGTTGAGCATAATCCACTCATTGCTGTTGAAGTTCTTTCGAAGCTTATGAACTCTCCTGACATTGCAGGGTATGCCTGTCTTTTCTCTCGTGTGTTCTGTTATCATGATTGTTAGCCTTTTTCTTGTCCACTATCTTCTACTGACCCTCCTTTTTTTTAGTTATTTTGATGTTCTTGTGCACATGGAGATGAGCCTGCATTCTATGGAAGTTGTAAACAGGCTTACTACTGCTGTTGAACTCCCGACAGAATTTGTCCATCAGTACATCTCAAATTGCATTCACTCATGTCAAAACATTAAGGTTTTTTCTTGTTCTCTTGGTTTGTTCAATTTGAAATTGATGACAGAGGAGCATTAATTAAAGTGTTGGCGTAACGTTGCAGATTAATTCATCCTGATGATTAAACAATTATTTCTTTAATGCTTATTATCAATCCATATATTCTCATGTGCAATTTAATCTAGGATGCATTTTCCCATGGGAATACGAAACCTCTGCTTGTTGTTGTGCTTTTCTTCAATTAAGTTTTGATTATCATTCCCATGGGGGTGTTTGGTTGGTGCCACATTTTGCCACACTTGAGTTAGGCACGTTTGACTTTCTGTGGCAACTGCTTGGTTTGCTGCTACAACTATGGCATGCCACAGTTTTCTATCATCCTACCCCACTCGTCATACACATTGCTTTGTTAAAATTTTCCTAACTTGTGGCTACCAAATTGGGTGCCACCAAAAGTGTGGCTCGCAACACCTTAGCAAGAAACTTATGGCAAATGGTGTCATCCATCGAAACAGCCTTGCTTCTGTTCTGTGTCCTACAGTGCATGCATAATTGAAAGCTCGTGTAATGCATGTGTAATTGGCAGCTCTTGTTCCATGATTTACATTGTTGCAAAATAGTTTCTGTGCTTATAAAACATTATGCTTCAATCAACTGATATTTACTCTTTTTGGTGGGCTGCCCTTCGATCAACTAGCTCTCTCCCTCCCTCCCTCCCTCCCTCTCTCACTGGGGTTAAGGGCCTATCAGCCTTTATCTTTTTCTTATTGTTCACTCTGAAGAAAAACCTGATATCGCTGAATGGCTGTTGCATCTTATCTTTTCTTACAGGCTAATTAGTGACTTATGATTGTCTCTCTTGGTAAATGTTCAACTTTCACAAAATTCCTTAAATATTATCCTTTTTTTTTGTGCAGGATAAATACATGCAAAACAGACTGGTGAGACTAGTTTGTGTTTTCCTCCAGAGTCTCATCCGAAATAAAATTATAAACGGTGAGTGTATTGTCGTGTTCTCAACATTCTTAATACTGTTTTGTCTTCATTGGTTAACATTGGGTTCTTGCGTCCATGACCAATATTTTAAATTTCCATCCTTGATCCAAAATATTGATGATGAAGATCATGACTACGGAATTGTATGTCTGCTGTCTGGCCTTGATTACTTAATATATGATTGTACAGTGACTTTCCCAGGTGCATCTTTTTTGTGCGTGCACATCTTTGTGGGAACTTGATGTTGATTTATTTGGCCTGATCTTTCTACTCTTACAATATTTAGAACAGGCACATTTTCTTAAGCTACTTGTTGCTGTTGTATGCAGTTAGCAAATATACATATCTGACTATAGATAACACATGGTTCAAATATCTAGATAAAACACCCTAAGCTCTCTACATGGATTTCCCTTAAATGATCTTTTCCTGATTTGATCAGATTTATTTTTCAATGTTTCCTTGTCATTTTGGATACACTGGTTTGGTTTCTAAACACAAAACCTTACAATTACAATGCCAAGATTTTCTACTCTGAACAATACAGTCGTCCTGGGTTTGGGGGTGTTATGTGACTGGCAACAAATGTAAAACCTGTGCTAAGTTTGCTAAGAACTGAGATACTTTTCGGTAGTCATAAAACAATGGTTGTTTTGCATGAAATAACCTTTTTTTCATTTAATGAAAAAAAAACATAGGCACAGTTGACTGCTACAATTTGTATTTTACATAGTTTGTTTTGGGCCATTTACTGCCATCTAAATAACCTAATCCTTGTGTATCCTCTCTGGTTGCATTCTTGTAATTTGTTGAAATGTTGTAACACATGTTAGTTATGGTGTGCATGGTTTTCCGCATGCAGTTCAAGATCTCTTCATTGAGGTACAGGCATTCTGCATCGAGTTCTCACGGATAAGGGAAGCAGCTGGCTTATTCCGGCTGCTCAAATCTTTGGAGTAAGGAAACGAACTGTATGTTGTTATTTCCCATTTCTGTAGATTAGTTTTATCTCATCCTTTTCCTGATTCTGTACTTCATTATCATGGTCTCAATTAAAGCCTCAAGGACTTCAGATAACATCATGTTCAATATCTAAGTTCCCATGAATCTGTCTTTGGAAGAACATGGGTTGTTGGCAGTATCAGGTGATAGAGCTGGCCTGAGTTTTTTTTTTTTCAATTCCAATTGTCAGATAGACTGGTGGTATCGTTATTGAATGTTCGGAATTTTCTGGTTCTGGCTAGTTCTCCGGTCACTGCGGGTGTTCAAGATGGACAATGGTACATCATTTTCTTACAGAATCTATGTCACCCTCCCTACCACAATGCATACCCATGAGAGAATGGATAAAGGGACTATGCCAAGAGCAGTCAGATAGTACGCAATTTATCGTTGGTGCAAATTTTTATCAGTTTGTACGTCCATTGTACGGTGACAAATGATAGACGCATGTTTTGGTCTAATCTTCAATATCCGTAACAAATGATGGATGCGTTTTGGTCTAATCTTCAATATCCGTAGCGAAATCGAAACAATGCCATAATTCTTGCAGTCTACATGTCAGCTGTTCGAGGTATTTGGTTCAACAATGACATGCCGAAATTGTATTACAGATCCTCTAAAATGCTTTTTCTTCATGGTCAGGTAGCTATCAACTTCTTTCATTTGTTTAACAGTGCTCTCTCGTCAAAGTTAACAAGGTGTATTTTTTCTTGGCATATAGATCAAGGAGATATTTAAAATGACTATTATCTCTAATCATTATTACTAACCATTATATTTAATGTATGTATTTAGAGAGTATAAAGTAAAGATAGATATTTATTATGATACAGAGGGAGTATCACACTAGTTTTGTATTGGAATATGAAATGTGTCCTATATTTATGTGAAGACCATTAAAAAAATATGCTTTATAAATTTTATAATTTGGATGAAGGGAGTGTATACTATCTAGAAATGGTTACTAATCGGTTACATGATAACCCTAAGGGTTGGAAGTTGGGACGGGCATATGATAGTTGAGGTTGTAACGGCCATTTTTTCTTAACCTAAGCTGATTCACGACAAATAAATAAACCTCATAAATAGTAGTGTCTCAACTCATGCGAAGCACAAAACATTGACTCCCATGCCAAGCCGCATACTTCAGATAAGCTTTGGAATCGCCGAGCTCGTTGTTTCTCGTGGTAACGATATATGCGAAGACACATACTGAAATAAATAACGACGCATACGAAGAAACTCTTTATTTTTTTAAAAAAATTTGAGATGGTGTATACGAAGATACTGACATGGAGAGCGAAATGAGCCCTCTATTAGTTGCCACTTAACTATTGCCGAATTCCACAGTTAATCCTTCTCTTCGTATATCATATAAGCGAAATAATATCCAAAATCAAACCGGGAAGGACCGTCGTCGTGACTGTACGGAACCCCAAAGTATTTGCTATATTGATCAACAATCTAATTAATCACACTCCTAGCAACCAAAAAAAAAAAAATCAAGAACATGGATAAAAACCACATGCATCAAAATCACGTGCACACAGAGAGAGAGAGAGAGAGAGAGAGAGAGAGAGTTGCTGAAAAGATGAAGCTGTATCGAAGAAAAGAAATTACCAAATGATGTACTCAATTTTCCAAAACACGTCAACTTCGCGAGCTAGGCTGCCGCAGCGCCGGCGCGATCGTAGCCGCGGCAGTGCGGGCTGTGGGCGAACACGTCGAGCGGGAAGGGCGCGCGTGGAGACGGGCCCGATGTACAAGCTGAGGCGGTCGCCGACGCGGTCGACCTCACCGACGGGGAGCCACAGGAAGAGCACCTTCACATAGATGCCCTCCAGCGCCGTGAGCGAGCTCGCAGCCGCCGCGCCGGCGATGCGGGCGTCGTACTTGACCAGCCACTGCCTCGCCAGCAGGAACTCGCACTCCCGCGGGAAGTACACCTCGAAGCTGCCGTCCGGCCGGAGCACGTACCCCTCCACCCCCTCCGGCAGGATGCCCCGCCGGAAGTCGTACCGCTCGGCGTCGACGCGTTGCCGCCGGTCGCCACTACGGTCGACGCCACAACAGCAACAACAGAGGAGGAGGACGAGGTGGAGGTGGCGGTGGTTGGCCGGCTGCCATGGAGGAGATCTTGGTTTCTTGGGTTGATTTTCTTGGCTCCTAGCTGGCTGCTTTTGCTTACATGTTGGTGCTGTGGTTTCGTAGTTTATTTGTTGTATAGGTGTACTTGTTGATTTTTTTTATAAGAAATTAGTTCAAATGTTTTGGTTAAGCTTAATTTATAAACCTACTAATTATCTTAAAAATTATTATTAAAAGTCTCAAAGAATGCTTTCATTAGTTGAGATTCACATGTTTGACTAATCATCGAAGAAATGTAGCTGTTATTTTACTAATCATATAGTTTACAAATGCACGGCATCTTTGTATCCTTTGATTGTATTATGCATGTGACTATGTGAGAACATGAACGACGAAATTGGACAATGCAATGCTAACTACAAATAGTTGTTTTTTTGTGTTGAGTACTATTTACACGATACTACTAACAAATTTACCATGAGACAAAAATTCGCAATTGATAGAAGGTATAAATATTATCATTTTTTTTGCATTAATCTGGGTTTGAGTGGGTTAGAGACATGATAAGGTGACAAGGAACAAACATATCCATTTCCCAGTGGATCATTTGCGACAATGACTTGTAATGGTTGCACCCATTATAGCGCTAGAGAATGCCGAGAGACCAGGGCCTCCACTTGTCCTCAAGGCGATTTTGCAAAAAAGTCCCTCTATTTCTTCGAATTACAGATAGGTCCTTCCGGATTACAAATAAGTCCTTCGCGATTTTTTGTGAGGCGAAGATATTTTTTTCCTTCGCGTTTGGGTCCCTGGCGCGGTATTTTGCGGAAAAACCTCCCGTTAAGTTCAAATCGTGAACAAGCCCTTTTTTAATTTTTCAGGATAGCGAACAAGTCTAAAAAAAACAAACAAGTCCCTGCTTCTTACGTTTAGGTCCTTTCTCCGTTTTCCCCGGAAAAAAATATTTTCTAAATAAAACACGCATCGACAAAAAAAACACGGATTTGTCGAATGTTTATAGCAACTTATGGATTTGCCAGTGGATCGTAACCGTGGGTTTTTTTAAAAAATGTAGATTCGTCTAAAGATTTATAGCGACCCATAGATTCGACGGCGGGTCCTAACGACCCATTTTTTTAACAAACACAAAAAACCAAAAAACGAAAAAACCAGATTCGTCGAAGGTTTATAGCGGTTCATGGATTTGCCCACGGGTCCGAGCAACCTTTTAAAAAAGGAAATACATAAAAAAAAGGCCGCACTTTTCTTTAAAAAAACAAAAAACACAGATTCAACCGCAATTTTCTAAATAAAACACGCATTGACTAAAAAAACACGGATTCATCAAAGGTTTATAACAACTTGTGTATTTGCCAACGGGTCATAACCGTGGGTTTTTTTAAAAAAAAAAGTTGATTCGTCCAAAGATTTATAGTGACCCGTAGATTTGCCGGTGGATCCTAACGACCCATTTTTTTTAACAAACACAAAAAAAAAAAAAGAAAAAACACATATTCAACCGCAATTTTCTAAATAAAACACGCATCGACAAAAAAAAACGCGGATTCGTCGAAGGTTTATAACAACTTATGGATTTGGCAACGGGTCATAATCGCGGGTTTTTTTTTAAAAAAACGTAGATTCGTCCAAAGATTTATAGCGACCCATAGATTTGTCGGCGGGTCCTAACGACCCATTTTTTTACAAACAAAAAAAAACCAAAAACGATCAAATATCCCGAAATGCGTAAAAAAATAACCGCGGTTTTCTAAAAAAAACACAGATTCATCGACGGTTTATAGTAACCCGTAGATTAAACGTGGATTCATCGAAGGTTTGTAATATCCCATGAATTCGCCAGCGGGTCCTACCGACCCATTTTATTTAAAAATTACGGAAATCGAAAATTCGACAAATTTTATCAGACGACGGGTTGTAACTGCGATTTTCTAAAAAAAACGTAGATTCGTTGACGGTTTATAGGTAACGACCTATTTTTTTAAACAAATATGAAAACCGAAAAAACGACCCCCATGGATTTGCCGATGGGTCCTATCGACTCTACAGAACGGTGCAGCGTAGCGCGCTATTATTGCTAGTTTTATTTAAAGGAGAAAGAATCTTAGGGACAATGCCGCTAAGAGAAGACTTATCATATCTATACTTTTTTTAGATAATAAAAGATTATATCTCTCGGTCTCTGTATCATGAGATACACACAGCCAAATAATTATTACATAGTTACAGCTAGACGGTTATTAAAAGAAGGAAACAAATAGGTTTTAAAAGTTGCAACAAGACAAAGTAAACAAGAAACAAAAGATCTCAATCTATACACAGCTTGGTACTAATGCTCCACCCATGTATGATGAAGAGGTCCCCCACTACCATGTCCAGCAATATGTATCCTGAAGATACCATAGCCTGGGCCTCATAAGACTATATCACAGACCACGAACGCAACCAATTGATGTACATAAAGATAACCTGTAGTAGATCAAAGTTTTTTCTTATCAAACACCACATCATTCCGATATAACTAGATTGACCAACACAAAGCTGCTGCGCCAACCAAAATTTCAGCCTGTAAATCTTTTTCTAGTCCCATTAACCAATTCCCAAACAAATTAGTCATGCTACTAGGAGGTGACAAATTAAGAGCCACTTGGATGGCACGCCAAGCAAAACAAGCAACATGTCACTTAAAAAATAAATGTTGTATAGTTTCATCGTTGTTAAAAAACAATATTTTTTACTACTATTCCAATTTCTTTTGATGAGGTTATTTTTTGTCAATATCACTCCCCGATGTAGGCACTAAAGAATTTTTTTAGTTTGAGAGGTACCTTAAGCTTCCACAAATGGTGGTTTGTAATGGGTACATTTTGATGCATTAAAGCCTGATACAATGATTGAACTGGAAATTGTCCAGATTGATGGAGATGCCAATGAAAAATATCTCGTTCTGGTGTTAATCGCACCCCACTAACCTTTGTAACAAGGTCATGCAATGCCAATAAATTATATCCTGTAATAGCTCGACGTCATATCTATAGCTAGTTTTAATTGTTGATACAGTACTACAGAAATGGTTATTTGGGTCTATTCTTTTTCGTCATTTGGGTCAGTTTTAGTGGTGATACAAAGTGCTTAGACAATGATGACAAAATGCTATCACGGTTAGTTTTCGCTCGATAGAGATATAGAGTCTTTTGGGTCAGTTTCAAGCTTGGAACCTACCTAGAAGACCAATTATCTCTATCGATTTTGAGCGTGAAACCAATAGAGATTCCTGAATTATCTCTATCATTTCTATGCTTGGAACTGATAAAGATGCCTTCGTTATCTATCGGTTCCATGATCAGAACCGATAGAGACGTTCTCCTGATCTCTATTGATTCTGAGCGTGGAACTAATTGTCGGGACCCGGATATGCAAATCCGAAACCCTCTGTATATACAGCACTAGTCCAGGATCACGCTAGTGCACACAATGGAAACATAGATGACATATCATTCCATACATCGAAATAATTAAGAAGAAGCAAATTATTATTGAATAAAGTAAACGACCTTATAGTCAAGGTTCATACACCAATGCCTCTTGGTTTAAGAAACAAATAAACTGTCGCAGCGGAAATAAAATAACTTGGGCCATTCGACATGCCACAGGCAATCGTCTGGGGAAAACGCCTTCCTAGTCGACGTAGTCTTCATAGTACTCCTCCTCTTGATACTCATTACCTGGTCCTTCCTCAAAGAATCGAACAACAGGGGCATAAAGCCGTGAGTACAAAACGTACTCAACAAGCCGTAGGGAAATGATGCAATATATTCATGCACGGGTTGACAAAGGATAGTTTTATGGTTCATTTGCAGAAAAGCAATAACTTGAATTTAAATACAATAAATAGATTGAAGGCGATTGATAAAACAATAATAAATAATCTGGTAAATCAATGGCGACAACATGAGCAGTAATGACGAGGCATCACCCTACATCATTCAAACAAGTATCAACCACACAATTCAACAAGATAGCTTGAGACAACAAAACAACAGTGAACTCCCGCTCACATCCCAACCATTCCACATTTCAAGAAAATACTCTATACCCGTGTGAAATCCGGGCTTGTCCCCGATCATGGACACGGCTATTCAATAGTTTACACTCGCAGAGGTTGTACACTTTACCCACAAGACATGATCATCCCTTAATGCCAAGCGCTAAGAACACACTTCCTTTGGTGTGTCGGCAGAGAGATCACTACAAAGCTTTTACAATGCATGTCTAAACCCAGTACTGCCCTCTAAGGTTTCGCCCCTCGGGGCCCCCTCTTGAGCCATGTGAGTCTACCCGTCCATCTCGGACCCCACACCAACAACTGGCAATACTCAAGTCTGGACATTGCAAATTAATCAGCTAGGTCCGTCCCATACCGGACTTGTGGTTGCACGGTTAGGCCCAGTTCAATGGCGCACAAGATTAAGTCCTTAAATTGTCTCAGGCAAGACAGCCACATCCCAATGTGCTAAACAGCACCCCCTTTACTGCACGATCAATTGCCCGAGGGAAACATTTTGTTTAACCCAAAACCAATGGCATCCCCTGCCATGGTACAACAAGTTTTACAACAGTGGTCAACAGCCACAATTCAATATCTCATTAAGTCAAGATTAACATTAGCTCACAGGTGATATGAATCCCATCGGACAACTAAGCATGGCTAAGCATAGCTACGATAACCCAATGCTGGTACTATGATTGTGTCCAACTAATAATGTCCCAACCTATGGTTAACAATGGATACATGGCATTCCAATAATCAAAAGGGGCATACTCAAACAGGTAAATAGCTACTCCCATTAACTAGCATTGTTACACAAATAGCATGCAATTGTATAAAACAAAGTACTTTTGCAAACATGGGTTCAATATGATCAAAGGTCTACGACTTGCCTTCGTCGATGAGGTGCGATGCGCTACTCTGAAAGTCTTCTCCCTCGTTGGCGATGACGACCGCTTCTTCGACTACGCGCAAACCGGAACACGAAAAGAATAAAATAAATTTGAAAGAAACTAAAAATTATAATAAAAATACTGGCAGATAGAGGATGAATTTATATGAATTTAGCAATTGGAATCACTCGATTCGGAGTTACGACGGAGGAGAAACAATTGTTTGAATGCTGTCGGATTAATTAAATCCGAAAAAATAAAGAAATGGCACTGTAGCATCGCTACAGTACCCTCGTCTACCTCATGCACAGAACAAAGGTTCCATCCATGGTGCCGGAGTTAGGAGGCACGGCGGAAGCCGGCGAGGGGTAGAATGGAAAGAGGACGACGACGCGGTGCCGGGGCAAGTGACGGCGCGACGAACGGTGGCCGGAGGCGACGAGTCCGGCGACACCAAAAACGACCCGGGTGGCATGACGACCAAAACATATAAAAATGCGATATTTCTTGAAACTAAGGTGAGCACCAGATAGCTAGCATCGAGGGGAGTCTACGGGTGCAAGGAATTGAATTGGTTCGTACCCAATCGAGAGAAATCAACGATGAACGGAGCGACGGCCGATGACGAATAAACTCGAAATCTGGGGTCAAACCACAATGAAAATCAAATCCGATTGAATGGTTGTGATGATGGAAGCAAAAGGCACAAAGTGACGCGGTTGATTTACCTGGAAACTCACCGGAACAAGAGATGGCTCGCCGGTATCTTTAGAGGACGCCGGGCGTACTGTTTTCTTGAGTTTTGGGATAGAGAATGACTCTGGATCAAGGGGGCAAGGTGAGCACGGTGTAGAGGACGTCGATACGCACGTTTGGAGTACTCACACGCTCGGAGAGACGAAGAAACGGAAAAGTTATGGCTAAAACAAGAAACAGCAAAGATTTGATTGCAGCGACCGTTTCGCTTGATTTCGGGATAAGCAATGATGGGATAATCAATCTCCATTACGACGCCGTCGTAACGCTTCAAATCCCACGCGTTTTGGTGCAGTATAATGGAAGATATGAATGATTGAAGTTGGAGCTTGCAAAAGGGCAGAACAGGAACAGATGCATGAACAGTGCTGGACACGTGTCACTTTCTCATTGGTTGGAAGAAATGAAGGAACAAAAGCGCAAGGAATAAAATAGCAAAAATAATCTAAAAATCCTGGAAAATTCCTAAAAATACTAGAGATTATTTGGAACCCAATAAAATTAGTTTCACTGAATTTTGATAAAATTTGAAATTTAGATTATTCCGGAACGAAAATACTGATTTTGATGAAAGACCGCGAGAGATAAAATAGCAAAGAGATTCCAAAAATCATGGAAAAATTCCCAAAAACATTTTGGAATATTTGGAACCTAATTCTATGAATTTTGAGATTTTTAGAGCATTTTGGAACTCAGGTGAAATTTTGAATATGGACCGGAATTGAGAATTTTGATTTTGCGGACGATCAAGGATTGAACTCCAATTTCGGAAGGATATGGATGCCAGGTTAATTAGAACACCAAAGAAAAACCAAAATTTGAAATTAATTAATTTAAATTAACTTTTGGCAAAAGACTGAAATTTGGGATGTTACAAACCTCCCCCCTTAAATGGAATCTTGACCCCGAGATTCGGACTGGCTAGAGAATAGGTGGGGAAACTCAGACTTCAGATCCTCTTCTCGCTCCTAAGTGGCTTCATCTTCTGAGTGATTGCTCCACTGGACTTTACAGAAACGGATGATTTTGCTTCTGGTGATGCGCTCTGCAACTTCTAAAATCTTCACTGGCTGCTCCTTGTAGGTGAGATCCTCTTGCAAATCGATGGCTTCCAATGGCATCTGTTCTTCTGGCACTCGCAGGCACTTCTTCAATTGCGACACGTGGAACACATCATGGATTCCAGCGAAAGACTGAGGCAACTCGAGTTTGTAAGCAACTTCTCCTCTTCGCTCCGAACTTTGAACGGTCCCACATATTTAGGGCAAGCTTTCCTTTACTTGAAATATCTTAACTCCTTTGAGTGGGGTGACTCTAAGATACACATAATCATTGGGTTCAAACTCAAATCTCGGCGATTATCTCGATAACTCTTACATGCGCTTTGAGCTATCTTCAACTTGTCTCAATTAATCGCACTTGCTCTTGACTTCTTGCAATATGGCAGACCAAATAACCGTCTTTCTCCGGTCTCTTTCCAATTGAGAGGGTTTTGCATTTTCGCCATATAAGGCTTCGAAGGAGACATTTGCAGTGGCTCGATAACTGTTATTGTAAGAAAACTCGCATAGGGCAAACACTTGTCCCACTTAGCACCATAGGTTAAGGCACGTGCTCTTAGCATATCCTCAAGAATCGATTCACTCGCTCTCTCATCCATCGGTTTGAGGGTGATAGGCAAGATCTTGAACTCGAGATGAGTTCCCATAACTTCATGCAAACTTTGCCAAAAACGAGAGGTAAATCGGGTTCCTCTATCGGAGACAATCTTCTTAGGCACTCCATGAAGATCGACAATCCTTGACATATATAATTTCGCCAATTTATCTCGGTGTAGGTAGTCTTAATCGAATAAAGTGAGCTACCTTAGTCAATCGATCCACTATTACCCAGATCGAATCATAACCTGCTTGGGTCTTAGGAAGTTCGGTAATAAAATCCATACCAATTTCTTCCCACTTCCACTCTGGAATCTTTAATGGTTGAAGCAATCCTACTGGTCTCTGATGCTCGGCTTTGACCTTCTGGCAGACATAACAAATAGCAACATATTCTGCAATCTCACGCTTCATACTGGGCCACCAATACCTTTCCTTGAGATCTTGGTACATCTTGGTACTTCCAGGGTGAATAGAGTACAAAGTCTCATGCGCTTCTTTGAGTAACAGCTCCTTGAGCTCTTTCTGATCAGGTACACAGATACGATTCTCATACCAAATGGTACCTCGTTCATCATCAGTGAAACCTGGGGCTTTTCCTTTCTTCATATTACTCTTAATCTCTTTGATATCAGTATCCTCAACTTGGGCTTCTCGAATATGATCTTCCAATGTTGGACGCACTTCCAAAGTAGCTAAGTAACCTTCTTGAACCACTTCCAGACTAAGCTTCCGAAATTCCTCACAGAGCTGGCTGACTTCTTTTAATCATCATCGTATTACAGTAGCTCTTTCTACTCAAAGCATCAGCTACGACATTGGCCTTGCCTGGATGATAATGAATTCCAATGTCATAGTCCTTGATCAACTCCAACCATCTTCTTTGCCTCATATTGAGATCGGCTTGGGTAAAAATATACTTCAGACTCTTGTGATCCAGATAAATCCTGGCGACACCGATGAGGTAATGACGCTAAATCTTTAAAGCATGCACTACGGACCAATTCCAAATCATGGGTCGGATAGTTGACTTCGTGTGGCCTTAGTTGACGCCAAGCATATGCCACAACCTTCTTATCTTGCATTAGCACACAACCGAGTCCTTGACGGGATGCATCACGAATATCTCAAAATCCTTCCCGATATCCGCAAAATAAGCACCGGGCGTTGTCAAATACTTTTTAGCTCTTGAAAACTTCGCTCACACTCGATGTCCAAGCAAATTTCTTCTCCTTTTTCAAAAGCTGAGTGAGCGGTCTAGCTTTTCTGGAAAAACCTTCTATGAAACGGCGTTAATATCCCACCATTCCAAGGAAAATTCTGACTTGGGTTACCGTCTTGGCGACTCCCAATTGAGCACATCCTCACTTTACAGGGGTCAACAATGACACCTTCTACTGATATAACATGACCTAGAAAGCAACTTCTTTCATCCGAACTCACATTTCTTGAATTTGGCATAGAGTTGATGTTCTCTTAGCCGTCAATACTTTCCGCAAATGATCCTCATGATCTTTCTCACTCTTGGAGTAGACCAGAATGTCATCAATGAAGACAACGACAAACTTGTCTAGATATTCCATAAATACCTTATTCATCAGGGTCATGAAATAGGCAGGGGCATTAGTCAAACCAAAAGACATCACGATATACTCATACTGTCCATACCGAGTCACAAAAGCTGTTTTGGGTATATCCTCTTTACGAATCTTCATCTGATGGTAACCTGACCTCAAGTCAATTTTTGAAAACACTCCTACTCCTTGAAGCTGGTCAAACAAATCATCAATTCTTGGCAGAGGGTACTTATTCTTGATAGTGACTTCATTGAGAGCACGATAATCCACACACATCCTCTGAGTTCCATCCTTCTTTTCAACTAGAAGAACTGGGGCTCCCCATGGCGAAGAACTTGGTCTCACAAAACCCTGATCTTGTAACTCTTTGATCTGTCTCTTTACTTCAGCTAACTCATTAGCAGGCATCCTATACGGTCTCTTGCAAATGGGTGGCGTTCTAGGAACTAGCTCAATCAAGAACTCTATATCTCTATCTGGTGGCATACCAGGTAACTCATCTGGAAACACATCAGGAAAATCTCTGGCAATTGGCACATCTTCCAAATTTATTCCTTTGGCACTACAAATTTGTATCCCTTCAGTCTGATCTGCGATAGCTTGAAGTTTTAACTTAGCTCCGTCTGGACTGGTTAATGTGATCTCTCTATTCCCACAATCCAAAACTACTTGGTTCTTGGAGAGCCAATCCATTCCTAGGATCACATCTAAGGACTTGGTGTCTAGGATAATGAGGTTGGCTAGGAATTCTACCCCTCCGATTAATATCTTAACTTCAGGGCAGCCTTGGTTCGTACTGAAATCAGAACCAGGTGATGGTTTGGGGGTCATCAAGGGCGGTACTGTAGTTCTCCCACCATTCAGCGGCGGTGCCCTCCAATTGATGAGCAGCATAAAAAACTTTCTCATGATCTATGCACTGAGCAATGGCGAGCTTCTTCTCAATGGGGCGAATCCAATCATTTGCGTCCAATGGTTCTGAAAAGTTGGAGAAGGTAGGCGGATGAGTCCTCATGAATTATGCTAACTTAGACTGTGGACAAGCTTGAGGAGGTGTAGCAACAGCAGCTTGATTTTGCTGGTTCAACAAATTAGCCAGGGCAACAGCAGTCTGGTTCTACTGATTCATCATATTATTCATATTTTGCATCATGGTATTCATAAGTTGAGTCTGGGCTGCCAAGAAATGTCCTAAGTTCTGATCTGACACTGCAGGTGGTGGTGGTGGTGAGTTGGCACTGCACGGCATTATCTTGGCATCCTTTGGCGATCGCGACAAGCCCGAGCAGTGTCAACCATTTGCGACACCGCACAAGGGTTTGATAGGTAAGAGGGAAAAGCAATAGACAAGTGGTAAGATCATCTAGGGGAGAAGGTAATACCCAAGAACAAAGACCAACCAAAGACATAGCCGAAAAGGCTACAAAATAAAAAAAACCAATAAAAGCTTCCAACTAAGGTATGATTGCAACACCATGTTGGAGGCAAGTGTACAACATACCCAACACACAGGCAACAAAATCCTAATATACGCAGACTAAACGTAGTCTAAACTGAAAAGAAATGGTATGCTCAAACTCATAGAGCACCACAAACCTATCATATGTGGTAGTCTTCTCGGACATACTCTTTGACGGCATGATCATCGTCTCCCTTGATTTGATTCCTTGCAGATACCTTGGGGTTTGAGAAGTTTCATGAGATAAGGTCAATTTAAATTTTTAAAGAAATATTTCAGCAAAGGAGAGGAATAAAAACCTAAGAATAAGAAGAGAGGAGACAAACTATTAAATACCAATTTGTTGGTTTGATTTAGAAAATAATTTTGAAGACCATACTAACTAAGAGAGCGACCTACAGTTAATATGGCTCTGATACCATCTCTGTCGGGACCCGGATATGCAAATCCGAAACCCTCTGTGTATACAGCACTAGTCTAGGATCACGCTAGTGCACACAATGGAAACATAGATGACATATCATTCCATACATCGAAATAATTAAAAAGAAGCAAATTATTATTGAATAAAGCAAACGACCTTATAGTCAAGGTTCATACACCAATGCCTCTTGGCTTAAGAAACAAATAAACTGTCGCAGCGGAAATAAAATAACTTGGGCCATTCGACATGCCACAGAGCAATAAATCTGGGAAAACGCCTTCCTAGTCGATTTAGTCTTCATAGTACTCCTCCTCTTGATACTCATTACCTGATCCTTCCTCAGCAACTGAACAACAGGGGCATAAAGCCGTGAGTACAAAACGTACTCAACAAGCCGTAGGGAAATGATGCAATATATTCATGCACGGGTTGACAAAGGATAGTTTTATGGTTCATTTGCAGAAAAGCAATAACTTGAATTTAAATACAATAAATAGATTGAAGGCAGATTGATAAAAACAATAATAAATAACTGGTAAATCAATGGCAGACAATATGAACAGAATGACGAGGCATCACCCTACATCATTCGAAACAAGTATCAACCACACAATTCAACAGTATAGCTTGAGACAACAAAACAACAGTGAACTCCCGCTCACATCCCAACCATTCCACATTTCAAGAAAAATACTCTATACCCGTGTGAAATCCGGGCTTGTCCCCGATCATGACACGGCTATTCGAATAGTTTACACTCTGCAGAGGTTGTACAGCTTTACCCACAAGACATGATCGTCCCTTAATGCCAAGCGCTAAGAACACACTTCCTTTGGTGTGTCGGCAGAGAGATCACTACAAAGCTTTTACAATGCATGTCTAAACCCAGTACTGCCCTCTAAGGTTTCGCCTCTCGGGGCCCCCTCTTGAGCCATGTGAGTCTACCCGTCCATCTCGGACCCCACACCAACAACTGGCAATACTCAAGTCTGGACATTGCAAATTAAACAGCTAGGTCCGTCCCATACCGAACTTGTGGTTGCACGGTTAGGCCCAGTTCAATGGCACACAAGATTAAGTCCTTAAATTGTCTCAGGCAAGACAGCCACATCCCAATGTGCTAAACAGCACCCCCTTTACTGCACGATCAATTGCCCGAGGGAAACATTTTGTTTAACCCAAAACCAATGGCATCCCCCTGCCATGGTACAACAAGTTTTACAACAGTGGTCAACGGCCACAATTCAATATCTCATTAAGTCAAGATTAACATTAGCTCACAGGTGATATGAATCCCATCGGACAACTAAGCATGGCTAAGCATAGCTACGATAACCCAATGCTGGTACTATGATTGTGTCCTACTAATAATGTCCCAACCTATGGTTAACAATGGATACATGGCATTCCAATAATCAAAAGGGGTATACTCAAACAGGTAAATAGCTACTCCCATAAACTAGCATTATTACACAAATAGCATGCAATTGTATAAAACAAAGTACTTTTGCAAACATGGGTTCAATATGATCAAAGGTCTACGACTTGCCTTCGTCGACGAGGTGCGATGCGCTACTCTGAAAGCCTTCTCCCTCGTTGGCAATGACGACCGCTTCTTCGACTACGCGCAAACCGGAACACGAAAAGAATAAAATAAATTTAAAAGAAACTAAAAATTATAATAAAAATACTGGCAGATAGAGGATGAATTTAGCAATTAGAATCACACGATTCGGAGTTACGACGGAGGAGAAACAATTGTTTGAATGCTGTCGGATTAATTAAATCCGAAAAAATAAAGAAATGGCATTGTAGCATCGCTACGGTACCCTCGTCTACCTCGTGCACAGAACAAAGGTTCCATCCATGGTGCCGGAGTTAGGAGGCACGGCGGAAGCCGGCGAGGGGTAGAATGGAAAGAGGACGACGACGCCGGTGTCGGGGCAAGTGTGGCGCGATTTAACGGTGGCCGGAGGCTAGAGTCCAATGACACCAAAACGACCCGGGTGGCATGACGACCAAAACATATAAAAATGCGATATTTCTTGAAACTAAGGTGAGCACCAGATAGCTAGCATCGAGGGGAGTCTACGGGTGCAAGGAATTGAATTGGTTCGTACCCAATCGAGAGAAATCAACGATGAACGGAGCGACGGCCGATGACGAACAAACTCGAAATCTGGGGTCAAACCACAATGAAAATCAAATCCGATTGAATGGTTGTGATCATGGAAGCAAAAGGCACAAAGTGACGCGGTTGGTTTACCTGGAAACTCACCGGAACAAGAGATGGCTCGCCGGTGTCTTTAGAGGACGCTGGGCGTACTGTTTTCTTGAGTTTTGGGATAGAGAACGACTCTGGATCAAGGGGCAAGGTGAGCACGGTGTAGAGGACGTCGATACGCACGTTTGGAGTACTCACACGCTCGGAGAGACGAAGAAACGGAAAAGTTATGGCTAAAACAAGAAACAGCAAAGATTTGATTGCAGCGACCGTTTCGCTTGATTTTGGGATAAGCAATGATGGGATAATCAATCTCCATTACGACGCCGTCGTAACGCTTCAAATCCCACACGTTTTGGTGCAGTATAATGGAAGATATGAATGATTGAAGTTGGAGCTTGCAAAAGAGCAGAACAGGAACAGATGCGTGAACAGTGCTGGTTTATTGAGGAAGATGAACGGTGCTGGACACGTGTCACTTTCTCATTGGTTGGAAGAAATGAAGGAACAAAAGCGGAAGGAATAAAATAGCAAAAATAATCTAAAAATCCTGGAAAAATTCCTAAAAATACTAGAGATTATTTGGAACCCAATAAAATTAGTTTTACTGAATTTTGATAAAATTTGGAATTTAGATTATTCCGGAACGAAAATACTGATTTTGATGAAAGACCGCGAGAGATAAAATAGCAAAGAGATTCCAAAAATCATGGAAAAATTCCCAAAAACATTTTAGAATATTTGGAACCTAATTCTATGAATTTTGAGATTTTTAGAGCATTTTGGAACTCAGGTGAAATTTTGAATATGGACCGGAATTGAGAATTTTGATTTTGCGGACGATCAAGGATTGAACTCCAATTTCGGAAGGATTTGGATGCCAGGTTAATTAGAACACCAAAGAAAAACCAAATTTTGAAATTAATTAATTTAAATTAACTTTTGGCAAAAGACTGAAATTTGGGATGTTACACTAATAGAGTCCTGAATTATCTCTATTGGTTCCATGCTTGGAACCGATAGAGATCACACGTTTCTATCGTTCTAAGCATGGAACCGATAGAGATAAATCCATCTTGCAAGCCCAGTCTATTTTCCTAGAACATCACTTACATACAGTACACATATCACATTCACAGTAACAATATCACATCACACTCGCAGGAACAATATCACATCACATTCACAATAACAATATTGTTTACATAGACTAATAGGATCACACATATCATATTCATAATATATAACATTGTTTACATAGTAGCAGTCTATTGAGTCTCTAAACCAACCAACCTTCGCTATAACTTCAGCCCAAAACTTCCTAGGAGTACTGTACTCGTCTAGCATCGTTTTAGCCATCTCAACCGGGGTTCTATTTTTCCTTTTCACTACACCATTTTGCTGAGGGACGTAGGGAGAACTAATGCTATAACCCAGACTCCATATAGACACTCTCAAAGTAGGAGTTCTTGAATTCCGTGCCATTATCACTACGTATAACTCGTAAGGCACCTAGGAGCTCAAAAGACAGCTTATTGACCAAACCCCTGAAATGAGAAAAGGACTTATCCTTTGAGGCCATGAAAAACATCCAAGAATACCTCAAAAAATCATCAACAATGATAAGAACATATCACTTCCCTCCTGTTGACCGCACTCTAGCTGGACCAACAGTGTCCATATGTAAAGTTGATTGTCAGAGAGACACTAGAGTAATCATCTTGCCATGTCGGCAAGGAGAGCAAACTAAGTCTTTAATCATCTTGAGTTTAGAAAAACCATGAATGAGATCATGGTTATTAACTCTGGTCAAATGATCAAAACCGATGTGACCAAGTCTTCTATGTCAGAAGGAGAGATCACGGGACTCAGAGACAATCAAACAATGAAGAGAGTCTCTAAAAGAAAAAGAAAAATCAGCACGAAAAACTCTCCTAAATCTAGAAATCCCTCAAACTAACTCCCCTAAAGAATCAAATATTCTACAAGCATTGTTCTTAAAGCTTACTTCAAAGAAGTCATCGATAAGCTAAGAAACAGAAAGCAAATTAGCTTACTCACTAAGACAACGTCCTTAAGAATAAAATTTTTATTAATGCAAATGGTTCCTTTAGTAATGAGACCATTGAAGATTTTCAAGAAAATGAGAAGTTAGGCCAAAATTTCACGTTGATTGATTTACCAGAAGGAGTCGATATAGGTGATGGTGATATAAAAAGACGAACTTTTATTAGTTCAAAGTTGGTCAAGATATTAAGAAATTACAAGGATTGGCTTTGCTTGGGAGTATCATGAGATGCCTGGCTTAAGCCGACAACTTATTGAGCATCGGCTAACTATAAAGCCAAGTTTTAGCCATTTAAATAGTATCCTAAATAATTTAATCTAGCTTTGTATACTACTATAAAAGAAGAGATTGAGCGATTATTGGAGGATAAGTTTACCAGGCCTTACCGATATTGTTGATGTTTGGAAAACAGGTTCCCCGTCGAGCTTACTTGTTGATTGAGAGATCAACCAAGGCTCCTTTCCGTGAAGGGTTTACGTCCAAAGAATGCTGACAGGATGCGATGCTCGAAAGGACAGTGGGCAAGGAATTTTATACTGGTTCGGGCCTCTCACGATCGAGATAACATCCCTACATCCAGTGATCTTACTATTGCTTAAGTTCTTATAGGAAAGCGTTGCGCGTGTATGTCTCTATATGTTTTTTGGATATCTTCCCCTCTCCTCCAATCTACCACAGGAGTATTTATAGGCGATTGAAGCAACTACAGCCGAATAACGCGCCATTATTGTGCTTGAACGTGACTGTAACCGTACCCTTGATTTTCGCCATGCCGCGTCGTGGACATGATGGACTCAGATCGTGGCATAGTGGTCTTTAACCACAGCGTAATTATCGCCACATCGTCTTTATGGGTCGAGCACGACCTGTTGGACATGCTCGGGATTTTTACTTAACTCTGACCGATTGTCGCGCACATATGAGTAAGCATGCTCGAGGAATTATGGCACATGCTCGGGGACGAGCCTAAGCATTGTCGGGGCAGACCCACTAGTTGGTCCATCCGAAGATCTTCATTGGGGACACCATCCAAGGGCACACATGGTCGGTCGAAAACCGGCTGCCGGGGTATAATGGTCTTTATGGAAATTATCCAATCCCCGACAGCTAGTCCCCAAGACTCAAGTGGAAATCTAATTGGCGGGAACTTCCCCTTGAGCCTACAGACTCACAGGAGGGATTGGAATCTTGCAGCGGAAAACTATTGTAGCATCCGAGCAACACCTGCTCAAAAGATGAGCATGATCGACAAGAATCGAGAGAAGCTCATCCTCCGACCAAGGAAAGCTCGGGAAAAAGAGCATCGAAGGTTGGACGGTTCCTTCCCCACGAAGCCTTGTGGGAGCAGTTCGGATAGTTTTTTGGGAACCGCGCCTTTATTGGACAGCTTCGAAGATTACGCCGCCGTGCATTGGTTCACGAATGGGCAAGAGCAGTTTTTGGCTTCCAAAAGGTCACGCCCGTTCGACTTCTCCGCCTATATATACAAGCGGGAATAGTGATGAGAAAATCCTTCATCCGCACTTCGCAATCAGACCCCTAGAATCTCCTAAGTCCCAAACTCTTTCACTCTTGTGCTTCCTTCCTCAACTCTCCTCATGGCGAAGTTTGGTCCGAGCAAGATCAGCAAGGAGAGGTTGCAAGTACTCGAAGATCTCGGCTACCTTGATTTGGGCTCTTAGCGAGTTCCCGATGGCGAAGGAGCCCTAGTTCCACACAACGACAAGATCGTCTCCTGCGACCTCTACACCGTCAACGGGCTTTGAATACCCGAGAGTGAGTTCCTTGAATCTGTACTCACCCAATACGAGTGCGAGATTACCAATCTTAACCCTAATTCCATTCTTGTTCTGGCCATCTTCTCTCATCTTTGCGAGGGATGCGTGGGCACTATGCCCACGGTGAGCTTTTTCTTCTATTTCTACTCCTTATTTCGCACCGGTGGGACTTCTCTCGCCGGCTCCATATATTTTCACCTTCGGCCCAACCGACCATATGAGTACCTAGTCTTCACACTTAAAGATTCAGTGTCGGGCTGGGCTGACCATTGGTTTTACTTGAAGAAGGTGGAGGGAAGCTCTCTCCACTACTCTGGAGCAGCGACCTCGACCATCAAACTCCGCGCCCGCCCGTGCAAGACAAGGAGAAGCGGACGCTAATGACGATCAGTGAGCTCACCAATATGGGGCTCACTGGTCGGGACATTGCACGGGACTACCTCACGAACCGGGTGTCCCCATTGAGGAGGAGGGAACACCCTTTCTTCAAAATCTCTGGGTGGCAAGACCTCACCAAAGCCTTCTAAACCGCATAGGTAACTTCTATCCCTCATGCTCAATTTTGCTTGTGCTTATGCTTTTGATGGTCGAATACAACCCCGAGCACGGCTTGGGTGGAGAAACGAGTCACCGAGATGTTCGGCACTCCGAAGGGCAAGGAACTCGAGCGCGGACGCCAAGTCCCGAAGAATGTGCTCGAGCGGGGCGAAGTGGTAAGCATCTTCATGATTCATGCTCGAGAGAACACATCCTGAGCATTGCTGACATTTTCATTGCCTTTTGACAGGAGAAGATTGCCCTTGAGACCGTTGTCGACGTTTGTTACCGACAATAATGAAAAGGGGGCTACGCGCTGGACCCAAACTCGATGGTAGCACAAGACACCCGATGTATACAGGTTCGGGCTCTCACGATGGAGATAATACCCTAGTCCTGTGCTCTGGAATTATATGTGGCTAGCTGATTGCTGATGAGATATCCTGTTGTCCTCTCCTCCTCCCCCACCCCCCTTTATATAGCGGAGGAGGGTGGTTACAAAGGAGAGTCCTAATTGGTTACAAGGTGGAGATTGTATCTCTTTCCTTATCCACTATACATGATAGCGGCTAGGATTACAATTGTATCCTCCCTAAGCAGGGTTGGTTTCCATCTTCGGGGTTTCCTTGTTGCGCATGGCGGCCTTCCTCCTGAGCAATACCCATCTTCATGTAGTCGGCTTGGCCCATCCCCTCTTGGGTGGTCCTCTCGGCCCGCCATGCAGATACCCGGGGTCCATATACTCCACAAGAGCCCCGAGTGCTTTGCGATCGATTGCCGCCTTCCGGTCGCATGACAATGAGTCAAGCTTCACCGAGTGCTTCCGATTCTTGATGTAGTTTCCCGACTTGTTTTCCTTTCCAGCCGAGTGCCCATTGTAGGCAAAGAGATCGTGAAGGACTCAATAGAGCTCCACGCGTTGAATTATATCGACTGTCGTGGCATACAGCTGGTGGCTCATCATGGGGCATACCGTATCCCAAACGATATACAGAAGTCAAAACGCTTTTTCCGCTCAAGGCGAAATTCAGCGCCGCTTTCTTTAAATTCATTCGCCGCCGAAGTTGCTGATATCGTCGTTGAAGCGTTGGCCCACACGCGTCACATCCAAATTTAGTAGCCCTGAAATCATGTATATGCATAACTTAAGCCGTGTAAAAACAACTCACTCGGATGTGATGTCCGACTGGTTTATATATAATTTTAGAGTTTTTTACTCCTTTTCCTCATTGATTTTGAATTCATCCGAGTGGTTTTGACTCTTTTTGTTTAAGCACTCGCCTCGACTAGTCTAGCCCCCGAGCGCCGGAGTCGGCTCATGGCTCTTTTTCCCAGGCACGCGTTTTGGGTGACTAAAGTTCGCCATTCATGGGGTCAGAGCTTCATAACTCGGAATCAACGCACTCGGATTCATTTGCAATCGTTAAGTAAAAGAAGAAAAACACAACTCAGAAAAAGATTTGCGCATCGCACACTATTAGTGTAGCCCCGACTTCTTGTAGTTGAGGATCAACTAAGTAGCAAGTCAAGAAAGCCAATAATTTTATTTATAATGACATAATTGAGTAAAAGCGACTTAGCTGCTCTATGCTTCATGTGTTGGTGACGATCGTGCCGTCTTTGCTCGTGGCGTAGGCTTGCAATGAAGCGAAGGTGGCGCTTCGGCGCAGTGTAGGCTCGTGGCCGTCTTTGAAAATGGCGGTCGGGCGCAGCAGTGCTCGTGGCCGTGCTAAAGGTGGCGCCGAAGTGCGGCGTTAGCTCCTCGCCATGCTTTGGAGGTGGCGCTCGAAGCGCGCGCGTTAGCTCATCGCGTGCGAAAGGTGGCGCTTGGAAGCGCGGCGTAAACGCGGGCGTCGCGAAGGTGGCGCTTCGAAGCGCGGCGTAGGCGCGTGGCGTCGCCGAAGGTGGCGTTAAAGCCTGGCGGCACTTGGCCGCGCTGGCGTGGCGCGGGCGCAGCGCGTGGCTTCGTGGTCGTGCGGCGGTGGCGCTGGGCGCAGCGTGGCTCTTAACGTCTGCCGAAGGTGGCGCTAATATGGCGCAGCGTGGCTCGTGGTCGAAAAGGTGGCGCTTCGGCGCGCGGCGTGGCTCGTGGGTCGTCGAGGGTGGCGCTGTGGCGCAGCGCGTGGCTCTTAGCCGTGCCAAAGGTGGTGCTCGGCGCAGCGTGGCTCTTGGCCGTCGAGGGTGGCGCTAAATGGCGCAGCGTGGCTCGTGGTCGTGCCGAAAGGTGGCGTTCGGGCGCCGCGATCCGCTAATGCGAACATCCTTTACCATAGTCGGCGGCCTCCAGGACATCTTTTTCATCAAGTTGGCGTTGCTGACTCCTTTCTGAAAAGCCGCTATGACGACCGCATCCGAGATGTTCCGGATCGAATTCTTACCGTATCCGAATCGGGAAGTCAGCCCCCGGCTTACTACTCGTGAGTAGATTGTCGCGGCGCTTCCCGACCCGGACGGAAATACGGATGAAGTCTCTCCCAGATTGGATCTGGTCCGAGTCCGAGAAAGCAAGCTTGTCGAGGTTGTTGGCGATGAAGTTGAGGCTCCCGAAGCAGAAAGCATGGCCGAGAGCGAAGGTGATGACGATTCCATTGATAGAGGCCATCGAGCTTGCCGAGATTGATCTTGACGCTGCCCCTACCTGGCGCGCCAACTGTCGACGTTTGTTACCGACAATAATGAAAAGGGGGCTACGCGCTGGACCCAAACTCGATGGTAGCACAAGAACACCGATGTATCTGAGTTCGGGCTCTCACGATGGAGATAATACCCTAGTCTGTGCTCTCGAATTATATGTGGCTAGGCGATTCTTCGATGAGATATCTCGTTGTCCTCTCCTCCTCCCCCACCCCCTTTATATAGCGGAGGAGGGTGGTTACAAAGGAGAGTCCTAATTGGTTACAAGGTGGAGATTGTATCTCTTTCCTTATCCACTATACATGATAGCGGCTAGGATTACAATTGTATCCTCCCTAAGCAGGGTTGGTTTCCATCTTCGGGGTTTCCTTGTTGCGCATGGCGGCCTTCCTCCTGAGCAATACCCATCTTCATGTAGTCGGCTTGGCCCATCCCCTCTTGGGTGGTCCTCTCGGCCCGCCATGCAGATACCTGGGGTCCATATACTCCACAGCCGTAGTGGCCGAGCTTAAGCCACTGTCGCGCGACCAAGGAGGAGCCATCCTCACCGCCAAGACCAAGAAGGCGAGGGGCAAATGTTAAGCGCTGCCGCCATCGCCGCCTGCCCGACCTTTCAAGAGGCGGGTGAATTCAAACAAGAGCCCTCCCCGGCGACATTTGGAGTTCACCGATAGAATGGAGGTAAGCGATTTGAAGACATGGATGAAGGAATACAACGAGAGAAAACTGGGTCTGATGGCTCACTTGTAGCAGCTCGCGGAGCAGGCAAGGCTGGCCGAGGAGGCGAAGGACTCCGAGCGCAAGGCGCTAAAGGGGGAGATTACTGCCCTTCAGGCCAAGCTCTCACGGGCAACTTCGGGTTCTATGGCGAAAGAGCCCGAGGAGGAGGAGGATGAAGACCCAGCGCCCCTCATCTTGAAGCGTCGGAGGCTGTTGGAAACACAATCTGGGTGCCCGAGCAAAACTCTGGAAGTGGAAGTGGTCGACATGGACGATGTCGACCCTTTGATGGCGAGGGTCAGCCGCGCCGCCGCGGAAAGGTCCAAGCTGGTGGTCGCGGCAGCGACCAAGACCACCGAAAATGATGGAGAGGAGCTCAACCAAGGTGATTCTTCTACTCCATTCTTCCCTTTTCTTTTTTTCCTTTTCTTTGCTTCATTCATCTGAGCTAATCCCACTCTAATGACGTGGGCGTAATAGCTCGTAAGAGCATTTTGGATTTTGGGGCTATGGTTGATGAAATTCTCGACTGTGCAATAGAGAGACGCTTGCTCTCGCTACCGACCTCGTGATGGCGGAAGCCATCGACCTCGTGACAGTGGAAGACTTCGCCGCCGACCAACCAATCACGGAGCTTCCACCCTGGGAGGGATCAACCCTCTAGGAAGGCCAACTTCCCCGTGAGGATGAACTTCCCCAGGAGGTGTATTTGGCACTCCCGAGCACATTGGATGCTCGGGAGGAAGAAAAAGACCCTGTGGCTCCGAGCAAAATGCCTGCTCGGGAAGAGAGCACAAAGCCCTCGAGCAAACTACCTACTTGGGAAGAAGGCGCGAAGCCCCCGAGTGAACTACCTGCTCGGGAAGAAAACCGGGAGCCCCCGAGTGAAACGTTTGCTCGGGAGGAGGATAAGAAGGCCCCGAGCAAAGAACATGCTCGGGAGGAAGATGAAGTCTCCCAGTCGAAGTACACCGCGAGAGATCTCGCGGACCTTCGGGAGGAAGACGTCACCAAAGCCTTCCAGGAGAACCTGAGTGACCGCCTCCGCTGGGTAAGGGCACTTCCTTTCTGAAGCCTTCTTCTTTGGAAACGATCAAGGACTAAGATCCTTTTGCTCGTAGGTGCTCCAGGTGACCATGGTAGACTTCAAGGCGGCAACTGTTCCTCCTGAGGTAGTGGCCAAGCACTCTGCCGAGCAAGATGCTAAGATAGCGGAGCTCGAGCAAGTGCTGGCCGAGCTTAAAGCTTGGGACTAGGAGATACAGAAGAAACAGCGCCAAGCTGAAGAAAATGCCACAAGGAATAGAGAGTAGATGTGCGAGCCCGAGCTAAAGCTAGAGCAAGAGCAGCAATGCTTTGAAGCCTTGGAGAGGAAGGTGGACGAGCTGAGCCAATCTGCTCGGGAGGCCAACGAACTTGCCAACCAGGACAAGGAGGAGGTGAAGCGAATCCACCAAGAGGCCTGCGAAGGACGTGAAGCTCGACGACGAGTCCTCGACCTCGAGGCCGAGCTTGATGAGGTGAAGGAAAAACTTTCGGCACTTAGAGAAGCAAAGCTCGACAAATAGCTCCTTTGTCTGGTACTTTACTCCATGTAAACTTGTTGATATTTGAATGAGAAAATGCATGACTTTTTGCCCTGCATCTTTCGCGACTTGTTCCTCGATGAATGCTTGCACAAAACAGATGAAACAAGGTGAACAGACGAAAAAGATAGATAGCGAACAAAAAATAGAATGAAATACAAGCGCGCGTTTTTAGAAAAATATGGTAGTTCGTCCCTACAAAGCCCCCGCTGTGAATGAAGGTCGTGCACCTAAGTTGCGAGCACGAGTTCTTTCACAGGAGAGTTAAAAAACTGCGCGCTCCTCCCCTTAATGACCTAACCACCACTTCTCCAAGTTGCGAGCATAGGTTAGGTCGGGAGAAAGAAATACGCTCATGGCCTTAACTTCCCGAGCATCTCGAATCCATGCCCCTAAGTTGCGAGCATAGTCTTGACGAGGAAGAACGTGCGGTTGCCCGATAAGCGCATGATGACCAAGCACGCGCGGATTGAGCTAAGACTTGGACCATCCAAGAGGGTGTCTTTACGCGATTGTGAATTTGCAGTGAAGAACTACTGCGAACAATAATCGGCTTATGTAGACTGAAGCCTCTGGTGGCGAGTTTAGTGAACTAGCATTGGTCGTAGCACTTTGAGCGTTCTTGCACACGCTAGCCGAACCTTAGAATGATCTGAATGAAGCGAATGTTCTTGCCCACGCACGCTCATCCCATCATCAAGACCATGACAAGGAGAGTGTGCCCTTGTGCGAGACTGAGTCGGCTTACCAACGGGCAGGGACCTCGAAGACATTCACAAAATCTTGAAAAGAATGGAAATCATGAGGGCGAAAGAACCGAATTTTATAGAAGAAATTGGCTGAACTTACATAAAACATGCAGCAGATAAAAGCTAGACAAAGAACTTACGTAGTTGATCGACGTTCCAAGAGCTGGCGAGCACCCGACCATCTTCCATCGCTAAACGAACAGCCCCCGGGCGTGCTACCGAGACGACCGTGAACAGACCCTCCCACCTGGGGGATAACTTATTAGCTTTTGACAAGTCCTGAACTCGACGTAGGACTAGATCGCCAACTTGCAAAGTCCTTGACTGGACTGATTTAGCCGCGTGCCTACGAAGAGCCTGTAGGTAAACCGCGGATTACAGCAAAGCCCGTTCGCATGTCTCCTCAGCGAGGTCTAGATCTAGGAGACGCTCAAGCTCTTGGTCAACGCTGTCGACCAAGTGCACTATTGGAGAACCCAGCATTATTTCAGCGGGCAATATGGCCTCTGCACCATAGACAAGCTGGAATGGGGTTTCACCCGTAGCTCGGCTTACCGTAATGCGAACTGACAAGAGGATAGAAGGAAGCTCGTCCACCCACGACTGACCGTGCTGGCTGAGATTTTTGAAAATCCTCTTTTTGATTCCTTGAACAATCTGCCCATTTGCTCGCCCGGGCGCTCCATTGCTCTGCGGATGCACTACAGAGGTGAAGCAGACCTTTGTCCCGATGTCTTCGCAATAGGATGAAACAATTCACTGATGAACTGAGTGCCATTATCCGTGATGAGGCGATTGGGAATGCCAAAACGCGTCACCACATTGCTGCGAAAGAATGGTCGACACGGGTTCGGCTTCGATCCACTTAGTGAAAGTGTCAATAGCCACGAGTAAGAATTTGCAGCCCTTCTGACCTCAGGGGAAAGGTCCGAGTATATCGACTCCCCAGGTCGAGAATAGCCATGATAGAGGGATGGTTTGAAGCACGTATGTTGGCTGATGTACCTTGCGAGCGTGAAACTGGCATGCCCTGCAAGTTGTCACGATCAACCGAGCATCGGCTAAGGCTGTTGGCCAATAATAACCCAATCGGAAGGCTTTGTTCACAAGCATCTTGAAAGATGAGTGGGCTCCACACACTCCCTCATGGATATCTCTAAGAAGGTATTTGCCCTCTTCTTGAGATATGCACTTGGAGAGGACTCTTAGTGCTCCTTTGCGGTATAAGGCACCCTCGATCAACTTGTAAGGAGAGGATCGCCTTATAAGCCGGGAACACTCGGCATCTACCTCAGGCAGTGTCCCATGTGCAAGATATTAGACGAATGGCGTCATCCAATTCGCACCATGCTCGAGAAGGGAGACGCATGTCTCTGATGCCTCCTCTACAGAGGGAATAGAGGGCTTATATAAGTGCTCGACGAGCACTCTCGTCGGAGTGGAAATTTGGGAGGAACCGACTTTTGAAAGTTGGTCGGCCAGGGAATTGTCCTTCCTAGGGATATAGAGTACTTCAAAATTCTTAAAGTACTTCTCCATCTTCCTCAATTCAACCAAGTAAACCGCCATTGAGCTATCGGAACACTGATACTCCTTATTGACTTGGTTGACGACCAACTGCAAATCGCCTCTTACAGTTAGTCGCTAGACTCCGAGCGCTTTGCATGCTCGTAGTCCGACGAGAAGGCCTTCATACTCTGCCGCATTATTGGTCGCGGCGAAGTGTAATTGAATGGCACACTGGAGTTAGTCTCCCTGAGGGGATATAAGCATGACTCCAGCCCCTGAGCACTCATAGGCTTAAGACCCATCGAAGTACATGGTCCAATGACCTTCTTTAGATCTATCGAGCTTGGTAGCTAGTGGCGCTGGATTCGTCTATTCCGCTACAAAGTCTGCCAAGATCTGGGATTTGATCGCCATACGAGTTGAGAACTAGATATCAAACTCGGCGAGCTCCATGGCCCATTTCGCTATTCGACCACCAATGTCTTGATTTCTTAGGATCTCCCTAAGTGGAAAGTTGGTCAGGACTACAATCTTATGGGCTTGAAAATAGTGACGCAGCTTTCTGGAGGCCATGAACAGCGATATAAGAGCTTCTGGACCTCGGGGTATCGCTCCTTCGGTCTATGCAAGACCTCACTGATATAGTAAATTGGCCACTGCATCCCATCTCTTTCAACCGTTAACACCGCGCTTACGACCTGCGGAGTTGCTGCTAGATATAACAGCAAGATTTCCCCTGACCTTGGTGTGGTTAAGATAGGTGAACTGGACAGGTACTGCTTTAGCTCTTCAAAAGAGCAGTTTACTTCTTCTGTCCATGTGAAACCATCATGCTTGTGGAGCGTCTTGAAGAAAGGCAGCCCTCGCTCGCCTAACCGAGAAATGAAGTGACTTAGAGCCGCCAAGCATCCGGTCAAAGCTTGGACCTCCTTTACATAGCTGGGTGGTCGCATTCTTTCAACGACTTCAATCTTTTCCAGTTTTCCCGATACCTTGTGAACCGATCAAGTAGCCAAGCACCTTGCCCGCCCTT
Organism: Guadua angustifolia; assembly: GCA_036346375.1. Taxonomy (NCBI): domain Eukaryota; kingdom Viridiplantae; phylum Streptophyta; class Magnoliopsida; order Poales; family Poaceae; genus Guadua; species Guadua angustifolia. The sequence continues at coordinate 10,518,242 of CM070522.1, forward strand.
ACACCGAAGACACACTTTTCTGGATTAAGTTTTATTCGATGCCTATTGAGGTTACAAAAGGTTTCCTCAAGGTCAGATACATGACTTGAGGCGAGCTTACTTTTGACCACTATGTCGTCCACATAGATCTCTAGATTTCGACCTATTTGTTCTGGGAAGGTCTTCTGCATGAGGCGCTGGAAGGTCGCTCCAGCGTTCCTAAGACCGAAAGACATGGTCGTGTAGCAGAACGTGCCAAATGGGGTAATGAAGGAAGTTTTCTCTTCATCTTTAGGTGATATGCTGATATGATGGTAGCTCGAGTAGGCGTCCAAAAAGCTTAGGCAAGCCACGTATCTGGTCTAACCCACTTACACGAGTAAGATGATCAAAATCTACGTGACCAAGTCTACGGTGCCGAAAGAATAAATCTTTAGAAACATTAGCAGCTAGACACCTATGCTTAGAAGAAGGTGGTACATCAAAATCAGCTTTGAATACTCTTCCAAAGCGAGAAATCCTAAACACAAGATCACCTGAAACATCTAAAACTTTACATTCATTTTTCTTGAAACATACTTCGAGATCTTCATCAATCATTTGTGAGACAGAAAGCAAGTTGTATTTCAAATTTTCAACCAGAGCTACATCCTTGAACATAAACTTGTCACTTACCTTCACTGTACCTTTTGCCACAACAGAAGTAGAAGTCGCATCTCCAAAAGTAACACTTTCAGCACGAGATGCACGAGTGAGGGAGGAGAACCAATTTTTTATCATCGGACATGTGGCGTGAGCATCCGGAATCAACTAGCCAAATGTTCTCCTTCCTCGCGCGAGAAGCCTACATAAAAATAGAGAATGTTGAGGACTCAGTACTGGGGTTAGAAATAAGATGTTTAGGAATTCAGTACTGAGACACACGATGAGTAGGCACAACACGAGTATGCTTATTCACAAAATCAAATTTGCCCTTCCCTGTGTTTCTTGCAACAAAAGGTGTTTGCATCACCCTAGGCACAGAATGAGAAGTAAAATGTGCCTTCCTGAAATTAGACCTAGCCTTAGCCATTTCTTTCTTTTGCTGTTTGGCTAGCCTAAAGCAAAAACCAACTAAATGTCCATCTCTACTACAATGAGTACAATTGTACTTAACATGATGTTTAGCTTTAACAGTAGAAGCAACATTTGCATTCATCACAGTAGAAGATAAAACACCAGCATACTTAAAAACAGTTTTCTTAGGCTCATTGACGATTTCAAATTTTTCTACTTTCTAGTGCCTTCACAACAGTGGGAGCATGTGATTTATGATGAGTATAAGAATCAAAACCTAAACCTTTGTTATGAGTGCTGACTCTTGATTGATTTAGAATCATGTTTAGGTTTTTCTTTCCTTTAATGAAACGTTCTAAAGATTTTTCCAAGTAATCAACCTTTCGAGAAAGAGTTAAACAATTATTACATGGAATGTCCACTTTTCCTTTTTGCTTGTGACAAGTTGAGCATGAAAGAGCCTCATGAGTGAGCAGAGCATCTGTCATGTGAGAAACCCTAGCATTTGCATCATGCAACTTTAATTCTAGTATGGAGCATTTAGAATATAGAGTTGAATCATGCAAATCAGTAGTTGAACAGCTAGCATTTTTTACATGTTTCTCATTTTCCTTCTTTTCAGCATTAACTTGCTCTAATAAAGTAACATGTTCTTTCCTAAGCAAACTAAGCTCATTGTAAATCAAGTCACATGATTTGCAAGTATCATCATCAGGAATCAAAGATTTAAGTCTAGTAATTTCAGTATTCAAAGATTCCACAACATCATGTTTCTTAATTTTCTTGTTGCGTTTATCAAGTAATTTACCAAGACGAGCAACAGCAATAGCTAATTCATCGTAAGAAGGTTCTACCTCATTGAAGTCGTTGTCATGATCGTCCTCGGTGAAGCTTTCATCACTTCTAGCCATGAGACACAACCCTGTTAATTCATGCTTGCTTGGAGCTGTTGTGTCATCTTCACTGCTCTCCGAATCCACTCAAATTGACTTGTTCAAGAGCAAAAAGAACTCGGTGGACAACTTTGCGATTCACAAAGCACTACTACAGAAAATATTTGTACAGGCGGGTGGTAACCCATCTTCTCAGGCATTTTGCACCCGCCTGTAACTGAAGGTTTGAGGAAATCGCTATATTTGCATAGGCGTTTCTAAGAACCGCCTGTAAAATGCATTTGTACAGACGGGCAGCTTAAGGAACCGCCTGGACAAATGCTTATTTGTACAGGCGGACGGCTTAAGAACCCGCCTGGACAAATTCTTATTTGTCTGAGAGGTTTCTTAAGTGCACCGCCGATAAGTGCTATTTAATGCGATCGGGTGGCTTAAGCACCCTTTGCATAAATAAGCATTTTCACAGCCGGGCTTAAGCCGTCACTGCATGAGATCCAGAGAATCTTTTTTAATAATGTTATGTTAATTATATTATAATATTAATAAATGCATACATTCTATCAATCACATCTTTATTGCTCAAAGACAAATCCATACATAACAATGACAAGGTTATATATACAATCAAGCACATATAAATCATAATTGCATTATGTATAATATACAAGGTTATATACACAAGGTTATATATACTCCTCTGATATTCTCCTTGTAAAACTCTCCAGGTGCAGTATCCTACGCCATGTACTCCTCTGATATTCTCTATCTAATATAAATTACAGCCTTGTTGTCTTTCAAAAAATATATATACACAAGGTTATTATATATACATCAGTGTTCACGGCCCGTCTATCCTCGTCTCCCAATTACAAAGTATAGCATGCTTCGCCACTTCACCTCCCAGAAAAGAAACTACTTCTCTCATGGATGACTTCACGACGAATGAACTGGCACATGTCCTTTTGCACATTGCAAAGGTCATCATCAGTGAGTGCCAAAGTGGTCTTTGCAATCTTCGCCTGCGATAATAAAGTAGGCAATAAAGAGGTTAAACAATAGTGAAATCAAGAATCAGACAATAAATAATCTTGAATCACCAATTTGTATAGGCTTACGTCCTGGGGGTTGCTTCTGTACCTCCCGTTGATCCTGAGGAACTCGCAGACGTAGTATCCACAAAAAACACTGCCTGGAGGTTGCTTGTGGCACTTCAAATCAAATAATAATGTATGGAATTAGTACAGTTGGTAATACCCTTCCTTACTAGTGCAATTATGTTGAAACATTACAAGTGTCTTCTTACCCATGGGTGGACATAGCAAAGCATCTTATTTGACCCCTTCACAGGATCATGTTGCCCCCCTTTTTTTTGCTCATGTAATTCTTGAAAGCCCTACTCGAATGTCAACAACAACAAGTAACTATCATATCATAAAACAAATTACGTTATGTTATGTATGTTTGTGTATATATATTTCTTACGCATTTAAGACGCGGGTGAATTTATTGTAAGATTTCGGTGGGGTTCTGGATGAGTCAAGGACCATATATCTGCTTTGCTTTGCACAAGATGAAACAAATGAAGTGATCGCGAACGAAAACTTATGTAAGTTTCACGAGTGAATATGGTGCAAACTAAACTTTTAGCAACGATTGACGAATGAGAAGATTACTTAAAATTGTAGGGAGCCATTATGATGTCCTTGTCTTGCATCTTGAGCATTGCTTTTGATATGTATAGCCCCACATCTACTTGGCGATCTCGGGTCAGGGACTGTCGCTTTTCTTCTATCTCTGTTTCCGTCATCCCCTTATCCTTCAACGCCTTTTCATTGAGTACAGCTCTTAAGCTCGGTGGCTAATCCGTATGGGTCAAGGAACCCGACACGTTTTCTCATCTTTTTAGCATCGGTATATTGCATTCTACACAGAAGACAATGGTCAATGCGCCAATTTATATGCTGAATGCTGGGAAACATGACATTTTGGCAAATATCAGATTTTGGCAAAATGCATCTTGTTCGACAGATTTGGCAGAAGTTAACTTTATTTAAAAGAAAAAACCACTAAAATCGGCCAACTTACGATTTAGTGAAAATTATATGGATTCTGGCCAATTTTTGAATGATCTAACAAGCCATTACTATAAAGAGGAACTCAACTTGCACTCAACTGCTATACATTTGGGGTTTTCTTTATTATGCTATCGTAATGCAATATAATGATATGTTGTCATAATTTGTTATATCGGCACTTGCTCATGCAAGAGCCGATATAACAATGTAGGGGTAGGTCAATGGCCAACTTACAGGCACCACACGCTGATCATGTTGATGTCGAGTTTTCCAAAACGGAACATCTGTTGCAAGTCACCAAAATCGATCCAAACGTAGTGAGTATCCTCGTGTTTGTAGATATCTGGAGGGACGGCGGCTTGAATGCCCTTCACCCCGAGACGAGATGCCCTCAAGTACCAGTCATGGAATCTCTTCAACTCCCATGGTCCTTTGTTGATCTGCTCCATGGGGAGAAATGGCTTGCCATGCTCATAAGTCTCTAGTGAAGGCATGGTCTGTACCCGAGTGGAGTTGACTCTCCTGTTTGACTTGGTGGTACTCCGTTGATTACAATCTACTTCTTTGTTTTTCTTTGCAACCAACAACATCGCCGAAGATGAGGCGCGTTGTGACGGTTGGGGCAATGGAGGTGATGCATGCGGTGCACAAGGCCTCGGCGATGGAGATGCGCGTTGTGGTGAAGGCACCGACAACGGAGATCTTGTATTGTGGTGAAAGCGCCATGGCGGAGAAGATGCTGTATTTGTGGTGAAGGTGCCGACGCGGAGAAGATGCGTATTTGTGGTGAAGGCGCCCGGCGGAGAAGATGCGCGTTGTGGTGAAGGCGCCGCCGGCGGAGAAGATGCGGTTTGTGGTGTAGGCAATTTTGGAAGAGGTAGGACGTCTTGACTTGCTGCTGGCGTCTCTGACCTCTCTTGTATCAATGCAATATCTTCCTTGGGCCATACAATAAATGACCCAACTGCATCTTGGATGGTCTCTACATCATCAGGGGTGCTGAATGGTAGCTTCCACAAGCCAAGGCACGGAACAAGCATGATGTCCACTTGCACCTTTGCGTGACCAATCGGGACAGGTTGGTTGTGTATCACAGTGCCCGGATATGCCATGCCCTCCGCAAGCTCGACGACCAAGCCCCCTTGCTCCAGATGTGCACAGAGCTTGCACTTGGTTGCCTCTGTGATATCATCCACAGGATATCGAGGCGTTGGGATTGGTGCGGACCCGACGCTACTCCGGATGCGGGCCGGGCTCAGGTTGTTACCCGACCGCGCTTGTAACGCCCTTTCCGCCTCCTTCTCTTCCCACAGTCTTAAAAACTCTTGTTGGGCCAGTTGTCTTATTGTATCAGCCATGGTCCTCTTATATCTTTGACGCGACTTGTATTGGTCTTGATATTCCGGGAACCCATGCTTGAAGCCCACTCGACTTCCGACGCCACGAGTGCGACCTGGGTGTTCCTTGGTTCCCAACGCCGTCGTTAGGTCGTCGTTCTCCCTGTCTGGCACGAAAGATCCCTCCGCTTGCTCGTGCGAGATCTTCAGCAGCTTGGCCGAAACTTCCAGGACCGCAGGGTCCACCATGCTTTTGCGACCCTTCTTGCTGTTGGGTTGGCGAGCTAGGACCCAATTTCTGCCTCGCTCGCTATAGCTCGTCAATGGGTTCTCTATCCCAGCACGGGCTTCCTCTTCTTCTTTACTCCTCCACTCAACAATCTTAGGGGCATACCCACCTGTGCCCAGGTGATGGGGGTACTTGTTCTTCTTCGTGAGGGCACTGTACACCTCGCTCAATGCTACGGCTTTGCTTGTGGTCTTCTGCCGGACAAACTCCGCCCATTCACCCACGGTGATTTTTCCATATTTCTGGAATGGTGTCCGCTCCGTCTTCACAAAGTACTTGTTCAGCTCATACCTTCAATTCCGGAAGCTCTTCCCCATCACGTCCAAGGCATTCTTCTTAGCGATGGCCTCATACTCTGGGGGGAACCTTATGATTTTCTGCAACTCGGTCCACAGGTGCGCCTTTGTCGCGTCGGCCACCTTTGTCCAGTTATCAATTGTGATGGAGACATTGTCCTTGACAAGACAGCCGCAACTATTTCGAAACTTGGATAGTGCCTCACGAGGTGCTAGGGGCTCTCCTAAAGGACCGACCTCCGTGATATACCAAGTCCTCGCCGGTAACTTGTTCCTACTTTGTTCCCCTGCTGCTTATGTGAGGTCGTGGTTGTTGCAGCAGAGGAATCCACGGGAACATGCCCGAGGTATCTTCAATTACCTCTTGAACTGCAGCTAGTCGGCGTGATCGCCTTTCCGGCCTCTTCATAGAAATAAACACGAGGAATACGCAAACATAAGGAAATGCAATTATGTCCACGCCAAGCTACAAATAAAACAAGCTCACTCTTCTTAATACCTCTTCATTGGGATCGTAGTCGGAGTCGATTTCCCCACGTCGCCATTCTGGTCGTGGGCATGGAACTGGGCTAGGGCTCTTGTACGATGACGAGGAACCATCGCTGCCCAAGGACAACGATGGGCTCGGTGTTCTTTCCAGCCGCGTGGCTGCATCATCCTTCTCGGCCAAGTCTTGCTGCCTTCCGGCATCGCCCTCCTCTTGCAGCGGCATATTACCACCGAGCTCTGCAAGCAGGCTCCTCTTACGCGCCTTCCTAGCGAGCAATTCTTTATCTCCCATCTTACTACAAAACAGATTGCAATGACATCAATTTGAGCCTATTAATATTTACAGTTGTGCCGCGTGGAGGTGGAAGGCCTACGGGGCGTCAACTTCTTTTCTCGGAGAAGAAACAATGACGGTATCTGAGGAATAAGCATCGGCTAACTAAATTTGCGTTTGGAACATGAAATAGCTTGTATCCATAAAACATCTGGCGTAACATAGATAATAAATAAATAGGAGTTAATATCATTCCAATTGCCATTACAAAAGTAATTAGCATCTTTGGCATTATGTAAATTTTGGACTAGTAATTAGTCCAAAAATACTACTAATTTCGCAACAAAAGCTGCTTATTCTGGTAAGGCAAGAGAAGCCATTGAAAAGCTACTAAACTGTTATGGTCTCGCTATCTCTCGAGTACAAATTACCAAGTATCTGGGAGGATTGGGGAAGAACAGAGGATGATTTAGACGGGGAAGAAGAAGCCAGGAGAGCAGAGAATGAGAGGAAGAGTAATATGCCTTTTCTTTTGTCCGATCCTTGTCTGCATTCTGTTGTCTCTTTTATATCCCCAGCTAACCATCCAAGCCCATCTACGTTGCAGCCCATCCAAGCCCTTGCAGATCCATGACATTCCCCTCCCGTTGAAATGCGGCTTGCCCCCTGCCGATGTTCGCAAACTATAGATCCATGGTAATCTGCATGTGTTACTTAATATCAAGCCCATGCAAGCTATGCCGCTTGTTCTTGCCATTGCCAAAATCATTTTCAGAAAGTTGAACTTGAAAAGCAAATAGTTTTCGTCACCAGGATCCCATGGAAATTCTTGCTCAATGACAAGCAACTGCATCAAAAATGCCAATCTAGTGTGAGAATCATAAACTTCCTTCTTGCACCAATCTCCGCCATTGTATGGTATAATCTTGTGATGCACCACTAACTGTACCAACATATACTGTCTCCCATGGTTTCCCATGCATGTGCAATATCCAGCCATATGTATCCTTCCATTGGGCTGCTTGCAATAGCTGCAAAACAAATAACTTGATGGCTGAAATACAGGGATACTTGAGTGTGAATTTGGAGAAAGTAATGGCTCCAAGCAACGACATCCAAATATCCTAGCAACATCAATGGGAAGCCACCCATTGCAGTTGAGTGTCAGCCTGCTAGCACCTTTCAACAGAAGTAACTGGCAACACTCCAGACTTCCCCCACCGGCTGCATAATGCAAAGGAGTACTGCCAGCTCCTATGAAATTTGCCGTAGTGCCGTAGGAAAATGAGGCAGCTGAGACATTTGCACCTAAGTCAATCAACAATTGCATGCAATCAAAATGACCATTCAAAGCCGCCATGTGAAGTGTCAGAACACCACCATCGCCAATTTGGTTGATGTACCTCGCACGAGTAGTTTTATTAAACTTCAGACCCATTGAAGAACTGAGACTGCTCCCGCTATTTGCCTGACAATCACCATCATCTTTTGTAGTCACAAGTGCAGGGCTATGAAACTATCCGTAGAGTATTCATACGTCCATCGAAACCGACTCCACAAACTTTGGTAACTCCAACTTCAACTTCGATTTTATTAATAACTACTTATGATATCTCAAAAGAATTACTCTATGTTCGGCGCAGTACTCATACTAGAACTTACGAGCAAGAATTGCTCTATCAATCACCATCTACTTTAGACATATCTTCCGAAACTTTTTTCACAAAGATAACAAGATATAAGGGTGGTTGGATGCACTTGCCTTGCTAGGCCGAGCGAGGCGGCGGGGCGGCGTCGGCAGGGGAATTGGGGCTTCGGCAGTTGACGACCCGGTGGAAAGTTCGTCGGAGGAGCGAGGCCGCGGAGAGGTCACCGAGCGAGACGACGTGGACGAAGGGGGCGACAGTGCGGCGAACGGTAGTCGTAGGCGCGAGCCCACGGAGAGGTCACCGAGCGCCGCCGAACGGTTGTCGGAGGCGTGAGCCCGAGGGGATGTCACCGAGGGCGGCAGCGTGGAGGTGTCGACAGGGGAAATTTGGCTTTGCCGCTTTGGACGGGGGGAGCAATTCGATCTCCCGCCTAGAGATTTTAGGGGTTAGGAATTTCCACAGGCGGTGCACAAGATTTCCACAGGCGGTTCCATTGATTTCTACAGGCGGCGTCGTACATCAGGCGAGACGATTCCACAGACCGGATGGTTCGTCCATAGTTTGGGGGAGAGATTTGGTTATTTGCCACTTTAAACATGTGGCTTCGCAAATTTGACTAGACAAGATCATCCTCTTTGTACTATTGGGAGAGGTCGCATTTCGAAGGCTTTTTTATCTATTTGCCACTTAAAGATTTGACCTTTTGGATATGATGCCACTTGAGCCAATGAAATATGGGACCGTATGAGTCAATGAAATGTAGGTCCAGTGGTAATTTTGCGAAGTCACATGTTTAAAGTGGCAAATAACCAAATCTCTCTTGGGGCTTCCTCCTCCTCCTCGTCGTCATCCTACCAATATCAATGATCCGCGCTAACCCAAAGATGCTCCTCACTCGCTAGTGCCCGGTCCTCCCTTGAGCGGTCTCTCTCGGCCTCAAGTATTCGCTCCCGAGCCCTCCTCATGGAACGTCCTCTGTCCGTCTGTCGTCAAGAGATGGAGGCATGTATCGATGAAGACGAACTCGCCTCTTCCGTGTACTCCTCACGATGCTCGCTCGAGCGAAGGTATCTGCATATGTAAGAAATTATATGCGCAAATGGTTGTTGTCTGGCCAAACTCATAGCATCTGCAATAGCATCTTCAATCTCACAGATGATAAAGTCGAGAATGTCGAACGGCTCATGAGATAGGATCGAATAAAGTAGCCACTGCTGCAAACTAGTGATCGTCTCGGCATTCCCAATCCTCGGCAACAGTGACTTCCTCAAAGCCATGTGGACCGCCTTTGCCTCAGGAGTGAGACGGTCTGGATGGCGAAGGGATCCAACGGGGAACGGCTGCTGGAACAGAAAGCGAATCTAGTCATCTGTCGGGAAACACCCTCCCGCCTTAGCACGATGAGGTAGTGTGCTGTCTGCGTACACCACCTGATGCAAAGTTCGGGGCTCCTCCTCAAAACCAAACAACTCAAGCAAAGTGGACCTGTACACCCTCTGGGGTTCTCCGTCGTGCATGAACTGAATGTACCTGTGCTCAAGGTCGATCCAAACTGTGGCGTAGAAGTTTCTGGCCCACTTTTTCACTACCGTGTCGAACTCATCAACAGCACCGTAAGACCTTGAAATGGTCAAGTGTCTCTCAACGCCCACCCCACCCGCTGCCCTCTGCAAGAAGAGGCGGTTGAGCGCCCCTGCATGCTCAATCGACCCCGAGCTCTCTGTCACGACACGAAGAAGCTCTGTTGAAGAACCGCCCGTAACCTCCTATGAACTCCAAATTCTCTGGCTACCGGAAACCAAACATTGACATCAGAGAAACGAAGGGTCTTTACCCTCCGGGATGAGAGGTTCCGAAGGTCTCTAAGTCTTATCTCAGGGTCACGATGTGGCACATGGTACTCCTCGCCCTCTTCCTTTTCATCGCCAGCCTCCTCCTCATGCGGAACTATGTTGGGATGAGCACGCACCGCCTAGCAAGTGTGCTCGGAAGATGTCGAACCACCACGAAAAGTAACGCGGCTAGAACAACGAGGAGGTGCCGCACCACCTCTCACGAATTGAGTGCCCCCCTCCCTCTCGGCCCCTCTGCTGCCGACTCTGTGTGTCTCTAATCTGCAATTGGCGGCCACGCCAAGCATGCTCGAGCCAACCAGCATCTGCAGCCATCTCGGCTCGCTCTTAGCCTTTTGTGCCTTGGACTTCTTAGCCTTCTCAGCTCGCACAACAACTTCTTTTCCCTTCCTTTTTCCTACTATCTGCAAGTTGCACGATTGAATGTCAAGAACTTGCGTCGTATTCATATATGCATTTGAATGGAGTCCAAAGAAACCAGAGAGATGTGGATCTCACCGCTTACAAAGTGAAGGAGAGTCGATCGCCAGCCGAGGGCTCGGATTTGTCGGTGGCGACAAAACGGGTGGCGCGAACTGGTGTGTGGCGGCGCCGAGGCGGGTGGAGGATTGGAGTACGGCGTCGCAAGGCAAGGAAACGGGCTACGGTGCAAGGCGGTGTGGAGGCGTGGAGAGAGGAGTAGTTAGGTGCGGTCGATATACAGGGTCCACAGGCGGTTCTCTGAATGTACGGCGTGTTTTTGGATAAGGTTAAGATCAACATACCGGATGATCCATTATCGAAAACATCACTTGACCGGATCGATGCCTCTATTCGACTCGGTGGCAGGATGGTCCGGCCAGCTGAGGAAAAAAGAATCGGATCATCTTGTCTAGCGGTGTGCTAAAACCTAGCAGAGTCACGATAATAGTGAGCGCGGACAATACGAAGACCGGACGATCCGTATAGGAAAAGATAAAGACGCTCTCGAATGCGGACGACGGAGGCCTCGAAGCTAAGATTCATTCCGTTAAGTCGAGAAAAAACCGTACCGGATTATTGTCCGGACGAATAGTGCTTGGCTTCCTTGGCCCTCTGTTGTTTTCAATTTACGTGATGATCCGCCTAATAGCTTAATTACCTACCGTACCATCCTGCACTTTCACGCAATGCTTTTACTCAAATCCAATAAAAATATAAGTTCTATTACATATTAAGTTTTTACACAACGTGTCCCTATTTGCCTTAAACAACTTTTCCGACGCAATCATCACGCATATATGGCATCATTGAAATATCGAGGGTTTCTTCTACAAGTTTGATCCTCTCCGGATCTCCGAAAGGCGGTAGGTCGTCAAACTGATTGTATTCTGCCTCGTCGTGCACATTGTCAACTCCAACGATCCTTTGTTTTTCGGGAACAACTATGTTCCTTTTCTTATTACTGGGGTCAGCTATGTAGAAAACTTGCGAGACTTGTCGGCTAGTATCCGTGGGTCGGCTTTTGTGTCCAAGATTGTTGAGGTTATTGCCAGAACCCATAGTTGTCCACCTCCACACCATTAGGATGTTTGACCCGATTCTTGTAAAAAATACGTGGATCTACATATCCCTTCCATAGTCGAGTTCCCAAATTTCTTCAATGATTCCATAGTAGGTGTTCTTTCCCCTGTAGCATCTATGGCTTCTACCCTAACGCCATCGCTTTTGGGCCATCGCCTTCTTGTCCTTTTGAATGGTATAAAACGTGTACCCATTGATGTCATACGCTAGCCATGATGTTACCAGACTTGATGGGCCATGAGCCAACATTTTCAATGTTTCGCTTTCTTCGTCCTCACCATCCGGTATGTTTTGGTTCTTGAACCATGTGGTAAACATGCGCTTATTCTCTTCAGATCCAATCAACTTGGCGTCCCGGATTTTCTCTTTCAAGCTCTTCCGGTGTTGCTCCACGACGGATCCACTATCTTTAGTGTTGCAAGACGGTGAAATGTGCTTAGTCCACATTCTTGTACTCATGGTCGATGAATCTTTTCTTTCCTTAGTCCCTTTACTACCAACCTCCCCTCATGTCGAGGGACAGCACACCAATTGGCCTTTCCGTGGGCATGAAGTAATCCCGCAACACTCAATGACTTCCTCAAGATTGTAGCCCTCAATAATGGAACCCTCTCGGGTAAGCACGATTCCGTTGTAAGCTCTTAAGCAAGCCCATCCAACTCTCAAATGGAAACATCCAATGTAAGAATACTAGTCCTAGTACCTTTACCTCCTCGACAAGGTGAACCAAGAGGTGCGGCATGATATCGAAAAAGGATGGAGGGAAGCACATCTCAAGTTGGTTTATAGTCTCCACTATGTAGTTCTGCAGATAGCTCAGCTGTTCATCATCAATTACCTTCTGTGAAATCGCATTGCAGAAATGACATAGCCGTGTGATGGCCACCTTTACAAATGTTGAGTTGATACCCCTGATTGCAATTGGGAGCATTTGTGTCATCATGACGTGGCAGTCGTGAGACTTCATACCACTTATCTTTAAATCTTTCATCGATACTAGGTTTTTGATGTTGGATGAATAACCAGACGGGATTCTGACCCCACGTAAGCACTTGCACACTGATCTTTTCTCCTCGGCTGTCAGAGAGTAGCTTGCTAGGGGAAGGTAATACTTTCCATGTGTTCTTTCTCGAGGGTGTAGTTCTTTCCTGATTTTAAGTACTACTAAGTCTTTACGAGCTTTAAGACCATCCTTTGTCTTGTACTGAATGTCCAACAAGAGACTTAGCACGCTTTCACAGACATTCTTTATGACATGCATGGCATCGATGCTATGGCTAATTTCCAAGTCCTTCCAAGAGGGCAAATACTTGTAGAAAATTGACATCTTTTGAACAGACAACAGAGGAGGAACCTCCTCATCGGTATTCTTCCTCTTTCGACCCTCTTTTGCCCCTGCACCGCTTCTTCCGAAAACCACCTTGATGTTCGGACCATTTCAAACACTTTTTTCCCTTCTGGCGCTTTGGAGCCACACCTTCCTCAACCGTATTGTCAAAATACTTGCCCATCTTGCGGTATTTGTGAGCTTTCAAGAAGAAACGGCGGTGCCGCATGTACACTAACTTCGTGAGCATAGAAGGAACGTCGATACGCTTTCATCCATACATACTACACAAGTCGTCTTCCCTTTAATCGACCCGATAGGGCTAGCGAGCGGGGTAATCACCGATGGTAACAAAAATAATGGCTTTTAGTGTGAAGTATCGTTGTTGAACCGATCCCACACTGACCCCATCGTGCCACAACATGGCCATATCTTCCATCAGTGATTCGAGAAACACATCAATATCTACTCCAGGCTGTCTCGGACCTTGGATAAGAATGGACAACATTAGGTACCTTCTCTTCATACATAGCCATGGAGGAAGGTTGTAGATGGACAGGACTACTGGCCAAGTGCTATGTGTGGCATTCCATTCACCGAAAGGATTCATACCATCGGTACTCAGTGTGAACCTTACATTCCTGGGTTCATTGCCAAAATCTGGATACACGCGATAAAAAATTCTCCATTGTCTACCATCGGCTGGGTGTCGAATCTTTCCATCTTTTCTACACTTGTCGGAATGCCAACCCATTAGTTCGGAGTCCCTCTCATTCGAGTACAAACGTTTCAGGCGGCCAATAACTGGCAAGTACCACATCACCAACGCAGGGATTCTTTTCTTCTTGTCCGTGCCTGAAGAAGTGTCTTCTTCGTTATTACCAGTAGTACTATTCTTGTTCTTCTTATTCTTCGTAGTGCTGGCTAAAGAATCATCATCGTCGTGGGAGTCATCATTCTTCTTATACCGGCTCGCCTTGCACACCGGGCATTGATCCAAGTCCGTGTAATCTTTACGGAAGAGGATACAATGGTTCGGACATGCGTGTATCTTTTGCACATCCAATGACATCGGAGTGATAAGCTTCTTCGTGAAATAAGTGCTCGTCGGCAAGGTGGGCAATCCATTAGCCTTCGGAAGTATTTCTGCCAAGAGCCTCAACAGATCGGTGAAACTCTTGTCCGACCATCCATTGCTAGCCTTCAACCGTAGAAGCATCAGCACCGTATGCAACACCGTAAACTCTGGAGGACAACCCTTGGATTCCTCATATAATGATCATTCGCCGCTTTGTGTAACGATCGACATTATCTAAACCCGTCATCTCCTTTAAAACACGTGGTTCGCATGGCGCAACATTTCTCTACATCGGCGATGCGACCATCATCTAGCAAACGAGCATGCACGTGAGCTTCATCTCCCAAACCATCAGTGTCGCCTCCGGCACTTCGATCATCCACGAGATCGGGATCAACGTCATTGGTTGTTTGCGATGTACGTTGCTCGCCATGGTTGGACCAACATGTGTAATCCTCTATAAAACCTCTCATGATCAGGTGTGTTTTGATTACACTTAAATCACCCCACCCTACATTGTTCTTACAGTCTTTGCATGGACAAAGTATTTCCGTTTCCTTCTTAGTCCAGGCATCCTTCTAAGCGGCTTTAATAAAAGTTTCGAGCTCTTTGAGGAATACACCCTTATTTCTTGGGGCATTGTACATCCATGCCCTTTCCATCTTGAACTTGAAACAGAAAATCAGATCGAAATGTCAATTATTTAGATAGAACTTTAACAAGAGAACCCTAAGTTAAATACTATAAAATGATTTTATTAAAATCACGAAAGAATGTAAGGTCCTCTCCCTCTAGATCTAGAGAGGGGGACTGTTCTCTCCCTCTAGAGAGAGGGAGGGATACAAGATCTGTCTACAGATCTAGAAGGTGAGGGCTTCAACCCCTCTCCCAATGATGCACGTGATATATAAACCCCTCTACAAATGTCAGGAATCAGATGCTCTTACCTTAGAGAGTTAACTATTCCAAGGATTTCAAGTTCAAAACCTAGCTCCCCCCTTGTTTTCACAATTTTGGGGCCGCTTGAACTGCCGCAGATAACAATCTATTTGGAGCTTTAAAGTGAAGTTTCCACAGGCGGCTCCCTAAGACAACGGTCTGCAGAAAAATAATAACGATCAAGCAAAACAGCACTATCGGATGATCCGTCAATGGCCAAAAGAACCATACCGAAGTATTTTCTGGACGTTGGATTTCTCTGTAGTGCCGCTGTTGCAACATAACGGATGATCCGGTACGTCAATACAAACTCATACCGGAGTATTGTCTGGATGTTGGATTTCTGTGTTTTGCAGGTATTGTAGAACAAAGGATGCTCCGGTACGTACATGAAAACGCATACCGGCATCTCCTTCGTCACAAAATTTGCAGACAAGCATTTACAAAATTTGGACAGGCAGTTTGTTTAAGAACTACACCTTTAAAGACTTGAACATCACCACAGGGGGTTCGTTAATTAATTAGGCCATCAATATAATTAACTAAGGCGGCTTGCTTAACATACCGCCTGTGGAAACTACGCTTTCTGCATGCGGCTTCGTAAGAAAGCCGCATGTGTAAAGATCGCAATTTCCCAAGGCGGTTCCTTAAGAGAGACGCCTGTGAAGAGTATAGTTTCCTCAGGCGGCATCTAAAGGGCACCGCCTGTGAAAAGATCAATATTTTCACAAGCGGTTTCGTAAGAGAGCAGCCTGTGAAGATATTTTACACAGGCGGTTCTTAACCCCAAGGACCGCCCGTAGTCATTTGAGGCGGCTCTCCTTTTAATCCGCCTGTGGAAAGAAATCCTTGGTGTCTAGAAAAATCATTTCTGTAGTAGTGAAGCTTCTCTTCTTGCTACTACTTGGGGTAGTCTTCTTCTTCTCCTTTCTTTTGTCATTGTCCTTCTCTTCCCTTGATGCTTTACCTGCAAGTTTAGGATAATTTGAACGAATGTGGTTGAGATCACCACACTCATAGCATCTTGAAGAGCCACCACCAACTCTCTTCCTCATTCTCACATTCTGCAAAGCTTTATTAAAACGAGAAGAAAGTAGTGCTAAGTCTTCTTCAGGAAATTCTTCAATCTATTCATCGGTTAGTGAAGACAAGGAAGACAAAGAAAAACTTGAAGAAGCATTATTCTGAGACATGCTAGATTGGGAGGTCAATACAATTGATTTATTATCATTCTTCTTGGTAAGAACATCCAATTCATGAGTTTTTAATTTAGAGAAAAGAACATCTACAGTACGTTCACTCATGACAGTTGATTCTCTAATGGATGTAACTTTCATCTCCTAAATAGACATGTCTAATGCACCAAGCAATTGTCTAGCATTAGTAGCTTCATCAAAGTAAACCCCAACATCACGTAAATTGCTAAGAATCTTATTGAAACATGCAAATAAATCATATAGTGACTCACCAGGCTTCATCTCAAATCGCACGTATTCTTTCTTATATATATCTTGACGAACCTATTTGATAGTGTTAGAACCCTCATGATAATCAAAAAGAGATTTCCATACCTCATATGTAGACTTGAGATGGATCATGCGGTCGAAGTCACTTCTTCCCAATCCTTAGATGATCAAATTATGTGCTTTGCTGTTTGCTTCAACATGTGCTCGATTGGTGTCATTGACTTCATCATTCTCAGGAACTTGATATGGTTTGTATACCTTCTCCCAAATTGCAAAGCCCTGAGCTTGAATGTATGCCTCCATCTTTGCTTTCCAAAACTAAAAATCAACACCATCGAAAACACAAGGTTTTGTCGAATACCTATCCATCGCTACGGTTTCTAATCACCTGTTAAGATTAATTAGAAAGACTTGGCTCTGATACCACTTGTAGGATCGAAATATACTAACGTAGCAATCAAAGGGGGGGTGAATGATTGCGCGGAAGCTAATATCAAATTTTTTGATGAATTTTTTCTTACACACCCCAATTTAAACTCAAATTGATTGGAGATCAGTTTACAATCGACGAACAGTCGGGAGACCAGTTCACGCAGTCGGTGAATAGTCGGGAGACTAGTTCACACAGTCAGAGATCAGTCGGGTGACCACTTTCCCGCTTGAGAGCGATGGCAACTGAGTTTCCAGAATCGGCGAAAGCGGTCAAGCGACTAGTTCATAAAAATAGTAATTCCTGAAGATCCAAACATTAGATTGATGTGAAATTTTAACTGTAGAAACTAGATTCAATTCCAAAGCTAAACCCAAAAAAAATGAACTCGATCGGACCTATGGATCTCAAGATATTATCTTCACAAGATGATACCTTTGCAAGAGACCGAACTCCGTGATGAACTTCGTGACTGCTGCAACGGACAAAACTTCAGTCGATGCTCCAATCTATGCCATACTAAAAACAACTCAAGATGCTGAGAGCTCTTCAAATTCTTCTAGTTGCCTTCTGGGATGAACAGCACAAAGAAAAACTTCCTTGATTTTTCCTCATGCCGCAATAGAATAAAGATCAAGCGCTAAAAACTTCTAGTTGCAAGGATTTTCTTCTTCACGCCGGGATGTACAGGATGCTCGGATTTGCAAGAAGGATTTTATTTATCTGGATACAGTACTCCAAAACAAAAGAGTACAAACCCTAAAAACCTGGCTCGCATAAACAAGAGACGCCTCCCCCTATTTATACTGAGCAAACATAAAGAGATTGAATACAACTCCACTTCCAACATGGAAGGAGTCCGTATACATTTCAACCTGGCCCAAACATGGCCAAATACAACTCTTGCATGCATGTACATCCCACATGCTGTAATTACGTGACTAACTAGCCTCCATGTGCATGTTCTCTAGCCCGAACGTCCCGCATGACATCCTTGACCACCAAGACCTCGATTCCTCCCTGAATCAAGTCCGAACCTCGCCTCCATGAACCTAGTTCCGTCCCGTCATCGACCACGTTCGCCCTCGAGCAACACCTGCACATGAATAAACAAGAAACAAATCCGAGCACAAGTCCACAACTTGACTCAAAGTCAATCCATGCAACCACTCACACGAGCGCATTGCATCAAGCAAAATCATTATCAAAGCCAATCCATGCAACCACTCACACGAGCGCATTGCATCAAGCAAAATCATTATCATGCTATCACAAGCATATCAAATAATCATCTCAAACAGCACATGCACATGCACATGCACAACACATGCCATGATCGCAACCACTTTGCAGTGCCAATTTCATTACTAAGCCAATTTTTCAACACATGATTTCACAAATTCACGACCAAAGGGAGTTTCTAAGGCTTGGTCATTCCAAGGGGACAATCATCCTTGGAGAAAGTGATGGGCAGCTCGGACCACCTGAGCTGCTGCGCGAGGGGCTTCGCTTGAACGATATGGTGCACCTCCTGTGCTGCCTCCTTCAAATCCTTGCAGGATTTATAGGCCGAGGAGCCCTCGAATATTACAGCGATATGATTGCAGGGCTCCTGGTATTCCATATCCTCGTCGTCGTCGTCAGCGGGGTGCTTGCCCTTGTTGCTCTCACCCTTCTATGGGAGCGTGGGCACAGGACCCTTGCCGTTGTAGAACCTTTCCAAGCGGAATGTCCAGGTCCTGCAATTGCGAAGATTGTGCCCGTAGGCTTGATGAAGCGGGCAAAAACGATCATTTGGCGGAATACCTTGATTATCATGACCTTGGTCATTGTGATTTTGGTTGTTACGCTGCTAGGGTGGTCGGCCCCTACCTCTCCCGCACTACTGCGACTGCGGAGCACGTGGCGGATGATGCTCGATAGCCGCCACCATGCTCGGCGCAGACGGCCTCTTCTTCTTCTTTATTTTCTTCTCCACAGAGCCTGGATTTTTCTTGCTCATGGAGTCTTCTAAGCCTGACTGAGGTGGAAGCTTTCCTTCGTCCAGCATCTTCTTCCACTAGACTACCTCATCGGCGTTTGCATACCGGTCGGCCATGCGGAACAGCTCGTTGGCAGTTAGGTCCGGATGGATCTTCAGATCTTGCGTGAAGCGTATGTCCTGAACTCTGAATTTGAAAGCATGGACAACAGCTTCATCTGAAATATTTGGGATAGAATTCCGAACCTTGATAAATCTTTGAACGAATGTGTTTCCAATATCGTTCATGTTATGTAGAAAAATAGCAAACTTAGGATTAGTGTTGATTTTAGGGATTTGAATAAAACCACACCAAAGAATGAGTACCCAATGCTAATAGATGATATGCTTATCGATGCTGTATTGGGGAATAAGATTATTCATTTTCTTGATGGTAATGCCAAATATAATCAAATATTCATGGTAGAAGTTGATATACATTAGACAGCTTTTAGGTGCCATGATCCTCTACGGTGCTAGCCATGATCCAATACGTTGCTAGCTATGATCCGATCAAATTCACGGTACGTTGATATGTTGCACCATCACTTTTCAATCTGAACGTCATCAGCGTCCATTCAAACAAACCTAGAACACAAGGGCACCTAAAAGCTATCTTAGGTAAATCGGCTTCTACCGTGAATATTTGGTTATATCTGGCATTACCATCAAGAAAGTTAGTAATCTTATTCCCCGATGCAACATTGATAAGTATATCGACTATTGGTATTGGTATGTGGCTTTATTTAAATCCCTAAAATCAAAACACACCCTGAGTTACACATTTTATCTTTCAAAAATTTTATTGCTGATTTAGACTCCATCAGTGCAAAATTTCACCTGTCTGATTAAGCATGTTTGGCCTTATGTTGATCGGAATAAGGCCTATTTTATTGATGTAGATGAAATCACAATCATCTAAGGCCTTACCCGATATGCACTCAGTCTCTTTATATTGCCAATTCGCATCTGAAATCGCCATGGTTATGTGAGCCGATGTGTCAGCTTGAACAACTTCGACCTCATCCCTATTCCTTTGGATGAGCATCTGATGCATGGTTGACAAGACGTAGTAGTTGGCATGAATCCAATCTTGCCCTAATAGAACACTATAATTACCCATGGCATTGACCATATAAAAGCGGTCAATAATGTTTTGTTGTTGACCGTTTTAATAAGACCATGTTAGTTTTAATAAGATCATCATCAGATTTACCCAACTTTTTGCAAGTGGTGTAGGGCATTAGATTGACGGTCACGCCTCCATCGACCAGCATCCTCAATATTGGCTTGCCATTGATATGATCTTTCAAATATAATGGCATTAGATGCTGTCGGGACCCGAATTTGCAAATCCGACCTCTCAGGTATTCAAGACTAGTCCAGATCACGCTAGTGCACACAGCCTCAACATTGGTACATATCACACCATAACCAACTAAATAATAAGTACTTTGATTAAATACTAAACTAGTTGATCGACCTTATGGTCAAGTTACAAAGATACGCCTGCAGCAGCTTAAGACTTATTAAAATATTCAAATGCAATGAAATAAAATAAACTCGTGGCGCCAACCAATTTGCCACAGTAACTCGATCGGGCTCGCTCCCTAGTTTGCTCGCCTCCCGATATTCCTCCTCCCGAGCAGGGTTTGCTTCTTCTTCAACCGGTTGTGTTGTTGTGGGTGAGTACTTTGAGCACTCAAGAAGTCATGCATGTAATGCAATTCTAATATTCTACATGCATGGCTTAGTACAAAGGATAGGCTATGGTTCATGAGCAAGACAAAGATTTAAGAATAATAGTAATAATTTGCAAAGCAAAGAAAACAAGAATAAGAATAGTAGCTTTCACAAACATTTTAATCACAATCATATTTCCATCCTATGTCAAGTTCCTCATTACCAACCCCAAGCATTTTCCATAAACAATTCATTTTCATGAAAATCTAACCCTTGACCAGTAATCACGAGCGATGCTCATTACCGTGAGCACGGCTATTCGAATAGGTTGTACACTCGCAGAGGTTATACACTTTACCCACAAGATACAACAAATACCACCAAGGCAAATAACCGTGAACGAAGCCTTTCCAAAGTTCCATCTAAACTCAAGACGCTCGCTAAGGTTTCAACACCGAGGGACTGGTTACCACACCTGTGGCCCCTCTTGCGCCATGTGAGTTCTCATTCCGCTTCTCCTGCCTCACACCACCACGACAAGATTCAAAGAATAGATTTCCCGGTTTACTCAGCCTAAGCCCGTCCCATTACGAGCTTGTGGTCAGTATGAGAGACTCAGTTCAAATGCTCGCAAGGTTAAGTCCTTAGTTGACCGAGGCAAGACTAACCAAGTGTGATCTCAATTATCCAAAACCAATAAGAAAAACCAAATACGACCGCCCAGTTTCCACTCTTGGCCCACCAGAAACAATCTTGCCATTTGCCCCGCCTAAATCATTTTCCCACCCAGGTTCTTTACCATTGCACCACGTGCCATCATCAACTCAATAACACATGTCTCATTCACAAAGCATGTTCAATATCTCATTAAGTCAAGATTCACTTTGGTATTCCAAAATCATGAAATGTCCACGTGGGTGGCTAAGCATACTACTTGGTCTACTCAACCCATGTTGGCAATTTATTAATGTCCAACTATTAATCCATAACCTAGGGTGACAAAGGATTCATGGCCTACAATTATATACTGACAAGGTAGCATACAGAACTAGGCATTTAGCTAATCCCAAAACTTATTCAAACTCATTTCTATCAAATTAGCATGCAATAGTTTAATTCAAAATAATTTGCTCTAATAGGTTCAACATGATCAAACACAACTTGCCTTCAAAAGTGCTGGTTCTCGTTCCTGAACTTGCTCTCGTTCGAACTTCTCCTCGAAACCTTCGCACTTCAACGCTTCACGCCAGAACGCAAATAAATAGCAATAAATAAATAAAACAGAGAGCAACTCAAGCCTAAAATTCAAATAAAATTCATAAATAGAAAGAGCTTGATTTTACAAATTTATAGAAATTGGAATCACTCAAATCGGAGTTAAAACGCAAAAGTTATAAGTATTTGAAGTTTCAAAATACATTTAAAATCAATAAACCGAATTAAATAAATATTTTTTTTTTCGAAAATTAATTATTGCGTCATCTGACACGTGTCGCCACCAGAGAGTGACACGTGGCCCTCGCTGACGCCAGCCCGACCGGCTATTTCGCCGACAAGTGGGTCCCACCGTGACGCCATCATGACGTCAACAAGGACGCCACACGCACACGGTGTGTGCGGGTGACGATTTGTGGCCCGTGGCTGCCGCGACTATGTGCACAAGGCTCGCGGGCGGTGAGACCGACATGTGGGTCCGCTTTGTCACGACTCATGCGACACGATGAACGTGCGGCGAGATCGACATGTGGGTCCGGCTTGTCGGCGCCACGCGCACGATGAACGGCGACGCGGCACGACGGTGGCCCTCGGATTTGCATCTAACGGTGGAGGTTAGAAGATGGGGTTCATCGCTCCTAGGGCGACGGGACTCACCCGGGCATTGATCCGGATCGCGGCCGGTGAAGGTCGGCTTCGGAGACGGCGGGCGCGGGCCGCTTCACCGAGCTGAGGAAGACGACGATGCCAAGGGCGCCCGACGTTTCCTCCGGTGAAGAAGTAGCGCCCGACGCCGGGCGTGACGAGGTGAGTTCGAGGGTGGCACGGGCGACGGCGGAGGTGACCGCGGCGGTGGAACGGCGCAAAGAACTCGGGCGGAAGGCCGGGACTTCGGCGAGCTCTGTGGCGCGCGGCGGCGGCTCAGCGGCGCGGTGTAATTAACGGTGCGGCGCAAGGTGGAGATCACGACACGGGTGGCGGCGCTTAAATAGTGCCTCGACGTCCCGTGAATCGCGTGAAACCGAGGCCCACACGGCGGCATGCATGAATCCGGCGGCGATTCGGATTGGGTGACGTGGCAACGCGCGGAGCCGTTGGATCCGGATCGAATGGTGACGACGCTTAGGGTTTTTCCGAACGGGCCGACAAGATTTCGCCCAAGATCGTTCATATGGATTTTTAATTCTTTTCCGATTAAAATAATTCCTAAAATAAAATAATTTATTTGGGGCATTAAAAATATCGAAAAATTCGAAAAATTCTCATAAAATTTTAAGACATTTGTGACTCAAATAAAATATTTTCAGCAAAACTTTATTTTAACTTTTCCATTATTTAATTAATTTGATAAATGGTTTAATTCAAAATAAATTCAAATAATTCCAATAAATCCAAATAAATCCAAATAAATTCCTAAATTCCCAAAATTCAAAATACCATTTAAATGCAAGAAAAGCAAAAATTGGGGTGTTACAAACCCCCTTAACGGAATCTTGACCCCGAGATTCGGGTGACTAAGGAATAGGTTGGGAAATTCTTCTTCAGTCTTCTTCACGCCCCAAAGTTGCTTCGCTCTCTAATGGTTACTCCAATCGAACTCTGCGAAGTTGGTCGATTATTTTCGCTTTCGATCCATCGATCCAAGATCTTTCTGGGTACTCTTTATAGGTCAAATCCTCCGCAATGACCGACTCTAATCAAGATCCGCTCTTTCCGCACTCGGAGACATTTCTTTAATTGTGACACATGGAACACATCATGCACTCTGCTAATGACTGCAGTAACTCCAATTGATACGCTTACTTCACCTCTACGACTTAGGATCTTGAACGGCCAACATATCTTGGCGCTAACTTCCTTTAGTGTGAAACCTCTTAACTCCTTTAAGTGGGGTAACTCGAGATACACAAAATCTTCAGCTCAAAGCTCAAATCCTCGCGGCGATTATCAAGATAACTCTTCGCGGTCTTGATTGTGCAATTTTCAACCTTTCTCGATCATGGCTACCGCTCTTGACTTCTCAAGAATATCCGGCCCAAACATATGGCGTTCTCCTGCCTCATTCCAGTTCAACGGCGTTCGACGATGGTCTTCCATATAGCGCTTCAAATGGCGACATCTCGCAAACTTGCTCGGTAGTCGTTGTTATAATCGAATCTCGCGTCTGGCGCAGCACTTGTCCCAAAGTTGTATAAGCCAATGCACATGCCCTCAACATGTCCTCCAAGATTCGATTAACTCTTTCCGCTTGCCCATCTGTCATGGGTGATATGCAAGATCAAGTTCGACGGGTCCCTAGGGCTTCATGCAACTTATCCCAAAATCTTGAGGTAAACCGAGTACCTCGTCTCGATACAATTTTCTTCTAACTCCATGCATATACAATCCTTGACATATACAATTCGCTAAACGGTCCCCGAATAGGTAGTCTTTACGGTATAAAGTGGGCGACCTTTGTTAAACGGTCCACTATAACCCATATGGAGTCATACCTCGTCTGGTTCTCAGAACCGGTAATGAAATCCATTCCGATTTCCTCCCATTTCCACTCAGTATCTTCGGTCAGAGTAAATGACCGCTGGCCTCTAATGCATTGCTTTGACTCTTTGGCATGTGTCGCACAACGCAACATGCTCGCAACTTCACGCTTCATGCTTGGCCACCGAATCTTTCCTTCGTGTCTTGGTACATCTTAGCGCTTCCTGATGAATGGAGTATTTGGAATCATGGGCTTCCTCCAAAATCAACTGCTTCACTCCTTCTTAGCAGACGCAGATGTATTTTAATCCACAATGTACCTTGCTCATCCAGCTTGAAATCCTTCGCCTTGCCTTCCTCCATTTTGGACTTAATTATCTCGAATCTTGACATCATCCTTCCGTCGTCCTCACTTAATCTGATCTTCCAAAGTAGGCTTCACTTCTAAAGCGGCTAAGAATCCCTTAGGTACAACTTCCAACTTTAACTTCTGAAATTCCTTGCATAACTCGACCTGACTTGCTTCTAGCAACATGTTCACTGTGTGGCTCTTCCGACTTAAAGCATCAGCCACTACATTGGCTTTCCCTGGGTGATAATGAATTCCCAAATTATAATCCTTAATTAATTCCAACCACTTTCTCTGCCTCATGTTCAGATCCGATTGAGTGAATATATATTTAAGACTCTTATGGTCCGTGTACACCTCACATCTGTTTCCAATCAGATAGTGCCGCCATAACTTCAAGGCGTGTACCACGGCTGCTAATTCCAGATCATGCGTCGGATAGTTCTCTTCATGCTGCCTCAATCGCCTTGATGCATACGCGAACGACCTTTCGCTTCGCATTAACACGCATCCTAGTCCTTGGCGCGATGCATCACAAGATATATCAAAGCTCGCTTAAATCCGGTAGTACTAACACCGGCGCCGTTGTCAAACGCTTTCTTCAACTCTGGAAACTCCGCCACATTCCGGCGCCCATGCGAACTTCTTTTCCTTTTTTCAACAATTGCGTAAGAGGTCTCGCAATCGTTGAAAATCCTTCAATAAATCGGTGGTAATAACCGCCATTCCAAGGAAACTACGAATTTGAGTCACCGCTTTGGGTGGCTCCCAATGCAACACTGCTTCCACCTTACTTGGGTCAATCACGACTCCTTCTGGCGGTCACCACATGTCCAAGAAATTCCACCTTGTTCTTCCGTAAGTCACACTTGCTAAACTTAGCTAAAAGTTGTCGCTTCTTAACCTCTCCGTAACTAGCTTCAGATGCTCGCATGCTCTTTCCTCGTCTTGGAGTAAACTAGAATGTCATCTATGAACACAACAACGAACTTATCCAGTATTCCATGAAAACCTTGTTCATCATGTTCATGAAATATGCAGTGCATTTGTCAAACCGAAAGACATAACTGTGAACTCGTAATGTCCATATCTTGACGAAAATGTCGTTTCTTGACATCCTCCGATCGAATCTTCACCGGTGATATCCTCGATCGAGGTCAATCTTGGAGAAAACTCGGCTCCTCTCAATCGGGTCAAACAGATCATCGATCCTGGGTAGCGGATACTTATTCTTTATAGTGACTTCATTCGGTGCTTTCATTAATCCACACACATCCCAGAACTCTCCGCCCTTCTTCTTGACAAATAGAACCGGTGCTCCCCATGGCATTTAACTTGGTCTAATAAATCCTTTATCCATTAACTCCTCTATCCGCTTCTTCATTTCCACTAGCTCATCTGCTGACATCCGATAAGGTCTCTTAGCTATCGGGCTGTTCCCTTGCACTAACTCAATTACAAACTCTATGTCCCTCGTCTGGTGGCATCCTAGGTAAATCCTCCGAAACACATCCGGTATTCTCTCGACAACCGGTACGCCTTCTATGCCGACGGCCTTCACACTATTGACCATCAACTGTCCATCCCGAACGGCAAGGGCTTGAAACTCTACTTTTCTCCCACAAGGACTCTCGATCGATATGACTCTTCGTCCACGCCTAACACAACCTTGTGCTTAGACAACCAATCCATTCCCAAAATAATATCTAAGGTCCAGGTATCTAACACTACTAAGTTTGCTAGAACTCCATTCCATCTATAAGCAACTTTACCCCGAACATCCTACATCGATCGGAGTTCGATCCCGGGATTGTACTAGCAATACATGCCTAAGGTTCACCATTTTCAACCCATTGTTCACAGCAAAAATCCGAGATATAAACGAATGCGAAGCTCCGAATCAAATAAACTGCTGCAGTGTATCGAGTTGACAAGTAACTTACCCAAGACGACGTCCGATGTGTTCTCAGACCGTGATCGGCGGTGACATGATTGACTCGCCTCTTACCACGATCGTGGGGCGACTCCAGATTGTGTAGCTCCACGGCTTGCTCTCGACGGGTGCCTTCGTTGGAGTAGTTCCAAGATTGAAGCGAACTAGTGTCACCTCCTCCTCCTTCTAGGACAAGAATTGGCAAAATGCCCCGCTCGTGATAGAAAAAACAATGTTTAACTGCCGATCGCATTGCCTCGCAATTGCATTCCTAACCGGTGTTGGTGTTCCGAAATTTTGTTCGGCAGGTCTTGGTACGGTGGTGGCGCTATCATCACATTCCTTGGCTGAAATCAAGAACTGGTTTGGTGTAACCTCAACCGCGCGCCTCGGGCGTGTTTCGTCTGTGCCATCTCAAGGCTTCCGGTTGTCCTCCAGCCTCCTTGCGCTTGTCCTCCAATATCGGCTTTGTTCACTAGCTCTGAAAATCGTGAAAAGTGTGGGTTATGAGTCCCACCGCAGCCTCAATTCATCCTTTCATGAATCGAGACCGCTCGCCTTATCCGCTGTTACATCCTCAAAAAGCGAAGCGTGCACCGCGTGAACTTATTCAGATACTCGTGACACCGATTGATTGCCCCGCTTCGATGCCCTAAACTCCTCCTTTTTCAGCTCCATGATGCCTTCGGGCACATGGTATCGCCGCTAAAGCAATCGTGAACTCCTCCCACCGATGTCCTGTGGGTGCTCATGAGCGCAAGAAGAGTTTTCCCACCATTCATTGCGGTTCCTTCAAGCCGATGAGAGGCATAGAGTACCCTCTCATTTCCTTCACACCGGTAATGTGCAACTTTTCTCTATCGCCCTTAGCCAATCATCTCGCCTCCAATGGATTGGCATTCCTGAAAATGTAGGCGGTCGGTCCTCATGAATTCGACACCTCGAGTGTGGCCTCTCGTGACCGGGTTGACTCGTTAACTTGGGCGCGGCGGTGGCTTAAGCGGTGACTGCTGATCTCGCCTGCATCATGGCATGCATTAACTAGGTCTGCAGGCAGCAATAAAGGCTCCAAAGTTCTGTGATATCAATCGGCGGTGCTTGGTTGAGGTCCTTGTCCTTCCCATCGATGTTTCAATGAAGCGAGAACCGCCCCATTTCCTCCTTGGTTTCTCGAGTGTTCACCATCCGCCGATTGCTCCATGGTTTAGAGATGAGAGGGAAATAAGAATAGACAAGTAATGGAGTACTTATACGGGACAAAGGTGTAACACAAAATCGACTTTATTACTTTATTAATATCGAGGTATGGTTGCTCACAATGCCTATGGGCCATGCAACACATACCGATCACTCACAAGCATGAAAGAAGCAAATCGAACTAACATTCTGGAGTCAAACGCCTCTAAGGGTGACTCTTATTCCAAGACGCGATTCGTCGCAGGAGTCTCAACCACTAATCCTAACGCTCACTCCTCTAGCCATCCCCCACCGGAACTTCCTGGTGGATATACCGGCAGGTGTGCTGGTGCTGGTACAAACCTATCCCAACGATCCTCCGCTGGATGCGCCTCCTGCACTGGCTCAACCTCCACTGGCTCCGGCTTGACCTCCATAGGCTCTGGCTTCACTTCCACTGGCTCCGACTTCACTTCCGCTGGCTCTAGCTCGCTCGGCTCGCTTGTGGCTCCTCCGGTTCTGGTCGTAGCTCCAACACCGCTCCGGCTCGTCCGTGCATATTGTCTCCAGCTCCCAATCCTCTGGATAGAGTGGGCTAAGTACTCACAAGTCTGCAACAGATGAGCCTCACCGTGTGAACTCGCCACGAGACCTCTGCAGCCTCCGAACCGCCTCGCCGATAGCATCCTCTTGAGCGATAACATATCCGCCGTGGGTGATCGTGGCATCCTCCTCCTCGATGGGCTCTCGGTTGCCAGCGAGTGTCTCTCGTGGGTGGTGACGGAACATCTTGTGCCATCCAACTCCCTAGGGTAGGTACGAGCAATCGCCTCATCGCCAGACGCGATGTCTCTCGAATCCCGGCGTCAAATGACAACCTCTCAAGCGGTGATGCGAATCTGACGACTCGCCTCGCCCTATCCCTAGCGAGACCGTGATAGTGACATCCTGTGCAATATCCAGTCTCGCCCGATCCACAGAGTCCCCGGTAGATCGGCTGTCATATCCTCCAAGCAACGTGATCATACGCCAAAGCTCCAAGCGCACTCTCCGAAGGCGCCACCAAAAGAGTGGATCATCCTCATCTACCAAAGGACACTCACGTGAAACTCACATATTTTAAACACAAAGCAAATATGTGTTAAATTCAGCAAGGGGTATGAAAGAAGAGAAGGGTAAGTCGAGATTGCATTATCATCTTGGCACATTTTAGCTTTTAGAAAATAGTTTTATCCTCACTATGACCATTCTAACTAAGGGCTGATCCCTATACCAAGATGGCTCGATACCACCTCTGTCGGGACCCGAATTTGCAATCCGACCCTCGTGTATTCAGCACTAGTCCAGATCACGCTTAGTGCACACAGCCTCAACATTGGTACATATCACGGTCATAACCAACGAAATAATAAGTACTTTGATTAAATACTCAAACTAGTTGATCGACCTTATGGTCAAGTTACAAAGATACGCCGCAGGCAAAGACTTATTAAAATATTCAAATGCAAATGAAATAAAATAAACTCGTGGCGCCAACCAATTTGCCACAGTAACCGACTGGCTCACTCCCTAGTTTGTCGGCTCCTCCCGATATTCCTCCTCGTGAGCGTGGTTTGCTTCTTCTTCAACTGGTTGTGTTGTTTGGGGTGAGTATTTTGAGCACTCAAAGAAGTCATGCATGTAATGCAATTCTAATATTCTACATGCATGGCTTAGTACAAAGGATAGGCTATGGTTCATGAGCAAGACAAAGATTTAAGAATAACAAGAATAATTTGCAAAGCAAAGAAACAAGAATAAGAATAGTAGCTTTCACAAACATTTTAATCACAATCATATTTCCATCCTATGTCAAGTTCCTCATTACCAACCCCAAGCATTTTCCATAAACAATTCATTTTCATGAAAATATAACCCTTGACCAGTAATCAATGAAAGCGATGCTCATTACCGTGAGCACGGCTATTCAATAGGTTGTACACTCTGCAGAGGTTATACACTTTACCCACAAGATACATCAAATACCACCAAGGCAAATAACCGTGAACGAAGCCTTTCCAAAGTTCCATCTAAACTCAAGATCGCTCGCTAAGGTTTCAACACTGGAGGGATCTGGTTACCATACCTGGGCCCCCTCTTGCGCCATGTGAGTTCTCATTCCGCTTCTCGGTCCTCACACCACCACGCAAGACCAAAGAATAGATTTCCCGGTTTACTCAGCTAAGCCCGTCCCATTACGGAGCTTGTGGTCAGTATGAGAGACTCGGTTCAAATGCTCGCAAGGTTAAGTCCTTAGTTGACCGAGGCAAGACTAACCAAGTGTGATCTCAATTATCCAAAACCAATAAGAAAAACCAAATACGACCGCCTGGCTTGCCACTCTTGGCCCACCGAAACAATCTTGCCATTTGCCCCAGCCTAAATCATTTTCCCACCGGTTCTTTACCATTGCACCACGTGCCATCATCAACTCAATAACACATGTCTCATTCACAAAGCATGTTCAATATCTCATTAAGTCAAGATTCACTTTGGTATTCCAAAATCAGAAATGTCCACGCAGTGGCTAAGCATACTACTTGGTCTACTCAACCCATGTTGGCAATTTATTAATGTCCAACTATTAATCCATAACCTAGGGTGACAAAGGATTCATGGCCTACAATTATATACGACAAGGTAGCATACAAAGAACTAGGCATTTAGCTAATCCCAAAACTTATTCAAACTCATTTCTATCAAATTAGCATGCAATAGTTTAATTCAAAATAATTTGCTCTAATAGGTTCAACATGATCAAACACAACTTGCCTTCAAAAAGTGCTGGTTCGGTTCCTGAACTTGCTCTGGTTCGAACTTCTCCTCGAAACCTTCGCACTTCAACGCTTCACGCAGAACGCAAATAAATAGCAATAAATAAATAAAACAGAGAGCAACTCAAGCCTAAAATTCAAATAAAATTCATAAATAGAAAGAGCTTGATTTTACAAATTTATAGAAATTGGAATCACTCAAATCGGAGTTAAAACGCAAAAGTTATAAGTATTTGAAGTTTCAAAATACATTTAAAATCAATAAACCGAATTAAATAAATATTTTGTTTTTCGGAAAATTAATTATTGCGTCATCTGTGACATGTGTCGCCACCAGAGAGTGACACGTGGGCTTCGCCGACGCCAACTCGACCGCTATTTCGACGACAAGTGGGTCCCACCGTAGACGTCATCATGACGCCACACGCACGGCAAAAGCGGTGACGAGTGGGCGTCGCGGCCGATGACTCGTGTGCATGCATGCTCGTGCGGTGAGATCGACATGTGGGTCCGCTTGTCGTCGCCACGCGCACAAAGGAACGGTGACGCGGCACGACGGTGGCCCTCGGATTTGCATCTAACGGTGGAGGTTAGAAGATGGGGTTCACTGTTCTAGGGCGACGTGGACTCACCGGCGTTGGATCTGGATCGTCGGCCGGTGAAGGTCGGGCTCGGTGGAGACGGGCGCGCCGCTTCACCGAGCGGGAAGACGACGATGTTCGCGGCGCCCGGACGTTCCTCCGGCGTGAAGAAGTAGCGCCCGACGCCGGCGTGACGAGGTGAGTTCGAGGTGGCACAGCGACGGTGGAGGTGACCGGTGGCGGTGGAACGGCGCAGAAAGAACTTCGGCGGAAGGCTTCGGGACTGCCAGCGAAGCTCGGCGTGGCGGCGCGGTCTCAGCGGCCAGCGGGTGTACGGCTGAGTCGCGGCGCAAGGTGGAGATCACGACACGGTGGCGGCGCTTAAATAGTGCCTCGACGTCCGTGAATCGCGCTGAAACCGAGGCCCACACTGATGGCGGCGAATCCGCGGCGATTCGGATTGGGTGACGTGGCAACGCGTGAGCCGTCGGATCCGGATCGAACGGTGACGACGCTAGGGTTTTTCCCGAACGGGTCGCATAAGATTTCGGCCAAGATCGTTCATATGGATTTTAATTTTTTCCGATTAAAATAATTCCGAAAATAAAATAATTTATTTGGGGCATTAAAAATATTAGAAAAATTGGAAAAATTCTCATAAATATTTTAAGACATTTGTGACTCAAATAAAATATTTTCAGCAAAACTTTATTTTAACTTTTCCATTATTTAATTAATTTGATAAATGGTTTAATTCAAAATAAATTCAAATAATTCCAATAAATCCAAATAAATTCCAGAAATTACCAAAAATTCAAAATACCATTTAAATGTAAGAAAAGCAAAAATTGGGGTGTTACAGATGCCAATGATCATCTTGTGGCTT
Source organism: Guadua angustifolia (assembly GCA_036346375.1). NCBI lineage: Eukaryota > Viridiplantae > Streptophyta > Magnoliopsida > Poales > Poaceae > Guadua > Guadua angustifolia. Next base: position 10,550,348 of record CM070522.1, read on the forward strand.
TTCGAAAACTACATCTTGAGCCTCCAAGCACAACTGAGCAAACATTTCTTTAGCCAATGCAGTACTTATTTTAAATTTAGTTGGTAGAGTGAACACCATGTTGATATCCATCAGAGTTGGAGAATCATCCTAAATCACGGGTGAATCCAAATCATCATATGAATCAAACTTATCTTCAACTAGTTCCTTTTTCCTCCATTCTTTTTTAGCAGTTTTAACCGGCCGGAGTTCATTGAAGGTTTCATCCCTTTGTTTTTCCTACTCGGTTTCTCTCATCTCCTAGGTCCTTAGCCTTTGAAGTTGTTCGTATTGTGATTAGCAAAGCCCTGAAGGACATAATTTGGGTTTAGGTTCACTCGACTCACGTATTTTTTACCAGATTAACCTTGGCTGTAGAACTTGACCCCTCTTTTAATCATGTTTACAGCTGGATTGGCCTAGAAATCCTTTCATGGACTGATTCTCTATGGATTTCATCATGATGGCCTTGCATCGGCTCAGATATTCTATCTTTAGCTGACTGTCGTTGCTAGTCACCTTGGCGCGGATAACGCTCCATCGAATAAGTATATGGTGACAACAGAGCTGACCCTCTCTCCCAATAGAACTGCCAAAAGAGGCAACATTGGTGAGCCTTTTCTAAGTTATCGGGCCAATACATATTATCCGGCAGTCGTGCAGGATAAAGTGGCCTATTGTTTCTTCTTTCATACTTTTAGAATAGCTAGGAGAAAGTCGGCTTCGACTTATGAATCGGCTTTCGTGGTGGCAATGCTCTCTTAGCCTTGTACCACTTGTCGATCTGCATATCTTCCTTTAGCTTGATGGTCTTTAAATTCCTTTCTTCATGGTCAGTTTCTTTTTTTAGTGAACCGACCATGATCTTCAAGATCTCCCTGCTGCTAGAGCTCGACTAAATGTCAATATGATGTGCAACTTTTGACCATGTACCTTGTATCGACTGTTTTCCCTTTCCAGAATATTGAACTATATTGATTGGAAAGGGATTAGCATCCAAATGCATTGTCGGCTCTTCTGCGAACTTGAGTCGGCCATATTCTATAGCCGATTGTATCTGCTATCAGAAAATATTGCAATCATTAGTATTATGAGAAAACGAATGATGCCATTTGCAATACCTTCGCTTTTTAATTTCGTCAGCCGATAGCATGGTGTGTCCTTTAGGCAACCATATTATTTTTTCTTACAGTAATAAATCAAATATACGGTCACATTTAGAAATATCAAATGCATATTTTATTTCCAACTTATTTTTAGTCGACTTGAGCCAAGAACAGACTAGGAACCTTTTAGACCCCTTAACCCATTCGACTATATTTATTTCAGCCTTGTCATCTTTAGATGAATCACTCGAGCCATACTCAATGAGGTTGACCTTGACTTTATCTTTATCCTTGTTATTGTTATTATTTTTTATCTTATCCCTAAAACATCTATTATCAGTGAAACAACTTTTTTGAGTCGATACCCTATGCAACATGTGACTTAAATCAGTAAATCCTTACCTACCAAATTTTTTCTTTAGCTAGGGAATTAACTCTTAGAAGGCTAAATTGGGCAACTGATTTTCAAGCAAAGCAACACTAAAACACCAATTTCTTACTTCTCTAAAACTCTTAATATAATTTTTAACTAATTCTCTAAATTTCTGGTGAACAGCCTTAAATAAGAAATCCTAAGCTCTAACTTCCTAAGCCAAAGTACTCATGAAACCGGATTTCCAAATCGGTATAAAAATTGACCGAAATGGAGGTAAGCTTGTGAATCATATAAAAGTAGCTCCTGACAAAGATAGCGAGAATAACTTAATTTTTAATCCATCGAACTTAGCAGCTTCACCGCATTGCATGACAAAATGCCTGACATACTCCAAAGTGGCGATGGAGTCATCCCTTGAGAATTTTGCAAAATTAGAAACTTTGAAATTATTAGGATAAGGCATCCAATCATTATAATCATGGTATGGCTTCCGATAGTCTGCAGCCTTCCTTTTAGCCTGTGTGCCGAATTAGTCTTGCAATAAGGCAAATATCTAATTAGCCCAATTCACTGTTGTTTGCACTAGAATTTGGCAAGTCGTGGCCAAATTGTCACGCAAAGAATAAAAGGTGTTTTGTCCAATATCAGATAAAGAAGGATTTGAAGATAGAATTATATATAGTCGATATTGTTCCAACCTTAGGATGTTTTGTTTAAGAAGAGACCGATACGGATTATGATGGACAACATATCAGAGAAGGATATGATCGACCAATGTGCTATAAAAGATGATTAAGGGCAAGCGAGGAGAACAACACAATCAAATCAAACAACTCACATTACTTTTTATTTACTTTCCTGTTAATTAGGTGTAGCCTTATAATTTAGATTCTTTCTTGTAATCTGTCTTGATCAATAAATTTGCATATCATTGATTGTTGATCTTCATCATTTATGCCAACAAGGTTTGATTTTCTCCGATCTTGCTGCGCAATGCCTTTTTCAAGAAGATCTACCTATTACCATTTATTCAGCCCTAATTGGCTGTTTAGTCTTACCGTTACTCTAGATTTATCGGCTTTTAAGATGTTTAGATATTTGTTGATTTTTACACTAGATCAAGTTTGAGCATATTTGTCCATCTTACTGATTACAAGATCAAATCAGTTGGCACGCTTTCAACCCAACGTTCATCATGTTTTGTAGCCAATCAATCCTTCATCATATTTTTTGGCACCAACAACTATATTAGCCGATAAAGTGTTAGAAGTCTGCCAATTACATTCGTAACTGGTATTCTGCCCTTCGAGCATAAGCTCAGTTTGATAGGTCGCTTGAGCCGATAGGAGCTGACGAGGCTGCTCATAGTCTACATTGGTTCTCCTCGCAATCGGCTCTAGTACTAGAACAAAGGGTTCTGAGTACTTTACAACCATGTAGGGAGCCATATTCCTATACAGAATTGGCACGGTGTATTGTGGGTGTCTAAGTGTTTCAATCGGATGTGAAACCAATTGGAGAAAGCGTAAAATGGAGCCGATGGTGGCAAGTTGGCTAGTGCATTCGACTTAGCGGCATTGATATATGCTTGATAATACACAACCCCAATTATATGAGGATATCGTGGCAATACTATAGTCGGCTAAGTTGGCATCATGGAAAGAGATGGAGCCGATGGCTTAGGATCAACTAATTAATAACACCGGGTTTTGCATGCTTGGTGCTGTTGAATAGACCAGGTAATTTGGTAGGCCTACATTGGATCAAGCAAGCTTCCGGCCAATGCCAACTCTTGAGCTATAGTCTCAACACTGTTAGCAATCATTGGCTTAAGAGTCGTTATCAATGCCAATGACTGATTGATCAATACATGGTGCACAAATTGATTAATCATATAGATAATTTAATTTATGTAGGCATGTATCAACTTACTGATGTATTAGTAGTCACTGTGTCGCCGAGGCGATTGACCGATGGCAACGTGGTCTTTTGGCTAATGCCACGTCGAGTTTTTTTGATAGAAACTCAACATCATCTCCTCGAGTGCGGCCTTCCAATTCTCAATCTCTTTGCATTATTCTGGTGTTAAATCATCCAACGTTGGGACAATTGTAGCTTCGGTGTTGAGATCGGATGACGGAATTGATTTTTCGGTAGAAGACATCATATCCCACAGGGCGTACTAAAAGTGTGTTGACGTCGAAAAATATGACAACAGATTGAACGGCTCAAGCACACGCGAACGGCAGGTTCAAGAGGTTTGAGGTTTGACAAGTGATTTGATCCTGCAATCGGTAAGATAGATGGAAAATACGCTCAAAACCGATCTAATGTGATAATCAGCAAGGATCTAAACAGCTATACAAAGCCGATTAAATCAAAAGTAACGATAAATCTAAATAACCTGTTAGGGCTGATCAGATGGTTGATATTGGTAGATTTTTTCAAAAAAGGCGATGCACAATAAGATCGGAGAAAACCAAACCTAGAGTAATCAGAGAAGATCAACAATCGGCGATACACAACTTTATTGATCAATGACGAATTATAAGAGATCTAAGACCCTGTTTAGTAGAGTTTCAGATCCCAACTCCACCTCATATCTGAAGCTTGTATGCTAAAATAAAGTGAATTATGTTTATATTTTTAGTCTAAAATGTAAATAAGATGACCCATCTAAATATTCTTAATATATCCATAGCTCTAGCTCTATAAATTTCTAGAGCTAGGAATACTCTGCTCCACCAACTCTACAAATTTTGGTGAAGTGAGCTGTTTTGCTTATCCTTGATCCCTTTATATAGTGCATAGCTGATTGTACTCTTTTCCAATGTGTTACTAGTCGTGATCCGTATCGGCCTACAAATAGAATTCCATCTTTGAATCAATATCGGTCACATTTCTATCTTCAGCTTAACATTTCCTTTTTTTTAACATATATCGGCCAAAAATTTTCAATTTTACCCTTAGTCTGATAAAATATTTTGGTGTCAGCAATACGCCTCCCAAAAAAAAAAAGATATACTGTATTTTACACTTCGCGCTAATTATCTGCACTTTCCGATGATTCTAGTTAATCCAATCTCTTGGGTCGGAAGGCAGCCAGGCCTACCGTACAACAAGGTATCTTGTCTATCTACCTCGCTTCAAAAATCATTTGTAATACACAATCGAAGTGAAAAATAAAGACAGCAGAAATTAACACTTCGAAAACGAATCTGTTGTCACTGATCTGTCAGTGGCAACTCGATCTTTTCGAGACTATTTGGCCATGCCGATAGAGCTCTAATCAACTGGCCACGCCATGGCTAGCTCGATCTATCGCAGGAATCGCTGTAGATCCACCGCCATTACCGTGATGTCGTCCCTGCTTCCTCTGTTCCTTGCCATGCTGACGAGCTCCTTGCAGGAGTCCATGGACACGGCGTTATTAATGTTGTTGGCGAAGACATCGACCGCCTCCTGGTTCGAAACCTTGTTCCAGAGGCCGTCGGAGGCGAGGACGAGGAAGCGGCAGTCGGAGGTGAGCCTGAGCCTCCTGATCTCCGGCTCGCAGGTCACCCATTGTTTCACGTCGGCGTCGCCGAACGCCCGCGAGACGGCGAGGCTGTCCTGCACGCGCCACACGCCGCCGCTGCCGCAGCTCACGTACCCAGCCTACACGTACGCACGCATATATGTGCACTGCTCAGTACGGCCGGCGAGCTTGTCTGATTGCAAAAGATCTGCACAAACCTAAGAATGTCCACCTGTTTCCGACTTACCGAGCTCTCGATGCGGTGCCTCTCGTCGTGGCGGGCGGGGGTCTGGTCGGCCGTCAAGGCGGTCGCGGCGCCGCCGCGGCTGCCCAGGACGGCGCGGCAGTCGCCCACGTTGGCGACGTAGAGCTCGCCGTCCTTCACCAGCGCCGTTGCCGCGCATGCACCACCTCGTACGCCCTATGTACATAGGTACGGAACGGTTAATACAAGACTTTTTACCATCATTACGAGCTATCAAAATTTATATTGAGTTAGTAATTTTGGTGATATGTTCGTACTATCTTAATATAAATCTCTGTACCTACTGAAGACGGTAAAAATTGTCTGTTAATTACATTACAGCAAAGGTGATTGTATTGCGGAGGAAAATTCATATGTGCGGCATGAGAATTTGCAATATGCTATGTATACAATTGCTTTGTGAACTTTTAGGTGCACACTCTTCGGTTTGATGGTGAAGATCAAGGCATGCATGTATGTGGAGAGCTACATGAATGCTAAGATCGATCACTCTTTGTAATAAAGTTTGTAAGTACATGCATGAAGCATTTCCTTTCATTAATCAACACGTTTGTTAGGAAGAAAAAATGTTAAGCTAGCTTTGTCTAGTCTAACTCAAGATTATGAGTTGACCATGGTGTAAATTTCAAGCACATCAATATTCAACAGCTGATTGAAGCACACATCTCTAAGCATATCTAACGGGCCACAAAATTTGATGCTCATTCATCTATACTAGCAGTTACAAAGACAAATTCAGCATGAACAGTGATTTTCTACTGTTCATCACTATTCATTTTGCTGTTTGTTTTTTTAGCTGCTAGTATAGGATGAATTTGATCATGAAATTTTATATATGTATGTTGAGATGTACATCCATGATTTTTAGAATTTTTGAAACCCTTAAAAGATACCACGCGCTAGGTAATCGCAACAACCAATACATTTTTGTTGATAAAATATTTTTCCTCTCCATGCATGAATGTATTTGTTTTTACAAATATTAAGTATATATATATATATATATATATATATATATATATATATATATATATATATATATATATATATATATAGTTTTTTCAGACTCTAGGAGTACATACTCCCACCTCTAATATACCACTTAAATAAACACTTTATACTCTTTTATCACTTTCGTATACTCTAATAATAATTCTAAGATACTCTAATACAACATGATTAAAAAAAATTTTATCAGATCCTTTATTTTTTTACTACATACCCTTTTCCATATGTATAAGGAATATGTAAACAAATTATGCTATAAAGGGTGGATTTTAATGAATTTTTTCATGGAACTCACTTTAGAGTATCTTATAATCAGTATTAGAGTATACTCAAAAGGATAAAGAGGTATAATAATATCATTTAAACGGTATATTAGAGGTGAGAGTACATACACTCAGGAGTATGGTTCCATGCATACTCCTAGAAGTACATACTTCCATCTCCAGTATACCACTTAAATGATATTATTATACCTCTTTATTTTTTTGAGTATACTCTAATACTGATTATAAGATATTCCAAAATAAGTTCCACGAAAAATTTCATCAAAAACCACCCATTATAGCATAATTTGTTTATATATTCCTTTTACATATGTAAGAGGGTATGTGACCAAAAAAAGGGCTCTGATGAATTATTTTCAACCATGTCGCATTGGAGTATACCGAAAGTGATAAAAAAGTATAACACTTTCGTTTAAGTGGTATATCAGTGGTTGGAGTATATACTCCCGAGAGTATGAAAAAAGCTTGTATATGTGTGTGTGCGCGTGTGTGTTTGTGTGTATATACATATGTGTGTGCATATGTGTATATATGTTCAAGTACGAAAATAGAATATATTTGGTGCGTACGAATGAACGTGCGAGTGCTGCCTAGCTATGCCTGCACACTAAGTTAGGTGAGGCAGCCGTGCAGGCATGAGATCGAAGTCGGTATCGGCTAACCAACTGGTAGTAACACGCCTGCCACCAGAAGCAACACGGCAATGCAACTAAATCATCCATCCATCTTTCGCTGTCGAACGCACATGCACTTGACAACGAGGGATATAATTACCCTACGAACGAATCAAAGCCGCGAGAAGGGCTTCTATGCACACTATCCGAAAGTTATATAAATATTTAAATATGATATAAAAGATATAGATAGTGATTTTTTTATCCTTTCTCTCTCGTTTTAAAATTTACACAACCAGTACGTACGATGTACAGAAGCCCTTGCTCGTCCAAGCCAGCTGCATCGTAGCTAGTTATTGTCAACGTCGAGCTAGCTCATAACAACAACAAAAGAGAGGTTTGAAGCGTTCAAGAGGCCAGAAGCCAAGACCCGGTCCGACAAAAGCTAGCACTAGATCGATGCAGTTGCTGTTGCATTGCATGCCAATTGATTAGTCTAGACATCGACATGCATGCACCTTGAGTAAGTATTATATATATATATATATATATATATATATATATATGTGTGTGTGTGTGTGTGTGTGTGTGTGTGTGTGTGTGTGTGTGTGTGTATATATATATATATATATATGCGCACGCTGTACCTGGCTCAGGAACTCGTTGTCCGTGGTCAGGTATCCGGCTCTGATGGCTGCCATGACATCGAGCTGCAGCTGCTGGTGCTCGTCATCATCGTTATCTTCTTCTTGCGACGATGATGAAGATGACGATGATTCTCGTTGTTGTCGGCTCGTCGCCGCGGCCGTCGAGAGCGCCGCGAAGACGTTCCTGCCGAGTTTGTCGGCGACGAAGTCCACGGCGGCCCGGCCGCCATGACCGTCGTACACACCGTAGAATGCCTGAAGAATTAATAAAAGCAGAGCTGAATTTGCTGCGCATGTGCACTGTCTTGCATACTAGTTATATTGACGAAACGTATATATATTGTACGTTTGGAAGATTCCTAGCTAACCAGGACCGTTTTTTTACTCAGCTAGTAAGCTTGCGTTGCATGTGGGGTCGTGTTTCATATGTCATTCATTTTGCTCAACGTTTTCTTTTTCCTGGCTCCTTAATTTTGTGTTATACCCCGTCCGGTCACGAATACAAATGTTATTTTTGAGATCCACACGGTCTTCAAAATTTTTGATTGTACCTATGCCCAAAACAACGTGTTTTTGTGACTGAAGGGAGTATTCGGCAACATTTAAACCTTTTCAAAACCTAGTTGTTTAATTGTTTCTAAAAAACTTGCTCTCATAATAATATATAGTGTTAGAAGTGGATTATACTGTGAGCTGTGTTAGAATATATTCACCCTTCATTATCAAGAGAATTCGCTCATAGTTATTCGAATAGATCCTTTCTTTGTGGATATTTGAAATTCATTTTTCTTTTCCTATTAATCTGGTAAAAGGAACGGACATATATAATTGTTGTTGGCCAATTACAAGAAAACCGTGTGTCCATTCCTATGTTGTAGCATATTATGTGTTTAAAATGGATATATATATATAATAATTTTAAATAGGTACTTCAACATAGTTTTACACAATAATCATATCAGTTCCGGTAGCTCGTATCCCTTTTAAATTTATGAACTCGAAATATATTCAATTTCTCCATGAAACGCACTAAGCAAGCATTTTTAAAACAATTTTTTTAAACTTTGATCTGTGGCAATTTCATGACTCACTAACAACTCATAACACCTGATCTGCCAAAAGGATTTGAGATCCCGACAATGGTACTTATGATTTTAGAAATTTACATAAAGCAGTTAAATTGAATTGCCATTAAGACGAGAACTTTCCATCCCTAAAATCTTGAATTCATGTCATTTCAATCTCTTTCATAGTTGACTCCCATTAATTTCATGTGAAAAACTATTGTCATTGAAGTTTCCCGTTTAAATTGAAGCTTAATTTGGGAGAAATTTTACGATGCATTATACTGGTAGTATATAGCGGATAGTAGAAAACAAATCTAATCATTGATTTGTTAAGAGTATTTCTACTACTCTACTATTAGAAGAAATATAAATAAATTCTAATAACTAATCTGATTTCTTGGATTGAAAAGAATGAACAGTTCATATTGAATTTAGTATAAAAAAGTACTGTGATTTGGAGCTAATCAATGAAATGCATTTACCAATTTGGTGGCTCCACCAATTCTGTCAGTGATAACCCCATACCCATCCTCCATGGCATGCCTCACCCCTCTCCTGCTCGCCACGCAGAACCCCTCCCCCAGCGCCTCCACCTCTGTCGCCGCACCAGTCTCCCGCCCTTCCACCTCGCGGAACGGGTCGACGCCAGCTTGGGCGACCACTGGCGGTATGACCAGCCTCGGCGGCCTGCCCCTCACCGCTGCCTTCACCGTCGCCTTCTTCTCCTCAGCTGATCTGTTCTCCCCCCTGAACACCGGAAGGTCGACCACCGGAGGCGGCGGCGCCAGCAACATCAGCTGCTGCTCCCTGTTGCCCGTCTGCCGCCTCTCGCCCTCGACGAGCGCCGCGCCGACCGCCACGGCCACCGGGTGCGCCTTCTTGGTCACCCTCGCCGGCGGCATCCCAGCGGGGATCACCTGCACGGCCGACGTCTGGGAGCAGAGGGGCATGGGCGCCTTGCTGATCAGGACGCGCACGAGGCGGGCGAAGGCGGCGACGACGGAGCACAGGAACTCGACGCTGTGGAGCATCGCCTGGATGGATAGCCGGAGACCGCGAGGCGTCGGCGTCAACGCAATGGGCGCTACTTGCGGTAGGAGAAGGAGAAGAGGAGAGAGGAGAGCGCGCGAGATGAGGCGGCGGCTTGCGCGGTTTGGTCTGGTGTTCATATATATAGGTGACGGGGGCGGGGAGGAAGGGGTCGCGGGGTTGACCGGTCAAAGGACGGTGATGGTTGGATGGATGGAGTTGTCGCAGCCTGCCTGTTCGGCGCGTGCAATTCCTTTTTGCTTGCGCCGATGAAAAAAGGTTGGCGGGATCGTATACACACGCGGTTGAGCCTTCTTGTATAAGCTGTAATTTTCATTCTTGTTCTTCGGATGCAGGGACGGGCTCAAACGGTCGGTCAGTCGGCAGTAGGACTAGCGCTAGGATCACCTGTATCTATCTGTGAAGAAAGTAAGGATGTATTTGGTTGCTTGCACCACTCGAATCTATCTCGTACGTACGAGCCATCCAGGTTAATTAGCTTTGAACTGATTGAGTGGATGCAAATTAAGTTGTTTGGTTGCTTGTTTATGCATCTCACATGTTTACATCGGAGAGAAGCCTGATCTCTGTGTTTCCTCCATCCTGTATGAGTAGGTGCAATTACATCTACTTGGTCTGGATAAATAGGAAATCAAACACGTGTCTAACAGATGCATTAATTGACATTGCTTAAGTGCAGGGACTATTCGGCCCGTGGTTTATTTCAGAGTTTCGGTCGGTCACCATTGACACAGACTTGTGAAAAACCCATAGTATGGACGGTCGGAAAGAGTAAAACTTAGTCATAACAAGATTCCAAACGCAAGCAGAGATCGATTCAGGTGTGAAAAATGTTCCAAATCTTCCGGTGCCAATACCTGCGCGCTGGGCAAGGGTTAGAATTGTTCAACTTTGAGTGGTGGTTAAACAGGTCGGCAGCAGCAGAAACTAACCGAGGAATTAGGCAATTAGCCTGCAGATCTACCGGGCGTGCGTACGTGCAGAAGAGGTGGTCGTCGTTCAGTTTGGCGCACTACCTACCGCCACCAAACCGATCCAATCAAACGTGGCTAAAAGAAATAATAATTCTAGCTTCCGGCCCACTCCAGGCCAGCGTGCCATGCTGATGTGGAATAGCGTCTTAAACCAGCTGGTGCCAACACGCTGACATGGCACTCTTTTACTCCTAATTACCCTCTCTCTTCCTAAATACAAGTCGTTCTACCTTTCAAATTTTGTTCCTAAATACAATTCATTCTACTATTTCGAGATGACATTATTATTATTATTTCTTCTATATGCCTCCCCTTTAGCTATTTCTACTATCATTTAGTACTATGTACTAGAGTACGTAAGACACATCATTCAAAGATATAATATACAAAAGTAATATAGTTTTTTTAGATGTGCTTTAGTAAAATTAAAAGAAACTAGGAACAAACAAAGCATACTATTTATGTTGGATGACATGATTGGTGAGCTGTTGACATGCATATGCTTGAGATGGAAGCGGAAGCGGAAGCGGAGGTGTGTGGGCTGGGCCACGAATCATGGTATGACTAGACTTGCCGATCGAATGTGAACTCTACCTAGCTGATTTTTTTTAAATAATATGGAAAAATACATAAATAACACATTAAAAAATTACAAAAATAAAACTCTGTTACCATTTGAAATAGTGATAGATCCTCTCTCGCCATTCGAAATGGCGATAGAGACCCTGTCATCATTTGGAATAACGAAATGCTGATGTGGTGTCTAGCTAGACTATTCGTCACCATTTGGTTTGGCGAAAGAGACTCTATCGCCAATAGAAATGGTGACAGGAGCTCTTTCGCTATTTGAATTAACAACAATGCCTTGTAAAATGACAAAAACCTCATCTTCCATTTGGTATTGAAAGAGTTGAACCAAAATTTGCAAATGCAGAAATTTGTCTTCTAAAAAGGGAAATATTGAATGAATAGATCATAAATTCTAAAACTTTGGTGTTTTTTTTTTCTTTCTAACAACTAACAATTTCGACAGGTTCGGAATCATTTAATCCATAATCAATGGCAAATGCATAAATATGGCTTTTGTCAAAGACAAAAACCAACATTAGCCATGTGTGGAAATAGAGAAATATTTTTTGTGTAGGAAAGGAGAGCAAAATTGGGCCTTTTTCTTTCACTTAACCGAGCAATTCGTTGTATGTATGTAATGAGGTTGAGCAATGTTTGTTGTTTGCACAAAACAGATGAAGCCAGACATATCATTTCGTCATATAGATGTGAACTATATGGCTCATAGAGTTCAATTTGGTGCCTATGTTTGGCTTGCTACTTCTACGATACAAAATGACAACATGGATGAACTACATAAATATAAACTATAGCTAAGAGACTGAAAGTGCATCTAGGCACTTATGTTATTTTGGTGATTAATGACAAACGCATATAATGACAATCTATGTAATTGAGTAAATGCTTAACTTAGTGCTTAAAAAATGACAAACCTCTAGTATGATTATATTGCTATGAGACTAACATGTTATTGCCTAGTTGAGTATTAGTCTCATCTATTTAGAGGAAAATCAAGTGGGATGGTTAAGCAAAGATAAGGTATGCAATTTTGGTATCTCTTCTATATTTGTTATTGCATTCCTTTTGTGCAAATGCATAGTGAACTCCAAATAGCATGTTGATTATATATATGCACATTGGTTCATGTCATATTTATTTGTGCATATATATTCATTTAAGTTCATTATGTGCTTTGTTTTTAGTATGCATGTATTAACTAGAGTTAAACTTCATATTGCTATAGATTGACTTGGTGCATGCATGGTTTAGTTGTATATCTTCTCATGCACTTCTCTTAGTGAAGTTTAATCTAGAGTTGGATCACATATTTACTCTTACTCAAAATATTATTTGCACATGTACAATTCGTGTATATTTCATCATGTGCTTCAATTAAGTAAAGATTATGATCCTTGCCATGATTTAATTGATTCATCATATTGGCAATTATCTCTCTAGTGCATATAGATCAATTACATATTCATCATGATGCACTTAGTAGAGAACATTTCTTATGTCAAGTGTTTCCATTTATGTTGTGCTTCTTTATATAAAACACTTGTGGTAATCAACTGCTCACAAATATCAATTTATTCATATCTATTGAGCTTTTGGGACTAATGCCTTTTATGAGTGGTTTGGAAAGAATTGGGTTCTGTATGTGTATGATGACCAAGGTATCTTGGAGGATGATCGTTAAGCCGAGGTCAACAAGACGGCGGTGTCACCAAGAGTTGAGGACTAAGTCAAGATCGACTTGGCGTGGAGATCATCAGAGAGGATGATCAAGTCAAGGTTGATGGGACGAGAGTCTCATGAGGTGAATCGAGTCAAGTTGGACAAGGCGAAGATGTCATCAATTATATGGCGAAGGTCTTCATGCATCCGGCATTAAAAAAGAAAACGGCAAGTGACTATTTCTAGACTTGTATTATCTTTGATTTAAATTGAGTCTAAGGATTGTCGTACTATTAAGAGGGATGCGACGTCGAATGACTTTTAGATATGTCAAGTGCTCAAGTGATCCATCCTTATGAAACTTAGAGAGAGAGTGGTGTTGGTGGTGCCAGAAAGTGAGAATTGTAGGTCTCCTTTGGATTCTTGGTGAAATTTGTATTTATCCTTTGAGATTTGGGTAGTGAGACCTTGTTTGTTATGTAGCCCTCATTCTTAGCTTTCGGTAGAGTCCAAGATTACTGAAATCGGAGTTCGGAGTCAAAAGTTATGTTTGTTTTCGTCGGGCTGCTCAGTCCAATCCGGAGTATCCGGGGTTAAGTCCGGAGTATCCGGGTTTGTCCTCTCAGTTAGGTCAATCCGGAGTATCCGGGTTGTCCGGAGTATCCGGACTTTGCGCAGTTCAAACGGCTAGTTTTTTGGGGACCTCTATTTAAAGCCCCCTCCTTCTCATCTTCAAAGTGGCCGTTATTCTGCAGCTTTGAGGGGTTATCCTCTTGTTCTTGAGCCCCCAAAACACCTCTTTACCCTTAGATCTAAGTGATCCCCTTTGTAAGAAGGGTGGGAAGAGTTTAAGGAGTGAGGTGTTAGGTTGACTGTGATTTGAGTTGTTGAGCACTTGATTTCATCTCCAAGCTTGTTCTTCGTGAGCATTTGTTACTCTTGGAGGTTGAGGACTCCTAGACGGCTAGGAAGTCGCCTACGAGCCGCCGGAGCTTTGTGTGGTTGGCCGTGGAAAGTTTGTGAAGGCCGATTCCGCCTCCGCAAGGGAAGGAATCAAAAAAGTGAAGACCGACGAGTGCATTTGTGCAACACCGGGAGGAAGAGGGTTGAAAGAGACCCCGGCTCAAGTGTGACCAAGCCTCAACCAGCAAGTGCATTTGTGTAACACCGGGAGGAAGAAGGTTGAAAGAGACCCCGGCTTAAGTGAGACCGAGCCACCTCAACGGAGACGTAGGATCCCCTCAAGGATCCGAACTTCGGGTAAAAAATCATTCTCTACTTGCTTACTTTTATTCTTGCTAGAGCATTTGATTTTGAATCTTGAAATTGCCCGATCTACTTTTCTACTGTGTTTGGCTCTAGATATATACTTGTTCCAGGTTCTTGGTAGTGTTTAGAATCTTTGTGTTCAAGTAGTTTGATTAAAAGTTGAAGAGATTACAAATTTCATCTCGAGGTGCCCAATCCGGAGTATCCTCACAATCACCCTGGATAGTCCGAATTTACCGGAGTATCCGCACCACTTACCCCGGATAGTCTGGAAATACCGGAGTATCCGGATCAAAGGTCGGATAGTCCAGGCTGACCCCCTCGGGATTGTTTTATTCCGCTGTGATTTAGTTTTAAATTTATTATTTGCCTATTCACCCCTCTAGGCGACATCCCCTGTCCTTTCAGAGACATGTGCGCCTTTTGGAATTGAAAAGAAGTCATGCTTGCTGTTGTAGATCATATGCGAAAGGATCCATCGGTGTCTTTCCCTTTGATTTCACAAGGCTTAGGGCCATGTCTTTCTTCCAATTACTCCCAGAGACATCTAGCTAATAATGGTTTTTAGGGGCGATCATATGCTTCTCCTAGAAATGAGCCGCGTCGACTGGCTCCTTTAGCTCCTTTTCTGTGCTAAAAACTCATCTGGGGCCTTCTAGAAATACAAAAATTAAGGGCGGTAATTAAGCTGGCACCATTCCTTTGTCTTCCCCAATCTAAGGCAAAGGTTTTCAATGGGTGGAGACCTCTGGCACAACTGGGTAGTGCAACCAAATATTCTACTCGGTGAACAACCTATTGTACTTACCTGGCTCATCGATCCATTAGAAGAAGAAGCAACTTTTCAAATCCTGGGATTATACATAGATGAAGTAAGAGGTATGAAAAACACAACATGCATTTTAGAATATACATGTGTGACATTGACTTACGCTAATCTCCGAGCATGTGTAGAAAGCTCGACCGATGATGTTTGGATGTATGGGCTGAATGATCTATGTTGGAGTACCGCAGTCGTAGTTTGGATATAGAAACTCCAGTGGCACATGTGCATCATTGTAAGAAAAATCTAGATAGGTTCTCGCCTTCTTGGCAATCCATCTTCACTTCTCAAGCATCGCTAGGTAGTGAAACATCCTCAACCCCTGTGGTATGGTCGAATTTTGGATGTGACAGTGCTTCAATGGAGTGTTAGCTGTGATGCATGCCTTGTTGAAGTGTTGGTTGTGGTGGTGTAGTGCCCCTTATTTTTATAGGCTATTTGGGCTTATTTGTGCATTATAAATATTATGTAATCATAGTGTGAGCTATCAACACACAGAGAAAATATGATGTGAGTTGTCAACATTCATAGATTAAAACTGGTGCGACTTGTCAAGTCACTGAGCAAAGTAGGTGGGAGTTGTCAAGTCATTGCAGAAAGTTGGTGGAAGTTGTCAATGCACTAAGGAAAGCTGATGGAGTCATCAATTCAATGAGGAAAGCTGGTGAGAGTTGTCAATTCACTAAAAAAAGTTGGTAGGAGTTGTCATGTCGGTCCAAAAAGCAGGTGGCAGAGTGTTGTCACGTTTGATGGAAAGTAATTGGCAATGTACTATCATCTCTGTCTGAAAACAAATGGTGGTAATGTTTTATATATCTTCCATGATAGATAGTAATTGGAAATGTGTTGTCAATTCACGGAGGAAATCTAGTGGAAGTTGTTAATTTACCAAGGAAAGCTGGTGGAGTTGTTAATTCAATAAGAAAAACTTATGAAGTTTTTATTACTGAATAAAGGAAATATGATTACAAGGCATGTTGCATATGTTGCAGTGAATTCTTGCTGACTACACCTATAGTACAAATGATAAGACACACGGCATAACAAACTGTAGTACAACTACAATACATGTGCACCTTTTCAGAATGAAAACTATATGCTGGGTGGACATGAGATCTGGGCACTATGGTGTAGGGGTGCAAAGACAACTAGGAGGTTTGCCTAGAAGCAGCCACCCTTTAAAGAGTGCGTAATGGCTCACTGGACCTTTTTGCTCAGTTTATCTGGACCCTTTTTGTATAATGGGATATAGCTCAATTGGTAGAGCTCCGCTCTTGCAATTGGGACCTAGAAATATTCTGTGATGAGCGTACGAAAATAGGATTCCTTGCTTCTTTCTCTCATGCAAAACTGTGCATGAGACTTTCATCTCGCATGGCTCCTAATTGATAAAAGAAAGAAGACAAGCTCTAGAACTCATTGTTTTGCTTCGAAAGGTTATCGTTGTTGATCTTCTCCTTCTAGAGCTCCTCTCGCAATTCATCTAGGCATATTAAGACTGTGTGGATGTAAACCTAGGTAGGTATGTGATAGAGTGGGTCCACCCACTCAGTGAAGTTGCAATCCACAGTTTGCAAGGAAAGAGTATGTGTTAATGAGTGATATAACAATACATGCGTGGAAGTATAGGTAGGAAATGAATTAGTTACCATGAATAGAGGGCATATGAAAAAATGTCCTGGGTTCAACTGGTCGTCGTAGGACTATTACATCGAGGTTGTGCTTGTATTATGGCTAATGTTTGGGGAGGTGTGCATAGTCATGCAGTGGATTTGTACTGGTGTCGAACTCTCATGTTTTGAGGGGAAGATTGGGGTTGGGGGATTAGGGTTAAGAGACGTAGATGCACATGTCCATGAGTGAAGGGTCACACCCTCGAAACCCTGTTCGTCCCTGTCTTCCCTTCACACATATTGAGCTACTTGCTCTATCCATCATGGTGTCCATGAAATAGTTAGTTTGAGGTGCATGGGGTATTTATAGGCTATGTTAGATGTGGGTGGAGGACTTTGCACACATAAATTGCACTACCGAGAAGGTGTGGTCATGTCCATCTGAAACGCAGGTGGCAATGTGTTGTTACCTCTGTCGGACACAATAGGTGATAGTGTGTTGTCACCCCGGATGCACAGTAAGTGGTAGTGTGCTTTTACAACAGTCTAAAAAAGTAGGCAGCAGTTATCGTGATGCGTATTGTCAAGTCACTGAGGAAAGTATTTTGTAATATAAGTTCAAATTTCTTGGCGCATAGAGTTTGGTTTGGTGCATATGTTCACCTTGCTACTTCTATTTTGTTGTGTGGATTATGTAAGAAAAAATCATTCAATTTTGTTGTTAGTAATACGATTTTGGGTAGTAATTCATATCAAATTATTGACTTGACGGAATGAAAAGATAGATAAGGTAGAAATAACTACAACACTAGCATATAAACAAAGTTGTCCAAGAATAATACATAGGTACAATAATGAACAAAGTTGTTGAGGAATAACATATGAATACAATAATTAACAAAATAAAAAGCTTACGTGTGGTTCCTCTATGGTGCAACGCCTCCTGTGGTCCTAGGCCTAGCCCAATACTATACATGTCCAGATAGATACGTCAAGTGGTTGGGTGGAACACCTCGAATGGTCCTACTGGACAAACTAGTGCTGGTGGAGTAACAAAACTAGTCTCGACTAATTGGCTCTGTCCCTGCGCACTCGATAGCTGCAATGCACCAAGTAGTACACTTGTTGGCTATTGCGGGGACTGAACCAACCAGTCATCGACGATGGCATCATCGCCGACCTCAGGCCCACAGGCTCCCCAATGTTAAATGTTGTCCTCATGGTGTGCATCATGGCCACATGTGGAGGAGGTGGGATGTGTGCATGTACAGTCCCAACTGTGCTGTGGTGGACATGGCGACCACATACCGCCGAAGAACATACCTAACCCGGTAGCACATCATCTTCACTGGGTCTCATACAAGACATAAGCTGGATGATGCACCTCATTGTGTCCCATAGACGGTCCACCGTGGTTCTCACCTAATCCAATGTGATCTATATTGTGTCCCTGAAGCTAAGGCAAGACCTAAAATTGGGCTACGAATCCAGTGGTATAGGTGAAAGTTAGTAAATAAAAAGAAAAATTGTAGTATTCTACACAGTGAAGGGGGGACATTAACCATCGGTGACACCACAAAGTCCCCATGGTAGGATGGCCCATGTCGTCGCCCAGTGCCACTTAGAAGATGGCCCCGTACGGTATCAACTCCATATGTAGTCGTCCGATTTGGGAGCACTCAAACAACCATAACTACAGAAGGAGGGGCATTTGGCTAGAGTGGAGTCATCTGCCACATGCTAACACTCATATTAAAGGGCATAGTATGTGATGCACAGTACCGCAGGGCCCTAAGCAGCTATGGGATGTCCTCCACATCTGCATCCGCTATTATCTTTGCATATTGGAACATGTGCTTATCAATGTTGTCCCTATAGGACAAGCAAAACATGACCCAGCTGAAGAACCATAGCAGAAACGCATTGATGTGCTGGTGCACCACGTACTCTCTTGCTCTATCAGCCATCCTCTCTAACTACAAAAAATAAGAACTTGTATTGGATACGAATGCAAAAAAATCATAAATTGAAATACCACTTATGTAGAACTATGTCATCCACTTTTGCGTTGGCTCGTGGGTGCTAGAAAAGTCCATTTAACCTATAGCAACTGACAACATGCTCTGGAATCTCATGAGCAGCAGAGATCGCCATTCTGGGTCCACATCTTGAGGCACAACTACATCTCCTGTGCAAGGAAAACTGCTGAGATAACTCAAATCCTCTAATGTTGGCATCATTTCCCCACACAGGAGGTGAAAGTTGCACGTCTCCGATCGCCAGCGGTCAGCAAGAGCTGTGAGTAGGCTCCTATCATAGGGAAAACTCTAGGAGGCACCACACCAATCTTTGGGCGTTAGCGACTATAGTCTCCACCATTCTAGCTAGAGAGAGCAATCTACATGAGGCCCTCAACCTGTGTGAACATATTTCAAAATGTTAGTATGAAATGAAAATATGTTGCAATCATAATACTTAAATGACTCAACATAACTAGAAATCCAACACTCATTAATCCTCCATGCCCTCATTGGGGTACATATCCACAACAAGGAAGCTCGATCGGCACCTGACCGTTGGTAGGGGCCATGGTGCCTAAGTGGCTGCAGTGTGACTTGTCGATCACTGGGTCAAGTAAATTGTACGACCACTCCGTACCTGCTACATTGTTCTCAATATCTGTAATAAAAAGGTTTAATATTAGTACGACATAAAGTAACTTCAAAAGTAAACATGCAGATTCAATTACAATTTGCACACTACATATGTAGCAAGACAGAACAAAAGTAACGAACACAACAATTGTACTATTTAGTTTACACTTACAGTACAATATAGTTCTTACCTATAACACTTTTGATATAGATAGTATATCACAGTAATGTTTACATCTACACACATGATGAATGACATAAATAGTAGTACATCACAATAATTTTGACATTGTTCAACATACTTCTTATGATACAACAATTCACATGTTCTTTATTTGGTAGTGACACTCCCCTAACACCATCCAAGAAACTTATACCAAACCTATGCACATTGCCCTCTTCTTTGTCGTGGTAGGCTTTCAACATTAGGCAATATTTGAAAGTGTGCTCTGTCTCCTTGCAAATAGAGTATTTCTTCATATGGCAAACACATTTTGCTATGTCCATGTCATTCTTGATATATTATGTTTGATGACGTCCAACTCAACTGGGCCTGTCAAGGTCGGGAACCTACCGTGTTTGATCCCAAGTCAGATGGTCAGTGAAGGTTGCCATCACTGCTTCCTTCATGAAAAATCTAATCATGAATCTACCAGGATCTTGATGAATTATTGAATAGGTAGCAATCATGTGGGCGCATGGCTTTTGAAACAAATAGGGCTTGTTGCATGTGCAGGAACAATGTTGCCTCACAAGGGTGCACTCCTGAACAAGATTTTGCAAGTTTATCCTATGACAGCCTTTGTCCCTACAAAATACCTCAAAACAAAGGCTCCTCATGCCCATTTTGAATGCTCTATGTATCTCTCCCTTCTTGCTTCTTTTTCTTTCATGTACCTAGTGATAATATTGGAGTGCTTTAGTTATGGATCATTTATGGCTACCAACGCTTCAGTATGATGATCCATAAAGTATTTTGTAATACCACGAAGAACTCTCTCCACTATAGTTACCAGAGGAAGGGGTCTAAGACTCCACATAATCCAGTTATACACATCCGCCAAGTTCATCGTCATGACACCATGCCTAATGTCATTGGTGTTGTAAAGCAAAGCCCACTTTTCCCTATGCTCATGCTCACCACTACGAGAAGCATTTTGTGGCCCTTCCATTTCTCCAAACCAAGTGAGGGCTCATAAGTAAGTCATCTAGTGGGACAGGGACCTCTTGTGCACTAGGCATGGGCTTCTTTGCAGCCTTTGTTGTATGCTTCAACGTGAGTTCATCTAGCTTCTTTCATAGTGTATCAAACTTTCTCTACTGATTCTAATCACACAACCTTTTGAAAAGCTTCATGGGATTCTTGTTCCTAAATTACTTGTAGCAATTCACACCTATGTGCCACTTGCATAACCTACTCTGCATATTAGGCCAGGGATGTGGCTCATGTTGCACTTCTTGCAGCTGGACAGTCGACTTCAATAGCCTAGGATGTCAATCATGTATGATACGAAATCGAGGCCACTCACAGATAATATTGGATTTCACGTTCTTCAAAAACTATATCCAGCTATCTGTATTCTCATTCTACACAAAAGCCAGTGCGATGGGAAGAGCCTAGCTGTTGCAATGTAATCTAATAACGGCTAATATTTGGCCATTGTACTTTCAATCAGAAATGTACTGTTTATCCAAATCAAGGGACGGTGATATTTGAATATGTTGATGCACACATCAAAAGCAAAGAATGCTCACTTAAGTACCATCTTCCCAAGGAACCCTTGTAAGAGCTGTTCGAAAATATTGATAAATGTCCCATAATTCCTTTCTTGAATAACTCGAAGCATACTTGGCAGGTTGTGGTATGAGTCTTCATACGTACTAAACCTAGTTTCGAGCTTCTTTTGTTTCACCCTCCAGGCCTTCACTTGCCTTATTGTATACTAGAACCTCTGCTCTATTACAAGTATATTGGAATACGACTTTAAATACAAGTTGTCCACAATCTCTCTATACATTGCATTTGCAACAAAGCCCAAAGAGATGTTTTTAGCACACATGCGTGTGAAACAACTATTGAGCACATCTAAATGGTATCTTACTTAGGCTGGTACGCATGGACGTGCCATGGGCAACCTTCTATCTCGTATCTCACATCATAAACCCCCACGCTGATTTCATAACGTTAAATGTTCTCCGCAGTGACACTACCTATGCTTTCACTATTTTCTACACCTCCCACTTACTTTTGTACATCCCTCCTTGTCATATGTCATTCCACTCATAGTCCCATACAACGCATTCACCCCCATTGATTACCAGCTTGTTGAACTGCTATTCGTTCCACCATGCAGGGATACCATCCTCATGTCCAACCTCCCCATCATTGCAACCTTCATCATCAGATAATGCCTTGAAGTCATGGTCCTCAGCATCTATTCATTCCACCAAGGTTTAGATCTATTCTCCTTCGTCTGCAATGCCCATCGGTTCCGACACCTTTGACATGGGAAGATCTAGTTTTTCACCTTGCACTAACACTTGACCCCCTCCCACATTCTGGCTTAATAAACATGCACAGCTGCGGCTTGACTCCCCAATTTCTTCGGCTTCATTAACAATGGTCTCCTTTTGCATCACATGGTCAAAAGTGACTTTCTAAAATGCTTACCCCAACAACACTAGAGGCCATTCTTGCTCATTTGCTAATCGGTACATGTGAGCTACATGACTTTGGCCACTTCAATTTAAGTGACTTTTGATCATGCAACTCATGGTCCAATGAGACTAGATGATACGACCATCTCATAATAGTACCCTATGGACACTCCTTTGCACGTGATGGGCTAACCATCACACTTGGAAAATTATCTAGTTGGACCCCTTTTGCACCCATTTGTGGAACCATTTCTCTATAATGTATTTTAAAATGTACTCGCTCATCTATGCATGTCGATAATTTCCTTAAATTGTTATTATTTACATGATGTAATGTCATTTTCTTAAGCATTACGTAATACACCTAATTAATTCTAAAGTTAATCGCACCATTACGCCTATGTATCACAAAAAAGACTACTCTACATGCACCAATAATGCATATGCCATATTTATTTTGAAAAATTTAGGATATACTACTCCATTCATCGACACTTCAAGGAAATGCCACTCGTTATCTTAATGACCTTGAAGTGCCAACGAATAGAGTGTTATATGTTGAATTCCCCCTATTTATTTTCATATTTTGCCCCAATGACACATACCAATATGTCATGTAATATCGAATAAATATATTGAGTAAATCAAAATAAAAACTTCCACCAATGTTTCTCTATTCATTCATGTTTAAAATAATATTGTGGAGTATACACACCACAGTATCTGCAAGGCAGGCCTGCAAGGCCCAACTGGACAAGACTGGGCCGGGCCGACTGCAAGGAAATAGAAGCCACCATGGTTGCGCCGGACGTGTGAAACAAGGAAGCTGTAAAGATAGCAACCGATCCTGATTAGATAGGATACAATTATAATCTAAGCCGTTACCAAACGGATATGTATAGGAGATATAATCCCCACCTTGTATCCGACCAGAACTCTCTTTTGTAACAGCCCTCCTTTGCTATATAAAAGGAGGGGCGGGGGAACATCAGCATACAATCTCATCAGCAAATAAGCTAGCCACACATAATTCCACAGCACAGGACTAGGGTATTATCTCCTCTGCGAGAGCCCGAACCTGTATAATTCTTGCGTCTTGTGCTACCATCGAGTTTGGATTTGACGCCTAGCCCCGTTTTCATTATTGCCGACAACAAACGTCGACAAATATATTATGCATTTCTATAATTTTTTGCATTTTTATTTTTAAAAATTTTCGCAACAAAGAAATGCTCCAAATGTCTCTAAATTTCATTTTAAATTCCATACTCTCTGATGTGATTTTCAAAATTTTCCCAGCTACATTGCTAATTATTATAAATTTATACTTTATTGCCATGCTGAAATTATACAACATAGATTTTCGAAATTGTTCGTATTATTCATACCATTCTTTACATTTATCCAAATTAGTCATAACCTATCTGATCCTTCCTCAACTATATCTACAATACTATAGATCTATATATCTAAGCATACCTATATATCTACATAAATATTATAGATCTACACAACTACAAATCTAAACAAATGCACAACTAATTATTTTGATTGCTAACCTATTATGTTTTCAAAACATAATAAAAAAACTCACCTAAAAAATTCCCCTTCTCCTTCTCTTCCCCTCCCCTTCCTCTTCTCTTCCTCTTCTTGTAATGCCGCAAATATCTTTTGCTAGGGTTTTCGGCCGGTAATGATTCCACCTTCGTGATTCAGAGATTTGTATTTGGGAGAAAATATTTATTGTCGCGTTTCCGAAGCTTTTAGTAAAGGTTTTGGTTGTTGCGCTAGTTTTTCGGTTGAAGTATCTTTCGAGCCGTTTAGTTTGGCAGCAAGCTTGTTTTCTTGTCAATCGTCTTTTCGCACCAAGAATTGAGATCAATTGGTTCGCGTTAATGGTTTAAAGTTGAAAAAAGAGAGGGAACCCTTATAGCCACATCATCCAAGGAAGCCACCAACCAATTTTCCCCAAACTCCACCCCACCGCCTCCTCCCGATTGCTCTCTGGCGACTTCCTCCCGGGCGCCTCACCGCGCGACTTCCTCCCGGGCGCCTCTCCGGTGATGTTCTCCGGCGATGCCCTCCTCGGCGATGTTCTCCTCCGGCGATGCTTCCTCCCGGCGCCTCCCCGGTGATGCTTCCTCCTAGCGCCTCCCTAGCTAAGCTCTTCCATGGCGTCTCTCGGTCTCTTCCGGCCGCCTCCCCATGGCTCCTCCTCGCCGCCGGTGAGCCTCGCCTTCCCTACGCCTTGTCTCTCTCGGCTTGGCGAGCACAGCAGCAGCAAAGACAAAGTGGTCCTTGGCTGCCCGGCCAGCCTCCGGCCTGCTCAGCCAACCTCCCACGGCAAGCATGACCCTCTCCCGGCCGATGGAGCTCTCCCCACCTCCTCTTTTCTCCATGGACTGCCTTGAGGTAAAAACCCTAGAAATTTTGGGGGTGAGATTGCTTGCATGCATGGTGTTTGATGAAATGCCTAGCTAGGGTTCTTGTTTTGCAATGTATTTAGTTGAGGGATTTAGAGTCTAGAGTGATTTGCAATTTCTGTTTCGAGCAGATTTTTGCCCCTTGTTAGAGCTGCTGTTCAAAAATTCTACAAGCGTTTCCTGGGGGTTTGGCTATAACAAAAGTTGTAGATAATTGAATTACCTTTCAATAGAGACTGAAATCGCTAAGTTTCGTTCAGTCGTTTGAAAGTTATACCTGTTTTACCGATTGCTATCCAGAGCAAGTTAAATTATGTTTGTCTGCCGTTCGTCGCAAATCTGGGAATAATCGGTGGTTTTCCCGGTCTATTGGCTATAGAAAAAGTTGTAGATAATCGAATTACCTTTCAATGAAGTCCAAAATAGCTAGGTTTCATTCAGCCGTTTGAAAGTTATGCCCGTTTTACCAAGTGCTGTCCCGGGTTGGCAGATTTCTATTTTCGGGTTTTGGAGTGAGTTGCTAAGCCAACTTAGTTATGAGTCTTGTGTTTAATTTTGGGCGTGTTTTTGAGTGGGTTATATCCATGTGCAGGTGGTGTGACCCCGGGTGTGGCAACCTCGTCTCGCCACACCGTCTCGAGAAGTTGAAGGCAAGTGCATTGTATTCGGTTGTGGCTTAGGTGGCAATTTGGTTTTGCAAGCATATAATTATCCATGTGTTATTTTAATATTTTCATGTTTGATTTTGCCTGCGATGTGATGAATGAGAATGGTTAATTGGTTATGCTATCGTTCAAATCTAGATTAGATGCAAGTGCATCAATGTTTGTTTGTTATGTGTGTTGATTGATGAATCATATGCCTTGTCAATATGCCATGGGTTACATTTTATATATGCCTTGATGATGCTCCCTAGTATGATTAGGTTAATGGGAACATAAAAGATATAAGATTTGAGTTATGAAAGTAGCTCGAATTGTGGTCATGATATGCGATTGTGGCTTTTAT
This sequence comes from Guadua angustifolia, assembly GCA_036346375.1. Classification (NCBI taxonomy): domain Eukaryota; kingdom Viridiplantae; phylum Streptophyta; class Magnoliopsida; order Poales; family Poaceae; genus Guadua; species Guadua angustifolia. The sequence continues at coordinate 10,575,969 of CM070522.1, forward strand.
GTGAGTGTTGCGGATATATGTGACCTTATGGATATGAAAGTTAAGAATGGCCTTTTTGCATATATGCGTTTATGGAAAGTGCATCTTTGGAGTGAATGCTTTGTGGGTTGTTTGATGGACCTCGTATAATCGCCAAATCGACATTTTGTTATATCACACGTTCATAAGATTGCTTACTACTATGATAGATGAATGTGAATAACGACGCCAGAGGTTGGATTAATAGGAATAGCTGATTTGCTATCTTGAAAATTGAATTATGTTTTTGGTGCGAGTGTTAATGACGGATTGACCATGTTGATAAGATTTGTTGAGAATATGGATACGAGTGTTGAGAAGGTGATTTGAATGTGAGAATGGTAATTTGTGGATGTGAGAAATGAATGTAGTTTGCAAATTTGTTCATGTCTTGCATTTGTGCATTCATGATGGAAGAGGCGACCCATCTCGACAGTGGCCTCTGTGCTCACATGTAGTGAGCACGAAAATCCTACCTCGTAGTCCCGTGATACTTGGGTGTATGGGAGCGAGTCAAGAAGAGTAGGCACCCTCCACCACGGGGTGGAAGGGGAATGAGAGGTGCACACCATGGTGTGCACTGGCCATACCTAGGTATGTGCTAAAGAAGAGATGAGACAAGCATAATGCATCAAATACAATGAAAAATTATGTGAATGAAATGCATGGTTGTGTTGCATTATATATCATCACGATATGCATGAGATATTATGTGAATGAAATGCATGGTTGTGTTGCATTATATATATATCATTATGATTCCGCATGGGATATTATGTGAATGAAATGCATGGTTGTGTTGCATTATATATATATCATTATGATCTGCATGGGATATTATGTGAATGAAATGCGTGGTTGTGTTGCATTATATATATCATTGCGTATCTGCATGGGATATTATGTGAATGAAATGCATGGTTGTGTTGCATTATATATCTTTGCATATATGTATGAGATATTATGTGAATGAAAGCACAAAAGTATTTCATTGCATTGTGTATTGCGATTGATAAATGTTGATTGATAAGAATGGAAAGAACAGGTTGAGAGTTGAGTCGTGGGCTCATCCAGAATTGATTCCCGAGGTATGGGTAAGGTTTTGTTACATTGTCAAGTTGGTTGCGGTAAGTGGAGCTGTTACTACTCCTGTTGCTGGATGTTTCAGTTAAGTAATGGTTATTTAAATGATGAAGTAATCGTGTTTTACGCTAGGATCTTTTATGAATTCTTCGCTTTCCTTTATTTACGGATATCAATTTAAGGAACCGCTACTTGATGTCTTCTAATAGTTGCATTTAAGTCTAATGCCTTACCTTTCTTACTTGTTGCACTTTGTCGAGTCTTGGACTCACGCTTGTTTGCTTTCTCGCTCTAGGTACCTTGAAGTCGATTCATCGGGATGGGAGTAGAAGCGCGTAACTAATTCGGTCATTATCTCCTTAAATTAATTCATAAAGCCCGATCATATCTAATGTGGTTGTAAAGTGTTGTTTGTTGTGGTGTAATTTATCAATTGCCAGTGGATGTGTGATTGATATCTAAGGACCTGCTAGAATGTTTTATCTTGGTTGAATGAATGATATCTATACTGCTATTGTTCTTTTGACTGCTGAGTGGATGCCCTCTTTTCTAGAGAGGTCATGCCGAAATTTTGTAAATTTCGGTGTCTTAGTTTTAAGCCGGTTTTAGAGATTGGTTGATTACAGAAAATTTTGTAGAGATGTCATTGAGTTGATTAGGGTTTGGTAGCATTCGCGGTGCGTTTGGCGCCGGGGTGTTACACTTCTCTTCTACTCTCCTCTCCATTTCTCTTCCTCTCATCTTCTCTTATCTTCCTTTGTTCTCCTCTCAATCTATTTTTCTATCAGTCACACTACCCTCGAACGGCCACGCGTGACTTTATGGCATATAGAAAATGTCGACAGAGGGGGCAGGGTCCTCTGTCGCCATTTTGAAACGATTTGTGCCTTCACTCTATCGCCATTTCAAATATCATTAGAGCATCTAACAATAGCCATAGAGTATTTTTCACCATTTTGAATGAATATAGATGTATATTTCTGTAATTTTCTTTGTCGGCGTATTATTTCTATATTTTTTTAAAAAATATGGATTATTTAAAAAATGTTTCCAAGCTAGCTACTACTACTTGAAGTATATTTCTCTTCTAGAAGAACATTAATAATTCTTTTCATTCTCTTTATCATTAGCATTATTTTTATGGATATGACTGTCTCCGGTGAGATTATTGAACCATAAGTGGTGTGCAAAAGTATACATGTGCATTTGTTTCGTTCGTACACAGGGTGTACGCCATCTCTTAGAAATTATTGAAAATAGAATAATATAGAGCTACTTTTGATAATAAATCTACAATATTATCAGTATGTGACAAATCTAAATATTTTTATGCGATAATTTTTTTTCAAAATATTTGACTAAACTCGTATCAACTAGGGGTACAATTGGATCGGATAGATACCGACCAGATTAACCGGATTTGTTCAGATTGAATTTGAATAGTTGTGTCGGATAGTTGTCTAATTTGGTGTCGGTTTTGGATAGTTTGTTTCGGATTCGGCATCAGATTCGGGAAATCATTATCCATCAGATCGGAATATTCCGATTATATTCTCGAATAATTTTAGATAACTCTATCTGGATATTTGGATTTAGATATTTACAGCTCATATTCTAGCAGCTTCAATTGGACCCAATCAATAGCTCAAGCAAATAATATAATATTGTTATTTTAATACAATAAATCGAATTTAAATGTTGAAAATTCTTTTTGATATGGAAAAATAATAGAATAGCCCCAAAAATTCTATAAAATTACAAAGAATTGAAATAGGTCATTTTAAAATTACTAAAATTATTTCCAATATAATAATATATATTTAGATAATTTCTAAAATGGAAATAGGATTTTAGAAAATAGCAAAGAGAGTTCACAAATTTAGGAAAACTTCATAAAAATTCCATGAGATATTTTGAATTTAATGAAATTATTTCCAACTAAAAGTTGGTTTTTATTTTTACATAGAAATTACTTTTTAATTTTTAAAATAGAAAAGCCTTTCTATAATCCAAAATATTAATAGAAATACCAAAATATCAGAAATAAATATTAGAAAATCTAGAAAATTGAATTATTCTAAAAAATTCACAAAAGCCAATAATATTTTTAAGTTTAAATTTTTAATTATTTTTAAAGATAAAATTTTGGGATGTTACACACCACTATCAAAGGTTGACATGTAAGAATATGCTTCCACTTGCCTATGTGAATACCTAGCAGTCTTTTGCAAAATAAAAAGGAATATTTGATACTTTTGCAACTTTGTTGGTCTATCTGATAAAATGACTTGTTAAATTGCGATAATCCTGTTGTATGTTGAACTCATTTGATTGATTAATCATTGTTATATGTATGCTATATACAGTATCTGTTTTCGCGCGATATCCAACAAACAATATTCGGTATCGTATCGATTCCGCTCCGTATTCACTTCAAATTCGTGTCCGAAATTATTTATACTATATTCATATCCGGTATTATCCGTATCCGACTCTAAATCTAATTAAAAAATATTGTTTATGATAAAAAATAAGCGATATCTGTAACCAAGGACCAACATATCTATACAAGAACACGGTGCAGTAAGGGCATTCCCAATGGAGAGTTTCTTCTACTTGTTTCAAAGACATCCATGTCACTAAGAAACACTAATTTATACAAAAACTACAATGCATTGTTTCTTAATATGGTTTTATTATTTAATATTTAACTATTACTTTTTCATCACTCTAGGTATGTATAAGAAACCACCATACCCACAATGCAGTTTTTTATGGTTTCTTAGCCAAAGCATTTAATGAAGAAACCATTTCTAGTTTAAGAAACTCTAACCTTTTCTCTCTGCATTAATTCATTGCCACCTAAATTTTTTATCCTACATGACATATGTAGAAACCATTAAGAAACTTCCATTGGAATTGCCCTCATACATTCATTAATGATTGGTACAAAAGTCAATGTTCAGGAGTGTGAACACATTTGTTTGCGCTAATAATTTGCCGTGTGAGTAGGGCTAGAGGCTAGTAAATTCCAAGGATACTTTTTAACATTAATTATATTTTCTGGAACATAAATGATTCCATCCTTTATACCGGAAGAGATTGCCGCAAGCCCAGCCATCCCACGTGTCACTCAAGGCGATTTTGCAAAAAATCCCCTCTATTTTTTCGAATTACGGATAGGTCTTTGTGGATTACAAATAGGTCCTTTGCGATTTTTTGTGAGGGGAAGATCATTTTTTTCATCACGTTTGGGTCCCTGGCGCGGTATTTTACGGAAAAACCTCCTGTTAAATTCAAATCGCGAACAAGCCATTTTCTAATTTTTCAGGATAGCGAACAGGTCCAAAAAAATAACAAACAGGCCCCTGCTTCTTACGTCTAGGTCATTTCTCCATTTTTCCCAGAAAAAATGTTTTCATCACCAAAAAAAACTCGGAAAAAATGTTTTCGTCACCAAAAAAACACAGATTCGTCGAAAAAATGTTTTTGTCACAAAAAAAACCCGGAAAAAATGTTTTCGTCACAAAAAAAACACAGATTCGTCGAAGGTTTATAACAACTTATCGATTTACCAACGGGTCCTAGCTGTGGTTTTCTAAAAAAAACGCGGATTCGTCGAAGGTTTATAGTAGCCCATGGATTCGCCAACGGGTCCTACCGACCCATTTTATTTAAAAAATACGAAGATCGAAAATTCGACCCTATCGACTTTACAGAACGGCGCAGCGTAGCGCGCTATTATTGCTAGTTATACTGGGAGTATATGCGAATAGGCTCTTTTTAATTAGTGACAGATTGTGGTAGGCCGTGCAGCCGTGTGTAGTACAGTAGTGCTGTGTTGCTGACTGTTATGGTCAAGTTATAAGCGCCTGACAATTCAAGCATCGTTAATTGTCCATTAAGTGCATCCATGAAATGACTTGAGTCCAAATATGATATCACATTAACATGCTCTCAAGTGGAAATTACTCCCGTTTCAAATATAAAATCATACGTTAATTATTTTGAAATATAAGGTGTTAGTAATGTCTTATCTCTTTTGCTTTGATTCATTTTCCTGTCTCTCCAACATTTACAGGTAAACACTCACCAGCTATTCCCTCATATTCTGATAAGGATAACGTGATCGGTTCTTAATTTTTACCGTTGTTTAGGTCTTATATCCATGTAAAAGCAAGTTGCATATGTGTGAAATGGGATCTGATTATTCCGATCCAAGCAATTATTACATCCATTACTTGCTGACACACCTTATTCTAAGAGAAATTTTACGGTGCATTATACTAATAGTATATGGTGGATAGTAGAAATCAGATATAGTTATTGATTTGTTGAGGGTAGTACTGTTACTCAACTAAGGAAGTATAAATAAATACTATATAATATGATCCATTTGATCGAAAAGAATAAATGGTTTTTATTGAATTTAGTGTACCCTGAAAGAGCTCTAAGGGCATGTACAATAAGGCTACCTTAGTTTGCTCTTAGTCTGTACACGTTAACTTTGGTCTATGTGGAAGAGTGAGAAAAGAGGAGAGAAAAGAGAGCTGGCTCTGTGAAATCATGTGCTGAAAAATTAGCTTAATGATGAAATTGGCATTGCAAAGTGGTTGTAAAAAATAGACTTAATGATGAAATTGGCATTGTAAAGTGGTTTTGATTATAGCATGTGTGGTGCTTGTGCATGTATAGTTTTAGATGATTACTTGATATAGTTGTGACAGCATGATAATGGTTTTGCATGATGCAATGCGCTCGTGTGAGTGGTTGCATGGATTGACTTTGAGTCAAGTCGTGGACTTGTGCTCGGCACTACACCATGGCACACTTTTGGCCACTATGAACTGTTGGCAAAAGGCTAATATTGGCGACATATAATCTGTGGGCAATAATCGACCTTTCATCACACGTCATCGTCGGCAATTGTATAATAGAGCAACATGTTATGTGTCGGCATTTTTATTTTGGCGATAATGTGTCGGCAAAAAATAGTAGACAGTTTATCCGTCGGGCGTAGCCTAGTTGAACTACCGCAAATGTGTCGGCGAATGGGTGTGTACGGACTAGCTAAAAGCAAAGGACTTGCAATTGGCACGCCGCCCACAAAGAACGCGGAGTCTAAATTTTCACCGCCGCCAGCCTTATCTAACCTAACCTAATTCCCCAATTCTCCAAGTCTCCAAAGACATTCCCAATCCTCCAAAGACCACCGCGCCCAAGATCTTCCCGGTGCCGACGCCTCCCCACCCAAAGCAAGAAGAGAGGGAGCCAAGAAGAAGAAGCAGCTCAGCAAAGGCCAATTGCCGATTGTTCGCCCGGCCCCGGCCAGCCGGCCGTCGCCTCCCTTTCCCTCCCTGCTCCCTTCTGGCCGGCGGCGTTTCTCCCTGCGCCCTCCTTGGTCGGCAGTGTACGGCCCGCCTCTGTGTTGCCCTTTTTCTCGGCGATTCTCCTGTGTGCGCCTAACTGCTTATGCTTAATGCCGAATGGGCGCTCGCGATGGCGTCCCCGCTTGTTGCGGTTCTTGTTGGGGTTCGTGGTTCAGGTGATGAGGACATCACCAACATGGATACGACCAGTGTGACCGCTGCCCCTCCTTCCTCTCCGGCTTCTCCAATGACTACCGACGCTGCTCCATCTTCGTCACAAATGATCGACGCTGCAGCAACTTCGTCGCCGAGAGGCCTTAATCCAAAAGCTCAGCTATTCAAGCCCACATCAACAGACAAGGGCCTCAAGCACACACCCCGAGAACAGCCCACGCGTCAAGGAAGGCCCATATGGAAGCCCAAGATGCCAAAAAGCCCGGTTCGGCCATCCAGCAGCATGCCAACTTCAAACGGGCATAACTTGGGCTCCCGGACTCCGTTTTCAACGTGCGACCACCCGTTTGAAAGCTTAGGAGATAAGCTTTCCAATGGATCCAGCCTCACTTCCAAATTCACAATAGAACGATGGGAAAATGAGGAACAATGTCACGGGCCAGAAATTCAGAGTGCTGCATCACCCCACTTTTGGGCCCATGGCCCATGTATCTTAGGGTTTTGGTGGCCACCGCTGTTTTGGCTGCCCTACACCTCTTGGCCGCCGCTATATATGTGGCCGCCGCCGTTCTTTTACGCTTAGGTTTTGTTGTGTTTTGGTAGACCCTTGTGCGTCCTTCCGTGTTCACGCAGTGTCGACTAGACCACCCGTGACGAGAAACAGAATCTCACCTTTGTATCTTTGAGATTATTGATTAGAATTGCTCTCACCTTGTTCTTGCTTGTTCTCGGTTGCAGCAGGTACAAGGATCGATCGGATCTTGTTTCGTTGATCGCCTCGTGTGGTGACGCTGCGATTGCTTGGTTGTCGATCTCGTGGTTAGTAGTCGATCCATCTACTTCGCGGCGCTATCAAACCGACGATCGTTCTCATCGAAGATCGGGCCGACCTTCGCGCATCAAGTGGTATCGAGCGACGGTTGCTGGTGAGAACACCCTTATCCTTATTTTGTTCTTCTTGTTCATCCTAGAGTCCGAAAATAGCCACAAAAAATTCTGTTTGGCGTGTGTTTGATCTAATCCGAGCCCTTTTGGCCTTTACTATTACTACCTAGTTTAATTCTTGTTGAATTTGCGTTGCATCGTCGTGTCGTTGCTGGTCTTAGTGTTTTGATCTTTAGAGTTTCGAGTTCTTGCCACGTTCTTGTCACCGAGTTGAACTCTATCGCGTCGTCGCGTCCAATTCGGATCCTCCTCTGTCCAGTTTGGTATTTTGGTCATAACTTCCTCATACGAACTCGGATTTTGCTGTTCTTATACTTTCCTGAAAGCTTGAGAAATTATCTACAACTTTGTCCATTGTGAAACTTTCCAGAAACGCCGTCTTCTTGCCCAAAATCCCGTCGGATTGGAATCTGTTTTCGTCCTGGATTTTCTGAGCAGTCTGTATTTCGGGGTCAATATCTCTGGCTTCCCTTATCCAAAATAGACGTTCCATATATGCAAATTAATCAGCTCGAAAAGATCTACAACTTTCCAGTTATACGTTTTTGCATTGGAAGCCAATAAAAACCCGAAAACAGCATTTGAAGTTTCAGCATAGTAGATCTGTTTTGCAGCAGAAAATTTTTGGAGTTGTAATTCATCATATGTGCCACTTTGATATAAAAGGAAGAAAAAAATAAGAAAAGGCAAGTGCATATAAAAGAGCCGCACTAAAAGGTGGAAAAAAAGCCCTAGCTATTTGCTTGTGTGCTGTGGTCATTCGGTTGCTATTTCGTGAATTCATTGGTGTCGTGCTCGCGTCTCTAGTACGGTCTAGCCTAGGACCAAAGATAGTACCGCCATCGAACGTTCTTTCAACTTGTTTTGGCTAGTGTGGTTCTAGTATATCTTTTGCTACATATTATACCTGTCCAAGCTCCACTTACTATTAACCATAGGAAAAGCACCTTGCAATCGCTTTGTCACCCCTGAGTGCAGATTACCATCATCCCTCGATTGAACCTTGAAAAGCTGCAGGGTAAGAACTGGTAAGAACTTGGTGTGAGCTTGAGCGTGTGAGATCCTCCACTGTCCACATATTAGTAGATAGGAATATATATTTTTGCGTGTATTTTTCTTGTCTACCACTAATAATGGCAGGTCCACGAAAGAACGATGATCTATACTTCGAGGATGATCCAAGCATTCCGCCAGGAACAAAGAAATATATGCGGAAACTTAATCATGAGTTTGAGAAAAGAGAAGAAATTGAAAGAAAAAACACAGTGAGTTCATGGAGAAATGGCGAAATGGAGAATTAAAAAATGAAAAGGTCGAGCATGGGACTATCCCTTCGACCAAGAATGAGAAGGAACTATTGAAGAAAGAAGTCAAGCCTACACAATCTAAGAAGAAGGATAGTAAGTGTATTTCAATATGTAACGATAAGAATGTGCTTGCTATTCCGTGACTAACCTCAGAGGCAAGAATGATCAAGATGGTGTGCACCTGAGTGCTGCAATGACGGACAACTACATGAGCCTCATGTCTCATCGCCTACTTAGTGCACTAGTGGAGCATGCCAATGAAACTCAACGCAACAACTTATTCCAAACTAAGTTTGTTGTGCAAGAACGCGCGGTACACGTCATCATTGATGGAGGAAACTGTAGCAACCTCGCAAGTCTACACATGGTCGAGAAACTTGGCTTGACCACGACTCCACTTCAAAGAACCTTACTCAATGGAATGGTTCAACTCAATTGGTAAGGTTCGTAACACAAACCGCAAGTTCCTGCTCCATTGGTTCATACCATGATCATGTTTGTTGTGATGTCATACCTATGGAATCATGTTCACTTTTATTAGGTAGACCTTGGTTATATGATGTTGATGCTATTCACTATGGTAGAACCAATCAATATACTTTCAAGTTTAATGGAAAGAAAATGGTTTTGAATCCAATGACTCACGAGCTAGCCAAAATTAATGCAAAAGAACTAATGGTAAAGAACATGAGGATGACAAACTTGATAGTGGTGTACAACAATCTAAACCAATGTTCAAGAAAGTAATTCTTTTAAATAAGATTGTTTCCTCACATGATATTGCTTTGCGACATCTGCTTCCTTGCCTCCTGTTGCCACTAACCTTTTGCAGATCATGAGAAGGAGTCGAGGACGACTCCAATTCAAGAAGGGGAGGATGATGAGGACATCACCAACATGGATACGACCAGTGTGACCGCTGCCCCTCCTTCCTCTCCGGCTTCTCCAATGACTACCGACGCTGCTCCATCTTCGTCACAAATGATCGACGCTGTAGCAACTTCGTCGCCGAGAGGCCTTAATCCAAAAGCTCAGCTATTCAAGCCCACATCAACAGACAAGGGCCTCAAGCACACACCCCGAGAACAGCCCACGCGTCAAGGAAGGCCCATATGGAAGCCCAAGATGCCAAAAAGCCCGGTTCGGCCATCCAGCAGCATGCCAACTTCAAATGGGCATAACTTGGGCTCCCGGACTCCGTTTTCAGCGTGCGACCACCCGTTTGAAAGCTTAGGAGATAAGCTTTCCAATGGATCCAGTCCCACTTCCAAATTCACAATAGAACGACGGGAAAATACGGAACAATGTCACGGGCCAGAAATTCAGAGTGCTGCATCACCCCACTTTTGGGCCCATGGCCCATGTATCTTAGGGTTTTGGTGGCCACCGCTGTTTTGGCTGCCCTACACCTCTTGGCCGCCGCTATATATGTGGCCGCCGCCGTTCTTTTACGCTTAGGTTTTGTTGTGTTTTAGTAGACCCCTTGTGCGTCCCTCCTCGTGTTCGCGTGTGTCAACTAGACCACCCGTGACGAGAAACAGAACCTCACCTTTGTATCTTTGAGATTATTGATTAGAATTGCTCTCACCTTGTTCTTGCTTGTTCTCGGTTGCAGCAGGTACAAGGATCGATCGGATCTTGTTTGGCTGATCGCCTCGTGGTGACGCTATGCATTGCTTGGTTGTTGATCTCGTGGTTAGTAGCCGATCCATCTACTTCGGCGCTATCAAACCGACGATCGTTCTCATCGAAGATCGGGCCGACCTCGCGGCGCATCATCGCCTTTAGGGTGTTCTGCGTGAGGCTTAGTTGTCTCTATTTGGTGTGCGATCGCGCGCTGTGGAACGGGAGGATTCGAGCGAGACTCGAGTTGGGAGTGGATTACGACATTTAGGGCGAAATGGATGTGAAGTTATGGTTAATCGTGGTTAATCTTGTTAAAGGAAACGATGCTTCATGGCCGCCTCACTATGTTCAAAGATCCGCTTGCCGCGATTTGTGTCTAGATGTGATTAAATGATTATTGTTTAAACTAGCATTGGACACCTAGGTCGATTATGATTGCGTTCTAGTGTTTAATTTTGCTGGTAATTATGTCATCCCATGATCTGCGACGCTCATGTTTAACATTTCATTTTGCAAATGGTCTATATGTATTTTTCTTGATGGCTCAAACTAGCATAAGTGGTCACCATGCATTCGAATGGCAACTGTGCTACTTCGCATGTAGTTTGGTTTTACAACTGCTTTGCTGCCCCATGTATATAGATAGTTTGATACTATTGTTGACCTTTGATCCAGTGTCATGAGTTCATTGCTTAAAGCATCATAACACTTGAATGAATTTAATGCTACCTGTGTGTGGCTACTCCTACAAGCATATGTGTGCCAGTGTGTTTGTTGCATGTTTGCTTCTTGTCCTGCATGTGCAATTGTCGTTTGTTTGTTCATTTGAGTGGTCTGATAATTCTAGGAATTTGCTTCAGAGGGTGTTTCGTAATGGGGCTACCATTCTCGAGGTTATTCTAACGGCGGAAGCTCCAAGTATGATAAACCAATGAGACAATTTTCAATGTAATGAGTCAAATCCTCACCACCGATATATTACATCGTCAGATGTTGTTTTTCCGACTGCATGATCTTATGTTTTCCATATTACATTAATTATGATTTACTTAGATTTTCTACGATCTTGTTTTTTTCCTTGTATATTAAGGGTTATTGGCTAACTTTACAGCTTATATTTTTGGACATGTGCATCGTAGTTTGGCCTAATCAATCTTTTGAAACACTCTGATCTGTGCTATTCTTATGTAAATGTGATTGCTTGTTTTGCGTACCATCTCGCTCTACTAGTCTTTGCCGGACTAGCCACTTATGTTCACTATAATGATGAAAAGCGTATGTTCCCTTAGGTATTTACTGAATTTTCAAAGAAAGGCAGCTTCATGTTGTTTCGGGTTATACATTTCGATGATATTTTTTCATGTCGGTTCTACCTGTTAGCCAAGATTAGCTTGACGAAATTCCACTCAAGATTAGGCTACATGATGCCATAATGGTAGTTCTTTAGGCAATGAAGGATCGTTGAAATACTCCCTTGTGCCTCATCTAGGTCCCGAAATAAATGTTGAAACCCTATAACTTAAAGGAATATTAAATTTTGGCATGCTCGAGCCTTTGATATTCCTTTTTTTGGTTGGTGGATTAGTGTCTTCTCATCATTTAGTCCCTTTTGGGCACTTTTATATCTCTGCACAATAATGACTTGGGATTACTTTTGCCATTATAATGCCAAGAGCTCATTTGGTTTACTTTTGTTGAAGGAAACGAATGGAAAGTTCATAAAAGCAATTATTTAGTAACTTTTCCTTTGTACATAGTTGTTTAGCTTGCAAAGAAGCATTTTTCGATTTTCATGAAGCCTGTTATCGTGTCTTAACTCTTAATTGTGTTCTCTATTGTTGTTTTGCATTTTGTATTGTGGTGTTTCCATCTAAAGAAGCACAACAGATCAGTGTTCCCAAGAGGTGTACTACCAATAGACCTGCAATAGGAGGACCATTTAAGCTCTATGATACGTAAAACAATGTGGTGATGAAGCAAAGCTTGAGAAATTGGACACCGATGTACTTTGGCTACACATCATGCCCAGATTTGGGACCAAAAGAAGTACGTAAGATGGTCGATGTGTTAAGCTCTTAGGTGTGTTGATATGTACCATATCCACTTCTTTGTTAGGCACCTCTTCGTTGACATTGTTTACTATTGATATTGCTGTTTTATCATATCATTATCTTCAGATTTCTCTTTTACACATCTACAAGCTTTAGTATACTTCAGTGAGCATATAGGAAAAGTCAAGCACTAATATAAGCAAACCCTTAGGATCACAGCCCACAACTCAATCATGCACACTTGTTAGGTTAAACGATTTAACACTTCACAATCTGAATTTTTTTCTCAAGATTTCTTCAGAGCGGAGTAAAAAATGTGCTTTCAACATCAAAAGTCACAGATCACTTATGATCTACTTAACACAAAGGTTCACAGTTGGCATGCACGCATGATTCCCAGTGTATCCCAACGCCAATTTTGGTGTTCACACCGTTAGTTAGGGGTTTTGGGTATAGCTTCATAGCGATGAATTTATGAATGTTGTGGTGAAATTGTATGCTCTTTTGCTGTTTTAAAATTTGATAACTTGGTTTGCTTGTCTAAATAGTTGTTAATCCAAAGCGTAAATCGGTGATATGTATAGATTTGCTAGAGACCATAGTCCCCTCTGTCATGCCAAGCTTTTGCCAATTTCACTATATTTTCCGACTATTTTCTGCTTTCTTATTCAGAATAATTTGTGGTAGTGTTGCAGCATTGTAAAAGGTGTTTAGTATGAAGAAATGATTTATATTACGAATGTGATTTTCCACATATACATTGAGGTACATGTATTATCACTTGTCAAATGTACCTTGAGATTGATGCAAAATTGCAACCTTTCAAAATTCAAACCACCATCTCATCACCTAATAATTTAATACCTCTTGCATGAATCTTGAGTTATTTTTACGGTTAAGATAGTGCATGTACACATGTGGTTTTGCATTTTTGTTTATATCACCTTACAATAGGTAAAATACAATGGATAAAATTTTAAGATGTTCTACTTTTCCTATGCCACTTGGCGTTGGGAATAATGATTCTCATTACCAAAGAACTCTTGAGTCACTTTTTTCCTTCAAACAAAGAACTAGTTTGGAACACAATATCTGTCGGTTTATAGAAAAGGAAAGAACTAGTTTGGAATATTTAGGTGTGCTAGCGAAAAATTTGTGTTCGGTACTTAGTGAAACTCGCGTGACGGGTTAGTAATTTCAACCTAATCGAACTCGCTAGGGCTTAAATTTCAACCTAATCGAACTCGTTGGCTTTTGCAAGATCATTGATATAGTGAGACCGTGAGATCGACTATGATTTAAGGCTTTGCAAGATCATTGAATTTGTCAATGCATTTGGTAGGGTTTGTGTTAGTGAGGTGGGGTTTGTGTGTCTGTTCACCTCGTGTCTGCAGTTCTTATCTATTTTGTCACTTACTATGATTCACCGAGTTCTTATCTCACATCTTTGTTTGACTTAACACTTTATAGCAATGAAAACATGACATGTGTATCTCGTTCCTCTGTTTCACGATCCAAAGATTCACCGATAAAGCAAACTTTTTTCCATGTGTTCTATGTTAGAAAAGTAATCTTGTTCCATGCTACCGTTAGTTATTCTATCTTGCATTATTCTTTTGTTCACCGTGACGGATTTTCTCGTTATTTTTGCTGATTATTTCTTTTCTTCATCATGTCGTACACAGTACAAGGTGATAGGCTTCGAGTATAGTAGTAACTTTTGTGTAGTTGGAGGTGCTACAAGTTTTTGGAGTGACAACCTTTTGTGCAGCAAGATAGTAGTGCTGTTTATGGTTAGAAATGTTAACTAGTAGCTAGAGAAGTATATGCGTCCTCTCTTTTAGTGAAAATGTATGCCCTTATTTACTAGGCTGAGACTTAGCTCATTACCTCTCACTGACTGTTACTTATTTTGGACGGGCATGTATGCAACTTAACTTATTTGAAGGATCGATCTATGTTTATCAAACCTTGTGGTGGAGATATATGCGTTGCATTATTTACATGTTGAAGTGATTATTTGAACTGTGATTGTGTATGTATATGGTTATATATGTGAGTGGCACCATTTGCATGTAAAGTTTGTATGTCAATTCGATCAATGGTGGATAATGTGGAATTAGTTTTGTATATATTGCATATTTAATTTGTATGTCATGTGTGTCGGCACCTTTGCCGACACAAAACTTGTGTAGAAAACTAGCTTCGGCCCGAAATTGATTAGCCAACACGAAAGTGTCGGCAATTCAGATTATCATGTCGGCAATGCCCTTATCGTCGGCAAAACATTAATCGTCGGCAAAGATTGAAACTGTCGGCAAAACTTAGATCTTTGCCGACACTTTATCTGTCGGCAAAAGTTTTAACTATTCGGCAATGCCCCTACCGCTTCGCAAAACATTAATCGTCAAGAAAGATTGAAACTGTCGGCAAAACATAGATCTTTGGCGACACTTTATCTGTCGGCAAAAGTTTTATCTGTCGGCAAAGCCTAAGCCGATCGCTTCTACCGCTATCGTTTATGTATCGTCGCGTAAACCTTTGCCAACAGTTTTTGTGTCGGGGAAGGTGTCTTTTGCCGACTATACCATGTGTTGGCAAAAGTGTGCCATGGTGTAGTGCGGATTCTTTTATTGTTTATTTGTGTGCAGGTGTTGCTCGAGGGCGAATGTGGTCGATGACGGGACTGGAACTAGATTCAGAGAGGAAATGAGGTTCATGACTAGATTCAGAGAGGAATCGAGATCTTGATGGTCAAGAATGTCATATGTGACGTTCGGGCTAGAGAACAGAGTACATGGAGGCTGGTTAGTCACGTGAGTACAACATGATGGTCGTACACGTGCAGAGTTCTATTAGGCCATGTTGGGCCAAGTGAAGTTGTATATAAACTTTTTAGAATTGCTCATTATAAATAGGGAGAGGTGTCTTCTGTTTATGGTGAGTTAGGTATTAGGATTTGTACTTTTTTATTTTAGAGTACTGTAATCAGACTAGACAAAGAGAAACCAAGCGTCTTGGTACTTGCGGCTGGTGTCTAGCGGTTAGAAAGTTCAAGGGCTTGATTGCTTCTGGCGGCTAGAAGTTCCCAGGTTTCTGGCGAGGAAGCCCTTGCGACCAGAAGATTCTTGCGGCGGAACTTCTAAGCGACGAGAGTTTTCCTGCGGCCGGCGGCTGTGCAAGCGAAGGGCGGCTCGTTAGTTTTTGGATGCACGAGACGTCCTAGCCGACGACTAGAAGCTGTGCCAAAAATTCTTGCTGGCCGGTTGATGCATGCACGCAACACGAGCGACTAGTAAAAAAAAAGGCCGTGCATGCATGCAAGAAAAGGAAAACGTACGGACGGCTGATCTCAGAAAAAAAAACTCCTTGCGGCGGCTAGAAGATTTACGTCGCAAGATTGAATTAGAATTATTTGAGGATGCCCTGAGGCATCTTATGAACATATCTTGACAATAAAGATTAAGATTTGTAAGTTGATGTGTTGGTAATCTCATTCTTCGTTTTCAATCTTGGTTTACATGTTTGTTTTCTTTTTAGATTGATTCATAATTTCACCATAATAATTTTGATTTGATCCATTCAAAATCTTTCTAGGGCATCAAGTGATTGATATGAAAAGTTTGATTGATTAATTCCTCATAAATCCTTATTAATCTCGTAATTAGGGTTAGATCAATTTTCGTCATTATTTGTTACAGTCATCTTGCGAAGTTCATAACTCTAGATCCATAGATCCGATCGAGCTGATTCTTATTGGGTTAGTTTCCAAATTGAATCTAGTTTCTACACTTAAACTTTCACGTCAATCTAATGGTGGGATCTTTAGAAATTACTGTTTTAGTAAACTTATATCATTCTGTTTTTGTCGAATGCGAATCAGGCAATTTGAGTTCGAATTGAGGCGTTTTAAAAATCATCAAAAATTTAATTTTAGCTTGCGCGCAATCATTCACCCCTCCTGATTGCTAGTTTAGTATATATTGATCCTACAGACTCTTATTTAATATCCAGCTTTGCATAGGAGTATAGGTAGATTATTTATGTACAAATGAAAAGATAGTTATTGTATAATATTTAGAGACAATCTTTAGAGACAGTTATTGTACAAGCTGACTTTTAACTTATTGTTAGCCAGCAGTAGGCTTTACTATTGTACTTGCCCTTTTCTTGTAGTTTGAGACAACATCGGACTTATTCCATGTGTACCATTTTCATGATGCAACTTAATTAATTACTCTTAAATAAACCTTTTTGTGATGCAACTGCTAAAGATACTCGTTTGAAAACCCTGGAGTACCTGTAAGAGCATC
This sequence comes from Guadua angustifolia, assembly GCA_036346375.1. Lineage (NCBI taxonomy): Eukaryota > Viridiplantae > Streptophyta > Magnoliopsida > Poales > Poaceae > Guadua > Guadua angustifolia. Next base: position 10,592,855 of record CM070522.1, read on the forward strand.
TCCAGCAGAGCCCCTAAACCAGCCCCTAAACCTTAAAATAAGGAGTTCTTAAAGATACACCAGGAGATTGAAGACATGGAAATACATGAGAGGCTTCGAGATGATCTTATTGAGCATTTGTGGGCAATTGACAACGCTTCGTAGTTTGATTCATTGTTCGGAGTTTCTATTTATCTATTTATCATGTTTTGAAAATTTTAAATATCATGTTTTTAAATTGTAAATGTTAATATGCTTATGTTTTATGTGTTACAAATATTTTTGATTGAATTTTAGTGGTGTCAAATGAAGATTATACATAGCGGATATGTCAAAATAGGAGAAAAAGTAAAATAGGGGTTGAGATTTAGGGGATGTTGCTGGACTTGTGCTCTCAAAAAGTGGTCCTAAAAATAGGGAGTCCCTAAATCTAAAATAGAGACCCTGTTTTAGGGACCCTTCTTTGGAGATGCTCTAACATTGTATCTCTCTTTTGATAAAAAAAAAGTACCACCATCAGATTCTATGAACTAGTGGCTTTAGCCAAAAATCAGAAAAAAAAGGTCCAGTCCGGCCTTTTGAACCCCGGTTTCAGCTCCTTTGTGTTCAACTTCTATGCCAACTAGCCAAGGTTATACGCTACACTGTATCGTGTGAAATTTGGTCCGATAATTATTTCTGAAAAAAGTATGAGGACCTAAACATATTTTCTTTTTTTTTCTCTGGTTTTTTTTTCAAAATATGCAAACTAGGAGTTATCGGCAAATTTGCGGCACTACGGGTCCTCTTTGTGCAGTACGAAATTTACGTAACCATATGTCTTTTTTGCAAAATAACCGTAGAAAGACCTAAACGTAATTTTGGAATTTATGATAGGCTTTTTTGCCAAAAAAAAATGTGTGACAAGTGGGCAGTCTGGTTGCAAAAATAACCTGTGGAAGGACCTAAACGTAATTTTAGAATTTGTAGAGGGCTTTTTTGCCAAAAAAAACGTGTGACATGTGGACGGTCTGCTTTAATAGATAAGATATATAAGCTTATAGCTTCATCTGGTATATAGCACTCTTCAAATCTATAAACATCTTTAAAATATTTTGAAATTCAAAGCAGAAAACCAAGCCAGTTTTTGCCCATTTTTGGGCAAAGACCGGACCCGACCCCATCCTGTTTTGGGCATGGTTCTGGTTCCTTGAAATGACTGGTTTTGTGGCCTTTCAAAAGAAATTTTTATTTTTTTACTATATTTAGATGTAATAACTACTTGGAAGTATCTTTTTTTTTTCGAACCGTAACAACAAAATTTTACTGAAATTGGTAAATGTTCTTGATTTGACGTAGCACAACGCAAACTGTACCTAAGTGTGAGACGAATTAGATCGAGTTAAATTTAGACCAGGCCAATGCATGGCCTATGCAGAATACTTTAGACGTGGCAAAAGAGATTGTGGCTAAAATATGTATGTAGCTATCAGCACACCGAGTCTTAGTAAGTTAAGTAATCAAACTGTACCATCAAGAAACAAAAAACACAACAAAATCAAACAATGAACAACTACCATGAGCAGAACAAGTCCAGTGTAAACATCACATCTTCTACCTACAACTACAAATGGCTCCAGATAAGCGAGTCCAAATATAAGTTTGTCGTTTATACCGAACGAATGTTTCAGAAAGGTTCATTTGGCAATCTAACTTAATTATTTAACAGAAGAAAAGTACCAAATCAGAGAAGAAGTAATAAGCCAAGAAGAACATAACCAACTTCATTACGTATATATTATTAGCTAGTTCACCAATAAGAGCCAGGTCAATTGTATGCTTGAGATGCATAGATTATAAACAGATTTGAAGAGTTCAGTGATCTGGCGACTAGGCTTAGAGAGGTGAGCGCCGCCGGACCGGCCGGCTCGCACGGACCCATCGTGCCCAGGTCTGAACTGTGCGGGTCATGAGCTTAGGCACGGTCCATTTGCGCTTTGTGACTGCTTCGTGCCGTGCTGATCTAAGTCCGATCCATTTGCACTATTGCATTGAGAGGAAAGGAGCAAAAGACTCATGGAGTTGAGGCGGTGGACACAAATATTATGGGAAAGGAACTAAAAATTTGTTTATTCTTAAACAATTACATAGAGCGAGGGGGATGTGCTAAACACAGGCGAGAGAGGGAGCAATGTGCAAGAAAGAGAGTGAGAGAGACAGATAAGAGAGAGGTGAGAGATAGCAGCTTCTTGTATCTCAATTTCTCTTAGCTCTTTCTCTCCTCTTTTGTCCGTCTCTCTCAGGTGTCGGCGGTGGGAGTGGCGTCCATGTTGCTGGGTATGTTTATGGCGCTCATGCTCAGTTCTCAGGCCGGGCACGATCCAGGCTTTTCTTGAAGTTCATCCAAATTTTCTTTTGGTGAAGGACCAGGCAACGAGGACCACACTTCTTAAAGGGCACTGCCGGAATGGTCTTTATCCTCTGCCACAATCATCCTACTCAATAAAACAGGCTTATGGAGTTAACAAGCCGTCCCTTACTAGGTGGCACAACCACATGGGTCACCCATCTATTCCTATTGTTCAAAAATTAGTTCATGATAATAAACTCCCATATGTTGTTGAGACACCTACTGATTCAGTTTGTGATGCTTGCCAACAAGCCAAGAGTCATCAAATACCTTTTCCTAGGTCTTTTAGTGTCTCAAATTCTCCTTTAGAGTTAGTCCATTCCGATGTATGGGGACCTGCTCCTACTTCTGTTGGGGGCAGAAAATATTATGTCAGTTTTATTGATGATTATAGCAAATTTACTTGGATTTATCTCTTAAGATTCAAGTCTGAAGTGTTTCAAAAATTTCATGAATTTCAAACTCTTGTTGAGCGTCTCTTTGATAAGAAAATCATTGCTATGCAAACTGACTGGGGAGGAGAGTATGAAAAACTCAATTCCTTCTTTACAAAAATTGGCATTACTCATCGGGTATCTTGTCCTCATACACACCAACAAAATGGCGCTGCTGAACGCAAACATCGTCACATTGTTGAGGTTGGGTTATCCTTTCTTGCTCATGCCTCCATGCCTCTAAAATTCTGGGATGAAGCCTTCCTTACTGCCACGTATCTCATTAATAGAACACCTAGTAAGGTGATTAAGTTTCTGACACCTTTTGAGCGTCTATTCCATCAAACACCAGACTATTCTTCCTTGAGGACTTTTGGGTGTGCTTGTTGGCCAAACTTACGTCCCTATAATACCAGAAAACTCCAATTCCGTTCTAAACGATGTGCTTTTCTTGGATATAGCAATCTCCATAAAGGGTTCAAGTGTCTTGACATTTCTTCTGGTCGGATATATATTTCCCGTGATGTTATCTTTGATGAAAACATTTTTCCGTTTTCCCAACTTTCTTCCAATGCTGGGGCACGTCTCCGATCAGAAATCCTCTTACTTCCACCCACCCTTTTAAATCCCACTCCTGTTCCTCAGGGGGATGGAAACATAGATGATTCACTGACTAATGCTTCTAATACCTCAGATTTGTTTGTCTCTGATGATTGTGTAGCAGCCGCTTCTATGGAAGATACATCTGCTAATGGCGCTGCCAGAACCGAAGCACCGGCGCCATCCTTCTGTTGATCTCATACATCGCTTTGTCCTCTTCGCTCCGGTGATGCTTCTGGACAGCCTGCCACATTGGTCTCTGCTCCAACAGAAGACGCCACGCACGACAAACGGTTACGTTCCTCGCTTCCACCGATCGCCGCCGACAATACGCCTCCGCCGCACCAAGCCCGGATTGCTTGTGTCTCTGCGTCGCCGTGACGCCCCGCGACCGGCTTCAACATGGTATTCGCAAACCAAAGATTTACACCGATTTGCATCGTTTCGCTATGGACTTTCCACTATTTTAGGTGAACCACACAATTTGATCAAGCTCTTCCATTCCGTCTTTGGAAAGAGGCCATGGATGTTGAGTTCTCAGCATTACTTAAGAATAATACATGGCATCTAGTGCCCCCTCGTAAGGGGCGAATGTTATTGATTGCAAGTGGGTTTATAAAGTCAAGAAGAAATCCGATGGGACACTAGATGATACAAGGCACGCCTCGTTGCAAAGGGATTTAAGCAAAGGTATGGCATTGATTATGAAGATACATTCATCCGGCTTGTTAAATCTGCTACTATTCGCCTTGTTCTCTCGCTTGCTGTCTCTCAAGGCTGGAGCTTGCGTCAGCTAGATGTTCAGAATGCGTTCCTTCATGGCATTCTCGAGGAGGAAGTATATATGAGACAACCACCAGGATATGAGGATAAACTTAAACCATATCACGTATGCAAATTGGATAAGTCTCTCTATGGTTTAAAACAAGCGCCAAGAGCGTGGTACTCCAGGTTAAGTACACGTCTGTGTGAACTGGGTTTTAAGGCTTCAAAAGCAGATACTTCTTTATTTTTCTATAATCAAGGTCACGTTACCATATTTTTGCTGATATATGTTGATGATATTATTGTTGCAAGCTCAACACAGGATGCAGTCAGTGCGTTACTTCGGGACCTTAAAAGAGATTTTGCTCTTAAAGATTTAGGAGACTTACATTACTTTCTGGGTATTGAAGTAAAGAAGGCACAAGACGGTATTGTTCTGTCTCAAGAAAAATATGCCACGGATCTGCTTAAAAGAATAGGCATGATGAACTGTAAACCTGTAAGTACTCCATTATCTGTCTCAGAAAAATTATCGATTCATCAAGGACAGGTACTTGGACCTAATGACTCCACAAATTATAGAAGCATTGTTGGCAGCTTACAATATCTCACATTAACTCGACCTGACATTTCTTATTCTGTCAATAAAGTCTGTCAGTTTTTACATGCGCCTACCACAGATCATTGGAGTGCAGTCAAGAGAATTCTTCGGTATATCAAGTACACTGTTCAAGTTGGCTTAAAAATCAGTAAGTCTTCTTCTATGATAGTCAGTGCCTACTCAGATGCAGATTGGGCTGGTAGTCAAGATGATCGTCGTTCCACTGGAGGTTTTGCTGTCTACTTAGGTGACAATTTGATCTCATGGTCAGCACGTAAACAAGCTACTGTTTCCCGGTCTAGTACAGAAGCTGAATACAAAGCTCTTGCTAACGCCACTGCTGAAATAATTTGGATTGAAAGTTTGCTAAGGGAATTAGGGATTCAATCATCTCATATTGCACAACTGTGGTGTGATAATATTGGAGCTACATATCTCTCAGCTAATCCTGTTTTTCATGCTAGAACTAAACATATAGAAGTGGACTATCACTTTGTAAGAGAAAGGGTTGCACAGAAACAACTTGAAGTAAAATTCATTCCCTCAAAAGATCAAATAGCTGATGGATTCACAAAACCATTGTCCATGCGACAACAAGAAGATTTCTGTTACAATCTTAACTTGGTGAAGTTATGATTGAGGGGGAGTATTGGAAGATTTGGTTTCTGAACCTGCTATAGATAGAATCCTATAGATAGAAGGATTTGATTGTGCTTATCTGTAATTGGTTGTTACTATCTTTACAATGTAATCTCCTATCTGTATACGCCACGGTGAGGGCTGTTCTCACCCTTATTTAACATGCAATCGCGGCCTCCAAAAGAGGTAGAAAACGCTTCACCAAAACTGTGAAATCGTTCATCATCAACCGCTTTAACACCGGATGTGAACGCATCGGTAAGTACTGCTGCTGGTGGTGCATTCCTGCTCATTGTATTATGTGACGGTGGCTTTGATACCACTTGTTGTGACCGAGCAAGCTAGAACCTAACACATGCGAGACAATGCAGAACAAGCTCCTTCCTGAAAACGCCTTTTGTAAACTGAGTTTGCACTCTGATCTTTGTCTTCTTCGGAAAACTGAATCAACAACTTCACCCTGTCGCTAGTTGTCTTCAAAACACATTTGGTCAAAAAGTACTTTTGTCACAAGAACTCGATAGCAATGTTCAGAACTTCAAATACGGCAATGATCAATCGGACAATAGAGAAGTTTTTGCAACGTGAAAACTGCACGTTTTCTGCTTTTTGTATTCACTATTTATACCCAGCAATACAAAGTTTGATTCTTCATCCACCAAACCAAAAACCGAGATGAAACTAACCCCTACTACTTTTACCGACAGATATTATTGATCTATCCGACAACAACTCTGAAGCAACACAAATCGTGTATAACACTGACTGCAGAAACTGAATACAGACTTAGCAAAAACACAACTCTTACTTTGAAAAAACGAAAGTTACAAGATTAATCTAACAGGAGCATGTCTGTGCCAAGGGGCTGTCATCTGGAGCGTGTTCCTATTTGAGCCTTCACTTTGGGATTCTGATCGAGTAACGTTGCACAAGGTTTGCCAGGGTGTGTGGCTGGACATGGCACGGGGAATTCATTTGGCGGATCGGAGTGGATATTGATGGAAGATCGTGAAGGACTAGAGGTTCGATGATCCCCTCCAACTAGACTTGCACATCGAGCCGGCCTAGACTGTGATATGCTGTTATGGTCCAGCCAGCCAACCATGCCATACTGGGTATCTCGACTCGCCTCTAATGAGCCCGTACATACATGGTCTATTAGCATGCTGTGCCACTTTTGTGCCATACCAGTCTAGGTTTAATCCATTTGGACTACTGCAAAGGAGAGAAAAAAGAGCCAGAGATAAGTAGGACACCTACCGACGTGGTCACAAGGACGGAGTGCAGCTTGGCTGGAGGCGAGGAAGACGCTAGCATTGAGGAAGAAGGATGCATGGTAGCTGGGACGGTGGCAACAGGAAGGTCGAATTTGATGGCGGCACGACTGAATACCACTGAATCTTGTGCTGGGGTAGTTAGGATCGTTGAGACCTGGCACCGTCTCTCCGATCGCTACCGTATTCTTCCTCGGGATGGTCGTCAAAGCTACTGGTGTGGTGCCAAAAGGGTGTATCTGTCGGTGACGAGAACTACTGGATTTGGCATTGAGGTGGCAAGGGACGGCGAGGAGGTCATGGTGTGGGGCAGTGGAGAGAGGTGGCAATGCGGGGAGGAAACAAGGGTGCAGGTGGGTGAGAGGAGAGAGAGAGAGAGAGAGAGGAGATGACAAAGGCGTGGGGGAGACGGTGACTGCGTCGGATGGGTCATGGGAGGAGGCAAAGAGGAGAGGTAATACTTGATGATGGGTTGGGTCTTAGGTTGTTGATGATGGAGTAGACTATAGATAAGATATTTTTTTTACAAAAGGCTACTTTCGTGCCGAGCTGGCCCAAGCATGGTCCAATCATGCTGTGCTGAGTCGTCCATCATATTGAGTTTTCAAGTCCGGCATGACCAATTATTTGTGCCATGCCTACCTGGCTCGAAGACATCATTGCCATGATGTTGTCTTGTCTACCATTCTGCAGCACCATTGGATTAGCAAGCTATTTGGTTATGACTTCATCATGGAGTATCGTTTTGGCTATGTCAACACGGTGGCTGATAAAGACTGGCTATCAAGCTTAACGAGCTATTACCAAATTTTTTTTCGAAATTAGCATAGTACAACATAAAATCATTTTACTTACCATTTAAGTGGTTATTTCAAATTCGAGCTAACAAGCCACTATCATGTTGAGCCTCACCAAAAAAAAATTCACTCAAAATAGATTCATTTTAACTTTATACCCATTAAGTACTATAATCAAAACAATTTTGGTCTGAGCCTAGTGAGCTTTTTTTTTTGCCACCCATATTGGCTGATGTCCTTTCTAGGCGCAACACAGAAGAGCAGGCCAATATACTAGCACTATCTTCCCTAGTGGCAGAGCCACCACTCGGTGATCTTGGGTGGTTGCCTGAGCTCGCCAGTGAACCACTATTATGGAGCCTCGGGTATCTGCTCTGGGGTCTGGGTGGCAGTGAGGTTAGCAAGGAAGACGTGACCAGGAGCAACCATGGTGGCGGGGGAGACAGAGATGGCCCAGTGCTTGACACCCAGGAAGACGATGGGGGCGTCGCAGATGGCGGGGAGGCCCTACGCCATCCCCAGTTGTTGAAGGTTAGATATTGACAATAAACTTATAGTCACGAGTACCTTCGGGTTAGCAAAGTCAAGCACGAAGATGGTGGCACATGATGTAAAAAGGTTCGGGCCCCTAGATGGAGTAACACCCTACGTTCTATGTGGATGATGTATGAACTTGATGTATGGAGTACAGAGCAATGTATCTAGCTCTAGTTACAATGAAGATTAGATCTAGGCGATGATTAAACTACGGCTGGAGGTTGACGAAGCGCGGTCTGTCGGCTCCTAGGTGCTCTGCATCTAGTGAAAGCTCTAGAAGTCTTCTTCTTCTTTGTCTGTCTAACTCTGGATGTCTCGTCTCTTTCTCCCCCCTCAAGGATGCCTACCCCAGCCTTATATAGTCGAAATAGCCCTGCCTCAAGTTGAGTTATAATCGGCTTGGAATAAAAGATCATAACTGATGAGGAGTCCATCGTCGTGTCGATCTTCGCAGCATATCCAAACTTCCCTGGATACTAGGTGTACTTGAATTGGTTTCCTCGAATCGGGAAAGTGATCGAGTCATTCCTAGTATGGAGATATCCCCTCCATGTATATTTTATCTTGTAGAATTGGGCCCATGAAATCCGGAGTTTCTAGATGGCGGGAGGCCCTACGCCATCCCCGCTTGTTGAAGGTTAGATATTGACAATAAACTTATAGTCACGAGTACCTTCGGTTAGCAAAGTCAAGCACGAAGATGGTGGCACATGATGTATACAGGTTCGGCCCCTAGATGGAGTAACACCCCACGCTCTATGTGGATGATGTATGAACTTGATGTATGGAGTACAGAGCAATGTATCTAGCTCTAGTTACAATGAAGATTAGATCTAGGCGATGATTAAACTACTACCGGAGGTTGACGGTTGCCGGTCCGTCGGCTCCTAGGTGCTCGTGATCTAGTGAAAGCTCTAGAAGTCTTCTTCTTTGTCTGCCTAACTCGATGTCTCGCCTCTTTCCCTCAAGGATGCCTACCCCATTTTATATAGTCGAAATAGCCCCCTCAAGTTGAGTTATAATCGGCTTGGAATAAAAGATCATAATCGATGAGGAGTCCATCGTCGTGTCGATCTTCGCAGCATATCCAAACTTCCCTGGATACTAGGTGTACTTGAATTGGTTTCCTCGAATCGGGAAAGTGATCGAGTCATTCCTAGTATGGAGATATCCCCTCCATGTATATTTTATCTTGTAGAATTGGGCCCATGAAATCCGGAGTTTCTAGATGCTTGCTGGAGCATATATGGTATATTTTTCGTATTTCTGGTGCATACTCATACCCCATATTTAGATATTGATACCAATATCATGTCTGCCATGGTTGGATGTGTGACGTGTGAGGTCATCTTGGATGAGCCGGAGGAACAGGAAGAAACTGTACCTCGATTAGCTCAAAGAAAATATTTATACATGCTATAAAAATTGAAATATTTATACATGCTATAAAATTTGAAATTATATAATAAATCACAATTTGTATGTAGCTCAAAGAAAATTGAACCTTTTCGAAGGAAAAACAATGCAATAGTGATTGTATGCTAATTTGTTGATTCTAATGCCACGCTGTCAAAATTTTATTACTAAAAAGATATGTGACTATGTAGAGTTAAAATGAAAGGGCATGTTGACGTGTTGATTTTGTATTTATTTTTGTTAGTTGTTGGGGATATGGATCAGAGGATTTGTTCACAAGGAAGGTGCCGGTGTTTGCTCAGCCAAACACTCGCCATAGTTAGACTTGCTCAAAACACCTCTATTGAAGTCTTGGTTCCGGTAGGGTTTGGGAGAACATGGCATTTAATTCCTGTATTTTTTCCTGTGTTTTTCATTTTCTGCATTCAAAAAGGCCCTTAATAGCCATATTTCCTATCTGACATTGAATGTACCAGCATAAGAGGCACCAACAAGATCATCACCACCCAACATGATTAATTCACTTTCCTGAGAGTTGATTTTGAGCACAGACATTAATTCATACATGTAAAGAAGCAACTTCATGTTCCTAATCCCCTGCACATTATTTTCCAAGCATAAAATGATCTCATCTGCATATTGCAAGAAAGAGGGTCTAGATAGCTATATATTGTGTTGGAAAAAGTCTATATAACACGCTAAACTTTCTCCTCTAAATTAAAATGGAGAGAAAGGGAGCTAAAGGGGCTGGCAGAAATGGAAGCATGGCTAGGAGCTCAACGAGGGAGAAGTCCGTGTGGGCCTCATCTGTTATGACTCAACTTAGCCAGTGTGTCATCCTACGTGACAAAACCACCCACTTATTGCATCATATAGGCAATATCACCATGTAGAAACTAGTCAGGGTGTTATTTAAACCAGATTGCAAAGTTTAGGCCATCAAATATATGGTTTTATAGTTCGAAATACTAAGATGGACTTTCGACCAATTTTGAAGTGTCAATATATACTTCTTACTATTGTGTTGCAATCATTATTCTGTTCTTCTGTCCCGCCAAGCTTGACCACATCTACTCCAGGAAACGCCACACAATTTGCAGTGAGGTAGACACCAGATACATGGGCCAATTTGTCTGTAGAATATTGTGCTTCTGTGGCACGGTAATTTCAGTGCAGCTATGTATATGCCACGCTATGTATTTCCATTCTCTCAACGAGAATTAGGACACGCTCCAAGGAAATATGGAGTACTAGTGCTTTCTTTTGTTCTCGTGCAAATTTGGGCAAAGCTAATTAATAAAATGACTTCATAACATTTGCTCCTATAACGAGTCAATTAGCATCAGATTTGGTCCTGGAATAGCAAAGTGCTACTTGTGAATATGGTCAGAGATGGGCACGAGCAGCTCGGTCATACGAGAGTTATCGCTTACTTTAAAGGGGACATATCCAGTGCAATCAGCACTTTGGTGCAATCACCGTGCAATCCAACTAAGAAAAGTTTCAAAAAATTCTGAAAAAAATCGTGGATGTACATCTCATCTTACCCCATCTACATATAAAATTTCATGATCAAATTCACCCTATACTTGAAGTTACAAAAAAGACAAATTTTTCAAGCATAGAACTAATTTGATCATGAAATTTTATATGTAGATGGGGTAAGATGAGATGTACATCCACGATTTTTTTCAGAATTTTTTGAAACTTTTCTTAGTTGGATTGCACAGTGATTGCACCAAAGTGCTGATTGCACTGGATATGTCCCCTACTTTAAAGGACTGTGTTTAAATGACTCAACTGAGATCTTTTAAGAAAAATCAGTTGAATTTTTAATCAGTGGCATATGGTCAAAATACAGATCCCCCCCTGTGAAGTTGTAATTACAATGCATTTTGTCACAGATCTAGAAAGAAAATGACTGCTGCGATCGGCATTGACTCGAACAAAAAGAAGCTATAAAATTAATGCACATTTTTTTTGTGGGACAAAATCAATGAATCCGAATTGCAATTTCACATCGTTGAAATCTTCGTAAGAGAGCAGGCATCAGTTTCACTGCACCGACAATCCGAAACCTCTACGCTTCAAGGATGTGCCGTTTTGGCGGCAAACGTCACTGCGACCGTGGAAGTAATTAGAGTGCATCGGTTCAACGGTGTCACATTTCCAGCTGCCACACACAATCAAGACAAGATCAGGTCGATACCCAGACTCAGTTGGAAAAGAACGTCAGTCTTCACTCCAGGGATCTGATCAAACCTTCTCTCTTCCAGATGCTTCCTTGTTCATCCAAGTTCAGAATTACTTTGTCTTGCATCAAGTGAAGAAGCTTTACAGCTGCGGCCAGGATTAAACAAATAAGTGTGCAATTAATGCATCCTCCTTTATCAAGCACAAAGTAAGACGCTAAAATCGTTTACAAGCAAAAACAACTAGTAACACAGTTGAAATGCTAGAATGGTACCCTAGTGGAGTCCAAAGTAAAGTAAGAACTAAGACAAGTTGGGCTGAGCCAACTGAAACAGTAAGCTGAAGTTAATTTGCAGTCTGTAGGGATCGCAAGACCTTGTGTCAGCCCTGGAAGCTGGAGCATTTCCGCAAACAATAGTAGGCTAATTAGCTTTCCTCGGACCGCAATATTTTTCCAACCAGTGCAATGCTGAATCAGTGTCACTCCTAGTAGAATAAACAGATGAAAGCAAATAAGATGTGCTAGATAATTTGTGATAATGTTCATGAATAGCATGCAAATTTGTGCAAACATAAAACATCAACCAGAATCTCTAAATGTATTGTCAATTTAACAGTAATCTCTAAAATTTTATATAGTGGCTCTTGATACATTGATTTATTTTTTTAGGTTATGCATATTTGCCGGTTTGTCCTCACCTAATATTAACTACTTTACTTTAAGAATCGTAGAGCTTTTTAAAAAGAGGTGTGCCAAAGCATACTCTGTAAAATAAATGCTTAAAAGTCAACCAGAACATGACAGAATCACAAACAATAGAAAGAAAAGCAAATTGTGTTTAAACTAGTAAGGAAATAGGCTTAATTTGTAGCAAAGAAATATGATTGTGTTTTGGATACAAACTAAAATGGAAAAATATCCTGTGCAATCAGACAGGCTGGTGAAACCACGGTGCAACCCAACTAGAAAAAGTTTCAAAAAATTCTGAAAAAAATCATGGATGTACATCTCAGCTTACCCCATCTACATATAAAATTTCATGATCAAATTCGTCCTGTGCTAAGAGTAATAAAAAGGCAAACTTGATTATGAACAGTAACAGTTACTATTTATGATCAACTTTGTCTTTTTTGTAACTTCTAGCACAGGACGAATTTGATCATGAAATTTTATATGTAGATGGGGTAAGCTGAGATGTACATCCATGATTTTTTTCAAATTTTTTTGAAACATTTGCTAGTTGGGTTGCACCGTGGTTTCACCAACTCTCTGGTTGCACATGATATGTTCCCAACTAAAATAGATCTGATTATAAATCCAGTAGTCAAAAGAAAGAGAAAAAAGGAAAAGCAGAGGCGAGCTGAATGCAAGAGAAAAAGGTAAGCACAATGCCATCCTTCATAACTCTTTATTTTTTCGATAAAGGAAGCTTTTATTAATCTTAGTAAATTACATCAAGGTGATACAATTATACTAAGAAAACTCCCGGCCTCTACACAGTTAGGGTGTACACAGCCAACATCATCATAACTCTTTATGCAGAAGTTCAATGTTATTTTGCAATATGCACAATATTACTTGGTCCAATACGATAAGTGCGACTTATACAATTCTGAAGTGGATCCTGACTTGGAACTGTACATAAATATTGCAGAGAAGAGACAACAGGAATCCCTAAATAAGAGTGACATGATAAGAAGCAGCTCCACAATTTCAGCAGAAGAAATTATCACGAAAAGGAAACAACTTTTTAGATAATGGAAATTTTATTTCCGGCTTCATCCCTCAAAGAGAGAATCAGACCACACTTATTACAACTGTAATCGTAACATCGCTTCAACAAGAGACCAAAACATCAAACAGATATCCAATTCTAGCCACGTAGGCCAACCAAAGTTCGCAAATAATCGCAGCTATCGACTCCAATTGGCGACAAACATGAATAAGACCCTCTTTTGTCGATTCACTTCGCTGTAATTTGGCCCATGTGCGAAGCCAGTGCGTTCCTCTGAATAATACCTGCAAGAAAGATTTTGGTGTACTCTTGTCAAAAACAGAATCATTCCTTGTAAGCCACAATGCCCAACAAATCCCGGCTGCACCTAACAGTAATACAGAAACCTGGTGGGATTCACATTGCGTCACCCAACCATTAAATAAATGCTGAATATTTGCAGGTGGACCGATACCCAAAGTCATGTATACTATTCTCCACATAAATTTAGCATACCGACAATCTAAAATTGCTCAGTGCAAACAATAAATACAGTGTCACCTCATGTAAACAACAGAGTATGCAAAAATGCAATCGGTGTAATCAAGTAACAGGAGAAATTGGGTAGGTATGGTCCAGTAAGCTCAACAGTAACCAAAATTGAGAGTCAGCAAACCAGAATGAACCCATCCACGGGAAACATGCTTATCTTTAGAATTTAGTTGATAACCTTATTTTATGGGAGGAATTGATGATATGCCCCATTTTACTTGGTGCAATTGATAAAATACCCGTTTGAATTTGGATCTATCTTGAATTGATAACCTTATTTTATGGCAAGTTTCTTCAGTGCAGTATTCACCCATCTTGAATTTGGATCTTCCTGCAATTTAGTCATAAACAGAGTGGCTCAGTATTAAGCAATGAAAGTAAGATTGAAATTGGTATTTCCCTAAAGAAAATGGCCCAGTCGGTAATAAAACAAAACCTTTGGAAAATGCTGTTAGCAATGGCTAAGTAGTTCGCAGCAAACATATTATATTACCGTCACCACCATGGAAGCGAATAATGCTAGGGAATGAACATTTGCTCGCAAAGAAATTGTGTTTTTGTTTCGGGTGGTCAGCAACTAAGATTATGTTCTACAAATTTTCCACAAAAGCAAAGGCAATGCAGAGTAGCGCCAATCCATAGGAACAAATTGGGCAGAACGAAAGAGTAGTGAATTGAAGGGAATAAGTTAAATACTCCTGCTGAGAATGGACGCAATAAAATGGAAAACTTTTCTCTTGCACATGCAGACACAAGGAAAAAATAGAACCGAATGAAAAATTGTCATAAGTTGTGAATGAAGGAGAGTCATGAATTGGAGAGGAGAGATGCACAACGCAAAACACATTATGGTGAAAGTGGGCTGAGTTACCTATTCGCACTTGAGGGATGTGGAAAATCTTGTTCCATTCAGGGCTTTCATGTTTTCTACTCTTGTTCTCCAGCTCTGAATTGCATCCAAAAATAGATGGATACAGGAGGGAGGAGGGCAGGTCTGGAAGCAGAGGCGGAGCTGCTGGTGGGGCTAGAGCCCACCCGGCCCCACCCAGCCAGATGCCCAAAGCAAAAGAACTCTGTTAACAAACATCACTCCCCTCACAATTATATTAGTAATAACTAACCCGACTAACAACATAATAAAAAGTAAAGCACACTAATCAGTTGAACTACTTATAACACTTAGATTGCAAATGGTGTCGCATTACTCTTATTGTGCCTGATCATAGGTCACCAAATACTCGACTGGCTTGAGCTGCTACTTCGACTTACTATCTATTAATGAGGTGGCATTCAACTCTTCCTGAGTGAATTCCAACTCTGCATCTCTTTCTATGTGAAGAAGGTCTTCAATTTTGGCCTGCATCAACCTTGTCTTCTTGAGGATATATATGTGTGTGTGTGTGTGATTGGTTATTTGTAGCGATGTCATAGCAGGTTGTTTTTTATGCCATGATGGCCTTGCCTCGCCGCAGTCACGTTTCACGCAGACATGCAGAGTCTCCCTCTTTGAATGTTTCTGGCTCCGCCACTGAAGTGATTGTAGTTGTCCAGCACCAATTAGGTACAATCTCTCTCGAGAGGAGAGAGGTCTGCCATGATTGATGGAAGCAATTCCAAGGACCTGAATTCGTTTATCCGTAGGGATTGGAGGGATACGCTAGAAATATCTATAAAATTAATCTTATAAAATGTCCATGACACAATGAATGAAAGAAAATTGTCAAGAGAGATACACTGGCTCAACTATGATTTTGAGCAAGAAAAAAAAAGAGCAAATCGCATAACAGCACGGAGTAAAGAAAATGTTGTTGTGATTTGTGGGAACAATTAGGCTAGCTGGTGAGACAAAGCTAAACTTCTTGCTATTGTGTATGCTACCGCCAAACTGACTGGCAACCGACAGAATGCTTGTTTGACTTACAGCTCAACATGGAGGAACTGGTTGTTGTGGCTTGCAATTCAGAACCTAGCATGTTGCTTGCATTATGGAGTTGTTTTCGTAAAACATTGTGGAATATTTTTTGAGGTAAAAGCAGCAGTGGAAGCCACTGCCAGCGAAATAAATTAAAAGCGCGAAAGACCAACAAAGAAACAAGGCCGATGAGAGGTCAGCCAGAAAAAGGAGAAAGAAAGGGAAAAAAACACAGGAAGAAGAAGAGAAAGAAGAAGAAGGAAGGAAAACAGAGGAAGGAAGAGGGGCAGCTAGAGGAGCCTAGAGGCCCAGGCTAAAAGACCCGATCTAAGGGGAACATCAATTCTAAGGAAAACAGAGGAAGGAAGAGGGGCAGCTAGAGGAGCCTAGAGGCCCAGGCTAAAAGACCCGATCTAAGAAGGAAAACATTGTGGAATATTGGAATGAACTGATACAGTTTCAAGAAGGACGAATGAAGCCCTAACTGTAACTTGTAATCTTTTATGGGTTAGGTGCATTTTAATATAATCCTTTTATGAAGAAAAGCACAGATTAAGTACTACAAGATGACATGTTTAATTCTCACGTGGACAATGGATTTCCAGGAGTAGCTTACATCAAAAGCGTCCGAAGGAAGAATACAGATTAGATAAGGAATCTACATTTTGGTTCAGCTTTTGCCTTCCATATGGGGCACAATTTCATCTTACAGTAAACGTTGTTGAACTGCACCATGTATGCACTCCTTGTCGTGTATTGACCATCAGCCATCCACCGCCAGGTTATTTGGTCTTTCTGCTTTCATCCCTATTGATTCTATGTATTGCTTCATAAAGCGCTACAAACTCTCTTATTTCTTGTTCTGAGTTAACCGGTGTACAAAAGCGTATCCAGTATTTGTTTTTCAAGGCCCGGTGGACAGAGATGTTCTTCCTTCTCGCTATTTGGAAAAGGCTTGGTGCAATGTGATTCGGTGCTTTCCCTTCCACCCAACTTGATCTCCAAAAATCCGTAAGTTTACCGTCTCCCACCGTGACGACCGTTGAAGCATTGAAGAGAGCAATATCTGTTTTGTCGCATGGCAGATCCAAGCCCGTCCAGGCCCGTTCGTTATTTTTCCATCTGAACCAGAGCCAACGAAGTCTTAGCGCTTTGGCGAAGCGCTCCAAATCTTTTATACCGAGTCCACCTTTGCTTTTTGGTAGGCAGGTGACTCTCCATTTGACCAAGCAGTGTCCGCCGCTACACTTTGCCGGCTCTTGTCCTCTCCAGAGAAAGCTCCGTCTAAGTTTGTCGATGCATTGGGCTTAACTCTGAATGTTACACTTTGCCTCATTCTTGGATTCACGATATATCTCCTGGAAAAGCATGATATGTTCAAACAGAACACAACGAGGTGAAAAAGCAAGCATCTATATCACACAGTCTTCATTCATCAATCATTAAAGCAGTTAACGTGAAGCCACGATGAACAAACATCTATATCACATAGTCGTCATTCGTTAAGCATTCAAGCTGGTAACAAGAAGCCACGACGAATGATGAAGAACTGAATTTGCTGTCTTTCCCGTTGGTGATGTATAAAGTATCTGACAACAGACGAACAAAAAGTAAATTAAGAGGCTGGTTGACTTGTTTCAAATGAGTCACTTTAAGTTGTTTGCTAAAGTAAATTGTAGTACATAAAGATTGCGAAGACCTTTGGTTGGTTAGTGCTGGAAAATTTCCTCAATGTTTGCTCAAGCAACAGTAGGTAAAGAGGCATTCTCCAGACAACAACACTTCAACCAGTGCGATGCTACGTTGCTGTCCCAACTCTCTTGCCATCTTTTGATTCGTTCATCCAGGAAGAAAGCGTGGCACTATCAGTGTTCCTGACAACAGAGACATTTCCATCTTCAAAAGTAAATGCATTTTCTTTACATGAACAATGAAAGTGTAGATAATGTATTGCAACTACAGGAATAGTCTGTAAAATTAATCTTACAAATGTTCATTACAGAGTGAATGAAATAAAGTTTTTTTTATGGCCACTTAAAAAAGAAGGGTAAAAATCACATAACAATACAACGTAATGAATAAAGTCGTTGCAGTAATTTTTGGAACAATTAGGTTAGCTGGTGAGACCAAGCTGAATTTGTTAGAAGTGATGTATACTCCAGCCAAAATTAATTAAATTAATCAGAATCCTTGTATTGGTATACAACACAACATGAACTGGGTGTTGACGAAGTGCTTTCATTGGCAGTGTTTAACACTGCTGATGCATCCGAATAAAACAAAGTGTTCATAGCTACTTCATATTTATTGAAGCATGACATGACCCCCTCCCTTTAACGAGGGAACACTACGCCTGTGTTAGTACTCAGATGTGTGAAGAGAAATAGTGGAACTATATCTATGTTATTTGTGCACTTAACATTACTCAGAGTGAAAAGAGGAAAACATTTCTTTATCTTTAAAGATTATAAATTACCATAGTCTGATGTAAGTCTCTTCGCTGCATTCCTTGCCCATGATAAAGTGCACATTCCCTATCACAAGTTCGTAGTCAGCCATCAGTAAGTTCCAACAGTAAATAAGTCCTTCCTTGAAGTAATGAAAGTAGAAACTTAATTTTTGAACTTAACGCAAACATTATAGTGTAAGTAACAGTTACGGAGGCTGGGTGAGAAAACTTGGAAATTGGAATCTTTGAGACAGCATATCATCCTCACACGCATCGGGCACTAGGATGCACGATTTGTGTAGTAGTATTGTATTTACCTTGTGAGACAATCTTCAGCAATTTCCCTTCATTTCTTTCTCTTCCCTCATTCCCTTCCCTATATTCATTCCCTTCATTTCTATCATCTTCAGCAGTATCCCCACGAAGAGTTTTGTATAGAGATTGGAGAGAGAATCTCTTTCTGAACAGATTCTCTCTCCAAATCTCTTCCGAAAGGAACCGTGAAGAGAATTCGTTGGAGTGCTTGGGCTGTCTGCGAAGGGATTTGGAGGCTGAAGGGATACCGCTGAAGATAGTCTGAAGAAAATGTGTCTACCTATACCAAGACCAGACGAACTGGGCTTAAGCGATGTTTATGAATAGAGTTAAATGATAGACCTCCCAATCTTACTAGGCGCAAAACAATGGGAAATTGCAGCACAGAACAACGAAAACAGGAGCAGTGAATTGACCAAATGAACAAGCACGCTTCATAATTATAAACGTGTTGGCTCACAAACAGGGGAGATAGCATATGTAACACTGAAAACAAAATGAATAAAATGCAGTGCCACAGAGAGGGGAAACCCAAAGAAGAGTAATCGATATGCTTAGGGCATGTCCAATGGTATTAGTTATAAAAAATATCTATATCATCTATAGATAGCATATAGACAACCTCTCCAATAGATTAGCTATAGTATTATCTATAAAATTAAATATTGGCCCACATGTAATAGATAATAAGTGCTTTGGAATCAATTATAGCCTGACTATACATTAGTAGCCGGTCTATATCTCTCTCCTCATTTTTTCTCTTCCACCTAAGCAAAATACTGAGATGGTACGCTTATAGCTAGCTGAAGTGGCACTATTGGAGATGCCCTTAGAGCATCTCCAACAGTTCCTAATATTTAGACTCCCAATATTCTTAGATTAGACTTTCCCAAAAATTTTAGGTCTACAAAATACCTTGTTCTCCAACAGTTCTATATTTTCTCCCAAAACACCTTTGAATTGGTCCGTGGCCATCCCGTGCCAAATAATATTGATTGGGAGCGACAGAGCGCATAAAAAATAAGGAGTCAGTCTTGTTTTTAGGCGCCAAAATTTGAGGAGCTCAAAAGAGAATTGTCGAGATCTTTTTTTTATAATCAAGTCCAAAATCAGATTTTGAATGAATTTTAAGATCTGTTAGAGATGCTTCTTAGAATAAAAGCAACTCACAGACTGGACTAAGGCCTGCAACGATTAAAATCAGGTTAGGCTGAGTGTGGAAGGGGGGAATTAATTACCTATTTCGACTCTAGGGATGTGGGAAATCTTGCTCCAGTCATGGCCTCCATATTCTCTGCTCTTCTTCTCGAGCTCTGAATTGTATCCCCCGATATAGAGCTCCTGCAGGGAGGAGGGCAGATCTGGAAGTGATTGGAGTTTTCCAGCACCACGTAGGATCAATTCTTCGAGAGACGAGAGGTGTCGCATGCTCGATGGGAGCGATTCCAACAACTTGGCTTCGAATATATCTAGGGACCGGAGGGATGAGCGGTTCTGTAGCAGCCACCAGTCAGGCAAGCTCTCCATCTCTGACCCATCTCGAATAATCAATTTTTGGGTGTGGCAAAGACTCTTGAGCGGCTCAACAAGCAGCAGGGATGGAAGATCAATACAAAGCCAGCTGACCTGCAAAGGCTACTGGGCTGCCTGGGCACCACCAGATGCTCTTCTTCGCCACCAGATGCATGTGGAATTTGATGGGACGACCCAACCTCCGCGAGCTTACTGCAGCTTCTGATCTCTAACTTCATGAGGGATGGAAGGGATCCGAGCCCACCCAACGACGACAGATTCTTGCATCCTTTTATCACCATGTGATTCAGAGACTCCAATCTCTTCAACATGTCTGCGCAGGGGAGGGATACCAAGCCCGAGCAGTTCAACAGTTCCAGCTGAGAGAGATTCGTGAGTCGGTGTAGTGACCCAAGCAGTGCGAGTTCCAGATTGCCACACTGCTCCACAGTGAGCTCTGTAAGTGATGATGGCAGGAGCTTATCTTCGGCATCACTCAGCATCCTCAAATTTGGACAGCTTTTGATTTCGAGTTTTCTAAGTCCATGCATTTCTTCAAATGGTAAAGACGCAGACTCCAGATGTATACAGTCTGTGATGCGTAGTTCACAGAGAGCTCCCATGTACTGTGTTTGCCCCAAAAGGCTCCCTTCAAGTGAGGTTAAACATGAACAATGGTCGACACTGATAAACAGCAACTGGGATGGCTTGGTCTCAGTGCTCTCACTGCATGGTTTGTCTATCCTTGGAAGTGTGGTCAACCCAACCATCTCGATTTGCAGTGACACCAAGCTAGGTGGTAGAAGAGGCAATTCCCGAAGTTCTGGACAATGTCTTACCTTAAGAGTACGAAGACTAGGTGGCAGGGATGACTCAATACACCCATTGCCATAGACATTCGATGGTTGACCTATTTTTTCCAGCCTAGGAAGGCCCTCTAACTCAAGATGCTTGAGCATTAGGAACTCTGTAAGAGATGGGAGTTGTTCCCAGTTTGCACAGCTTTCGATCTCAAGCTTGAGCAGGTTTTTGACCGAGGGTTTTGCAATCCAACTTGGAAGCCTAGAGCCATTGTAACCAGAAATCCGTAGCTCCTTGATATTAGCATGCGGCTCAAGGTGCTCAATAATTAGCTCATCTTTCCTACTTTGGGTGCCATTACATGCTGACCATTCCAGAGACAATGAGTTGAGATATAGCTTTTCCTTCAACTTGGCATCTTTGGCTTCTTCATCGTTACCAACATTCTCAAGGCCGTGCAAACCAAGTTCACGGAGGCCTCTCAAATCCTTGAGAGCACTTAATTTGTAACCTTCTGCACTTTGGACCTGGTAATCATTTAAGACCTGAAGAGAAGTCAGTCTGCCAACAGGGAAGTTGCCAAATCCATCAGATCCATATCTCACAAATCGCAATCGGTCAAGGTTCCCGATATCTTTGACCAGTTTTGGTTCTATCTCCGTAACATCACAAGAAAGCACCCTTAAGTGATAGAGTTTGAGTATTTCACAAATACTTTCTCGTGATATCCCGTTCGATGTGAACCAACGGAGGTGCTTTAACTCTGCATGTTTCCTCAGAAAATGAGATGTGTGGTGCAAATACGTTGAAACAAGGCGCAAGGAGTTTGAACTGTATACAACTTCCTCCACTGCGTTTAGAACATGCTCCTTGACCTCACCTTCATGTTCAATGAAAACAGTACGCAGATTCTTCAAATGGGAGATTTTCTTAATCTCCTCCACAGGGAAACAATTAATATCTTTGACACGTATGTGTCGAACTGTACGCGCTACATTTTCAAAGCTGGCAACATCAACTATTTCTGCACATTCACCTGAAGAAACATACTTTGCCAAATCATGCATTAAGTCATGCATAACATAATATCCAGATTCTTCATCTATTATACCGAGATAGTCTTTTCTAAATCTGAGATCAAAGAACGATTTCCTAGTCAGTTGAACCAAGTATTGTTCTCCAATGTCCAGTAGCCTTTCCACTCCAATTGCAGTCTGTGAGATCAATCCTGAGCTTATCCACATCTCCAACAATTCCTCCTTTTCAAATTCATAATCCTGCGGGAATATGCTGCAATATCGAAAGCAAGTTTGCAGCTCTATTGGTAGGTGATAGTAGCTTAACTTAAGAACCTTCATAATATCCTCTGCATTTCCATCAAACTGTTCCAAACCTTGATGCAAGAAGTTGTTCCAGTACTGAAATGTCATACTGCCTCGCAGGTGCGCACCGACAACCTTTGTTACCAAGGGATATCCTCTTAGTTTTGTTGCAATTTCTTCTCCAATTGCTTGCAAGTCTGCATAATCTTGAAGATTAAGGCTGGAAAAGGCATGATGTTTGAAAAGCTTTATATTTTCTTCTTTCTCCAGACCTTGCAATGCCATGCACTCTTGTTCACCTCCCATCACTGTGGCAGCCAAATCTGCCACTGATTGCATCCGGGTTGTCAGCAAAATCTTGCTTCCTCTCTGCCCTGTCCTCAGAGGGGCAAATAGATTTCTCCACTGGTCATCTTTCTTGTCCTCCCATACATCATCCAAAATAAGCAGGAATTTTACAGAGTTCAGTTTCTCTTTGAGAATTTTCTGCAATGCCTCATAAGTATTTGCATCAGGTTTTTTCCATGTAGCAGATTCTAGTATCTTACTTATGACTGTTGTTGCATCAAAGATAGTGGATACACACACCCAGATCACTTTTTCAAATTGCCTTGTGACATAATCATCTTGGCATATGAGCTGTGCCAAGGTAGTTTTCCCCATTCCACCATGGCCAACTATTGAAACAACTGATACATGATTATTACTCACCACAACTTCAGAATCTTGATCCGATGTCTTGGTCAACCATCCAATCACTAATTCCTTCTCCCTGTGTCGACCAAACACTTGAGTTGCAGTTATCGCGGAACCTGTCTCGCGATCCCTGTTCAGCAAATGCTCCCCCCACATGCCAGTACTTCCCTTGAAATGTTCAGCGATTGTGAGAAAATCCACAACACCTCCAGCAGTCCTGTCTAAAGCCTCCACAGCTTTCCTTAGCCTCTTGAGGGTGCCACGGTGAACAGTCCCACCCAAAATGCCGATATGCTTAACGTGCTTGACAACTTTACGCTTCATCTTAGCACAAGAAGAGCCCCAGTCACAAACCTTCTGGTCCTTGGCCTTCTCCTTGAGCTCGTAGTACTCGAGCTCGTCGATCACGTCCTCAGCCTCCTCCACCGCGTCCCTGAGCTGCCACAGCCATGTGTCCAGAGCGCTGCTATGCTCCCTGATGCGTCCCGGGTTGACGACATCGAACACCGCCTGGATCTTTGGCATGGCCAGTAGTAGCCTATTCTTGACGTCCTCCATGCCTTTAGCGCTGCAGTACTCACTGAGATAGTTGAAGGCCTTGGTGACCAAGAAGGAGATGGCCGGAGTTGCCACCGACTTCCCCGCAAACACAAGCGCGGCAGCAGTAGCCATAGTGTCCCTCTAGGATTGGTGCGTTTATTGGTCCGGAGAATGAGAGCAGCAAGATTGTCGATCTTGAGAGTAAAGTGGTACGTGTTTGTGCTTTGCTTCGCTTTGCTTTGCTTCTCTCTCTCTCTCTCTCTCTGTCGAAGCATCGGTACGTACTGCAGTCCAGGGCAAGCAAAGTAGCAATGTGGAGGAAATACCGGGGCCCCTCAGCTGGAAAATGTAGCTCTCTTCTTTTGTGAGAAATTCGGAATAGGAAAGTAACAGGACGGCTCTCTTCATCAAACTTGATATTTCAAAAGCCTTCGACTCACTGAACTGGTCTTATCTTCTGGAGGTCCTTCAGGCATTAGGCTTTGGAAGGAAATAGCGTGAATGGGTGGCTGCAATCCTAAGGACATCATCTTCACATGTTTTAATCAATGGACAACCTACGGCAACTATAAGGCACGCGCGTGGAGTTCGACAAGGAGATCCCTTATCCCCTTTACTCTTCATCCTTGCAATCGATCCCCTTCAAAATCTGCTCGAATTGGCCGAGAATCGAGGCATTCTAAAACCGGTGCTTCCAGCAACGGCAAGACTCCGCTGCTCATTATACAGACGATGCTGGAGTATTTTTAAATGCTGATGCAGAAGAACTGTCAGCCCTTAGTCGAATTCTCGACATTTTTGGGCGATGCTCGGGTTTGAAAATAAACATATCCAAAACAGAAATTTACCCGATTAGATGCCAAGATAATCTTGTTCAAGAGGTACTGAATGTCTTTCCAGGCAAACTCTCTACCTTCCCGGGAAGGAATCTCGGGCTTCCCCTACACATCAGACAGTTAAGAAGAGTTGATTTTCAACCACTAATTGCCAAAATGAGCAGCCGGTTAGCAGGGTGGAAAGGTAAACTACTCTCCAGATCAGGAAGGGAGACCCTTGTCAAGTCTGTGCTTACCTCGCAACCAATATACCACATGATTGTCTTCCCAACTTAAAATGGCTGCTGCGATGCATTGATAAACTTAGACGAAGTTTTCTCTGGAGTGGGAAAGAACCGAATACTGCAACGGAGGACACTGCTTGATCAAGTGGTCGGTTACCTGCTTACCCAAAACCAAAGGGGGACTAGGTATCAAGGACCTCGAACGCTTCACAAGGGATCTCAGACTACGGTGGCTATGGTACAAATGGATAGACAAGGAAAGGGCCTGGACAGATTTGGATATCCCCTGTGATGAAACGGATGTAGCCCTCTTCAATGCCTCAACGGTTGTCACAATAGGCAACGGCAATCTAGCAGACTTCTGGAGATCAAGCTGGGTGCAAGGAAAATTCCCCAAAAGCATTGCACCGAATCTCTTCCAAATGGCAAGAAGAAAGAATATCTCCATCCAAAAGGCATGGCAAAACAACTACTGGATCTGTTTTTGTACTCCGGTTTACTCTCAAAAGGAGATTCGGGAATTTGTCGATCTCTATGAGGCAATTAGTCGAATCAACACAGAGGAAGAGAGGGATGATCAGATTATCTGGCGATGGACTTCCGACGGGCAATACTCAGCAAGAAGCGCCTACCGAGTGCAATTCGACAATGTTTATTGTAAGATGAAAATCTCACCAATATGGAAGGCGAAAGCGCAACCTAAATGCCGATTTTTCGTATGGACTTTGCTACACAACACAATTCTAACAGCTGACAACATGCTCAAAAGGGGTTGGCCATGTAATGCGATTTGCAGCCTTTGCAACACGGTACCGGAAACAACATCTCATCTTTGCAAAGATTGCTACTTCGCCAGACAAGTTTGGGAGCTTCTTCTACGATGGGGAAAGATGGAACAATGGCGGACTCTGAGCTATAGTGGCTCGGTTTACAAGTGGTGGCGAAGGTTGAGAATCTAGTGTGACAAAGACAAACGACGCGATATGGATGGGCTACTCATTTATTTCTGGTAGAATCTTTGGCTTGAACGCAACCAACGTATATTTCAAGGGCGGACTAGAACATATGAGCAAGTGGCTACTTCGATCAAGGAAGCGGTGCAAAATCATAATTTTGCTTGGTCTAGGATGACATCGGACTAGTTTTTCTAATGCCAGGTGTCCTTCGGGGTATGCGTATCATTAGATGTTTTTCAGTCTAGTGTTTGGGTGTGTGTGGTTTTAGTTACGAGGCTGTCGGTGTGAGTAGTGCTATTGTTGTGAGGTTTTTTCGGGCCCGATTTTTCCTTATAAAAATGGGGTCGCTCCTCTGTTTCCTCTATTAATATATTGCAAGGCAACTCTCTTGCCGTTCAAAAAAAGAATACTAAAGCCTACATTGAGAGTTTGAGACAGCACACATGTGGTGTTAGTGTCAAGCAAGTGTAACATCCCCCAAATTCTATTTAAGAATTACCAAACGAGATTAGTTTAATTAATCTTATCTATTTTTGGGCCGGCCTAATGGGCTATTAGCTAGTGAGCTATTTATCTTGTGAGTCCCCGTTCCGAGGAACAGGAAACTCCATGTGATTACCGTACTAGTCCCTGGATCAGTAGCTAGCACTCACATGTTTACAACATTCATACCACAACCAAACGCCAAGTTTTAATTACATATCTTGCCCTAGAGCTAATTATACAGAGCATTAGTTACAAGCGAAATAAAACAGCGGAAAATACTAGATAGCTTAAGATCCAAAAGCCTGGTAGTATGCCCAACCGAAACCCCACAGGCATCTGACTAGGCAAAAACCCTAGGAGAAATCATCGTCGAACTCCCCGAGACCTACTTGAAAGAACGCATCTTCTAGCACATCGCAAGGACTTTCTTCTGAACAAAGTAGATAGCAAGGATGAGTACAGTTGTACTCAGCAAGACTTTATAGCAAATGCAAATAATAATCATGCAGGCCATTTCAAAGGAACAGGCTCTAAGTTATTTTGCATTTGGCAGAAAGAATTTAAACATATGACATAATAGATTACAATTCGCATTTTCATGAAACAGCAAGAGATTTGCATAACCACCAGAAAATAAATATGTTCCATGACTTAGCATCCCAAATGGCGAAATCCCACATGTGTCGATCCTTTGACTTAAACAAGTGGTTGTCAAAACAGAACCAACCCATTTTATAAAAATGTAAAACTCTAACATTGGAATGACTTCACCAAGTGCCCATAATCATGCAAGGCTAATCGATTAGATTTACACTGCAGAGTTGTGCGGCTTTACCCACAAGGAATGAATCACCCTTTTGCTAGGCCATACGACACACTTCCTTAGGTGTGCTTAGCAAAGGCGATCATACATAGCCGTTACATTATTCAGATGTGACCTTGATCCAGCCCGGGACGTTAACCCCTGCCATAGAACTAGAAACACACACACAAGTTGTGGATCCACTTTCACACCCAACACAACGTTTCTAAACATGGCAGGGCATACACCGTTGCACGGGTGGAAACCCTTCCAAGCAGACCTGACCGGAATGCCTGTTCTAGCTCCCGCCTACCAATTGTAACATCCTGAAAATTATAAAACAGTGAAATGCTATAATGTGAATTTGTGTTTTGAGTATTTTTGAGTTTTATGGAATTTATGATTTTCGAATTGATTTCTTGGATCTTGTAATTGCAAAGACAATAAAAGGAAACGGGACAAATTAAAAGAACAAAAGAAGAGTTGGGAATAATTTATTTTCGAATCCAAATATGTGGAGAAACCAAATTATGCAATCGATAGAAATATGTGAATATCAAAATGAATATTAAAAATGGAACAAAGGGTCGGTTTGGCTAGAAAAAAGTGCACCTTCCGGATTCGTGGAAAATATCCGAGCTTATCTCCAATGAAAAATTTACCAAGTTACCTTTGATACAGATTTACCATCGGTAAAAATCTCGAAAGTTATCGATGGGATAAGTCTCCAAATAATTCAAAATGTAAAGCAACAAAAGTGAAAAATAGAATGTCGAATTTTTATAATTTACTAGAGCAATATCTTGAGCTAAAATTTTACATAAGAATCCTCGTCCCAAATTAATTTGAAAAATAAATTTCAAAAATCTTACAAAAGATTTGGATCGGCTAGTAATTCAAATACGAAATGGAAACTCAAAGGTAATTGCACAATGTCGAATTTTAATAAATTTTATACTAAGTATTTTAACCCTGACTTTCATCTAGAGCTCATCGTCTGCCAGAGAGAGTATACAAAAAGTATGAAAAGTCTCGTCAAGATTAGTGGCGAAATTAATGCAGTTCATTGCACTTGCCCGAGTCAAACCTTAAGCGGGTTTCTTGCTTTCACCGCCATGTGGGTCCCAGTCTAAATCCTTCCATCGATGCCAAGAAGCCCCGTGTCTTATGCCTCAGATATCACGCCACGACCAAAACGCCGAACTCCATCCCCATTTTCACCCTTGTGCCGAAACCTCCCGGAGCTCAAGCAATCCCATGCCAACTTCTTGATGGAACAAGTGTGGAGCTCGGCCATTTGCCCATTCCCGAACCGAAAGCTCAACCTAAGGCTTCCTTCTTGTCTTCACCGAAGATCAAGCTCTTTTTCCTCCATTGCCGCAAGCAAGAAAAGGGAGAGGTAGAAGATCAAGCAAACCGTAAGCCATTCTCAAATTCCTCGCAATCAGAAGCGTCTCGAGTATCCCTAAACCCATCTAGCTCCTTAATTTTAGTTCTTTTCGCCGATCACCGTCACCACGCCGCCCTTCTTCCTCATGGCGGTCACCGATGGCGCTTCACTGAGCCATCTCGCTTCAATTGATCGGTAAATCGGGACTGATGAGCTCATCGATGCTCAAGATTCTATCGATTCAAACCGAGGCATCGTCTCTTCTTCTCCAGTGAACGCCCGCCATGGCCGCCGCTTCTCCTCATTGCGCCCTACCGCTGCATCTCCGGCCGAATCAACGCCTCCCCTAGATGCTCCTTGCCGTGCTGATGCTCTCCGTGCCGTCGCCGTCGCTGGAGCTTTGCCGGAAAGCCGTCGCCGTTCAGCCCTAGCAATCCCCTGTTTTCTGTCTTCACTCAGTGAACCGAGTCTGAGGTAGGAGAAGCTCAGTCAAAAGGCGCCTCTCAGCTTACGAAAACGTATTTCCATTTCTTTAGGCATTTACCAATCGGCTGAATCTGCAATCCTGAATATCCTCTGAGAGATAGTTTCAATCCCAGTGAAACAAAGTTGTAAATTCATCTAAAATCAAGAAGAATGTAAATATGTAAAAATATTTATTTTGTGAAGTAAGTTTATATTGTTTGTTTTGCAATCATTGATGAACCCTATTATGGCCATTAACAAAATAATAGCATAATGGCTTACCAAATGATAATGTAATTTGTATTAAGTTCCTAAAAATAGTAGGAACCCGGTATATAAAAATATTTAGAATAAGGTTTAAGTTGCATTCATTTTTGGAAGGAAACATTAACCATGCCAATAAGTAAATAGGTAATCTCGCAATTTAAGTTAAAATAATGCCAAATCAACTTTAAACATTCCTAGGATGGTATTCATTAATGCTGAAAAATGAATCCAGAATCATGTATAGGTTAGTTGGAAATTAAGATTTAAACTTGGCCAATTTAAGGTTGCAAATATGATCATCTAGGTTATTTCAGCGATAGATAAAATAACTCGTTTAAATACCGAAATCAGTAAAACTTGTTTGGAAACACTGTACAAAGTTTATACTACCATATTCTGTACAAAGAATCTTATTTCATTAAGGTTTGCATATTAATCCAAATAGCTTAAAACCCTTACGCGTTAATCTTTCATTTCCCCTTGCCGATTTTGAATGGTAGTCTTTAAGTATAGCATGAACCATTTTAGCGATAAGATTATAGTCTCGCCCAAAATCCTAAAACTTATGGAACTAGTTTAGTAGTGTTCTTCAAAGTATAGCCTACCCTATTTCGAAAAGATAATCTCATTTCACCATGATTTACATATTAATCTTAATAGCTTAATGGCCCTATGTAATCACATTACTTTAGACTGTAATATGAATGAACGAGCTGTAGTTGCAAATGAGTAAACCTGTAGTTAAGTTATTTGTATCACCAGAACCTCCTCAAATATCGTGTAAATTAGTCCAGTAGCCTAAATCAGAAGAACTAACCAGCGTAAAGCTAATTCTAAGCGAGGTCAATTAAAGATAAAGAACTAATCATTCATAGTACAACATGATCATTTAAGCCTTTTCATTAACTCGCAAGGCAAATTGCCTAAATCCAAATTCAATGAAGAACGACTTAGAAATGATCTTTAGGATATGATCTGGGGTAATCTAAGAAAATATTCTTATTTCATCTTGCTTGAATCAATCCTATGAGCAAAACCCGCAAGTATTAAGGATGCGAAACTCATATTATGAATATTAAAGTATAAAACTTGTAACTAATGATTAATTCTATTAATCCAACCAAATTTTGCATCTTGAATTCATAAAGTAAGATTAATAAATTCATAAAAGAGCAATCCCTATTTCTTGTGAAGAGTTTTATTTGTTCTTTCTATCTGCTTTCTTTTGCCCTTATGGAAGTTAGTTATTTGCTATTTTCCGTTGATCGACGTGTAGAACCCGACGCCTTTGATTCCGTCATTGCTTCCGTCAGCTTCAATCCCGAATTCATCGTAAGCAGTAATAAGCAAGGCAAGCACTCCTTGATAATATTGATCCCAGTACTTTACCTACAATATGTTGTTTTTGTAACTGTATTATGCATGCGTTTACCTTCTGTAAACTTGCTATTTTGCGGTACTGTTAGTTATACTTGTTGTCACATTAACCTTCTTTGATGATTATGGTCTTGTGAACCTTGATAACCCTAGATTGAGGATAGACATTACTTAATGTCATCATGGGTATATGCGTTCATATTATTCATGCTTAGCCATGCTTTAGAATCAGCAATGTATATGATCAAATCAATATCTGTTTCCTGAAAACCTTGGAAATGTCTCTGTTGGTTGCTGGTAATTTTAATTGAAAACCCAAAATAAAACTATGTTTTGATGCGGGCGATTATTGGCAATAGCCGGATGTGCGACAGGAATTGCACGTAGTGTAGGATGAAGTGTCGCCCGTGTCAATTTAAGGACCGAGCAATGGGACGCTATTGATCCAAGATTTCCGTGCAACCACAAGGGTGAGAATGGGGTAGCCTTATCCTATTAAGTTATTTAGACTTGGCTTTGTTCATTGGTAGGCGGGAGCTAGCACAGGCATTCCGGTCAGGTCTGCTTGGAAGGGTTTCCACCCATGCAACGGTGTACGCCCTGCCGTGTTCAGAAACGTTGTGTTGGTGTACTGAAAGTGGATCCACGACATGGGTGTGTGTTTCTGGTTCTACGGCGGGGGTTAACGTCTCGGGCTGGATCAAAGTCAGATCTAGGTAATGTGGCTATGTATGATCGAAAGATCATGACTTGTGGGTAAAGTTGTAGACCTCTGCAGAGTTTAAATCTAATCGATTAGCCGCGCCCGCGGTCATGGGCACTTGGTGAAGTCATTCCAATGTTAGATGCTTTATTATTTTCAAAAGGGTTAGTATCATTTGTTTTGCAACTGTGCTTTACGTCAAAGTGCCGACATTGATGGATTTTAGGAAGTTGATGATTCGTCACTCACGTCATGGAGGACTGTGAGTGTTATTTATGCTTTATTTATTTGTTATCAATTAATCTTGCTCTTATAAATTCCGTTTGCAAATAACTTGATTTACAAATGAAATTCGCTTTATGCAAATTAACTGTAGAAGCCTTTCCTTTGAAATGGCCTGCATATATTATAGGTTTTGCTCAAGTCTTGTGGAGTACGAAAGTACTCACCCTTGCTTAATTATTATTTTAGGTGGATGAGTTAGCGAGGCTTCGAGTCTCTTTCCGTCGCAGGTTGCGGGATCTTCTTCGACGTGTTCTATCTGGAGTTTATACCTTGTCAGTTGCCTGCGGGTCGGTTGGGCAAACTACAAGATATTGCTTCTTTGCTGCTAATCTCTTTATTTGTAAGCTTCTCTTTATATATTAGTTTCCACTGTAATTATTTGTGGTGTGGTTGTGATTCCAATTGTTGTAAACATGTGAGTGCTAGCTACTGATCCAGGGAATAGCACAATAATCACATGGAGGTTCCTGTTCATCAGAACGGGGTCTCACAGCGTTGGTATCAGAGCTATACTGACCGTAGGATAAACCTTAGATAGAATGGTCATTAGCATTGGAATAAACCAATTCAAAATTTTATTTTCCGAAGCTAGCATATTTGCAAAATGTAGACTTTGCTATTCTTTTCTCAGTCTTAAGACTCTACTCTTATCTCTACTTTCATTTTGATTTGTAAACAAACTCTTCTTTCCTGAAAAAGAAATCCTTGTCATAGTTTATCTACACTGTTTGCTTCTGGAGAGGTATGAGACTTGTCGCTACCATGCTTCATGCCAACCGATGAAGACTGCAACATCTACGCCAACCATTCCAAGAAAGCATGCATCGCTTCGCCACTTTCGACAAAGCAGAAGTAAAGCTTGAAGATCCTACTTCATGAAGAAATAGCATCACCCAACCGTAAAAGGCGAAGATTAGAATATCTTACGATCCGTCTTAAGATAAGAACCCTTATGCAGTAGCATATAACTCGCTCTAGTTATATAGAGCAACATAGGTTGTTGTTATGTCTTGCTACTTGAAACTTGATTTTATATTCAATTGTCGGGATCGACTTATGTGGGAACATAACCACTAAGGTTAAAGTTTCACAATAAGTTGTCCTCATGTATGAATATGGAGAATTTAAACCATAGGATGAATACAAAATCATGAAATAGTTTATCTCTTCTTTCTATAAAAACTTTATATAAAATTGTCCCTTCTCTTCGCAGCACTCCTTAACATATTAATAACCACCTTAGTAACACCAAACTATCTTATCTTTGCTTTAGGCTAGTTAAAACCTAATCTTTTCCCATAATAATTTCTAAGCATGTCTCACAACTCACCCCATTGCTTTGCCTAAATTATGTACTATGAAACGAGCTAGAACCGAAAAGTCATGTTCTTCTAAATGGAAACTTCCGAATGGATGTTAAAATGAAAATCGGAAATTTTTTTTCGAAACTCTATTTCCTAAAAGAAATATAAAAAGGATAGCATCAGTTATACATACACTCTTCCCATCTATAGAATTTAATCTTCTTATCTGATATTCATTCTCCACTCCTAAGTTACTCTTTCTAGAAGTATTTCTTTCCTTATCTTTTTGTAAATGAAAACCACCAACAGATCTTTTGAAAAGAATTCGGTAACAAGTCAAGAACGCCATGACGTCTATACCAGCAACTTCAAGAAGATGGAGATAGCGAAGCGTCACCACCTCTTCGACTTCATAGAAGCCTTGGAAGACTAACACAACAAGTGGTGCAAAAATTAAATGAAACTCGTCACCGAATAGCCTACAATAAAAGATAGTATTATACAAACTACACATTATTCTAGCTATGTAGTAAACTTTTTATGCAGAAATACGTATGGTACCACCAGTAAAAGAAAAACCATAGATACCCTTCCTATGTACTAAGTTAAATATATATATAGTATTTCTGTATTGTTGAAGTTTTGTTGCAAATCTTTTGTGTTATTTCGGGTTGCTCTCGTGAATGTTAAACCACTAGGTTGAAATTTACGATGCGTTAACCCTACTTAATAAGAAAAATTTAAATTAAAAAAGATTTTAAAGAACCAAATGTTGCTTTATAAACCGCGCCAAAACTACCTCTTCCTTGTACTCTTTTTATGGCAATAACAAGGACTACCTAAGAAAATGCTGTCACAAGTTGCTATAATCAGCAAATTTCAATGTCAACCAATCTCGTCAAGTCTATATGTCAGACCTTAATAAATATCCTCATTTCGTTCATGCCACATGCCGGCACCTCTTGCCCTCAAGATTCTCAAATAAACTAATGCCATAAAAACTACCTCTACTACCTTCGGGAAGTATTTCTATTGCAGAATTTTTTTGTTGAACCCCTTGATACTAGAATGGAAGACATGACTATAAAGTAGTAGGTTAGCATAATAAAACTTTGTTATGACATAAGAAAATGTATAGTTCTTATATAATAAATAAAAGTGTGTTGCAATTTGATTAATTAAAATTTCTGTCTATATTATTATTACGGGAAACTCTCGTAATGCTTAACCGATAGGTTAAAGAATTATAACGAGATGACCCAAAACCATATAAGAAACCCATAGTTATGAAGCAATTAAAATATAAAATATTATCTTAGAAGTATAAACCTTCAAAAGATTTTGTATATTGCACAACTATGATTATGATACAACCTTTCCTTTCAGTTTAAATCCCTTTATTATCCAAATTATCATTCGACATCCTTCCTTTAAGAACAATTATTATGGACAAATGTAAAAACTGGAGTAACATTGTAAAAGAATTAGTCACAGACCTTAAACATGGAAACTATGCACTTGTTATGACACAAAGCAAACCCATATAAACCAAGAAATTGAATATAAAATCATAGCTATGTTAGCACTCAATTTTTAGGTTAAGTTTTACGTCACTACGTGAAACATCATAACGACACAAAATTCAACATTATCCGAGAAACCTGAACGTAAGATTTTTTGCTAAGTATGCGTTCACAAGATTGATATAGATGCCCATGTTCATGCATACAAAGTTGCACAAGACTTCAAGATCCATCTTCAAAGAAACGGATTGAGACATCAACAAACAAACAAAAGTATTTACAACCAGCTACCATAAGAAGTTCTTCACCGCTCTTCTATCAATCCGTCGTGAAGGGTTATATATAGAAATTCTAAACCGTAAGAAATAAAATCCCTTACTATAAAATCCGAATGAGAATCTTAAATAAAAGACTTTCTAATCGATAATAATATAACCCTTATATGATAATTGATATTATATTTGGTGTTCTTTTGAATTTTTGATTGGAAAGTACCTTGTATTATTGTTCGGATTACTCTCGCTTGTGTAAAACCTTTTGGTTCAAATTCACAATGAGTCAATCCCTGGAAATGATAATAATAATATACATTAAACTTTTAAAGAACGAAATGTTGCCTTGTACCCTAACAGAATTCCATCTAAATAACCCTATCTTAATAACCATCTTTGCAGGATATCTAAATCAAGATCTTTTAGTGAAATCATGGAAAGTGAAATTATGCAAGATTTTCAACCACCGAGGGATGATAATCCTACCTTGATCCAATCAAGATCTGAACATCTAGTTGAGATATCCTTCTCGCAACCCGACAGCTGTCGCGATTTATTACCTCCTCAAGGTCCGCAAGAAGCTAACTCGGAAGAGCAATTGCCAGAATCTCCATCTATAGCACAAATGTTGGCCATAATTGAACAAAATCGCCAGACACACACCTTTCTTCTTCAGCAATTAGCGCAGAGCAATACCACTTGTTACCCTTGTGAAGGCCAAGGCTCATTAGAATCGGAAATCGCTAATACGAATCAGCATCATCAAGAGAAATTTCAAGCCTTAGTTGCTCAAGAATTGGCAAGTAGAAGAGAAGTTGCTCGAGGAATATTATTAAAAGAATTGGAGAAGCAGCATTTCAGCCTTATCAATTATCATCAAGAAGGCGGTAAATGGCTATCGCCAACGACATGCTTCTTATGTGATGAGGAACATCATTGGGCCAAAGAATGTCCTAAGAAACAACCAGACGAGAATCGCAAGAAAGATGGAGTTGGGCATATAACTAGGCATAACAAAGAGTCACGAAGGAAACCAAAGTGCCACATCTGTCGCAAGAAGGGTCATATTGCTAAATAGTGCCCCCAAAGAGAGCAAACATCTCCTAGCATCCTAGACATGCCAGAAGACATCGTAGACAATATGACAACTCCAAGAATAGAAGAGATAAAATTTGAAGCAGGTTGCTCGAGGGATCAGTTAAAGAAGAGGCATTGGAATGAAGATGTTTGTCCCGAGAAGAATTCTACACGACTCCATCCTCAATCTCAACCTTCATCTGTTCATCCCTCCAACCAAACCAATGGACAATTCCTTGATACTCAAGACCGGAAAGCCAATGTTACCTGTTTCCGTTGTGGTAATCAAGGACACTACTTCTACAATATCACTTGTTTCTGCTGTGGTAATCAAGGACACTACTCCTACAAATGCCCAAAGAAGGAGAAAAATCCGCCTCGTTTTTAAACCTCATGGAGTCAGTCAACAACTACCCGCTGAAGAAGCTTAGACCTACCATATGCAATACCAAGCTGATAATGTCACCCGCATCAGCTAAGATGGACTAGGATACTTCACCAACGTTAACCCAAGAAAAGGTCTACTTCACCTTGTCAAGAAAAATATTAGTAACTTCTAAACTATCTTAAAGACCTAGGAAACATTAAGTACTCAGATCAACCCCTGCCTCGACGATAGGCTCTAAATATAAACATATTCCTCATGTGGTGGTAATCGACTCTTAATATGGTATTGAGTATGCCTTTTGTGTGATCAATTCCTGAAATCAATCTTTTAACTATGTACATTTCGTTCATCGTAGTTGCCAAATCCAAAGAAAATCAAAACCCTCTGTGTATTAAAATAATCAAACAGATCAAATTATCAAATCACCTGATAATTCTCTTATCTCAACCCAATACTTGAATTGTCTCCATCATGATTTCGATCTGAAGTCAACCCGAAATAACATGTATTCTCAGCTCATTTCACCAACTAACATCGAACTAAGCAAATCAACTGTTGTATTCAAATATCCTTCTTAATGTTAACGTTTGGATTCTTTCTCAAATAAAGCTAATGACAAAACACCTTCTCCTTCATCTCAAGCATTCTGTGTATACCACATGTCAATCTCAAAATTTGATTATCCTTATTAACAACCCTAATTATTCAAACAAAAGAGATATGTAGAAAGTACTAGCATCACTCATCCGCTTACGCAAAACCTAAATAGAAGCCTTTTCTATTCTTAAAATGTCAACTTAGAATCGCAAGACGAAGATCCAAAGAAGCAACAGCAATGAAGACAAAGTATCAACAGAACGACAAGTCACCTCCGATAAAGAATTCCCAAATCTATCTCATCCTCAAGATTTGCAAAGTTCGTGGTATTCACCGTTTCCAAATCCGAGATAACTTGGCGCCGCGATATATTAGGCCATATTGTATCGTTGAAGATGAAAAAAAAGCATATAAATTAGAGTTGCCATCTCAGCTATCCAGTGTTCATAATGTCTGCTGTATATCGCAGTTAAGGAAATATCTTCGTCTTCCTTCTGAGCTCATCCAGCTAAATGAAATCAATCTATAATCTGATTTAACTCATAGAGAGCATCCGATAAAAATCCTAAAAGAAGATAAACGCCACACTCGTAATAAATCCCACAGGATGATTAAGATTCAACGGAGCAACCATTCTGAAGAAGGAGCAACCTAGGAATGAGAAGGCCAACTCGAGAAGGAGTTTCCTGACTTCTTTTAAAAATGATTTTCTTTAGACCCGCCAAATCTCGGGGTCGAGATTTCTGTAAGGGGGGTAGATCTGTAACATCCTGAAAATTATAAAACAGTGAAATGCTATAATGTGAATTTGTGTTTTGAGTATTTTTGAGTTTTATGGAATTTATGATTTTCTGAATTGATTTCTTGGATCTTGTAATTGCAAAGACAATAAAAGGAAACGGGAGAAATTAAAAGAACAAAAGAAGAGTTGGGAATAATTTATTTTCTGAATCCAAATCTGTGGAGAAACCAAATTATGCACCGATAGAAATATGTGAATATCAATCAATATTAAAAATGAAACAAAGGGTCGGTTTGGCTAGAAACAAGGCACCTTCCGGATTGGTGGAAAATATCCAGAGCTTATCTCCAGCTGAAAAATTTACCAAGTTACCTTTGATACAGTATTTACCACTGGTAAAAATCTCATAAAGTTATCAGATGGGATAAGTCTCCAAATAATTTGAAAAAGAAAGCAACAAAAGCTGAAAAATAGAATGTCAGAATTTTATAATTTACTGGAGCAATATCTTGAGCTGAAAATTTTACATAAGAATCCTCGTCCCAAATTAATTTGAAAAACAAAGTTTCAAAAATCTTACAAAAGATTTGAATTGTCTAGTAATTCAAATACAGAAATGGAAACTCAAGTCTCTGTATAATGTCGAATTTTAATAAATTTTATACTAAGTATTTTAACCCCAGCTTTGTCTAGAGCTCATCGTCTGCCAGAGAGAGTATACAAAAGTATGAAAAGTCTCGTCAAGATTAGTTGGCGAAATTAATGCAGTTCATTGCACTTGCTCGAGTCCAACCTTGCTTGGTTTCTTGCTTTCACCGCCATGTGGGTCCCTAGTCTAGATCCTTCCATCGATGCCAAGCAAGCCCGTGTCTTATGCCTTAGGATATCACGCCACAGCCAAAACACCAGAACTCCATCCCCATTTTCACCCTTGTGCCGAAACCTCCTGGAGCTCAAGCAATCCCATGCCAACTTCTTGATGGAACAAGTGTGGAGCTCGGCCATTTGCCTATTCCCGAACCGAGCAGCTCACCAAGGCTTCCTTCTTGTCTTCACCGAAGATCAAGCTCTTTTTCCTCCATTGCCGCAAGCAAGAAAAAGGGAGAGGTAGAAGATCAAGCAAACCGGTAAGCCATTCTCAAATTCCTCGCAACCGTAGCGTCTCTGAGTATCACTGAACCCATCTAGCTCCTTAATTTTAGTTCTTTCTCGCCGATCAGCCGTCACCACGCGCGCCCTTCTTCCTCATGGCCGGTCACCGATGGCGCGCTTCCACAGGCCGTCTCTGCTTCAATTGATCGGTAAATCGGGACCTGATGAGCTCACTGATGCTCAAGATTCTATCGATTCAAACTGAGGCACTGTCTATCTTCTTCTCCAGTGAACGTCCGCCATGGCCGCCGCCCCTCCTCGGCTGCGCCCCTGCCTGCTGCATCTCCTGCCGAATCAACGCCTCCCCTGGATGCTCCTTGCCGTGCTGATGCTCTCCGTGCCGTCGCCGTCGCTGGAGCTTCACCGGAAAGAGCCCTAGCAATCCCCTGTTTTCTGTCTTCACTCAGTGAACCGAGTTTGAGGTAGGAGAAGCTCAGTCAAAAGGCGCCTCTCAGCTTACGAAAACGTATTTCCATTTCTTTAGGCATTTACCAATCGGCTGAATCTGCAATCCTGAAGATCCTCTGAGAGATAGTTTCAATCCCAGTGAAACAAAGTTGTAAATTCATCTAAAATCAAGAAGAATATAAATATGTAAAAATATTTATTTTGTGAAGTAAGTTTATATTGTTTGTTTTGCAATCATTGATGAACCCTATTATGGCCATTAACAAAATAATAGCATAATGGCTTTCCAAATGATAATGTAATTTGTATTAAGTTCCTAAAAACAGTAGGAACCCCTAGTATATAAAAATATTTAGAATAAGGTTTAAGTTGCATTCATTTTTTGGAAGGAAACATTAACCATGCCAATAAGTAAATAGGTAATCTATCGCAATTTAAGTTAAAATAATGCCAAATCAACTTTAAAACATTCCTAGGATGGTATTCTGTTAATGCCTGAAAAATGAATCCAGAATCATGTATAGGTTAGTTGGAAATTAAGATTTAAACTTGGCCGATTTAAGGTTGCAAATATGATCATCTAGGTTATTTCAGCGATAGATAAAATAACTCGCTTAAATAACGAAATCAGTAAAACTTGTTTGGAAACACTGTACAAAGTTTATACAACTATATTCTGTAAAAAGAATCTTATTTCATTAAGGTTTGCATATTAATCCAAATAGCTTAAAACCCTTACACGTTAATCTTTCATTTCCCCTTGCCGATTTTGAATGGTAGTCTTTAAGTATAGCATGAACCATTTTAGCGATAAGATTATAGTCTCGCCTAAAATCCTAAAACTTATGGAACTAGTTTAGTAGTGTTCTTCAAAGTATAGCCTACCCTATTTCGAAAAGATAATCTCATTTCACCATGATTTACATATTAATCTTAATAGCTTAATGGCCCTAAGTAATCACATTACTTTAGACTGTAATATGAATGAACGAGCTGTAGTTGCAAATGAGTAAACCTGTAGTTAAGTTATTTGTATCACCAGAACCTCCTCAAATATCGTGTAAATTAGTCCAGTAGCCTAAATCAGAAGATCTAACCAGCGTAAAGCTAATTCTAAGCGAAATCAATTAAAGATAAAGAACTAATCATTCATAGTCCAACATGATCATTTAAGCCTTTTCATTAACTCGCAAGGCAGCTCGTCTAAATCCAAATTCAATGAAGAGCAGTTTAGAAATGATCTTTAGGATATGATCTGGGGTAATCTAAGAAAATATTCTTATTTCATCTTGCTTGAATCTGAATCCTAACAAAGCAAAACCCGCAAGTATTAAGGATGCCAGAAACTCATATTATGAATATTAAAGTATAAAACTTGTAACTAATGATTAATTCTATTAATCCAACCAATTTTTGCATCTTGAATTCATAAAGTAAGATTAATAAATTCATAAAAGAGCAATCCCTATTTCTTGTGAAGAGTTTTATTTGTTCTTTCTATCTGCTTTCTTTTGCCCTTATGGAAGTTAGTTATTTGCTATTTTCCGTTGATCGACGTGTAGAACCCGACGCCTTTGATTCCGTCATCGCTTCCATCAGCTTCAATCCTGACTTCATCGTAAGCAGTAATAAGCAAGGCAAGCACTCCTTGATCATATTGATCCCAAAGATTTTACCTACAATATGTTGTTTTTGTAATCAGATATGCATGCGTTTACCTTCTGTAAACTTGCTA
Organism: Guadua angustifolia; assembly: GCA_036346375.1. Lineage (NCBI taxonomy): Eukaryota > Viridiplantae > Streptophyta > Magnoliopsida > Poales > Poaceae > Guadua > Guadua angustifolia. The sequence continues at coordinate 10,633,282 of CM070522.1, forward strand.
TTTTTATGATCGTTAGTTATACTTGTTGTCACATTAACCTTCTTTGATGATTATGGTCTTGTGAACCTTGATAACCCTAGATTGAGGATAGACATTACTTAATGTCATCATGGGTATATGCGTTCATATTATTCATGCTTAGCCATGCTTTAGAATCAGCAATGTATATGATCAAATCAATATCTGTTTCCTGAAAACCTTGGAAATGTCTCTGTTGGTTGCTGGTAATTTTAATTGAAAACCCAAAATAAAACTATGTTTTGATGCGGGCGATTATTGGCAATAGCCGGATGTGCGACAGGAATTGCACGTAGTGTAGGGTGAAGTGTCGCCCGTATCAATTTAAGGACCGAGCAATGGGACGCTATTGATCCAAGATTTCCGTGCAACCACAAGGGTGAGAATGGGGTAGCCTTAGCCTATTAAGTTATTTAGACTTGGCTTTGTTCATTGGTAGGCGGGAGCTAGCACAGGCATTCCGGTCAGGTCTGCTTGGAAGGGTTTCCACCCATGCAACGGTGTACGCCCTGCCATGTTCAGAAACGTTGTGTTGGTGTACTAAAAGTGGATCCACGGCTTGGGTGTGTGTTTCGGTTCTCTGTCAGATGATTCCCTATTTTTACATAAAATGCAAAAATGGAAATCTCATGTGCACACAAGATTAGTCCTCGGATCAAGAGTTAGTACGCACATTTACAACAATTGATATCACATCCATACTCTTTATTACAAATAATAATGGTAATTTATACAATGAAATCTTACATTTCAGAGTAATACAGCGGAAAGAATCAAAAGTCTTGTAGTGTGCCCATCCAATCCCTCAGGCAACTGACAAGGCATAATCCCTAGAAAAACTCGTTAACATTCCCGAATCCTGCGTCGAATAATTTCATCAAGCTATTCTGATTCTTCACCCTAAAAACCACGAATAAGCAAGGGTGAGTACTTGCGTACTCAGCAAGACTTTTTCAAATCCTATAATATATGCAGGCCATTCAAAGGAAAGGCTTTCATGGTTGATTTGCAGAAAGCTAATTTGCAAAAGAATTTACTGAATTGTAGAACATAAACGGAATTTAAATAAAAGCAGTTTAATATATATAAGTATAAAACAGTAAATTTCACGAACCTCAGTTCCTTTGATCATTTCCTTGAATCAATCATTGACATCACATGTCAATCCAAAATAATTCCTTCCCAACAGGGATATCCAATTCAAATCATGATGCTAGACAGCATATATTATCATCCATATTTTGTAAAATAAAACAACTAACTAATGCAGGAGCACCAAGTGTCCCATGACCGCGGGAACGGCTTTTCGAAAAGATTTACACTCTGCAGAGGTGTACAGCTTTACCCACAAGACATGACTTAACTCTTTGTGCAGATCATTAGCACACTTCCTTTGGTGTGCCGTAGAGAGTCATGACATAACCGTTACATTACTTAACCTTAACTTTACACCAGCCTGGTGAACCCATATTATGGCAGTAGAAGATATTTGTACTAGTACGACAAATGATGATACATCGAATTGTCCCACTTCTCCCTACCGGGCAGAAGATATTTGTACTAGTACGACAAACAGTGATGTACCAAGTTGTCCCACTTCTCCCTACAGGGCAGAAGATATTTGTACTAGTACGACAAACAGTGATGTACCAAGTTGTCCCACTTCTCCCTACAGGGCAGAAGATATTTGTACTAGTACGACAAACAGTGATGTACCAAGTTGTCCCACTTCTCCCAGCAGGGTAGAAGATATTTGTACATAGTACGACAATCAGTAATACACCAGAGTGTCCCACTCCTCTCCCGTAATATAGCGTACACCATTCTCCAGCCTACCAATGTGCAAAGCTAGTTTTAAGGAACTTAATAGGTTAAGACTGCCCCATAACAGTACTTGTGGTTGTACGGAATTACTTGGATATAACGTACAATTGGTTCGGTCCTTAATCCGATACTGGCAATAATCTCCCCTAATCTACGTGCAAATCCATGCACACCAGGCTATTGCCAATAATTGCCCGCATCAATATTATAATTTTATTTTCAATTTTTAATTAAAATAACCAAAAAATCACCATCATGTCTCAACATATCTATGAATTATCATCATGCCTCAGCATATCCAAATATCATTTGATCAATGTCCCTATTTGATGTATACTAAGTCTAAAGCATGGCTAAGCAACATCGTGTATACCCAGATTGACATTATATATTGTCTAATCATGATTCTAAGGTATCAAGGTTCACAAATTCATTCATTATCAAGGAGGTTTCAGGAATCAACAGGTATAACTACCATTACCCACAATATAGCAGAGTTTAATGAATATACGCATGCAATTAAAACATTTAATGAAAACATTTATAAAACTGGGATCAACATGGTCAAAGGAGGGTGCTTGCCTTGCTTATTTGCTGTTTACTTTAAGTCGAGTCGCGATCGACGTTGTCGATGACGAGATTAATAACGTCGGATTCTACACGTCGCGAACGAAGAACATAGCAAATGACAAATAACAAGTTTCAATAGGGATAAAAAGAAATCAGATAAATTCCAAATATAAATAAATCATAGAAAGCAGGCATGATTTAAAGTTGGGTTTTTATGATTTTACGATTCGGATCTTAATTAACTTTATATAGTTAGCAATGATATCTTTTTATGATATTATGTATTCATGTTAATTTATCATACATATTTCTTAAACAACTTTTGAAAATGATTTCATGAGTTATATTTATTTATTCTATAATTTCAGAATACTATAATCATGTACTTTATTATTTATAATTTCAGATTTAAAAAAATTAAAATTGTCTAAATGAATTTTTGGACTACTTTCTTGCTATATACAATAACATAAATATTTTCTATAGTGAACCCTAATTATTTTTGCATATTCAGGTTTCTAGGATCATAAGGATTCTAATAAAATTTATTTCAGTCAATTTGGAGTTTATTTGCCCAAATTTTATGCTTAGCTTATTTGAATTCTCTCTTTAAACTAATATTCAAATTTTAAACAGTGTTGAAAGTTAAAATATTTTTGCATATTCTGAATCTACAGGAATTTAAAAATATTTAGGAATTTATTTCATTCCATTTTGATTATTGGTTCAAAAGTTACAAGCAAGTGAATTAATTCGGGTTGCTAAATACTTAGAAAATAGAGAATTTGCCATAAAAGGAAACTACGTTTGCTCACATAGGATTACGCTTTCCCTTTTGGGCTTAAGGCTGAGTTGAAGCGCTGACAACCGGGCCCGGAGTGGCAGTGACTTGGCTTGGCGCTGGCATCTGGGTCCAAGCGGTCAGACACGCGGAGCAGCCGGGCCCGCATGGCAGGGGGCTGAGGAGTAGCTGCGACTGGCTTGGAGGGCCCGCCTGGCAGCGAACCGAAGCGAGTGGCTGGCAAGGGGGTCCCGTTGCGCAGCGACGGAGTGCAGGGGAGGTTGGTTCGAGGCTCGCCGGCGACGGAGCACGGCCGGAACGCCGGAACGGGTGGCGGATTGAGCTCGAGCTCACCATTGCGCACACGGGGATGGTATTAGTTGCTACCGGAGATGGCCGGAGGTGGGTCGCCGTCATGGAGGGGCGGCGTCGCCCACGGTTGACCGGCGGGGAAGCTAGAACTCGAGCTCCTACTGCGAACTTGCGTCGGAATAAGCATAAGTGGGCTAGTAGAGACTCGATTTTGAGTTCATTTTGAAGAATTTACACGCAAAGATGAGCTCTCACCGTGCACGGTCATGGCGGAAAGAAGGAGCTCGGGGCGACGGCTCGCCGGAGAAGAAGAACTCAAATTGGCGATGGGAATAGGTTCTAGGAGTCATGAGGATGATTCTGCGTTGATAGTTTGAGCTAATTCGGAGTGTGGAGGTGTGGAGGTTGCTGTCGATTTGTTGCCGTGGCAGCGACTCTTAATGCTAATTGCTTGCCAGGGTAGAAGATGAGCAGGGCTTAGGTGAGCTGCATTTGCTGGTCGGCGCCGACTTGTGCCGTGGCAGCGAATTCCAGTAGAAATGGTTGTCGTGACAAAGTTTTGGCAAGGCGCTGGTCAGGTCGACGCTACCCAATTTGTGCCGTGGCATCGTTCGGATGACAGAGGCTTTGCCGTGGCAGAATTGGCAAGGCGGTGAAGGCGGCTGAGTTGTGCGCACGAGTGATCGCAAAGAGAGGAGGAAGAAGGTGCTGGAGATTGTGGATGACGTGTGGGGTGATCTGGCTGTGAGGGAGTCGGCAGGGGGACAGCTAGGCCTTGCATAGGACATGGGCCCACCTGTAAGCCACCGAAACAGAGAATAGTCTAGACAGATCAAGTTTTCACCGCAAGCTTCGGGTAGAAATTTATCTCCAGAATTTCTGAAAATTTTTACCCATGTCGGCAAGGTAAAGATACGTGGCCAGTAAAGTTTTCAATTAATTATTCTTTGTAAATATTTTATTAAAACTCTGACAATGCATTTTCAGAATTTCTGTTAATTCGGTTTTTGATTTATTAAAGTGTCCAAAGATTTTATTTATTTTTGATATTTTGTTTTTCAAATTTATTTGATCTAATAATGCTTCTATAAAATTTTCAGATTTTTATCTTTGATAATTAAATTATAAAAATTCTGACATTGCTATTTCTAACTTTATTGATTTTCTGTTTTTGAATTTATAAAAGCTTTAAATGTAAGTTTTTATTTATTATATTTTTACCAGAGATATATAAATTTTTCATGATTTTGGGGTAAAAATTTCATGATTAATCTTTTAATATTGCTATTCATCATTTTCTTAAAATTGGAATGCATGAAAATCAGAAAAGACATTGTTTTAAATTAAAAATTTTATTTACATTGAAATTTTTATTCAATTCCATTTTTAAATTCAAAAACTTTTATTTTTCTTATTTTTGAATTTTTCAGGATGTTACAACGGCGGGGGTTAACGTCCCAGGCTGGATCAAAGTCAGGTCTAGGTAATGTAACGGCTATGTATGATCGAAAGATCATGACTTGTGGGTAAAGTTGTATACCTCTGCAGAGTTTAAATCTAATCGATTAGCCGCGCCCGCGGTCATGGGTACTTGGTGAAGTCATTCCAATGTTAGATATTTTATTATTTTCAAAAGGGTTAGTATCATTTGTTTTGCAACTGTGCTTTACATCAAAGGGCCGACATTGATGGATTTTAGGAAGTTGAGGATTCGTCGCTCACGTCATGGAGGACTGTGAGTGTTATTTATGCTTTATTTATTTGTTATCAATTAATCTTGCTCTTATAAATTCCGTTTGCAAATAACTTGATTTACAAATGAAATTCGCTTATGCAAATTAATCGTAGAAGCCTTTCCTTTGAAATGGCTGCATATATTATAGGTTTTGCTCAAGTCTTATGGAGTACGAAAGTACTCACCCTTGCTTAATTATTATTTTAGGTGGATGAGTTAGTGAGGCTTCGAGTCTCTTTCCGTCGCAGGTTGCGGGATCTTCTTCGACGTGTTCTATCTGGAGTTTATACCTTGTCAGTTGCTGCTTGGTCGGTTGGGCAAACTACAAGATATTTGCTTTCTTTGCTGCTAATCTCTTTATTTGTAAGCTTCTCTTTATATATTAGTTTCCGCTGTAATTATTTGTGGTGTGGTTGTGATTCCAATTGTTGTAAACATGTGAGTGCTAGCTACTGATCCAGGGAATAGGACAGTAATCACATGGAGGTTCTTGTTCATCAGAACGGGGTCTCACACCAATGAACAAAGCCACGTCTGAATAACTTAATAGGCTAAGGCTACCCCATAAATAGCCCTCGTGGTTGCACGAAAATTCTTGGACCGATAGCGTTCCATTGCTCGGTCCTTAATCCGACACGGGCGACACTCCACCCTATACTACGTGCAAAACCCTTATTGCACAACCGGCTATTGCCAATTAGTCACCCGCATCGCAACCATAGTTTTCGGGTTTTGAGGTTTTTAACCAACATATCAACAACCTTTAGTGAAGTAATAACCAGTTGTGAAATCATTTTAAAAACATCATGACGATCTAAGGCAAAACTAAGCAGTTGTAATATTTTAACGATTATACCCAAACTGACATTAGCTATGTCTAAGCATACTAAGGTTCACAGGATCAATCAGATTAAGGAAAACCATAATTTCAAGGATAGTTACAAACCTTATCCAAAATAGCAGTTTTTATGGAGAATTATCCGGATGCACTATACATTTGCAAAAACAACATATGGTAGGTGAATTAGTAGGTTCAACATGGTCAATGGAATGCTTGCCTTGCTCTTCTTTAGCAATATCAAACTCTGGATCGGCAACTGCCTCCTCCTCCTCGAGGGTATCCGTGTCTACACGTCGAATTTGAAAGAACCAATAGCAATTACAAACTTGCAAAGAAAGAACGAAAGAAAACAAATAGAAAAGCGAACAAAACCTTTGCACAAGATCCAAGGTTGTCTTCTTATGAATCCTTTAATTACCCTTTTCGAATTCAAGATGCTAAAATTGTTTAGATTAATACAATTATTCATTAGTTGCAAAGTGTATTGATCTTGCTGCTCCCAGCATGCACTCTGAAACTTTATTATTTATGGACTTTGCTCCATTAGGATTTAGAGCCAAAGCAAGATTATTTCCTTAAATTCATGCAGAGCATATCTTAGAGATCAATTCTAGGCTATTCTTTACTAACTTCAGGTTTAGATGAGTTGTTTTGCGAGTAAATGAAAAGTCGTAAATGATCCTATAAATTCATGAGTGATTAATTCTTTTACCTCAATTTGATTTCACTTAGAATTAGTTTTGCACAAGCTAGATCTTCTAATTTAGGCTACTGGGTTAGTTTACATAATTTTTGAGAAGGTTCTGGTGATACAAATGACTTAACGATAGTTTTCTTCATTTGCAACTACAGTTCGTTCATTCTTATTACGGCCTTCAAACATGTGAATACTTAGGGTTATTAAGCTATCGAAATTAATAGAAAATACATAATGGAATGAGATTATCTTCTCCTATTTGGGTAGTCTATACTTTGGAGAGCAAAACTGATCTAATTTCATAAGTTTTACCATTTAGAAGAGACTTTATATTCATCGTTGAAAAGGCTTATATGGCATTGTAAAGTCTACGTTTACAAAATCGGCAAGAACGCAAAGTGAAAGCTTAACACTTAAGGGTTTTAGGTTGATAAGATTAATATGCAAACCTTAATAAAATAACATTCTTTTTACGAATATGATAGTATAAACTTTGCACAATGTTTCTAGACCGGTTTTCTTGATTTTAGTATTTGGACAAGCTATTTTATCTACCACCAAAAAAACCTAAATGATCATATTGTTAACATCAAAATCGCCAAGATTCAAACTTAGTTTCCAACTACACTGTGCATGATTCTTGATTCATTTTCAGACATACTTAAACCCGAAATTTATATTATTTATAATTGCGAAATCCACTTATTTCTCTGGTAGCATTTTATTTTTTACTCATTCTCTTTTTAACCGACTTAAACATGGATTTATTTGACAAGTAAACTAACTTTAAGTATAAATGTTTTTACAAATTTGAACTCATTCCAGAACAAGTATTTCAAAGATATTTGATTTTATTTATTTTGGTGAAATCCAAATTAATCTTTTTCTTAGCACACAAATACCTATTTCGGTATTTTCATTTTAAATATTCTCACCAAAACTCTTTCAAGAATATTTTTGCATATTCTGGAACTATTGGATTTTATATGATTTTGGGAATTTATTTTACTAACTTTTGAACAATAGTTCCAAACATTAGGACTGTTGGAATTTGACTTGGGCTTTAAATTCCAGTTAAATCAAAATACGCTTTACTGACCAGAAGACGCCTTCTTACACGCCGCATGTGGGTCGGTTTGAAAACCCCGAGACCGCAGGCATCGACCCAGACGTCGGTGACTCAAGCAGGTGCTACGGTTTCTACCTCGCCGCCAATAATCGTCACCGAAGCGGAATGGGTAACACCTACAAAGATCAGGCTGACGAGACGAACACGGGGTGGTACCGATTCAACCTTGGGTGGCTGGGAAAGTGGTCATCACCGGAGAGGGGCGGCGGAGCCACGGGTGAGCACGAGCGACTCACCGCCGGCGATCCATTCCACAAAATAGACATTCGGCAAGCATCAGTGAAGGTAGGGGATGCTATTTCACCTTGGGTTCGGGTTGGAAGTGAACTGGAACGAAGTCGTTGTCGGTCTTGGCCAAGCCAAGAAGAAGGGTTCTACGGCGACGGCGATCTGCGCGGAATGGTCTGAAATAAAGCAAAGAGACGAACTCAGGAGTGCTTAAGGATGCTCTAGACCAACCGATTCGTGGTACCTCTCACCCAGTCATGGGAATTCCATTCTCTCCCCTTCTTCTGTTCCTTGGCGAGAAATGACGAAAGGGAGAAGAAAAGGCAGTGCTGGCTCCGTGGAAAGTTTACAATGGCTCGGAGGTCTCCAGGCGGTGCGAATTAGACCTTTTGTAGCGAGCCAACAGAAGAGCACCCGAGTATAACGCCTACGCGGTCTCTCTCGGAAGTCATGGCGAAGGCTGTTGCATCGGGAACCTCGGCCGTGGCGAAGGCAACAGACGCAATGAGCGAGCCATGATGCGCTGAGTGGCTTGGGAGGAGCTCCGGTACGGTTAGCAGGTGACTGATATAGCGAGACCAGAGAGAGAGCGAGTGAGAGCAGCTCGCTCGAGGAAGGAAGAGAACGGCGAAGGCGAATGAGGAAGAGCCTGACCGATGGGACTGGACCCACATGGCAGTGAGGGCAAGAATTCAGCTTAAGGATGGATTCGGTCAAATGCAATGGACTTGCATTAATTTCGCCCACTAAACTTCGTCAGCAATTTTGCATACTTTTTGCATACTCTCTCCTGGCAGGCGATAAGCTCCAGACGAAAATTGGGGTTAAAATATTTAGTATAACATTTACTAAAATTCCGATATGGTACAGTGCACTGAATTTCTATTTCTGCATTTGAATTACCAGACGATTCAAATCTTTTATAAAATTTTTGAAACTTTGTTTTTCAAATGTATTTGAGACAAGGATTCTTAGATAAAATTTTCAGCTCAAGATATTGCTCCAGTAATTTATAAAAATTCTGACATTCTATTCTTCAGCTTTTGTTGCTTTCTATTTTCGAATTATTTGGAGCTTTATCCCATCTGATAACTCTCTGAGGTTTTTACCAATGGTAAATACTGTATCAAAGGTGACTTGGTAAATTTTTCAGCTGGGGACAAGCTCTGAATGTTTTTCACAAATTCTGAGGGTGCACTGTTTCTAGTCAAACTGACCTCCTTTTTCATTTTTAATATTCAAATTGATATTTGTATATTTTTATCAGTGCGCAAGTTGATTTCTCCACCGAATTGGATTCAGAAAGTAAATTATTCCCAACTCTTATTTGGTTCTTTTAATTTCTCCCATTTCCTTTAATTGTCTTTGCAACACAAAATCCCAGAAATCAATTCAGAAAAAATCACAAATTCCATAAAACTCAACACTCAAAATGCAAATTCACATTATAGCATTTCACTGTTTTAAAATTTTCAGGATGTTACATATCTCTAATGCAAACCCTATTTAAACTATCCCTAACCGCGGTGCGTTGCGTGCCCCCAGCCGCCATGCGCCGCCGCCCTGCCTCCACTACTACAGAATCGACTTTCACAATCGGCCTACTACAAACGGTTAGTTACGTACCGCTTGTGATCTCTGCACCACAAGTGGTTCGTGGGCAACGGACCGAAGGGGGACTCTAGAAGCGGTTCTAGACACGAACCCCTTCTAAATCCCTTCTAAAAATAGTTTCGAACCGCTTGTGATATTCCCATCTGCAAGTTGTGCTCCATGCTACCGCACAGCCCCATGTCTCCATGGCACACATGCATTAGCACGAGTGCCTGGTGGCTACGTAGCTAGCTGCCGCTGCATTCAATCTGCTGCTATTGTTGCAAGTTGTGCCTACTGCTGCTGTTCCTGCATGTGTTGCTGCTCCTGACGCTAGTGCATGATGCAGTTGTTCCAATATGTTGTCAGGGTATGACAGATGGCAAGAAGATGAAGGGCTGGACCTGTTGCAGCCGTTGCATGCTGTGCTTTGCCATGCATGCATACTTGCAGCGGTACCACAAGAAAAGGAGATCATAGAGGAAGAGAAGGGAGGTCGTTCACATCTAGGGAGGTGTGACTAGCTTCAACCTCAAGCTATTCGGTAAAAAGGCAATTGTATAATATGTCGAGCAATAGACGATTGTTTATACTTGCTCTTGGTTATATAAATTTACTCGCCATATTATATTTACTTAATTTTTGTTCAACATGATGATAATGAGTATATGATGTGCATGGTCACTCCATAAAATTGGTAAATGGTAAATGATTATTGAAAAGTATTTGCATCACTTGCATTCATACATGAAAAGTTCATATGAGCTAGGTGTAACATTCCAAAATTTGAGTTTTAGAATGTTTAAATTTGAAAATAAACCATTTGTTTTTTCTAGAATTAATCGCTTAATTTGAATTTTATAATAATAAAAAGATTTAATTTGAGTAATCTATGCATCAAATAAAAGATTTCTAGTTTTTGTTCGGTTCATTGTGCTTCAAGGATTTTTTTTTTGTATTTTTGAAGATTTTGAATTTATTTGCTATTTATTGGAATTTATTTGTTTTTATTTGAATTTCTGGAATTTTATTAATTCGGAAAAGAAATTTTATTTCAAAATCTCTCTCGGGCTGAATTCCCACCGACCCATTCCTATTTCCGCGTTTTGGCTTCGCTTCTCGCCTCTCAAGCTCGCTATTCGCTGCTTTCAGACCCATTCCTTCAGCGTGTCCCCAAATTTCACCAGCCCGGCCGTAAGCCACCGCCGTCCGATCTGCGATGCTTGTGCGGTCAAGATGCAGCCACGTGCAGTCAAGATCCAGACCCTAACCCTAACCGCCGTTGTCAGAGTCCGTGCCGCACGCGCATCCCAAGACCCCTATTTAAGCAGTCGCACCCCTTCCGAGTTTTGCCGTCTTCCGCCGTACCCGCCGCCTCTTCCCTTGTCGCCCGAGACCCCACCATTACGTCGCAAGGTCTCGCCGGAGTTGCGCCACCGCTCGAGCTCTTCTTCTCCGCTCATTTGTCGCTCCGGTGCATCTCCGCCGCCGCTTGCCTCCTCGCATTGCCCATGATGCCCTCTTTCGGATCCATCTTGTTCCACACCCGATCCGTCGCTCATTCACCATGTGCCGGGTTGTCTTCTTCGTGTCCAGCGAAATAGCTCTGCCCCTTGCCATCGCTCTCCGCCGATGAACCGTGACTCGTTCGATCTGCGGTGCAAGTGCCATATCGTGCCACGTCTCGCCGCCCTCACCCTTTCTTCTTTGCCGTCCGATCCACACCGAGCCAGCAGATGCGTGACGCATGCCCGGCCGCATCAACGCCGCTTTAGCCGCCACCTCAGTGCTGCGTCAGCTGAGCCACCGCGTCATTGATGACGTAAACCCTGGTGCTATTTTGCAGACCCAGTCCACCGTGGACCAGCGCCATCTCGTGGACTCGGTTCATAGACCGTGGGTCCCGCATGTCAGTGAAATAGGATTTTCTGATTTATTTTTTGGGGAAAATTGATTGCTGATGTTAGCATTGTGTCATTAATCGATTTTTCAATAGAGAAATAAATCAGAAAATTTGCATTTAGTCCTTTTCAGCCTTTTTATCTGAATTTAATCTTTTGGAGGCTCGTTCTCGCTCATACGAACTCTGATTAAGAGATTCAAGCTTCTAAATTTTTGTAAAATCGAGCTCTACCTTCCAGAGCTATTTATTTTCAATTTTGAGCTTGTTTGAGTCTCTGTTTGGTATTTATTTGGTTTCATTGCTTTCTTTTTCGGTAGACGCAAATTCCGAAGGAGCGAACAGAGACCACGAAGACCAAGACTCAACACTAGATCTGCAAGGCAAGTCGTAACCTTTGATCATATTAAACCTATGGTTGCAAAGTAATTTGGTTTATACAATTGCATGTTATTTGTGTATCAATGTGTAATTTATGAGAATATCTATTCACCTGATTGACATTATGCCACCTTCATCTTTGGAATGCCATGTACCATTGTTAGCCCCTAGCTGGGTCACTACTAGTTGGACATAATCATAATACCAACAGTGGGCTATCGTAGCTATGCTTAGACCTGCTTAGTTGTACTATATGATTCATATCACATGTGAATTAATGTTAATTTTGACTTAATGAGATATTGAATCATGACCGTTAGCCACTGTTGTAAAACTTGTTGTACCATGGCGGGGTTTGCCATTGGTCTTGGTTGGACAAAATGTTTTCTCTCGGGCAAGTGATCGTGCAGTAAAGGGGGTGCTTTCTAGCATATTGGAATGTGCCTGTTTTGCTTGAGATAATTTAAGAACTTAATCTTGTGTGCCATTGAACTGGGCTTAACTGTGCGACCACAAGTCTAGTATGGGACATACCTAACTGATTAATTTGCAATGTTAAATCTTGAGTACTGCCAATTGTTGGTGTGGGTTCTGGAATGGATAGGTAGATTCACATGACTTAAGAGGGGACCTCGAGAGGTGAAAGCTTAGAGGGCAGTACCGAGTTTAGACAGTGCATTATAAAGGCTTTGTCATGATATCTCTGCGACACACTAAAAGAAGTGTGTTACTACCGGTTGCACCAAGAGATGTTCATGTTTTGTGGGTAAAGCTGTACAACCTCTGCAGAGTATAAAACTATTTAAATAGCCGTATCTACAGTCATGGACAAGCTTGGGAATTTCACACGAGATATAGAGTGTTTCATGAAATATGGGAATGCGGAATTGTTGGAATGTGAACGGGAGTTCACTGTTGCTTTGTTGTCTAAAGTTACACCATTGAATTTAGTGGTTTGATAGTTGTTTTGGATGGTGTAGGGTGATACCTCGCCATTTTGTTTATGTTGTCTACCATTGATTTACTAGTTATTTATTATCATTTTCATCAATTTACTTTCAATCTATTTACTATATTTCAATTCAAGTTGTTGCTTTCTGCAAAAGAACCATATGGCTATCCTTTGTCAAGCCTTGCATGAATATTGCATCATTTTCCTACGGCTTGCTGAGTACTTTTTGTAGTAATGGCTTTATGCCTTGGTTGATCAGTTGCTGAGGAAGGACCAGGAAATAATGAGTATCATGAAGATGAGTACTATGAAGACTATGTGGACTAGGGCGTTTTCCCCAGACGATTGCATATGGCATGTCGAATGGCCCAAGTTATCTTATTTCCGTTGCAATGTTTTATTTTTTCTTAGGCCTATAAGGCATAGTTGTATGAACCCTGACCATGAGGTCATTTGTTTTAAATAATAATAATTTGCTTCTTCTTAATTAAATTGTTGTTTGGAATGATATTTTATCTGTGTTGCTACTGTGTATACTAGCGTGATCCTGGACTAATGTAGTATACATAGAGGGTTTCGGATTTGCAAATCCAGGTCTTGATACTAGGTCAGTGAGAAAGTCATATAACTAGTCTGGAGTGCATGAGTTAAGTTGGTGAGAAAATTATATGACTAGTTTGGGAGCACTCTTAAGAAAAGCTTACTTGGGTAGACACCTCCATGGAATAGAGGTAGAGGTGAACATCGATGAGTGTTCCCTCAGCTATACCGTATATAATATGTGATGAGCATATGAGCATGTAGACATATTTATATTACATCGCTAACAATAAAAGATTATTAATGAGATGAATATAATAAATGGTTATGTTATTGATTTGTGGTCTCAATCAAAGATGATTAATAAAATTAATATGATAAATAGTTATGTTACTGTTTTATTATTTACTTACTGAATCGTGGACTCATCTTTTCTTATTTTAATGTTTTTAAGTGATCATTGAATACGACATGCATAGAATGGGAGTAGCGTCACTAAGTCACTTCATCTTTCACAATTATTTAGCTTTAGTGTTCACTCATGAATATGATAGTGCTTAACAATATTTAGATGATAAAATCACATAGTTGCAATAATAGGCATGCAAACTTAGTTGATTATCTTTGTTAAATTGAGAAGTGTGGTGGTTTATCTATTGTTTATTTAATCTTGTTCATTATCATCACTAAAGTTAAAGGTTGCTTCTAGACGCATATGATTCGGGCATATCTAAGTGCAAAGACATAGACATGTAGTTCCAAGTTTTATTATTATCTATATAATCATGTAAATTACTCCCTCCGTTCATTTTTATAAGGCGTATTTTGACTTTGCACAATTAAGGTTACGTTGAAATTGAGAAAGGTATGAGAGAAAATAACTTAGATGCTCCTACTTAATTGTCTTGGAAGATGAAAGATATATTTTGTGTGAGTGGTAATGAATAAATGCATATGGTTAAGAGAGAATAAATAGAGGTATAAAAGAAAAGGCCTCATTAAATCTAGATGCAAGCCTTATATTTCTGAATAAGATCATTCAAAAAATAAGCCTTATAAAAATGAACGGATGGAGTATTGTTATTGATGGCTTAGTAGTTAGGATAATTAAAAGTGAGGAAAAATGTAAATAGTGGTAATATCTTGAACACCTGTCATGCTGGGTGTTACGGGAAGATTCTTCTGGATACTGAACAAAAACATGCGACGTTCATGTACTGCAATAGACAAACACTTGGGCTATAGCAAGATCTCCTTCAGTCCAAACTCGAGAAAATTAAATTAAAAACACATAAGCTTGCTTCCACAGTCCCACCCAACCACAAGACACGCACACGCACACGCAAACTTGTTAAAGTTCTTTCCTTGAGATGTTAATAGCGCTAATATTCTCACAATTAATCAGTAAAAAAGGCTATCGCTCTACGGGAGGTGGCTTAATTGAAAGAGCACTGCAGATTGGGTCCTTACTTCACAACAGCAACAACGCATTACATCATACCTGGCGGGAATCGCCGTGTTGGCGTGGTGCTGGGGGCGGCCGGTGTGGCCCCCACATCACCATCTCGAGCTCGAGGAGCGTTTCGTCTGTCCATCTCCTCCTCGCGAGAACTCCACTCACGGCCGCCGACCAACCGTGCGACGGCTGAGGCGACGTGGTGGCGGCGGCGGTGCCAGTGTGCTTCCGTTGCTTTGGGACTGAGGTCGGCGAACGAGAAGGATTTCAGGCTCATGCTGTTGGAAGGAACTTTGTTAAGTCGTCCGATCAAATCCTGGACAGCTGCGATTACGAATAAAGACAAGGGGAGGTACCGAATCGGGCCTTATAGAGGCCCAATTTGCGACAGAGAAAATGTCTAATTGTTATCATTATTAAAATGATAGAAAATTCACTTCGAGGGGTTAGAAATTCTTGCATTAATTGAAAAAAAAGATAAAATCTGGGTAAAAAAAATAACGGCACAGATTAACCAAAGATGTATTAGAAGTTATAGCTGTATTATACTTTCAACATAAATATTAGAGTTGTATAGCAAATACAAATATATTTTCAAATATTATATTTGCATATGCATTATAGTATATAGAAACACAAATGACACCTTTATTCTTTATATGTGCGGTGCCACGAATTCCATGCTTCAGGAAAGAACAAATATGAAGAGTAGAGGTGGGCACTCAGGCCGGGATTTTGGGCTGATCCAAGGTATGGCGGGCACGGCTCGATCCATAGTCTGGCCTGGCACGAAGTGGACCATGCTGTGTGAAGCTTCTAGGCACCTAATTTATTTGAGTTTTGGTAATTAATGATAATCTTGTTAACGGACTAACTATTTCTTTTAAGTTTGTGAGAATAGGTTGCTTTCGTATGGACACCTTAAGAAGATTGACGGTCTTGCAAGAGAAAAAGTATATTGAAGGGAACCAAAAGATCAAAGACAATGTATATATGTGTTAAGGATATTTTATTTAGCTTTTACCGATCTCGAAGTTAGGAGTAAAATAATTAGATTAATAAGTTAAATGCCATACTATCAAGGGGGAGTAACGACTAGTAGTTCAAACTTGAATAAAGTGTCATATAGCTCATACCTTGTTGAAAGATCATCTACTAGTTGTATTTAGTGTTGTGCTTCAAAGCAAAATCTGCATTTTCAGCAAAGTCAGTACTACCGTAGGTGCAATAGTACCAGTCATCTAGCCGGTAGCCTTTTTACAGAGGAGGGTGTTTTCTTGAGCTTTTCAAAATCGAAACTACCGTAGGTCAAAACCCGGTAGTACCGCATTTTAAGCAAGAGTACTTATTTTCCAGAATGGGTTTCGTTTAAGCAGATCTCTCCCGGAAAGTTGATACTAGCACACTTTGTATGCCGATAGTACTAGACCCTCTCAATGGCTCTTTCCAGCTGCATTAATTGCTGATATTCGACCGTTGAGATAGGAGCGGTACTACCGAGCTTTGCACACCGGTAGTATCGATTTTCTAGTTTTTTCAGGATCTTGTCCCTAGCGGTTGGAATAGTGGGTGGGAGTTATAAATACCCTCACACCTACATACTAGAGCTCTCTTGGACATTGATTGAATACATCTTGAGCTCTAGCAAGTCTCTTTTGCTCTTAGTGCATTAAATTCTCATTTTGAGTGAGTGGGGAGCATTCAAGTGTTGCATTTAGTGTTGAGCCATTTAGACACTTGATTCACCTTCAAGCAAGCGTCATCCCTCTATTCTCTTGGAGGTTACCACCTCGTAGATGGTTTGGAGGCGAAGGAACTGGTGACCTTCTCAAGGAAGATTATGAGAAAGCCTGATTGGTTGTGAAGGCCAGAGTTCGTCTACCCGGAGTGGGAAAGAACTACCAAGTGATCAAGGGAGGTTCATATGGATTGGAGCTGATTTGAAGTTAATCAAGCTATATCAACGTGGATTAGGGGAGATCGGCATGTCTCTGAGACCACGGGATAAATTATTGTGTCAATTTCTCTCTTGTGGTTTGGAATTTCTTTTCTCATGTGTAATTTTCATTCCTAGCAATTTTAGTGTATTGATCTTGTGCTTAGGATTGTATTATTGCTTAGTCTTAGGTTGTCAGTGCACTTAGTGAAACCTAAAAAATTTAGGCCTTAATTAATAAAATTGTAATTCTTACTTAGATAATTTATTTATTACAATTAGAGTCAAAATGTTTTTAAAACCTCCTATTCACCCTCCTCTAGTCAGTTATCCTTCATCCTACAAATGATATCAGATCTTGGACTCTTTGTTAGGGCTTTACTGCATAGAGAGTAAAGGATAGCTAGTAATAGGGTGTCCATAGGCAAAGTATCATTTTTTGATGGTACAAATTATACGTATTGAAAAATATGCATGATTGTTTATCTCAAGACCATGAGCCCGAACACCATTTATCTCAAGGATATGAGCCCAAACATATGGAGAATTGTAGATGAGGGTTTCGCTACGGGAGTAAATCCTACACTCACAATGGAACAAGAAAAGTGAAATTCTTATCTAAATGTTCAAGCTATGTATTTTCTTTTTGGCGCTTTGAACGCGGATGAGTTTAATCAAGTGAGCAATCTTGAAACTACTCATGAGATTTGGACTATCCTTTCAGAAATCCACAAGAGAACATCCTCGATCAAAAAAACTAAATTGCATATGCTTCAGATAAAATATGAGAGTTTTATTATGATACCCATGAGAACATCAATGAGATATACTCACGTCTCAATAACATAATAAATGAGATCAAGGGCCTTAGTGTTGGGATTATGCCCAATAGTGTATCATGCGCCACATATGATGTGGGTTTGGTAATGATGAGTCACATATGATGTGGGCTTAGCAGACCACGTTGGACGTGGGCTACAACCCTTATTGGGCCTCTAGCATAGGGGCCCAACTAGGGGGTTATATAAAGGGAGGTGGTGGAGGCTTTTGAGACAGATGAGCTTCTAGGTTTTCCCCTCTACCAAACCCTAGCCGTCGTCTCTCCCAAGGGTTCGCGCGTGAGGTGCTAGCACACCCACGTGGATGGATTCCAATCCCTGTACGTGTGGATACCGTAGAGGCGTTGCACCTGCGGCGCTAATCGAAGCGAACCTGAAAGGAGGCGCAATCAGATTTGCGCACGGTTTCTAGATGTGATCTTGTTTTGTTGATTCCTATTGATCCAGAAGGAATTTGGAGGCAATACTAGATGCATTTGAAAGCTTATCTCGTTATCTTTGAAACGAGTGGTAGAACTCCCAAAACGGAGCTCGTATGTGGCCTGCGCGTCCATCTTAAGGCCCTGTTTGTTTCAGCTGGGGATTGTGGAAAGCAGCTTTTAAAAGCTGGAAGGGCAACAAACAGTAAACTTTTAATCTAGATTGTAACAATCTGGAGGCCAGATTGTAGCAATCCTACAATCCACTCTTCCCCAGCTTTCCTCAGCTTTTTTTTGCAAAAGACCACAATACCCATCCAACTTTAACCAAAATTACCCACCATTGCCCCCAGCTTTCCCCAGCTTTCACGGTCGAGCCCACATCTGTTCACATCTTCACATCCAAGCACAAAGCGCGTCGGTTCGCATCTACACATCCAAAAAAAATGAATGATATCTTTTTTGCTATTAAATTATGCATTTCCGTATTTTATAAATAAGTTACAAGTGCGAAAAAATGAAAATAAGGCAACAAAATAGGTCGAGGGTACTATAGACTTTTGTCAAGCAGAAACAGCAATCCAAACACACTATAATCTAGGTTACCAAACAGCCATAAGCTTTTCAACCTCCAGCTTTTTAACAATCCAGCTTTTACAATCTAGTTTTTAAAAGCTGCTTTCCACAATCTCCAGCTGAAACAAACAGGGCCTAAGTCGGACTGCTCCTGGAGGTCGCGAACTTCCGCGAGGACTTCCGGTGCTTCGTCTACCTCAACGCCGCCTACGATCTGGTCGTGGGGCTTGGCCATGGAGTGGCAAGGCCTTGCGGCACCAGCGAGGAGGAGGCGTGGCATGTACGGCTACTTCCACGACGTGCGGATAGATTGAATTGGCTTCATCGACTCGTCTTCCGCTGCACTGCGCGTCATAAGGTAATGCGATCTGTGATCAATTGCTTGTAGGGTGTCCTGGGTAGTCGTGATAGAATTTGATTATATGCTAGCGTAGCATCCCGCGTTTTCCAACAGTGGTATCAGAGGCATCCTGTTTAGTTCTTGATCTAGATCGGTATTGGTTGCATATGTGATATGCGGGGTACTAGATGCGATCTATTACCATTCTTCTTGTAGCCGATTGGATCGGTTAGTTTGGGAGAATCCAACCGATTAATGGAGATTAATCTGAAACTTTGATTGATGGTGTCAATCGAGAGTTAGATTGGATCGATCAGATGGACTATGGCATAAATGTTGCGTTTAGTCATCATGATATCATTAGTGGATTTGATTAGATTGGACTTGCATGTTGTGTTGATGAGATCAATATAGTATGTAAATACGGTAAAAATGCATTAGTTGTATATGTGATATATTACTAAATTAGTTGTTCTAATTAGTTCATTAATATATTTGAGTTGATATAGAGATCAACGAAATCATGCCTTGTTTGTTGATGTGATCAACACATTGCTGACTTCAATTTTAGTAGATTTGATCTATTGCTACAGATTAGGTTGGCCGGAAAGGTTCTCTGGCAACAGTATTGGATCTGTGTGCAAAGTCTAGTTTGTAGGATGTCGCCGAAAGTAATTTCGGAAACTACTCGGCATTGCTCGGTGCTACCCGGACCACTCGGTAATGAGCAAATTGTTGTTCGAATAACTTGGTGTTGTTCGGTGGTACTCGGCTGTAACATCCCAATTTTTTGACATTTTCTTTATTTAATATTAATTTATTGCAATTTATAATTTTTGTGAATTTTCTGGATTTATGTGGATTTTCTGAGATTTATTTGAATTATTTTGAATTAAAACATATTGCTTTTGTCAAGAAATGATTATAAAAAGAAAAGTTTAAAATAAATTTTTGGCAAAGGTATTTTATTTAAGTTCAGAATGTCTCAAAGTATTTTTGAGATTTTTCTGGGAATTTTTAGAGTATTTTTATTGTCCTAAATAAACCAAATGAATTTCTCGGATTATTTTAAAGGGAAAAACCCTGGAAAATGCTTGTGAACAGTAGCGGACCGAAACCCTCTACTGTGCACGCGAAATCCGGCCCAGTCGCCGTTGATTACCGAAGGGGTTGATGCGCACCGTTGGATCAAGATCCAACGGCCATTTTCACGCCGTGTCGATTATGGAAACCCTAATTCCGCCAGCCGTTAAATCTTCATCCGACGCTCGAAGATTAGCCATACCGGTTAGGAAAGTAAATCATCCGGGCAGTCGAAATTAGGTAAGGGTTGAGATCGCGCCGCGTCTAGACTCATCCGCAGCCGTTCGATCTAAATCCTACGGCTGTGGCCCGTCGTCTTCAACCCGGACTCTGAGTTCCACTCGGACGCGCCGCCGCCGCCGACATGGATTCCAGTTGCCATACGCGTCGCTCGAGGGAGTATTTAAGGACCTTGGAGCCTCCTGAGGATCGCCAGAGCTTGCGCCACATTTTCCCTGTTGCGCCGCCGCCGGAGGAACACCGAAGCCATCGTGAGACCTCGCCGAAGTTCCCAAAGAGCTTCCGCCGAGTTTCGCCGCCACCGGGATTCTGTTCGACGATTCAAGCTCGGATCCGAGTTCACTGCATTGCGCCGCGTCGGGTCCGTTATCCCTTCGTCGCCGAAGGGCACCGGAACGCCGCCGCCGTGGTCTTCGTCCTTAGTTCCGGCCAGCTGCACCGCCGTCGCTCCATCAACACTCGCGAGGAACGTCGACCGCCGGATCTTCATCGAAGCGCCGGGAACAAGCCACGTCGCCCGGTGAATAGTGGACCGCTCGGGTAAGTGTTAGCCGTTAGATTAAGATCGTAAGGTCACGGTTGAGCCACGTCATTTAAGTGCATAGTAAACCGCTTGGTTAATCTTGATCGTCCGATCTAGATCGGATGGTGGATATTGAGCCACGTAGTAGATTAATCGGGAATCGTTGGATTGAGTTTTAACAGTCCAGATTATGCCACGTGTCGTCCGTACAGCCGGGGCGGGAAATTCGTATTTTCCTTTATAAAAATAATTCGGTTAAATCTAGAAATTCAATTTAATTTATTTTTAAACTTCTAAAGGCTATAACTTTTGCATACGAACTCCGATTGAGGCGATTCAAATTCTTAAAAATTTGTAAAATTGAGATATATTCAATGGTGATTTTTATTTGAATTTTTGAGTTCATTTGATCCTTGGTTTTGGTGTTTATTTGCTATTTCTTCTCGTTTCGCGTAGACGATAAAATGTGTGATGCAACCGGAGAAGATTCATCAACTCAAGATTGAAGTCCAGAGCATGGACAAGGGTTTTTCTAAGGCAAATTGTGCTTTGATCATGTTGCACCCATAGCTAGATTAGTTGCTATTTTGATTTACTCTATTGCATGTTATTTTATGTGTATAAATGATTTCAACTTAAATTTGGGATTAGCTAATGCACCCTTTGAATTATACCCTACCTTGTCATTTGTATGCCATGATCTATTGTCGCCCTAGGTTGGTTCACTATAGTTGGTTAATAATGAAATCAACATGGATGATTAGATCGAATTAGAATTGCTTAGCCATGCCACGTCATCACATGTAGTTGAATCTTTGATAAATAATCTTGACTAATGGAATATGGAACAATGTTATGAATTTGTGTGTCATGTGTGGTCACACGATGAGATTGAGTTGTGGTGGCAATGGATGTCACGCAACGTTATTGAATTGTTGATGGCACGTGGTGCTTGGTAATCAACTGGGGTGGTTATGATTTTAGATCGGAGCAAGTGGCAAGGGCAGTATGCCAGGGTGGGCCCGATGGGCAGAGGGTACGTGTATGTCTTGCTTTGATCAACCCTAAGGACATCTTGCGAGCCTTTGACTGAGTCGATCATGCAACCACATGTCTCATTATGGGGCGACCTAGTGACTAATTTGCAAAGTCTTAGCTTTAGTACTATCGTGGTGGCGTGAGACCCGGGTAGTGGTAACGATCCATGCTCGGGTGGCTCACATGGCGCAAGAGGGGCCTGGATGTGGTAACCAGTCCCACCAAAGGTTGAAACCTCACGGTAGTAATCGGGTTAAGATGATGCATTGTAAAGGCTTTGTCATGATTCTCTGCCGGCACACCAAAGGAAGTGTGCTAATGGCCAGGCACAAAGAGATTATCATATCGTGTGGGTAAAGTGCATAACCTCTGCAGAGTGTACAATCTATTCGGATAGCCGTGCTCACGGTATTGAGCAAAGCTCGGGGATTACAGTCAAGGATTTAGACTTTTGCAAAATAAAACTTGGGATGGATGGCAGGTTGCCATGGAAAGTTGAATCTTGACTTAGGATGAGAAAACTTGGTTTACTTGAGAAATGCTGAATCTATCTATTACTGCTATTTGTTTTTACTGTCTTTTCAATCTATATATTGTACTTGTTCATAAATGCTGCTTTACTGCAAATGAGCCTCTTAGCCTTCCTTTGGAATATGCCTTGCATATAGTTATGTTAGAATTGCATTTTGTGCACAACTTGTTGAGTGCTTTATGTACT
The DNA here is from genome assembly GCA_036346375.1 of Guadua angustifolia. NCBI lineage: Eukaryota > Viridiplantae > Streptophyta > Magnoliopsida > Poales > Poaceae > Guadua > Guadua angustifolia. Next base: position 10,655,951 of record CM070522.1, read on the forward strand.
CACCCTTGCCTACAACATCACCAGTGCTGAAGAAGGTGTACCATGAAGAGACGAATGTTTAGGGTGCGAGCCTTGTCAGTTGCCTGTGGTATACTGAGGGGTTATCTACATCTTCATTCCGCTGCAGTTCAATTTGGTTGCTCAGCCTTGAGAGGCAATGTTAAGTAAGTTGACCATAAGGTCATTTAACTAGCAATATTTAAGTATATTATGCCTTTTATCTTATTTCCGCTATGTATGATTGTGATATTCACTAATGTTGAGCCTGTGTGCATTAGCGTGATCCTAGACTAGTGCAGTATACACAGAGGGTCCGGATTTGCATATTCGGGTCTCGACATCGGCACTACTCGGTATTACTCGGTACCGCTCGGTTTTTGCTCGGAGGAACTCGAGTTGGTCAGGGGCATGATGTGTGGTTAATATGATTAACTCGATGGATCTTTTATTGAAATTATGACCAATATTGATTGTGTGTATATTTTTCATTCTGGTCCATAGAGGGCTATATAGTTGCGCTATTAATCATAGTTGAAATTATATTTCTTTGTATTATAGCCTTTATGATACCTCGCAATATGCGATGGTGGGTCTTGTTGGATATTTGTATTCGGTTAGGGAGAATTTATCTGTCTGCACCACATGCTTGATGTGGCGTGGCCGAGTGAATATTTGATTCATAGCCAGATAATTTTTCGGACCACTAAGCAAGGGCTAATTGTTAGTCCGGTATTGTATTAATATGATTAATTCAATCGAACTTTCTCGGGTAAGATTGTGAATAGGATTCATAGCTCAAACCCTACCGACCAAGCTGTTAGTAGGCTAACATGCTTAGTGGAATATTCATTGGGTAAATTTGATTGGTCCGGAGCTGGATAATATGATTAATCTGTTGGAATTTTTCATGGGCTAAATTTATGAATATGATTCTCTATGGGGAAATTGTTTCCACCACACAAATTATTTATGTTCCTTTTATAAAATGTTATAAGCTCACATCGCCTGATACAATTTGATTCTATGCATATGTATGTGAATAGTTTGACCCTCGTGTATACGATGCATGTGTGGGATCTTATGGACGCTTACATATTAATTTGTGATACTTGACTAAAATCAAGTAGATGGCCCGGTGGACAGAAATGGACGCATGGTGATATTGATCACCTCGCCTTGGGCCATACTGGTGCACAGTTTAGAAGTGTATTTTCTGTGATGGTTTATTTGCTCTGCTATTCTTTCATCTTGATAGAATAGATTTCCCTCGAAAAATTAAGAGTGTTTGCCCTTCCAACAGCTGCACCTATTAAGGTCTTGTATGTTAACTGGTAGTTTCTGCCAAAGCAGGGTGCTGTTAATTTACCTGATCAATAAGGTGAAGTCGGACTTCACAACATAGTGTTGGTTTTACTTGACGAAGCTATCAAAACGGTTTTGAGCTTCGGGGCAAGGGTGTTGGTGCTGAGCATCGGTACATGCCACTCAACACACAAGAGTCACATATGATGTGATTGGCAAAAGGGTTGCCTACCTATATCACTGGGTTCTAGCGGTGAGCTAAAGTTCACTAGGACTTTAGTGAATATGGATTTTGTCCTACTACAAGTCATTAGAGGGAATGTGACTTGAGTGGTAGTATCTTTTGTTAATTTGTTAACGAAGGGTACACAACATAAACATAGTTTAATATTTGTTGATTACCTCGTGCTTTACTATTTGAGATATATATATATTTGATATGAATTTCTTATTAGTGCATTGTGATTGATATTGATTTTGAGAATCGTTCTCTTATTGTTGAAAGGAATATTTGTTCTAAAGAATAGTACCTAGATGAACCGACTTGAAATGCAATCTGAATTGAAGCGGTGTTTATTGGAAACACTGCAGCTTGTTTTCTTGGTGTTTCTTTGTCTCATTATTGTCGCCATGAACTCTGAGCTTTGGAAGCAAGATGATATTATGGGTGTCTATAATATGATTGTGGACTTTGAGGGCATGTTTGAGGATCAGACAAGAGCTAGAGGATTTGATCCCTAAATCATTGTTTGAAAGTTAGCACAAGAAGAATTCGGTCAGCCATCATGTAGTCGATATGATTGATTACATTGGGCATTAGAAAATATGGTTCTCCTTTAGCTAATGGTTAGCTATTGATGTGATTTTTGGTTGCTCTTTTTGAGCATTGAGCTAAACATTTTGATGAATAGCTTGGATAAATCATCGCCGAGATGCATATGATGCATGTTAAAATTGGAAAGCATTAAGATCAGCTTTAATCATGTGATGATGGTTCGAAAGACTGGTCAGCTTATGAAGGAGACTGAGTCATGAGTGAAAAGGGAAAGGTCCTGATGAGATCTGGAGTACCAATCCTAGACTTGTGAAGTTGAAGATTGGCGTTACCCTGACACTATAAGATAGGATTTTGAAATAGTGGCAAGGGTGTTGAAGTTGTCTCGTTGGACGTTGACATACTCTTAACGGCCCAACTATTAGGATTAATGTCGGAGTTAAATAATTGTTATTATACTCCTGGCATAGGCAAAATCAATAGTTCAGCTTCATCTTGGGAGTAGAAGGTTATGAACCGCAAATATAGAACAAATGTTGTTTGATTTGCCTAATTGATTTGTCGTGTTGACATGCTCCATTAGTGAATGGATGTGTATTTGGATCCTGATGATACACTTTTGTTGTGCCATTGTTTTCATTATCTATATGTTGGTATACTTTAGAAATAATAATGCTCATAAAAGGGGTTCCATCAAGTCACAGAGAATGAACCATATATGATATGGATCGGAAAGTGTTCCATACTGTTTTATCAAAGTTTGAATTGTGGAGTACATGTAAGACGTCTGACTTCTGATGAACTCACTCTCAACTTAGATAAATATTTCTTTGTGAAGTGCAAAGTGTTTGTACGTTTTAAAGGGGGCGAGAACAAATTATTTGTTGCTCGGAATGGTTGATTTTGGAGAAAATATTTTTCCAAAATAGTCAGTGGGAGCACAATGTGACTCGAAGTAGTTCGGGGATCATTAGAAAGTGTTTCTATTCCTACTAAATTTTCATATAATGTACAAGTTGGTGTATGTTTTATGAAAAATAAACCGACCCTACATATGTTCTAAAGCCGCATTAGTCACCTATATGATAGGGATAACAATTGTTGTCAGACTGTGATGAACTTAAGACTTGTGAGGAAGTGTGATGGGCCTATGCTTTGAAAGATGGTTTGAAGCCATGGGATCTAAAGATGAGTTGTGCGTGATGATTAAGTTATGAACTTGATTAATCCGCTTAATGCTATCTAGATCGATCTAGCTATTGTTGCATATTTGATATGCGAGATGGGTGTCAAAACGGCTCTCCCTGCTTTGTGGAGACCTAAGTGAGAATGTGTTCTTGACACGACCTCAAGGTTTTGATGATCCATAAGATGCTATAGCATGCAAGTTTATGAAACAAGCATCTCAGAGTTGGATATTTGCTTTGATGTAAAGTCAAAGTGTTTGCTAGTTCATCAAGGGCAAGTGGGAGCACATTTACATTTGATCTTATATATGTATGACATATTGGTGATCATAAATAATATTCCGTAAATCTGCCATGTCTTAATTAAGAAATTGTTCTTCATAGAAGACTTTGGGACAGATTGGAAATTTTGGCATAAAAATCTATAGAGATAGATTTAAAAGGCTAATTGGATTAGTGATTTATGTTGAGATAATGTTGAATGGTTCAGCTGAGAATGTGTTCTCGTGTATGTCACATTGGATAGCAATACTCAGTAATTTAATACTTGATGAGCTTGATAATTGCCAAAATTAAGGTTCACACTCTGAGCGCATTAAGGTGAATGTCACCGAATATGCCGATATCAATCAAATTCGGGTGAATGTCACTGGATGTTTTGGAAAGGAACATTCTAAGATACTTATGAAGTAAAATGATTGTGTTCTTTGGTGGTGAGGAAATACGTCATGTAATGGTTACATTGCGTATTAGTTTCCAAACCAATACTTAATGGAGGTTGAGAAGCTAGAACTGTTCCAGGCCTAGACAAATATTACCACAACCTTTATGAAAGGCACACATGAGCATTGAATATTGGATATTCAATTGGTACGCTCTAGTGCTGATGGAGAAAACATAAGTGATAAGCCAACTAGCCGGTCATGGGGATGACTGTATCACTTCTATGTTTATGATGGATAATATGTTATCACAATTCCTTGAATAACATCATCGGTATTGATCAACAAGTATGACTTGTTCGTGGAACTCATTTACTATATGTTGTTATTCTAAGTTGGTCCCTGATCTTATATCATAATCTGAACAATTATGATTCAAAGATTAGCACATGTATTGGTTGATGATCAGGTTCTCGGATCATTGATATGGGGATATCAAATCAATGGTGTGGACACTTGTTGGTGAACAAGGGTAGTTGGACAGACCCACTCCAAGACACTGCTGAGATTGTTATCTTAGAAGTGCCATCAGATTGTAGTCTCGAGTGATACACCTATATGGTCCTTAGACTTGAGATCGTCATGGATTCCCAGCATGTGGACTCATATGCTCTGGGGTTATCAAACGCTACACCGTAATTGGGTAGTTATAAAGGTAACTACAGGGTCACACATTTAAAGGGGTTGGAATACTCTTTGCATAATTGTCTATTGCAAGTGGGAGATTGTTGGGATTATGCCCAATAGCGTATCATGCGCCACATATGATGTGGCTTGGTAATGACGGGTCAGATATGATGTGGGCTTAGCAGGCCACGTTGGACGTGGGCTACAAACCTTATTGGGCCTCTAGCATAGGGGCCCAACTAGGGGGTTATATAAAGGGAGGTGGTGGAGGCTTTGAGATAGATGAGCTTCTAGGTTTTCCCCTCTACCAAACCCTAGCCGTCGTCTCTCCCAAGGGTTCGCGCGTGAGGTGCTAGCACACCCGCGTGGATGGATTCCAATCCCTGTACGTGTGGATATCGTAGAGGCGTTGCACTTGCAGCGCTAATCGAAGCGAACCTGAAAGGAGGCGCAATCAGATTCGCGCACAGTTTCTGGATGTGATCTTGTTTTGTTGATTCCTATTGATACATAAGGAATTTGGAGGCAAGACTAGATGCGTTTGAAATCATATCTCGTTATCTTTCAAACGAGTGGTAGAACGCCCAAAACGGAGCTTGTATGTGGCCTGGGCATCCATTTTAAGTCGGACTGCTCATGGAGGTCGCGAACTTCCGCGAGGACTTCCGGCACTTCGTCTAGCTCAACGCCGCCTACGATCCGGTTGTGGGGCTTGGCCATGGAGTGGCAAGGCCTTGCGGCACCAGCGAGGAGGAGGCGTGGCATGTACGGCTACTTCCATGACACGCGGATCGATTGAACTGGCTTCATCGACTCGTCTTCCACTGCAGTGCGCGTCGTAAGGTAATGCGATCTGTGATCAATTGCTTGTAGGGTGTCTTGGGTAGTCGCGATAGAATTTGATTATATGCTAGCGTAGCATCCTGCGTTTCCCAACACTTAGGGCGTCGCTAACTGATTTGGATATTGTTTGTAAGATGCTTAGGGCACTTCCGAAAAAGTACGAGATCATGGTGACCTTATTTCTCAACTCATCGGAGTTGCCAAGGATGACGATTACAGGACTTCTTGGAAACCTCATTATGAATGAGCTTTACAAGAAGGTGCTTGCACCAAGATTTAGCAAGGATGGTCGAAGTTGTTAGGCTAAGGATTGAGATATTATAGTTGATATCTAGCATGGAAAGATGTCCAAGATTTTGGTTATGATCGATATTTTAGGAAAAGCCGTCCGGATTAAGGCCGATACAGATTGTATTTTGCAGCATGTTGCAGAAGGATACGATCGGCCTATAGTTAAAAAAGATGGTCAAGGGCAAGCGAGAAAACAACACAATCCATCAATCAACTTGCATTACTTCTATTTACTTTTCTGTCGATTAGGAGTAGCCTCTGTAATTTAGATTTTCTCTTGTAATCTGATTTGATCAATAAAGTTGTGCATCGCCGATTATTAATCATTTTTTATTATGCCAATTAGGTCTGATTTTCTCCGATCTTGTTGCGCATCGCCTTTTTGGGAAAGATCTACCTTTATCCTCTGGTTAGCCCTAATCAGCTAATTAGACTTATAGTTACCCTTAATTTGATTGGCTTTTTAGCTGATTAGATCTAAGTCGATTGTTCTATTAGATCGGCTTTGAGCAGATTTTGGTTTCTTCTTACTGATTGTAGGATCAAATCGGTTGGCATGCTTTTAATCATAGAACTCGACGTTCGTCTGATGTATTGCTGTCGATAAACCCTACTTTAAGTTTTTGGTGCCAACACACTCTTGGCATGCCTAGTGGGACTCAAGATGTCTTCATCTGGTAAGATGATTCTGCCATCTGACCTCAACGTCGAAGCCATAATCATCCCTACCTTGGATGATTTAACACCGGAACAGTGCAGGGAAATTGAAGATCGAAAAGCTGCTCTAGAGGAGATGATGCTGGGTTGTTACTAGAAAACCCGATGCGGCATCACTTAGAAGACAGCATTGACGATGGTCAATGCCCTCGATGATGCAGGGATCGTAAATAGCCTGGTAAGTCAATACATGTCTGCACAGGCTGAATTATCGGCTATGATTAGTCAATCAATACGCCACGCCTTGATTAACCAGTCATCGGCTCTGGTGGGATGTCCTCATCATTCTCCCTCATAAATAGCTAGCCGTCGCTGCTATTTGGGTTCGGGTTTTGTTAGATTGAAAGTTAGCTTTGCTACTTCTTGCTGTAATCATGCGTGTTGGCTAAACCGCCCGAATTACCTATCTTCGGAACCCACCTTTCTCTAGTTTCATATTGAACAATTCAATTCCATTGCAATTCAGTTGTTTGTTCATTGTGTTCTTACTTGTTCTTCGGTTGCTTGCAGGGATAAAGGCCTTCATGGTGAGGTTGATCGTGCTTCCGGCAAGATCAATAACACTTCGGGAGTTGGTGTAACGATTGCTAAGATGCATCATCTAGGGACGGTGTAATTGGGTCACCAACATCTTCTCCTCCCATGTAACAGCCCGAAAATTCTAGAACAGTAAAAGTATGATATTTAAATTTAATTGTGAATATTTCTGGGATTTCTGAATATTGTTTGCTTTATTTGGATTTTCTTGGATTTTGGTGTTGTGAGAAAAATTAAAAAAATGAGCAATGAAGAATGAAAAAGGGAAAAAGACAAAAAGATGAAAAGTAAAAATTTGGAAAAAAATTTACTATGAAACCCTGAGCATACAAGTAAGCTAATTCATTCACCAAATAAAATTGCATAAAGAATTGAAGAGATAAATAAAAAGAGACAACTTTTAAGCAAAATAATGCATTGTCAGAATTAATAAAATAATTTAGAATATGAAATGGGGCTGTGAAAATTATCATGAAATCCTAAATGTCATTTGTACCTATGGTAAAAATATTATAAATTAATAATGTGGTTTAGGACTTTTTGAAATTTTAAAACAAAAACCCTGAAAATCTGGAAATTGCCATGTTAGAATTTTTATTAAATAATGGCATAAATTTTTGAGCTGAAAATTTTACAGAAGAATTCTTAGATTAATTTAATATGAAAAACAAAGTTTCAAAAATAATAGACTTTATTTACTCTCAAGGAAAAATCAAAACTAGAAACAAGAAATTAGAGTAGTCACTGTTGTAAGAATATTAATAATTTTTTCGTAACTTAGTTTGACCTCATAATTTTACCAGGCGTCAATATCTATCCAATGACTTCGGTCAAAAAGTTTGGAAATTTTCTAGTCCCATTTGGCAGCCCAATAAAATCAGAGACTAGAAGTATCCTAACTGGGATCATTTCTTTTGGCACCTCACCTCACTAACTAGTGGACCCTGACCCCACTCATCAGCTCCTTCTTCTTTCTGTTCTTCCGACCGAACCGAAGCCTCCCGATGCCAAAGTCAGCCCAGGTCATCCGTTGAATTCTTCCGCTGAGTCGTCGCATGTCGGGACCCGGATATGCAAATCCGAAACCCTCTGTGTATACAGCACTAGTCCAGGATCACGCTAGTGCACACAGTGGAAACATAGATGACATATCATTCCATACATCGATTTAACTAAGAAGAAGCAAATTATTATTGAATAAAGCAAAGCGACCTTATAGTCAAGGTTCATACACCAATGCCTTTTGGCTTAAGAAACAAATGAACTCATTGTAAATGAAATAAAATAACTTGGGCCATTCGACATGCCACAGCAATCGTCTGGGAAACGCCTTCCTAGTCGACGTAGTCTTCATAGTACTCCTCCTCTTGATACTCATTACCGGTCCTTCTCAACAAGCGAACAACGGGGCATAAAGCCGTGAGTACAAAAGCGTACTCAACAAGCCGTAGGAAATGATGCAATATATTCATGCACGGCTTGACAAAGGATAGTTATATGGTTCATTTGCTAAAAGCAATAACTTGAATTTAAATACAATAAATAGATTGAAGGCATGATTGATAAAACAATAATAAATAATCGTAAATCAATGGTAGAGTTGTGCATCGCCGATTATTAATCATTTTTATTATGCCAATTAGGTCTCGATTTTCTCCGATCTTGTTGCGATCGCTTTTGGGAAAGATCTACCTTTATCCTCCGGTTAGCCCTAATCACTAATTAGACTTATAGTTACCCTTAATTTGATTGGCTTTTTAGTGATTAGATCTAAGTCGATTGTTCTATTAGATCGGCTTTGAGCAGATTTTGGTTTCTTCATCGATTGTAGGATCAAATCGGTTGGCATGCTTTTAATCATAGAACCCGACGCTCGTCTCGATGTATTCTTTGCCGATAAACCCTACTTTAAGTTTTTGGTGCCAACACACTCTTGGCATGCCTAGTGGGACCCAAGATGTCTTCATCCGTAAGATGATTCGCCATCCGACTCAACGTCGAAGCCATAATCATCCCTACCTTGGATGATTTAACACCGAACAAAGGCAGTGGAAATTGAAGATCGAAAAGTCGCTTTAGAGGAGATGATGCTGGGTTGTTACTAGAAAACCCGACGCGGCATCACTTTAGAAGACAAAGATTGACGATGGTCAATGCCCTCGATGATGCAGGATCGAATAGCCCGGTAAGTCAATACATGTCCGCACAGTGAATTATCACTATGATTAGTCAATCAATACGCCACGCCTTGATTAACCATCATCGGCTCGTGGATGTCCTCATCATTCTCCTCATAAATAGCTAGCCGCTGCTATTTGGGTTCGGTTTTGTTAGATTGAAAGTTAGCTTTGCTACTTCTTCTGTAATCATGCGTTGGCTAAACCGCCTCAATTACCTATCTTCGAACCCACCTTTCTCTAGTTTCATATTGAACAATTCAATTCCATTGCAATTCAGTTGTTTGTTCATCGTGTTCTTACTTGTTCTTCGGTTGCTTGCAGGGATAAAGGCCTTCATGGTGAGGTTGATCGTGTTTCCGGCAAGATCAATAACACTTCGGGAGTTGGTGTAACGATTGCTAAGATGCATCGTCTAGGGACGGTGTAATTGGGTCACCAACATCTTCTCCTCCCATGTAACAGCCCGAAAATTCTAGAATAGTAAAAGTATGATATTTAAATTTAATTGTGAATATTTCTGGGATTTCTGAATATTGTTTGCTTTATTTGGATTTTCTTGGATTTTGGTGTTGTGAGAAAATTAAAAAATGAGCAATGAAGAATGAAAAAGGAAAAGACAAAAAGATGAAAAGTAAAAATTTGGAAAAAATTTACTATGAAACCCTGAGCATACAAGTAAGCTAATTCATTCACCAAATAAAATTGCATAAAGAATTGAAGAGATAAATAAAAAGAGACAACTTTTAAGCAAAATAATGCATTGTCAGAATTAATAAAATAATTTAGAATATGAAATGGGGCTGTGAAAATTATCATGAAATCCTAAATGTCATTTGTACCTATGGTAAAAATATTATAAATTAATAATGTGGTTTAGGACTTTTGAAATTTTAAAACAAAAACCCGAAAATCTGGAAATTCCAAGAGCTCGATTATTGCCACGTTCGTCCTCGCTCTGTCTCGTGCCATACCACAGCAATTAAGCACCGGCCAGCTCGCCCTTTTCTTTGACATGCTTGGTGGAGCTCTCATCCGAGACCGAATGCAACCCGGCCGAATTAATCCTCTTCCCTTGCCTATAAATAGCTCCAGATGATCACTTGTGTTGCGCTTTCTTTCCCCCTCCTTCCCTTCCCTTACTCAGCCAGCAACGCCAGAACCCTTGCATTTCTGCCATGATCGCAAGCCCAGAAGCTCAAAATCCCATCGCAATTCCTGTGGTGCAATTATCCATTCCTAAATTCCCTTGAGCTAAAGCATCACCAAGCACTGTTGATTAAAAGCCCTCAAAAACATTTGAGCTCCCCCATGCAAAATCAAGCCACCGCCATAGAGGCTTCTTCTCCAACTCCAGCGCACCGTGTGCAGCCATCTTCGCTTACTCTTCATCTTCGCTAACAGGTGAAATGGAACCCTTGGCATCTTCTCATGCTTAAAAGGCTATCGATTCCATCCCTAATGCCTCTATTCGTCTTCTTCCGCTTGCCGCCGCCATGGTCACCGCTTAAGCTCAGTGGCTCACCACCCTACTGCACCTCCGGCCAAATCGATACCTCCCCTGGATGCGCCTCGCCGAGCTCTCTCTCCCCATGACGTCGCCGTCGCCGGAAAGCCACCGGAGCGCCGTCGCCGCTGTGCCCTAGTCGCTTCTCTACTCTTGTATCTCTATTGCGCGGGTCCCCTCTGTCAGCCAGCTCAAGTGATCACAGTTCAAAGGGTAAAGGCACTTCCTCTGTTATGAAAGCGTATTTTTGAATATTTGATCAATTACAAAACCGAGCTAATATCATTTGTGAATATCTTTTGCATTTGTAATCCAAATAAGGTGAGACAAATTTATAAAATCATCTAAAATCAGGAGTATTCATAATATACAAATATATTTAATTTTTAAATCACAGAACAATTATTTAAATTTAAGATGAGATGAACACACTATTATGGACCTTATTGCACACATGGAAAATATAACTCCTAGAATCATAAAATAAATTTTCATGTGCTTTTGAAACCATAGTAAATTCAAGTATGCATAAACATTTAATTTTGAACTAAATTTAATTTATTTGCTTCATAATCTTTAGTAAACCTTGATATGGCCATTAATAAAAATAAAAACATAAAAGCTTATAAAATAATGAAATAATTTGTATAAAGTTACTAGAAACAACAAGGACCCATGTATGTAAAAATATTTAAAATAGAACTTAGTTTGCAATCTTTTAGAAGAAGGAAATGCAACTTGCAACAACAAATAAATCTGGAATCTGTCGCGATTGATAACAAAATAATGCAAAACTAACTTTAAAACATTCCTAAGATTTTACCCTGCTAATACTTGAAAAATGAATAAAGAATCATGTATAGTGTAGTCACATACTTAAAATGAATCTTGACAGATTTAGCATCGCAGTGTGATCATTTATACTATTTCATCAGTTAATAAAATAACTCGTCTAAATGCTAAAATCAATAAAACCAGTTTAAAATCACTGTACAAAGTTCATATTACCATATTCTATAGAAAGAATCTTATTTCATCAAAGTTTGAATATTAATCTTATTAGCTCAAAAACCTTAAGTGATAATCATTCGCTTCATATTCTTGCCGATTCCGTATAACGTAAGATTTATAATGCCACATAAGCCTTTTTGACGATGAATATAATGTCTCATCCAAATTCTGAAACTTATGAAATTAGCTCAGTAGTGCTATCCAAAGTATAAACCACCCTATTATAAAAATATAATCTCTCTTCACCATGATTTGTATATTAATCTTGACAACTTAATAACCCTAAGTAGTCACCATGCTTAAGTCCGTAATATGAATGAATGAACTTTGAGTATAAATGAGAAATCAATAATTACGAAGTTTGTATCATCAGAACCTTCTTAAATATCATGAAATTGATACCAATAGCCTAAATCAATATATCTAACCTGCATAAATCTAATTCTGTACAAAATCAATTAAGGATAAAGAAGTATTCACTCATAATCTAATGTTATCGTTTAAGCCTATTCAGTAGCCTGCAAAGCATCTCGTCTCAATGCAAATCTTGTAAAGAATAGCCTAGAAATAATCTTTAAGATATGATCTACAATAATCTAGAAAAATATTCATATGTTATCTTGCTTTGAATTTGAATCCTAATAGAGCAAAACCCCTAAGTGATAAGGATGCCAGAAACGCATATTATGAATTGTAAAATCAATGAAGCTTGCAACTAATGATTAATTCTATTAATCCAACCAATTTTTGCATCTTGAATTCATAAAATAAAATTAATAAATTCATAAAAGAGCAATCCCTGTTTCTTGTGAAGATTTTTATTTGTTCTTGCTATCTATTTTCTTTTTGCCCTTATTGAAGTTTATTATTTGCTATATTTCCGTTGATCGGCGTGTAGAACTCGACGTCTCTATCTTCGTCGTCAGCCGCAATCCTTGTCTTCATCATAAACGACAAATAAGCAAGGCAAGCACCCCTTTGATCATATTGATCCGAGTATTTAATTTTCTTTTGTTTTACTAAATCAATTTATGCACGCGTTTACTTTCTGTAAATTTGCTATTTTGTGGTACTGGTAGTTATACCTGTTGTCTCATTAACCTTCTTTGATAATTATGGACATGTGAACCTTGATAACCCTAGATTGAAGATAGGCATTACTTAATGTCATCATGGGTATATGCGTTCATATTATTCATGCTTAGCCATGCTTTAGAATCAATAAAGCAGATGATCAGATCAAAACTTGCTTCCTGAAAATGTTGGAAATGGCACTGTTGGTTGCTGATATTTTGATTAAAAACCCAAAATAAAATTATGGTTTTGACGCGGGTGATTATTGGCAATAGCCGGATGTGCGAAAGGAATTGCACGTAGTGTAGGGTGAAGTATCGCCCGTGTCGGATTAAGGACCGAACATCGTGTTGTATGATCTAAGAAAATTCTTACAAACCACAAGTGTTGGGATGGGGCAACCTTAAACCAATTAAGTTATCTAGTTTAACTTTGCACTCTGGAAGCCCGAAGTAGTACGGACTCTCCTTTTTAAGGTTTGCTCGACGGGGTGCCCTCACCGAGGTGTTGGGAGCCACACTTACCAATACAACGGTGTACGCCATACTTGGGAAGTTCCAACATTTCAATGCTTTGAGTTCTTCTATCATATTATGGGCTTAACGTCCCGTCACTGGTGTAAAGTTAACCTAGGTAATGTAAAGGTTTTGTCATGAACATTTTGGCCACCATGCTTACGTTGGGATGTGAAGCCTGTGGCAAAAAGAAAAGGTCATGTCTTGTGGGTAAAGTTGTACACCTCTGTAGAGTTTAAATCTAATCGATTAGCCGTACCCACGGTCATGGGTGTCTTGGCGAACTGATGCGAGTTAGATGTTTTGTTATTTTCAAAAGGGTTGGTTCCATTTATTTGCAACTGTTACTTTATGTCAAAGGGCCGACATTGATGGATTTCAGGAATTGGATTATTCGTCACTCACGTCATGGAGGACTGTGAGTGTTACTTATGCCTTACTTATTTGTTATCAATCATTCTTGCTCTTACAAATTACGTTTGCAAATAACTTGGTTTACAAATTAAATTTCGCTTTATGCAAATTAACTATAGTAGCCTCCTTTGACTTGGTCTGCATTTATGCATTTGCAAATACCACCTTAAGTCTTGCGGAGTACGAAAGTACTCACCCTTGCTTAATTTGTGGTTTTTAGGTGTAATGCTAGCGAAGCTTCGAAATTTTGTTCATCACAGGTTGCGGGATCTTCATTGAAGCGATCTTTTCTAGGGATTTATGCCTCGTCAGTTGCCTACGGGATGGATGAGCACACTACAAGGCCTTGCTTCTTTTGCTGCTATATACTCTGAGTTGTAAGATTCTTTGTATATTAGTTTTTGCTTAATTAATATGTTGTATGGTTGTGATTCCAATTGTTGTAAATGTGCGTACTAGCTACTGATCCAGGGACTAGTATTGTATGCACATGAGATTTCCATTTTTGCATTCTATATAAAAATGGGGGTCGTTACATCCCAAACCGAATCCACCTCTTTCATTGAAAGATTGGGACCAAACCTTCTATCACCGTAGCGAGGAATATTTAACACCGAGTTAGGCGGACTCGAAACGCACCACGAAATAAGCTAGAGTGCATGTTATGTCCTTTTGGGAGGTTCAGCACGCAGTTTCAAACTGTGACTTTTGTCGTATGCATGGCATCTACAATGTCAATTAGGACCCATCATGAGGATATTCAGCACCAACTCGGACAGATTTGAAACGCATCCCAAAATGAGCTAGGCGCATATGAAGTCCATTTGGGTTGTTTGGCACTAAGTTTCATTCTGTGACTTCTTTTGAATGCAAGGAGTCTATAGTGCCAATTAGGATCCGTATTGAGGATAATTTAACACCGACTCGGACGGATTCGAAGCGTACTATTAAATGAGATAGGGCACATATGAAGTCAATTCGAGGTGTTTGGCACTCAGTTTCATTTTATGACTTTTTTCGTAAGCACGGAGCCTACAGTGCCAATTAGGATATGTCATGAGGAATATTTAACACCAACTTGAATTTCTTCAAAATTATTGGGACTCGTCGTAAAAAATATATAACATCGACTCACACGGATTCAAAATACACCCCGATATGAGCTAGGTCTCATATGATGCACCGGTTGGTCCTCCTAGGTGTTGTTGACCAGGTCACATTGGAGCTTGTTTCGGCCAATTTCCATTCGATGTTAGTATTGACAAAAACAAGTACCGAACGGGTGGATTTTGACGAATGCTTGCACCTCAGTGAAACACGCCAAAAACACACTGAACAGTCCTTCTTGGAGTTGTCAGTCACACTGGAGCTTGTTTCAGCTGATTTTGCTCTAGTGTTAATTTGGAACAAAACGGGTCCCGAACGGGTGGATTTGGTTGAAAGCTTGCACCAAAGCGAAACGTGTCGAAAATGCTCTGAATTATACTCCTAGGTGTCGTTGGTCACATTGGAGCTTGTTTCGGTCGATTTCACTCTAGTGTTAATTTTGAAAAAATTGGTCTCGAACGGGTGGATTATGATGAAAATTTGCACCAGAGCAAAACGTTTTGAAAACACACGATATGGTGCTCCGAGGTTTCGTCAATCACGTTGGAGCTTGTTTCGTTCGATTTCACTCCGGTGTTAATATTATCCAAGACGGGGTCCCAAACGGGTGGATTTTGACGAAAGTTTGCACTGGAGTTGAATGTACCAAAAATGCACTAGATGGTCCTCCTAGGTGTTAACGATTACGTTGGAGCTCGTTTCGGTTGTTTTCATTCCGGTTTTTATTTTAATCAAAACGGGTCCTGAACGGTTCATTTTGACAAACGCTTGCATTGGAGTGCAACGTGCCGAAAATGCAACGGATGGACCTCTTAAATGTTGTTGGTCATGTTGGAAACATTTCGGTCAATTTCACCCCATTGTAACTTTTGACCAAAACTAGGGATGAAAATAGGGAAAATCCTCGCGGGGAGCACCCTCCCATCCTCGATCCCCGATAAGAAAACTTCATCATCCCCATCCCCGTACACGGGGCTTAATTGCCCCCTGGTCCCTGATCCCCGATGGGTTTGTGGGGCCCCGACGGGGACTAATCCCTGAAAATACTGTATAAAAGATCATATACTACATGAATGAATCGCTAGAGTAATGGTGTATGTGTGATTGAAATATGAGTGAATCACTAAAGTAATTCATATTTAGCATGTTTATTAATAATGACCTCACATATATTCTTTTTTGTATTGAGAATGATTATTTACTCCCAGCTATTAGTGATAACGCGGGGATGGAGACGGGGATCAGGGACTCGCAATCCCCGATGGGGGCAATATTTTCCCTGATAAGCCCCCCGTAGGGAGAGATTTCCCCCGTCCCTATCCCCTAACAAGGGAATTCCTCGCTGGGAAATGGGGATCGGGGCCCCATTGCCATCCCTAACCAAAACGGGTCCCGAAAATGCACCGGTTGGTCCTCCAAGGTGTTTTCGACCAGGTCACGATGGAGCTTGTTTCGGTCGATTTCCACCGGAGCAAAATGTGCCAAAAATGCACTATATGGTCCTCCTAGGTGTTGTCGGTCATGTTGGAGCTTGTTTCAGCTGATTTCACTCTGGTGTTAATTTGGACCAAAATAGGTCCCGAGTGGGTGCATTTTAATGAAAGCTTGCACCAAAGCGAAACATGCTAAAAAAGCACCAGATGGTCCTCTTTGGTGTTGTCGGTCACATTGGAGCTTGTTAATTTTGACCAAAACGAGTCCCGAACGGGTGGATTTTAATGAAAGATTGCATCAAAATAAAACACGTAGAAAACATACCGGTTGGTTCTCCTAGGTGTTGTCAGTCATGTTAGAGCTTATTTCGGTCAATTTCGCTCCACTGTTAATTTCGACCAAAATGGGTCCTGAACGGATGGATTTGGATGAAAGCTTGGACTAGAGCGAAATGCGCCAAAAATGCACCGGATTATACTCCTAGGTGTCGTTAGTTACATTGGAGTTTGTTTCGGTCGATTTCGATTTGGTGCTATTTTTAAGCAAAACAGGTCCTGAACGGGTGGATTTTGATGAAAGTTTGCACTGCAGCGAAATGTTCCAAAAATGCACGTGATGATGCTCCTAGGTGAATATGCTGGAGCTTGTTTCGTTCAACTTCGCTCTGGTGTTTATTTCAAGCAAATCGGGTTCCAAACAACTGGATTTTAGGAAAGTTTGACCGGAGCAAAATGGGTTGAAAACGCACCGGATTATACTCCTAGGTGTCATCGGTAACAATGGAGCTGGTTTGGTTGATTTCGCTCCGGTGTTAATTTTAAGCAAAATGCGTCCCGAACGGGTGGATTTTGATGAAAGTTTGCCCCAGAGTGAAACATTCCAAAAATGCATGGGATGGTGCTCCTAGGTGTTGTCGGTCGCGTTGGAGCTTGTGTCGTTCGATTTTGCTCAAGTGTTAATTTGGACAAAACGGGTCTTGAACAGGTGGATTTTGATGAAAATGCACAGGATGGTCCTCCTTGGTGTTGTCATTCACGTTGGAGCATGTTTTGGTCTATTTCATTGCGATTTTAATTTTGACCAAAACTGGTCCTGAACGCGTGGATTTTGACGAAAGTTTGCACTGGAGCGAAAGATGCCAAAAATGCATCGGATGGTCCTTCTAGGTGTTGTTGGTCATGTTGGAGATGTTTTGGTCAATTTTGCTTTAGTTTTAATTTTAACCAAAATGGATCCCAATCGGGTGGATTTTAATGAAAGCTTGCATGAGAGCGAAACGCACTGATGAGGACATAGCTACGTCGGATACACCCATAGCATCAATGATCAACAATCAACAAATTCCTCCTAGTGATCAGCAACATTCGACCCACATACAAGGACTAATTACCTGAGCTCGTGCGCAACAACTAAATTATCAGGTAAATTCGTTTCTTGGGTTGCATAATTTCACTTTGGAGAATAGACCGCTACCTTATAATATTCTCATATTTAGGAACCTTGGCTCGGATTAGTAAGAGAGTTTTAATTCACCAACACAAATCACCATGCAAGGTGGGAATGTGAAAGAGCTCCACTTGCCTTCAATGACAAGTCTGAAATCAAACGGACCTAGGGAATGCAAACGGACTCCATTTGGGGCATGTCAATACTTGATTATAAGCTATCTTGTGCACTTTCCAATGGATCCAACCTCACCGTCAAATTCTTTCTGAGCTAGAAGATATCGTCGAAAAACTCCAACGTCCAGAAACAGTCTTCAATGTCTTGGGTGCTGTGCCATCATTAATTTGGGCTGAGTTCCCATATAATCAAAGTGACGTAAGTCCACCTCCTAGCAGGCATCTCCTTAGCTAAATTGTGGACAAAGTTTCTTCATTTCTCTTAGGTTTTGTCAAGTTTAGTTGCCCCCATGTGTGGAACTTTAACCTTGTTCTCCTGATATGGCTAGAGCAGCAGTAAACAAGTTCAGAATCACAGTTCGTGTGTGTGTGTGCGTGCTTCATCCTTGTTCTTGCTGGTTCTTCGATTGCTCATAAGAATAGACCTTCATGGTCAGATCATCCGGGCTTTTTGGCACGGTTGATAACAACTAGGAGTGTGGTTTAGCAATTGCGAGCAATTATCCTTTTGTGGTTTGTAGCCGAATTGTCAAAGTCATCCTTAGCCTAATCAAAGTTATCCTCTTATCGGACGATTGGGCACCCGTACACCTATCATTTGGTATCAGAGCAAAGGTTGACCGGTCAGTTCTTGTATCTTGTTAGTTATTTGATTGTGTTCTCCCTAGAGTCCAGAAGATTTGCCCCACAAAAAGATTGTTTGTCTGCTGTCCAAACCCCATTGTGCCATTCAATCGGTTAATTTTGTTTTTGCTAAATTGAGTTTGCATCCGTTCTAGTGTTGTCTTGTTGTTGTTCATCTTCTTGTTCATCTCCCCGCCCCAACATCCATCCATAAAACCCAAGAACAAACTACCCTATCTTGGCCTGAAAATCCCCTTTCTGCAACCGCGACCAAAAACACCATAAATCTCAATTACCATATCGTTTCTGAGTAAGACCAAAAGGATAATATTCCTCACTCAACCGTGCATCTACACGTCAATTTACATGAATCCATTCTGGGAGTAAACAGTTTGGTGCATTGCATTCTGACATACTAGCTGTCCTGCAATCTGCATCTGTGTGCAATTGCAAAATTCATGCAAAATTCTCGGATGGTTTTTAGAAAGTTGGCCCGAAAGAAAAGTTGTTGAAAAATTTGTCAGAAAGAAGAAAAAAAAGAATCATTAAAAAAGAGACACTTGACCAAAAGTTACGTCCAAAATACCGACCAGCTATCTGGTGGACAGAAATCAACAAGTTGGAAAGTTGGATTCATCTTGTGCTCCCAAGTTGTAAATTGCATATCCTTGAATTTTGCCGTGCTTACCACTTGTATCTACTGCCATATTATTTGTTTTAGCCTAATATCCATCCTTGTTTGATCAGCAGCATAGGTGATAGGAGATTTGGTCCTGATCTTTCGATGAGATCGATACCTATCGATTTGTTAAGAGAAGACGTTGACGGTCCGACTACAACCGTCCATAGACGTTGTGCCTTAGCGACCGATACACCAACTCCAGATAGTTATTGACCTCACCGAAGTGCAATCAACCTGACCACGAAGGTCTTTGTTCCTGCAAGCAATCGAAGAACTAGCAAAAACGGGATGAACAAGCAATTCACTTAACTCAATAGGATGAGGTTCTGATTGAAGAGTAACTCAGATGGTCTAATCAACATGTGTGATTACAAGAAGTAGTAGTGGCTAACTTAATCAATAAAACCTCCCCAAAAGTAAGCCATACACGTCCTATTTATATACATAAGAGGGACTCTTCAACTCTCTTGGACGTTTTCTCACATGGTTGTTGGCTTTTCATCTCCTGGATCTGATTGCTAGATATAATTGATGATATATATGCGCTCACATTGAATTTGGAGGTGAGAGTGGATCCGTTATAAAGTGCTGGAGTTAAGCTTTGAACAAGTATTCACACGCCCCAAATGGAGTCCATTTGCATTCTCTATGAGCAATTTAATCCAGACTGGTTATTAAAGTCCGAACTAAAACTCTTTCGCGTTCCTACTTGGTTGTTTGGATTCACACCTTGCATCCTTTTGTGTGACTGTCTTGTAGCACAACTTGGTGTGTTTCTTCCCTTATTCCTAAGCATAACAATGTCATCACAAGCATTAAGTAGTATTCCATTCTATATGTTATATTTATTTAAACCTAAGAACGCATTCACTTGATTTTTAAGTTGATGTGCATGAGCTTGAGTGAGTGGTCCTTGCACCATTGGTTCTGGTTCATCTTTAGGAAGGGTTGAACTAGACATGGTTTTATCTACAGTTAAGTTGTCCTGATCATCCTCCCCCTCCTGAATTGGAGTCATCCTCAACTCAAGCTCATCCTCTTCTCCCATGTATGGCTTCAAATCAGCAATGTTGAAAGACTCACTAACACCATAATCTGTAGGCAAATCAATCTTGTATGCATTATTATTTATCTTAGCAAGTACTTTAAATGGACCATCAGCTCTAGGCATCAATTTGGACTTGCGGAAATCAGAAAATCTATTTTTCCTCAAATGCACCCAAACAAGATCACCAAATTCAAAAGTTAAATCCTTTCTACCCTGACCTCCAGCAATCCTATATTTCTCATTCATGCGCTCGATGTTCTCTTTTGTAATCTCATGCAATTTTAGCACAAATTCCGCACGTTTAAGAGTATCTAAGTTTATCTTTTCGGAATATGGTAATGGTAAAATATCAATTGGAGCGTGAGGATTGAAACCATATACCACCTGAAAAGGACTCAGCTTGGTAGTAGAGTGTAGAGATCGATTGTAGGCAAACTCCACATGAGGTAGACACTCTTCCCACATTTTCAAAATTTTCTTCAAAATAGCTCTCAACATTGTAGACAATGTGCGATTAACGACTTCGGTCTATCCATCAGTTTGGGGATGACAAGTAGAATTAAAGAGCAGCTTCGTCCCCAACTTATTCCAAAGTGTTTTCCAGAAATGGCTCAAGAATTTAGTATCACGATCCGAAACAATGGTGGATGGCATTCCATGGAGTCGAACAATCTCCCTGAAAAATAAGTCAGTAATGTGTGTGGCATCATTGCTCTTATGACAAGGTATAAACACTACAACAGGAACACCCCTTTAACAACGGATACATAGCAACACATGATGTTATGCGTTGCAAGCAACAGGGTGGCAACGCTTGCAAAGCGTTGCAAGCATCATCCGTAGGGTTAAACAACGGATACATAGCAACACATGATGTTATGCGTTGCAAGCAACAGGGTGGCAACGCTTGCAAAGCGTTGCAAGCATCATCCATAGGGTTAAACAACCAGTGGCAACATTTGTCGACTGTTGCAAGAATCATCTGTAGATCGCTTTGTTTTTTTGGCCGGATCCGTATTAGACCCTTTTGTTTCTGCCGGCGCGAACCTTTGTTTTTTTTATTGCGTGTAGGCTTTCTGTGTGGTGTAGGCTTCCAGTCAACCGTGTCCATGTGCAACAAAATATTTGCAATAGAAAAGTAAAAGCTGGGGCTCGAACCCAAGACCTACTTGATCATCGCCTCGCTGTTGACCAACCAAATTGTGAATCAAGCACGCACGGCGGTGGATGCCGTGGTGGGCGTCGACGCAGAAGTGTTGCAGTTGAATGGCGGTGATAGAGGGAGGCGCAGGGGAGCGGCGGAGCTGTGAGAGGCAGCTTATTGGAAATCACCGATACAATCTTCTCTTGGCGTTTCCCTTCTCTTGGCGTTTCCCAGCCATTGCTATTCGCAAAGCTCGAACTGATGAAGTTCGAGAGAAGGAACGGCGACCTCGGCTCTCAAGAACACACCTGCGACTGACAAAAAGAACAAAACAAGGAATTTGGTGCTGCAATGCCGCCATGACTTTTACGATTATCTCATTACTCTTTTGTAGCTAAGTTACATATGTGTTTTGGAGACCTCAACAAACTCGACTCAACCAACTCGGTTAGAATCACAACCGACGCTAGCGTAGACTATCCGACACAATACTTATCTAGCTGAAAACCGTAGTAACACAGGACTCTGCTTCAAAGCGTAAAGAATCTGAAACAAACTCAATGACTCGAGACTCTAACACAAGTTTAACTCAACACTCACCTCCCTAAACTTGATGTTCAGACTACACATTTATCACACCCAATTTCTGTCTTGCTTCAAGAAATTTCACTCGCCCGAGTGCTTTTGTCAATGCATCGGCCTTCTGTTCTTCCATCCTGACATGCGTGAGTTCGATCATTCCATCTTCCATGCATTCTCTCAAGAAGTGATACCCCGTATCTATGTGTTTGCTCCTTTCATGGTACACCGGATTTTTGCTCAATGAAATCGCGGCCTTGTTGTCGATCTTCACTCAAACTTCTTAGCTTGCTTCCTCTAGATGCTCCCCATCAACCATGCTAGCCAAATCCGTGACATGCTGCGCTTGTTGCCGCTATGTATTCTTCTTCGCAAGATGAAAGAGCAACAATCCTTTGTTTCGTGACATCCGGTAACAGATTCGATCCCAAGAAATATGCTATGCCAATGGTGCTTTTCCGATCGCTCACATCCCTGCCGGATCGCTATCACAATAGCCGACTAGCTTCATCTCTTCATTACCTACTTTCTTGTAAAACACCCAAAATTGAGTGTGCCACTCACATACCATCCTTTAGAACAGCAAAAAAGCGAAATCTGCACACAACAACGAATAGGAAACATTAATATCTGAGTGGTTGGTGGTTGAGCGGATTAAGACAAGACGACAAACATCATCATGGTTTGAAAGTTGGACCAAATGAGTTTTAGTCTTAATGGTAAAAACTTGAAACGCAAAGGAGATCAGCTTTGTAGAGAGCTTCCTACTTTTATCAGCCCAGTATGTTTGTATGTGTAACCTGACACAAGAAGAAATGTAGCAACAACCATTTGCAAATATAATTACCTCCTCAGCCTGTTTACATTGTGTTTCCATGTTGGCTTTTTTCATGTCCCTCTCTTTACGCAAGAGTTCATACTTTCTCTTGTGTTCCTCAATTTTATGTAGATTGGGTTCAACCTGTAAAATGGAATGCATGTCTGAGACACATCCTTTCTATAATGGACAGGGGGGCAGTGTTCTTCTCCATACTCTACTTTTCCAGGGTACACTGTGCATTTTTCCAGCATCATATGCAATCTGCATGACTTAAAAACTTGTTGCGAACTTGCAAAAGGTTTTATTAACAACCATTAAATTTGAACTAAGTAATGTTAGCAAAAGAATCACAAGCAAGCAGCTGTAAACTGAACATGGCAATTTAAGCTAAACTATCTCAAAAAGAGAAGTTGGACTAAAAAAAAGTGGCAACTTAAGTTGAAAATGGTGGTAGTCATTAATCAACTGAGGGAAACAAACACGTGAGTAACAAGGCAGTGCAAATTTCTGTCGATTTGAATGAGACAAATCAAATTAACTATTCGATTTCTTACCAGTCATGATAAACTCCAATAAGCCCCATATCATATATTACTCCAAGTGTCAATGGTTTTTGAGCAGGAACAACATTCATAACCCACACAAGGTCAGACACCACAGCAGCTGCAAAGCCTGCAATCCTCCAAAGAATGCATTCGTGTCCATGATAATGTGTATGCATATAGTACCAAGCTTCACACCAAGTGATTTCTTATAATATGACATATGATACTCATTTGACCCACTTCTGAGTATCTACTTCAAACAGGTTTGATCCATTGTCCATAAGAGGGTCCTAGCAGAAGGTTTAGACAGCCTATCGGCAACCTAGGAATGGAACCAACAGATACTTCTTCCACCAGAGACTCTACTAACGCATTTCTTCAACTTGAAGTACCTACATGGCAAACCTATAATCAAACAGATGAAGACATACAGAAGGTTTTTTGGCATACTAAAGCTAAAAATATACTTTGCAAGCACAGAAATATAATTAATTCAGAAAAAAGTATTACCATGCTTCATCTGGATCATCATCGGTGCTACACAAATCAAGGTCAAATTCATATTAGTTAGGAAAACATGAAGCCTGAGCAGGTTTCTTCCATATGGCAGATATTACCGTCTCTGTAATCAAATTGTAACACCATTCCTTCTCTTGCATCTAAGTAGACGGTCAACTTTGATCAAATAACTGCCATCTGCCAGTGTACATAGGTCACACATACACACAGACATGTCCATGTCCATGCAGCATGTCAAATGTAGAAGAAACGCGTTCCTTACTATAGGCGGTAAAAGGTATCAAACACTGGGAGCAATGGACAAAATCGAAGGACTGTGTTGGAAATGGAAGGCTCAACATCAAAAGAAATGCAGAATTCCTCTCTCCGATTGCAAATCGTATTTGAGACTTATGTGAATCTCTTGGGGCAAAGGAAAGTGTCATGACATTCTCTTTGTGCAAAACCCACCAAAACTAGCAACCTTCAGAGAGGAAAATATCATTATAGCCTTTTTTTTTGAAAAGCGAAGTATTGGAAGTTTCATATGGAAGAAAAACTTATTACCCCACATCCCATATCAAGCAAGACCTGTCCTCAGGAGACCACTTTTAGGGAAACATACTGCGTAAGCTTTTCAATATATTGTTCATCTCCATCGAAACACACTTCCACCACCGGAAAAATAAAGTATATGCCCTCTGCTTCATTCACCCTTAATGACCTTTCTTTCAGCGATCTTACCATAAGGCATGTTAATATGTTATCATGCCATATCTGCCAGGAGAGCAATAAATAGGAGCAATAAGCATCAATGAAAGAGACATATAACTAATCAATATCCTGTTAACACATGCAAAGTAAACCAAAATATTAGATCTAATTAGTAAATTCCAGTCCAGTTGTGCATCCCTCGGATAGGGTCAATGTAACACAAAGTTCCAAGAGCTAGACTTGAATTTTTAAGTCTTTGATCATGTTAGAGTGCTAGCTCAAATGCCATCACACGTTGTGCCTGACAGATTGCTTAATCTTCTCTTCCCCGCTAGAACCGTTACCTAAAATGAGAGCGAATATTTCACCTCCTAAGTCCTAACTCCAAAAATCATCTCTAAACCAAGAACAAACCACTAGACAAATCCTGAACCAATCTAGCATTCTAGCACGCTTAACATCATCCAGTAACTTTCAGTTTATAACAGATCTGGAAACCCGTTAAAAACATGCATAGAATTGGCAAGTCATGTGCACTTGACCATTGAGAGCCTAAGATGTAGAAGCTACTCATACACCAGCACCAAGCTACAGCTAACAAGGTCTTGGTATTGAGTGGAACGGCCCATGCCAACAGCACGCACCTTCTGGAGGCTCTCGGGCGGAGCACTGGCACGCTTGTAGCCCTGGGAGCCTCGCCCAGCGGGCGATGGCACTCGCGGTAGTAGTTCATCTCATGGTGGAGGCGGGAACCTCGCGAGGGAGGAGGTCCACCTCGGCGGCGCTGGCGGCGTCGGCAGGGGTCCCAGCGCTGGGTGAAGACGAGCACGAGGAGGAAGACCGCCAGAGCGGCGTGAGCGACCACCGCCACGCCCACCGGCGTCGGAGGAGCGTCAGCGATCTGCGGACGTTGGGGTTGAGAGGTCCATCGGGAGGAAGCGAGGCGAGGATGCTATGGCCTTGGTGGGGCTTGTGCTCTGCGACTCAAGCGGCGAGAGGAAGGAGGGTGCGACGGAGGGCGGGCGCAGAGTCCGGGCGGCGGTGTGGGGGAGAGGTGTGGGGCAGGCGGAGGCGCGGAGTCTTTGGCGGCCAGGTGTGGGGGGGGACAGATAGCTAGGGTTTTGCTTTTGCTGTCGTGGGCGGTGAAAATGTGGCGCGGGCATTAAGCTGGCGCCAACGCGTGAATAATGGAGCACATATGGCGCGAAAAGGAAAATCGTGCTGGCTTGTGCATGAGTGGTAAAATTATTACTCACGAAAACTATAACTCACGTGAAAATAGGTAATTTTTATGATGGAACAGTTATTTTTATGACGGTTTATAAATACCTTCACGAAAATAACTTAAATTCATAAGGGGTTTAGAACCACTCTCACGAAATATATTTTTATTGAGGGTTTTTGGATGACCTTCACGAAATATTTTTTTGTGACGGTTTGTTTATAACTCTCACGAAAATATAGCATCATCACGAAATCTCGGTTTTCTGGTAGTAGTGATTAAGCATATCTTTAAAAAAATTTGAAATGTTGAAAAATAACAATTAATAATTGATACAGCTGCAAATGCAATATATATGCAACATTACAGCTTATAATTCATCGCAACATATATATCCACTTCTGATTCTACAAATTCACTAAAAGAATTTGGTCAATATAAGTTCTTGCAGTGAAAAAATTTTGCGGATAAGCACTTTCTGAATTTGTCAGCTCCAATGTAGTAATATGCACTTTCTGAATACGGTGCTGCGTGGGCGACGGATGGGGGGCGGCGGCGGTCTTTGTGTCTTGGATGGATGGGGCGGCGGCGGTTACGTGTCTTGGCAGATGGGGGCGGCGGATGGGGTCGACGGAGGGCGGCCACCATGGAGACGGAGACAAGTAGTAGAGACGATTATGGCGGAGGTTTTGGGCTGGCGGCGGAGGCTTGCCATGCAGGAGATGCGTGTGTTTAGGGCTGCAGGGATAAAAGGCTAAGTCCCAAAATTTCTCCCATCTCGCGCGCACGTGAAATTTTTTCTGAGTCTCCCGCGCGATATGCCAAATTATTTCGGGCTTTTGGCGGGTCTAGTATCAGCGACAGATGATCTGACTATAAATATGAAATTACCGACACACAGTGTGTTGCTATATGTCTATAGCATTACCGACAGACAAAATGTCACTGTTTAGGGGCATTAGCGACAGACTCTCTGCCACAGACTTTTACCGACATACCATTTGACTATGAAAGTCAAGTTTTACTGACAGCTGTCTATCTCTAAATCTAGGACGTGGTGTAGTGATAAAGGTATTATCATAATCACTTCTTTGTAAGAAATGATAGTCCCTCATCACTATCGGTTCTGGCAATTGAAGCATGCATTTACTGTTGAAAAAAGCTAAAATTTTCACAGAGGACTCTCATTTGCATTAATAACATGCCACAAAAATTCGCCGCAGGAACTCATTATGTGGCGCATAAGAAATATAATGGAAGTCAGCATATTCTATTAAGTTTTCATCTTGCGGCACTATCTGGCAATTGAAGCATGCATTTACTGTTGAAATAAGCTAAAATTTTCACGGAGGACTCTCATTTGCACTAATAACATGCCACATAAATTAGCCGCAGAACTCATTATGTGGCGCATAAAAATATAATGGAAGTCATCATATTCTATTAAGCTTTCATCTTGCGGCACTATTTAGCAATTCAAGCTAACATTTGATATCGAATTGAGCTAAAAATTTCACAGAGAACTCTCATTTGCACTGCTAACATACCACAAAATTTCATCGCAGGAATTCATTACGTAGGCGCATCTGAAATATAATGGAAGTCAGCATATTCTATTAAGTTTTCATCTTGCGGCACTACCAGGCAATTGCAGCATGTATTTACTGTTGAAATAAGCTAAAATTTTCACGGAGGACTCTCATTTGCACTAATAACATGCCACATAAATTCGCCGTAGGAATTCCGTCCGTGGCACATAGGAAAAATAATGGAAGTCAGCATATTCTATTTCGCTTTCATCTTGCGGCACTATTTAGCAATTCAAGCTAGCGTTTGATATCGAATTGAGCTAAAAATTTCACGGAAAACTCTCATTTGCCTTTGCTAACATGCCACAGAATTTCGTCGCGAGAATTCATTACATTGCGCTATCTGAAAAATAATGGAAGTCAGCATATTCTATTAAGTTTTCATCTTGCGGCACTACCGAGCAATTGCAACATGCATTTCTTGTTGAAATAAGTTAAAATTTTCACGGAGGACTCTCATTTGCACTAATAACATGCCACACAAATTCGCATGAGAATTCGTCCGTGGCACATAGGAAAAATAATGGAAGTCAGCATATTCTATTTCGCTTTCATCTTGCGGCACTATTTAGCAATTCAAGCTAGCATTTGATATCGAATTGAGCTAAAAATTTCACGGAGAACTCTCATTTGCACTGCTAACATGCCACAGAATTTCGCCGCAGGAATTCATTGTGTGGCGCATACGAAATATAATGGAAGTCTGCATATTCTATTAAGTTTTCATCTTGCGGCACTACCTGGCAATTGCAGTATGCATTTACTGTTGAAATAAGCTAAAATTTTCTCAGAGGACTCTTATTTGTACTAATAACATGCCACATAAATTCACCGCAAGAATTCCGTCCGTGCCACATAGGAAAAATAATGGAAGTCAGCATATTCTATTTCGCTTTCATCTTGCGGCACTATTTAGCAATTCAAGCTAGCATTTGATTTCGAATTGAGCTAAAAATTTCACAGAGAACTCTCATTTGCACTGCTAACATGCCACAGAATTTCGCCGCAGGAATTCATTGTGTGGCGCATACGAAATATAATGGAAGTCAGCATATTCTATTAAGTTTTCATCTTGCGGCACTACCTGGCAATTGCAGCATGCATTTACTATTGAAATAAGCTAAAATTTTCACGGAGGACTCTCATTTGCACTAATAACATGCCACACAAATTAGCATGAGAATTCGTCCAGTAGCACATAGGAAAAATAATGGAAGTCAGCATATTCTATTTCGCTTTCATCTTGCGGCACTATTTAGCAATTCAAGCTAGCATTTGATATCGAATTGAGCTAAAAATTTCACGGAGAACTCTCATTTGCACTGCTAACATGCCACACAAATTTTGCCATAGGAATTCATTCTGTGGCGTATACGAAATATAATGGAAGTCAGCACATTCTAATTCGCTTTCATCGTGCGGCACTATCTGACAATTCAAGTTATAATTTGCTATCGAATTTACAAATCAAATTTATTTGAATGACAAATCTTCACTTTTTTGGATCAAATTTACAAATCAAATTTATTTGAATTACATAATGCATTTTGAATACGATTACTAACACAAAGTAAATTCTTAAAATTATTTTTTAATGGGCACGCCATATGACTCCCCTTGATTGAGTTTCCGCTTTTTTTCTCTATCCTATTCTGTTTTCCTCTAATTTTTACCATAATACCTAAATTTTTCGCTTGCGGACCCCAATTGTCTGAGACACCAAACCTCCGTGGCTCTGCCTAAACAAACGTGAGCTCTGGCCTCCCCATTGTCGCCCAACCACCCGGAGATCTCCTTATTCCTGATTCTTCAGTTGTGGGCGGCGGTGGAGGCACTCCTGACCGCCTGACTTAAGGAGGACGGCGTCGGTCCTTCATCCGTGAGTGCCTTGATCTGCGTGGAGGCCGTGGTGGCACCCTAGGAGGACCACGACGGCGGGTGGCACCCTAGGAGGACCACGGCTGGCTCGCACCTAGGAGGACCACGGTGCCTACCATGATCCATGAGTCGGTGTTAGCATTTTTGCTCATTTTGTTTGAACATAACTAAGTATTGTTGGTAAATTATTTTAGGTTGTGTCCATTGCTTTAGGTTTCGATCTGAGACCCATTATAAATTGTCTTGTTGCGGGGTTTACGATTGAGCATAGCCAGGAAAATCTTCTTTGCCACCATTCGACTCCTTTACAAGGTTGGCGCAATACAAATTGCTATTGGGCTTGTATTCCTAAAATCTGTAAATTGTTGCGGCCGATCACCTCCGGTCTCGATAATTGCACGCAATACACTATGCAACGGCAAAAGCAGACAACCCGCAAAACACACCAAAAACCGACAACGAGCAAAAGTATTGCATTTGGGTGAAGTAAACTCGAACCAACTCTGAACGACTTAATACTTTTGACCACCAACTCTGAACCAAAGTGAAAAACAAGAAGTAAACTAGAACAAGATTATCTCAACAGAAATTGCTTCATACCAATGACATCTTCTTATTTCTTTATGGATAATAATGGTTCTTACTATTAATGTCCTCTGCATCTTTGGTGGCTATTTTGCTCAAGCTTTTCCGACTCATGCTATTGTTGGCATTTTGAGTGTGCATATATGTTTGAAACACTAGGGAGTGCTAAAATAGTTGGGTAGTTAATGTTTTGCATATACAATTCTTGGAAGACATGTTTGCACGATGAAAAATTATGATTGCATGTAGCATTGGCACGACCAAAAGAAACCATTCATCAAAGATGAACTCCAAAAGCTGGTTCTTTGAATGGCCAATGGAGGTGATAAAAGAGCGAAGAAAGTTGATAGGAAGGTGAGATAAATGATCCTTGGTTACGTTCCTCGGCAATAAGGAATATGGTAGTTTTGTATCGGTGACATAATTATTATCTCCTTGCGCACCGGTTAGTAGCCTAGCTATCTTTGGTAATTATTTTCTCACGATCTCACACCATTCTTACGGTATGAAAAATCGAGGCGTGCTTTAGGACACCTATTATTGCAATATCAAGAATGCGTTGAGGTTGCGAGGATTTTGGGTGATTTTGATCGGTACACCCAGAGAAATTTAGAGCTTTCAACTCGGAGAGCTATTACTTTATCTTTGAAGTACTTTTTCTCTTTGTCATAAGCTGTTGAATGCTCGTAGTCCTCTGTCTTGTATCTAGTCAATTATATATTGATGATCATTTCATTTGTGGATTCTTTTAATTGATGTAAATGTGCGATGGACATGGCGAGGGTAGGAGAAAGCACATCATTCAAAGCCATGACGAGTGTTTGTCGAGGAGCATATTGGGCAAAAAGTCCATGAGAAAAGTGTTGCGACATCGATCATCATCCTAATCTTCGAGAAGACCAATTCGATAGCGAAAATGATAATGAGTTGAATGCCCAAGGTATTTACCAAGTCGCTAAATTGATTTCAAAATGATTTATCGGTTTAGGATTATTGCATCGATGCTTTTATAATTAATACAACAAGTGTACACATGTCACGATTCTAATTCTTGCATTGCTTTTATAATTATTGCATCGATTGCTTTTATAATTAATACAGAAGCGATTAGTACAACAAGTGTGCTAAGGAAATAAATACTATTATCCCGTTAGGTTTTTTTTCCCATGGAAATGCGAATGAGTAAAAAGCTGTTAAGGCGTTATGTTTAACCTTTTGCAAACATACTTGGTCTGAGATATCTCGAGGTTTAGTGTTTGTCCAAGAGTTAGCAGAGGTTTTAGGTTAGCCAATAAAGAAATAGCAAGAATCTGAGTCAGAGAGACAAAGTTAGCTTTGTACCTAGTTCAAAAACAATACCTAACTGCATTTACTCTTATTCTAATGAGTATGGTTACTCTCCAAGAGGGCATTTCGGTGTCCTTATAATTATATGGCGATACATCTTCGATATCGGTGTTCAAGTTTCCTTTAGTCACTCGGGCATCAAGGCTTCCAACCTTGAATTACGCCATTCAAGTGTTTGTTAAGTGATCCGCAAACAAATCCGGCACTAGGTTTGTTGTGTAGGTGTTCTTATGTCTGCTCGGTAGGCTTCTAGAATATTTGCATGTATATTTTGGAATTGCTGGTCTACTTACTAAAGATAAATGCGAGGATGAGACAGGACTTCCTAGAACATTGCTAACAAGAATCATATTCACGGGTTGTAGTTCTAACGGTTTTGCAAAACCTGCCATATATCGATACAATTCATTACTTATTAGACATGGCGAATATGAAAAATGTCCACCATCATGATCATGTGGTTTTGCTTCTCTCGGAGGAACTTAAGCGCAACCATTTCACATGCTTGTATAGTGTCCAATGACAATTGTGCTTTCTTGCTTGTGGTTTGATTTGGATTTGGGGTGAAGTACTCTTGGCTTTACGCACTTAGACTAGTGCTCCCTACTTGGTAAGTTTTAAGCTGTATAAGCAAATGTATTTCATAGAGAAAAACAGCAAATATCTGCTCTTTCAATATTATAACTTTGCTATTACCTCTAAGTGTCTATTGGTCTTTCGTTGTTGCTTATTTATTTATTTTTGGCTTACTCTGCAAATTATCTCATCTTGAGATTTAGGAATTCTCTTAATTGTTTTACCATCGGAAAAATTATAAAGTATGGCTTCTAACACTGTCACGGCCCCTCGATAATTTTTATGATTCTTAATTCGCAAGAAGTTCTTGGTACAGATCTATTTTAAAGTTTAATTCACTTTATCTTCTATTGAGAATAAGTCGTATTTATTTGAGTTTTCTAAGTAATTAGTCTTGAGCTCGACTTATCGGTTTGTTCTTCTCCAATGGACATCAAGTTCTCAAACAACTCTTGTCTTGATCTTTGCTCATTTGTTATGATTTGCTAAAAGTAATAGGCGATTACATAGAAGCACAAGTAGAATATGCTAAGGAGGATGCTATACTCTCTATCTTTGAGATCTCAAGTGGCATCCCAGCAGTCATATATTCACGGGACATTCATTCTCTAAGGTATGTAGGACATGAGTAATCACAATTCTTTGGAGCTGGACTAATTCCTTTTGAAAGAGGTCCGATATTGAAGTAGCATGATATCATTATTTGAGGATGAAACTTTTGAGAACATGGTATGATCCTTATTGGCCACCTCTAAAGCGGAACTTCTTGGTTTCATGGTGCCACGATTATTTTTACAATTTTACTTGCTTGAGTTTTGACATAACAAGTAGAGTTTGAACAAAATCTACCGAAAGCACTAAACCATTTTAGGAGAATCTCTGAATGTTTAGGTTGTATGGATTGTTTGCCTATTGTATGGTAGTAATCTGCAATGAAGCTTTTGACATGTCTTTTTTAAATTATTTTTATCATTTCATTTCTTATTTATGTGTGCTATTGTGGATTTGCTCATTTCATTACGGGAGGAGAAACTCGAACTTTTGAAGAACTTAAGGATCTTTCCTTCAAGTGCGAAGTGTTTATCCGAGGTAAAGTATGTACAATAATTTTGGTTCTTGATATATCATGAACACCCATAAAGTTTTCTCCATGAGTGCTTGGTTTGTTAAGTTGCATTGCTTGACACCTTGGGCTAATGTTCTATCCCCATCAAGCATCATGTGCTTTATCCATAGGATGTCACGGGCTCTGGCCACATAACGAGAATATAAGACAAAGGCGGAGATGTTTTTCGTTGACACCTTTGTAATATCATGAGCTCATGGCCTGTTTGATGAAGTAAATAAATGAATGAACAATGAAGCTAAAGGTTTCCCTACAAGATGAAACTACAGGCCACGTGCATGGTGATTTGTCTATTTGGAAGCCGGGGTCCTTCATTCATAGTTCCTATACATTCTTTTACCTCTATCTCTAGCCAAATTTCTGTTGTCTTTGTTGTCCATTTATCTATCTTATACTTTATCTACAACATTCCGTTTTATTTGCTAGATGGTATAAAAAGTTAATGTTCTCTATTATTGACCTTTCTTTAGACTATTACAAGCCTATGTGCCAACCTTGCTCAACTTGAGGGCACAAATATTTTGCAAGGTGTGGTCTTGTCATGACTCTATGAGCATTTGAAAGTGTTTTTCACCATTGAGCCAATAGCATTGCTTGTTCCTAACTATGACCTTCTAGGGATCATAATTTGAAGGTTCTGCGCCGAGAATGCTACATAAGCCAGCAGAAGAGGGTACCTTACGGGCACTCGATTATTGCGATGCAAACTGACCTCTGCCAAATTAAGTGTCATGTAGATATTTCTTATTTCTTGCGGTTCATCAATCATCTGGTTAATCATTTGCACGCTCATCGGTTTACGAAGATAGCTTGCCTAGCTTGAAAGACAGAACAAAAATTTCAAGTGCATATTCATTCTTTGAAAGCTATAGAAATGGAGCTTGAGCTACTTATCATTGTTGATGGTCTTTGGTATTGCTTGCTGATTTTGTGCGCTAAGTTTACTATGTTGTTTAGCTTCTTGTGATTATTCCGATTAATGTTGAATATAGTTTGAATATAGTACCTCGAAAATAATTAATGTTGGTTCGATTGACTTGCCCTGAATATTTTCTTTCCATTTTGTTTCAGTTTGGGACCCGCGACATGACTAATTGAGGATGTGAGGGCTTCCATTGAAATTAGTGCTTTGCTTCTCATTTTCTTTGGATCAAGATCTGTCATGACTTTGATTTAAGAGGATTCCTTTGTATATATCTTGCTATCATAGCAAAATGTTTGAACACAAATTATGTGATGAATTAATTTGTGGATGCTACTCTATAATGTGAATATTTGTTTTAATATAGATGAATTGTGCTTATTTCCTATGTGTGTGCCTTGGATGATCTGGAAAAGTTTCAAATGCGCATTAGCATCCTGTATATATTTATTTGGCTCCAAATAAATATTAATTATTATTTTTCAATGGTTAATTTCTTTTAGCGCATATAAGCGTTACCACAATTCGAATCTAAATGTTGCAACAAGCTTTAGAGGTAAGCTGCCCATAGGCGACACAAACACATGTAAGCGTTCTTTGTAGCCTATAAATATCCGTTGCAATTTAGCAGCGGTTATTAGTAGGGTTTTCAACGCATATATAAGCGTTGCAATAGCCCCTAGCAGCGGTAAAGCATAGGCAACGCATAATTATGCGTTGGTATAGACCCTAGCAACGCATATACGGACTTTTAGCAACGCATATATGCGTTGCAAAAAGGGGTGTCCTTTTGTAGTGAAAATATGCCATCTTAGAAAATCTATCAACCACAACAAATATGCTATCCCTCCCCTTTCTAGTTCTAGGTAGTCCTAAAATGAAGTCCATTGAAATATCTTCCCAAGGGACACTAGGAACAGGAAGAGGAATATATAATCCATGTGGGTTCAGTCAAGACTTAGCTTTATTGCATGTGGAGCAGCGAGATACACAACGCTCCACATCACACCACATATTTGGCCAATAAAAGTGGTTGGCCAACACATCCTCCATTTTCTTCACACCAAAATGTCCCATAAGTCCACCTTCATGTGCTTCCTATAACAACAACAGACGAATAGAACTGGCTGTAATACAAAGCATGCTAGATTGAAACA
The DNA here is from genome assembly GCA_036346375.1 of Guadua angustifolia. NCBI lineage: Eukaryota > Viridiplantae > Streptophyta > Magnoliopsida > Poales > Poaceae > Guadua > Guadua angustifolia. Next base: position 10,690,869 of record CM070522.1, read on the forward strand.
CGAAACCATCATTGATAATGAATTTGTTCCAAACTTTTCCTTCTTTACATTTTATCAAAACATCTTTAAAAATAGCATCATGCACATATTGCTCTTTAATCGTTTCCAACCTGAAAATTTTAGAATCAAGTTGTGACAGCATGGTATATCATCTAGATAAAGCATTAGCAATTACATTCTCCTTTCCCTTCTTGTGTTTGATAACATAAGGAAAAGATTCAATAAATTCAACCCACTTTGAATGTCTAGGATTCAATTTCCCTTAACTTCTAATATGCTTTAATGATTCATGATTGGAATGAATGACAAACTCTTTGGGCCATAGGTAATGCTGCTATGTTTCCAAAGTTCAAACGAGAGCATACAATTCTTGTCATAAGTAGAATAGTTTAAACTAGGCCCACTCAGCTTCTCACTAAAATATGCAACAAGTTTTCCTTCTTGTAACAAGACACCACCCAAACCAATCCCGCTAGCATCACATTCTAGTTTAAAAGTCTTAGCAAAATCAGGGAGTTGGAGCAAGGGAGAGTGTGTCAAATTATCTTTCAATGCATTGAATGCGTTTTGCTATGCATCACCCCAAACAAATGGGACAGCCTTCTTAGTGAGCTCAGTTAGAGGTGCAGCGATGGTGCTGAAATTCTTCACAAAACGACGGTAGAACCCAGCAAGCCCTAGGAAACTTCGTACCTATGTGACAGTTTTAGGAATCGGCCAATTCTGGATTGCTTCAACCTTGGCTTGATCAACTTCAATTCCCTACGGAGTGACAAAATAGCCAAAAAAGAGACTCGATCCATGCAAAATACACACTTCTCAAGGTTGCCAAATAGACATGCATCTCGTAAAGCATAAAAAACAACACACAAGTGATTAAGATGTTCCTCCAAAGATTTGCTATAGATCAAGATGTCATCAAAATACACCACTACAAAATTTCCAATGAAATCATGCAAAACCTCATTCATTAATCTCATGAAAGTGCTGGGTGCATTAGTCAATCTAAAAGGCATAACCAACCACTCATATAAGCCGAACTTAGTTTTAATAGCAGTTTTCCATTCATCTCCCAACTTCATACGAATCTGATAGTATCCACTACGCAAATCGACTTTAGAGAAAACAATAGCACCACTTAATTCATCGAGCATATCATCTAACCGAGGAATAAGGTGACGATATCTAATGGTGATATTATTAATTTCTCTACAATCCACACACATACACCATGACCCATCCTTTTTAGGAACTAAAATTACTGGAACAGCACAAGGACTAAGAGACTTGTGTACATACCCTTTATCAAGCAATTCTTGGACCTAGCATTGAATTTCCTTTGTCTCTTTCGAATTTATCCTATATGGCTCTCGGTTGGGCAAAAAGGCTCCTGGAATCAAGTCAATTTGATGTTCAATTCCTCTAATCGATGGCAGCCCTGGGGGTACCTCATTTGGAAACACACCCTCATATTCTTGCAAAAGGTTAGCAATAGCGGGAGGCAAAGTAGCAGATATTTCACTCAATGAAAACAGTGTCTCTTTGCAGATCAAAGCATAACATTCAGCTTTGCTTTCTTCCAATTCATGAAAATCAGATTTTGTAGCTAACATGACAGCTCCCTTTAGTTTTATTTCACCTTTCTTGGAAATAGATTCTTTCTTCTTTCCCTCATTCTGGTTTTCAATTTTACATTTTTCTTCTCTCTTTGAGCTCTCTCTAAATCATCTTTCAAAATGGCAGTGGGGGACATGGGATGCAAAACAATTTTCTTTTCTTTATGAACAAAGGAGTACTGGTTAGTCCTACCATGATGCAAAGAATTCTTATCATATTGCCAAGGTTTGTCTAACAACATAGAACATGCTTGCATAGGCACAACATCACAATCAATGAAATCATGATATGACCCAACAACAAATGGTATTCTCACAAATCGGGTTACCTTTATCTTACCACTATTGTTGAATCATTGAATGTAATAGGGGTGAGGATGTGGTCTGGTGTCCAAGGAAAGCTTCTCAACCATATCAGAGCTGGCTAGGTTGTTGCAGCTTCCACCATCAATTATTACGCGGCAAGCACGCTCTTTGATCACATATTTGGTTTGGAACAAATTGTGTTGCTGATTTTGCTTTGCCCTCTCCATTTGTGCACCCAACACACGCTGCACAATTAGACTCTCATAGCGATCTGCATTTTCAGGTTCAATGTGTTCTTCTGCTTGAGGAAGCTCATCTTCATTCCCGACATGGTCAGCGACAAGCATATCTTCATCCATGTCACTAGTGGAGGAAAACTCACCATTGTCCCACACGATCAACACCCTTTTGCTTGGACATTCACTTCTTATGTGTTCGTACCTTTGCACTGATGACATTGAACATCTCTCATCCTCCCTGTTGAAGCAACAGAGGAAGAACTCTTGGCTGGTGCTTGGACAGTTCTTTTTGGTGCTTCAGTGGCTCTAGATGCTGGAACGGATGAAGAAGATCATGGCTTGTTATTGGAGAAAGTTGCTGCAGATTGATGCCCTGTTGTTGTAGCAGGTGTGCGGGGAGACCATGTGGCAGCATGTCCTACAGAATTATTAGATCTCGTGCTTGTGCGTCGTCCCTGCACTTCCCTTTTAGCTTTGCAAGCAAGATGAAATAAACAATTAATAGAATTGTATTCTTTGTAATCTAAAATGTCTTGAATCTCACGGTGCAACCCCCCCATGAATCTAGCCATTGCAACCTCTTCATTTTCCTCTAACCCACAACGAAGCTAGCCCATTTATAGTTCTTGATAATACTCTCCTATGCTATTACTACCTTGCCTCAATTGTTGCAACTTGTTCAACATATCACGCGCATAATAAGATGGAACAAATCTAGCTCGCATGATTATTTTCAAAGCATCCCAAGTTTGTGCTGCATTAGGATTTTGACGACGAAACTCTCGCCACCAAATAGAAGTAAAATCAATGAATTCACTAGTAACAGCCCTAACCCTTTTGTTCTCAGGAAAATCATGGCATGCAAATTTTTGATCAATGGCTAATTCCCAAATGAGGTAGACATCAAGATCATATTTTCCATTAAAAGAAGGAATAACGAATTTAATCTTTCCAAGTGAATCATCAATAACGTGTACCTGACCCATGCCAGCACGATTGCGACGTAACCGATGTTGTTGACGAGCATCTACTTCGTCCTCCTCAGTGTCAGTAGTGTAATCAGCATCGTTCTCACCAGCTGCACTGTCCTCTATGCCAGAGTTGTCGCGGTGTTGGTGAGTTCCCGTAGCACCAACAGAAGGAGGACATCCCATGTCATCAAGTCGCCTCATGATTTTAGCTAGAGAGGTGTTGACAGTGGTGATGGCTCTCGTAGTCTCAATTTGGGTAGCTTCCAGTTGTCCAAGTCGCTCATTAGCAACTTGTACGTCATCTTCAAGTCCTTTCATGCGCAGCCTTACTTGGTGATCAAAATGTTGTATGATGCCCCTAGTGCGAGGGGAGTGTTGTATGCCATCTTCTATAGATCCTGCCATATTGAGCAAACAAACACAAAGAATATGTTCCTAGTAGCTACTAGGATGTGGTTTGAACAACTCGCTCACTCTTAACCTATTCTTTCAAGTTATTACCTATTCTTACCAAACTTAGCAGAAAGTGATGGCAACCAGCGAGGTAACAACTCCTGAACATTGGATGTATCGATGCTAGTCACAAGAACTTGGGGTTGTAGTAATATGTGGAGCTGTAGGTGGTTTAAAAAGTACCAAGGAAAAACTAAAATTACGTTAAGCCAAACAAGTTGAATAAGTGTTCAAAGATGGTGCTATGCTGGTCCTAGTCCAAACCATTCTAGAGACGTAAGCCGAAACACAAACATCATCACAGAATAGCGATGATCCCTTTCACTCTCTTTTTCTTCTTCTCCTTTTTTTCTCAAAACAAATTGCTAACTTTTATTTTTGGTGCGGCTTTTATCTTTGCACCTGCCTCTTTTTTCCTTTTAGTGCGGCTTTTATCTATGCACTGCCTTATTTTGCGAAATCTCTAAAATAATGGAAGGTTAGATTCTGATATTCTCTCCACTTGGATTTGACAACAAATGCTAATTTGAACCCAACTATGATTCAACAAGAGATTGACTCAAACTTAACAAAGAAAAATAGACCAAACTCAAATACTAGTGGCAGAGCGTGACTCGAACTTGAAACTCTAAGGGTAGAACACTAAGACCAAAAAAGACACAACGAAGCAACGCAAACTCAACAAGCAAGACTAGGTAGAAATAGTATAAGGCTCAAACTGTTTTGGACCGATAGGATCTATTCTACTATATTTTTTGGCTATTTTCTGGACTATAGGTAAATTAAAAGACAGAACAAGAAATCTCTCACCGATCAACCTGGTGTCTGATACCATTTGATAGGAGATTTGGTCCTGATCTTTCGATGAGATGGATAACTATCGATTTGGTAGGAGAAGATGTTGATAGTTCGACTACAACCGTCCAAGGACGTTGCGCCTTAGCGATCGATACATCAACACCAGATGGTTATTGACCTCGCCGAAGCACAATCAACCTGACTATGAAGGTCTTTGTTCCTACAAGCAATCAAAGAACTAGCAAGAACGGGATGAACAAGCAATTCACTTAACTCAATAGGATGAGGTTTTGATTGAAGAGTAACTCAGACGTCTAATCGACACGTGTGATTACAAGAAGTAACAGCGGCTAACTTAATCAACAAAACCTCCACAAAAATAATCCATACATGTCCTATTTATATGCGTAAGAGGGACTCTTCAACTCTCTTGGACGTTTTCTCACATGGTTGTTGGCTTTTCATCTCCTGGATCTGACCACTAGATAGAATTGATGATATCTGTGTGCTCACATTGAATTTGGAGGTGAGAGTGGATCCGTTGGAAAGTGCTGGAGTTAAGCTTTTGAACAAGTACTCACACGCCCTAAACGGTGTCCGTTTGTATTCTCTATGAGCAATTTAATCCAGACTAATCGTTAAAGTCTGAACTGAAGTTCTTTCGTGTTCCCACTTGGTTGTTTGGATTCAGACCTTGCATCCTTTCATGTGGCTGTCTTGTAGCACGACTTAGTGTGTTTCTTCTCTCATTCCTAAGCATAACGATGTCATGACAAGCATTAAGTAGTATTCCATTCTATATGTTATGTTTATTTAAACCTAAGAACACATTCACCTAATGTTTAAGTCGACGTGCACGAGCTCGAGTGAGGGGTCCTTGCACCATTGGTTCTGATTCATCTTTAGGAAGGGTTGAACTAGACATGGTTGTATATGTAGTTAAGATGTCCTCATCAATTAGAAGTCGATTCCAAATGTATGCCGAAATGAGCTAGGGAGCAAAAAAGTGTATTCAAGTTGTTTTGCACTCCATTTCATCTCACAGCTCTTCTTCCCCTGAATTGACATTCAAATTGTTTCCGAATGCACGCCGAAGTGAGCTAGGTACCATAAGAAGTCGATTCGAGTTGTTTTTCACTCCATCTCATCTCATGCCTCAATTTGAACCGCATGGAGACTCGGACGGATTCTAAATAATTACCAAAATGTGCTAGGAACATAAGAGGTCGATTCGAGTTGTTTGGCATTCTGTGTCATCTCATGCCTCGATTTCTACCGCATGGAGACTTGGACTGATTCTAAATGCTTGCTGAAATGAACTAGGGAGCATAAGAAGTTAATTCAAGGTATTTGGCACTCTTTTTCGTCTCATGTCACTATTTCCACCCTATGGAGACTCGGGTGGATTCCAAATGCATGCTGGAATGGGTTAGGGAGCATAAGAAATGTATTCAAGTTGTTTTGCTCTCTGTTTCATCTAGTGCCTCAATTTGCTCCGAATCGACATTTCTAATTTGAAATTTTTCGAGTTGAAACTTTATGATTTGAAATTTTTCAATTTAAAATTTTTGAGTTTAAAATGAAACTTTTCAAACCGAAAGTTTCAAATTGAAAGTTTTGGAGTTGAAACTTTTCAATTTGAATTTCTCGAGTTAAAACTTTCTAACTTGAAATATTTTGATTGAAAACTTTCTAATTTGAAATTTTTCGTGTTGAAACTCTAATTTGAGGCTTTGCGAGTGAAACTTTTTTATTTGAAGATTTTCAATTTAAATTTTTTTGTGATGAAAATTTTGAGTTGCATTTTTTTTAATTTGGCACTTTCTCTTTAAAATTTTTAATGTTAAATTTTATAATTTCAATTTTTTTGTTTGAGTGAAAAAAATAAGTAGGGAAACGGAAAAGTGAAAGTAGATAAAGAAAATGATACACGTCACCGGAAGAGATTGGTCGTTAGAGCATCTCCAATGGTGCCACTTCAGCTAGCTATAAGGGTGCCATCTCAGCATTTTGCTTATGTGGAGAGAGAGAATAAGGAGAGATATATAGACCGACTACTAATGTATAACTAGACTATAATTGATTCCAAGGCACTTACTATCTATTATATGTGGGTCAATATTTAATTTTATAGATAATGTTATAGCTAATAATTTATTAAAGAGATTGTCTATATGTTATCTATAAATGATATAGATATTTTTTATAGCTAGTAAGAGCATCTCTAGTTTATGTACCTCGGTACCCTTAAATATATACACATGGAACTACTAGCACCGCCACGGAGCCTCGTGCTCCGCCGCATCTACGGAAACGCAGCGACCATACTCGACGTCCAAGCGTCGCCTTTGGCTTGGGTCGGAGACCGTTCCGGTCACGTCGCGCCGCGAGCTAGCTAGCGTGTGCATGGGGGAAGCGCCCAGGAGCTTGCGCCGATTCGCCCGGCGGGAGAAACGAGGACGAGGAGCCTGTCCCATGCAACTAAATTCAACGCTACGTCGTGAGGACCAAGAACTTAAATAGGAGTACTATATGACTTAATTAGGACTACTAGGACTGTAGGAGCACAACATGTTTTGCGCATTGACTGGGCCGAGCCGCTCGCGCCCCCATGCGACCATGCACATGGAGTCAGCGTTTCGACCACGCCACACCGTAACACCCGCCTCGGTGCGCGCCTGCGCTCCGCAGCGGAGGTGGTGAGCCATAGGCAACAGTAGAGTGTGTTGAATCCTACTTTTCTTCTTAACAGATGGAATCATGTTCTTACACTTTTATCAAAATATATCTATAAAAAACTATATATTCTCTTTAGATGATATATCTTACTTTAATCTACAGTAGTACTCCCTCCGTTCCAATTTAGAAGGCGTTTAATTTCTTTCACGGATACTAAGGCGTTTAATTTTTTTCCAGCATTGCCCCTCGGAAGATGCGAGGAAGTGCATGCACGCCATGCAATCAGGTTGTGTTCACTGCCGGCGCCCGCGCCCCCACGGCTGCTGCGCACTGCTCTCCCACGGCCGGCGCATCATCCTCACCATGGCCTGCCGTGTCTAGTGCGCCACCGCCCGCTGCTCCCATCGCGCCGCAGTCCATCGCCGTTCCGTTGTGCTCCTGGAGAAGAAAAGGACGTTGTGTTTACTGCATGGTTTTGGAGGTCACGTATCGCTAATTGTGGGCAAGGAATCACTGCATGCTGCATTACTTCCCTTCTTTATTAGTCGTATGACTCGGGAAAACGCCGCGTGACTCGGGAAAACGCAAGAAAACGAATCGCTGCATGGAGGGCAACTCAGGAAAGAATGCAAGGAAAAAGAAACTGCGCCCTAAGAAATGAAATGTCACGAAAGAATTTAAACGCCTTCTAAATCGGAACGGAGGGAGTAAATGACAATACAAATAACTAAAGGAGAGAGGTATATAGGACCTGTTCTGTACTTAGGGAGGCCCAGGGCGAATTCTAGACAGCGGGCCTACGACCTATATATAAAATATGGTGAAATAATTCTTACTTGCAAATATCACCACTACGGAACATGTGATTACTGTCGGGTCCACATCGGCATCACTGCCGGATGTGGACCCGACATAGCCTAAGTGGCAGTGATAGTCGAGGACTATCACTACCGGATGTAAACCAGCAGTGATAATCACTATCACTGCCGGTTTATACTTAAGAACCGGCAGTGATAATTACTATCACTGCTGGTTCATACTTTCCAACCGGCAGTGATAACATATTATCACTGCCGGTTATTATTTAAAACCGGCTGTGATAACTAACTATCACTGCCACATTTTCAATAATATTCGGCAGTGATAAGTAACTATCAGTGCACAATTGTTATCAATATCCGGCACTGATAACTACTATCACTGCCCCTTTTTTCTTGTTAACCGGCAGTGATAGCTCTGTGTCCTATTTTCCAAAAGTGGCAGTGATGGGTTTTTTAAACCTTTTTGCATATATATTTTTGCAGTATATGTTGTAGCATGTATATACATTGTACAGTAGATGTATTACATGCGGTATCGTTGTGTAATAGTATCAAGCATCACTAAAGTGTAATTGAAATACATTGAAGCATCATAATATTTAATTATTACATTGTTCATTCACTTTTGAAGCATTAAAATTGTTCATTCAGAATTATTGCCATGGAGAAATGGTCGTAAAACTCGCCCTTCGTGTGGAGAATTTCTCGAATTATGAACCCAGCTATCTGGTCTTGAAGGGCATCAATTTCATGGTCGAGCAGGTGTCTTTGGTACTTCGATTGACGCTATTTGTCATGGGAGAAATTGAAGCATTAATTAGTGTCATCGTCTTTATAAAGAAAAGTACGGGTCAACATGGCATGATCGATATACCAGCTGGCCGTTGTAGTCCGTATTGTCGATGATGAGCAGCGTGGATATGTGTCATTGCGTAGTATCCACATAAATTGTTCCCTTGGGGTTGTTTCTGCATGGAAAATCGGTGTGTATTCGAAATTTTTCACGTATGGACGATGCCGTTTGCTCTTCTTGCAAGATTGTTTGTACACCTGCTCATGGTTTTGAGTAGTCATTAAAATTAATTAGGTGCAATGGGATGGAAGATTATTAGAGCAATAATGCAACGATCGAGTTACTCAGTTAGCAAGTCTATTAAGTCTTGGTATTCGCATCGGTTTCCTCATTGAGTCCAAGACGGTGATGTTGCTTTCGTCTAACATGAAGACAAGGGCGATCGATGGAAAGTCTGCGAAGCCAATTAGTCGTCACATTGTGTTGCGCATCAAATATGAGACACTAGTAGGCAGGGAAACACGTACTGAAAGTTGTAGGGTAAAAGTACGTAGTCCTTGTGTTGTAGCTTTAGCAGCGCCTTGAGTATGTACACCTCAACATCATTTATTGTTCTTGGATCTTCAATAAGTTTGCAGTTGACTATGCCCGGGTCCAGGAATCCTATCTTTTCATTGTTGTCCGCTCTAAGTGTCTTTGTCTCCATTCTACGTAAAAAAAGAAGTCAGACCCTATGTTTAAGAGTACGTGAATATACAACATGAATTATACAAGAGACTTACAGAGTCCATATTCTTAATATAGAAACGTCCAGAGCGTCTCGTTGCTACATCCGATATAGTTCCACGTGTTCAACCCGAAAAAGAGTCGTCATTGTTGTGAAAGTCCATATCTTTGTATCGACGGGAAAGCATCGTTTGTGTCTTTTGGACATCCGCAGTACCATTCGTGTAGACGCCGTAATTGTGTGGTCGGTTTGACCTCCTTATTTGGATCTTGACAAAGCTTCCCGTTAACGAATGGCCACTTTACAGTGCTGCTGCCCTTCAAAGACCACTTTGGCTTCCAAAGAACAATCGCTTTACCACCATCTCCTTTAGATTTCTTCCTAGAGATGCGTTAAAGTAGTCGATAGTTGGCTAGGTTGAGGAGCTTCAGTTATCGTCTGTCTGCTTAACCTTCGCTAAGTCCAGAAGAAATCCCGTTTAGCGGGTTCGATTTCAATCTTAGCGGTGGTGGCGTCTTCTTGAAGTGCTCTTCTACATGGGCGCCTACTTCTTTTTTTGTTTCTTCGTCGGTCATTTCATATGGTCGTTTCTTGCTAAGAATTTTGGTTAGCTTCACAGATGACGAACTTTTCCCCCCTGACCATGTAGAATGTTCAGATCGCGGTGCTCTTTGGCTGTCTTGTGGCGCTGGAGCAGGAGGAGTTTTCTTGGGTGACGGCGGAGGAGGACTTTTCCTGGGTGGCGCTGGAGTAGGAGAAGGAGCTTTCTTCGATGACGCCGGAGGAGGAGGAGGAGGACTGTTCCTAGATGGAGACTCCGCCTCGTCATCGTTGTTAACATCATCGTCGTTGTCATCTTCTGAGGCAAACTTTATATAGCGCTTGCGCCACGCGATGAATGTGCCTATGCTTTGTCCAAGACTTTGCCCCTCCTCGCCCGCGATCTCAACCTCCACTTTGCGGTATCTGTCAACCACGCTGTCAACTGCAACTCTGCCGTATCCCCGAGGAATTGGGCGGTTATGCAATATCTCCCCCTTGTTGCATGGCCAAGCCATCCCTTCAGCCACCTTGATGGTAATGTTCGCTACTGAGGCGGTGATCGCAGCGTGTCGGCTCTGATTTTGTCCACAGAAAACTACACCGAGTCCTCTTCAGAGGGTTAGCGGATGCTTGGCTGCTTTTGAGAACCCCGGGACTTACGTCATGTGACCGATGACCTACGTCATGTGACCGACGTTCGCTTCAGACCTTTGTTACCATTTCTCGCATCACTTTCATCTGTTCTTCAAATTCGACTTCCCTTCTATGCATCCGGTCTTCTATTTCTCGTACGTTCATTCAATCGTTTTGTCTGGATTTCTTTGGTCGCTTGTACATATAGGCATCCTCCGGGAATCTTTGCTTTCCACGGCACCAAGCCAACCCCTCTCGTGCGACCGTGGTGCTCCCTATTACCCAAGGCGTGTTAGCTCGTCGTCCTCCCTTCTTAAGCGTGAAGGAGCCCTCAATAGCCGGAGTGAGCATCCGCGATCTTCCTCGAGATTTCCTCGTCTTTCTCGCTTCGCTTAAGCCGCCATCATCCGACAGAGTAGCTCGCCTGCATAGCGGCCGTGCTTCGATCTTGGGGCCATGTGAGGCGTCGATTAACAACTCCATCAAGTGCTAGCTGTTCTTCCGTGCATCCCACTTGGGTACTTTCTTCACGTAGCCACCAAAGGCCTAGCACATGGGGTAAATGTTCTTGTCCGAATTTGCCTTGTTCTGGCGGGCCGATAGCTTTGGGCTTCATCGATATCTTATATTGCTTGAATTCATCCCAAAATTGCTGTAACCTCGGGAATCTATTAAAATCCGGCGTTTGATCCTTCTTGCCGTACTCCTTATTCAGCTTTGTCTTCCAGTTCTTCCATGCAGTTCCCATAACGCTTAGTGCATGTCTCCTGGCAATCTCCAACTGATCTTCGGGGAACTGAAACTTCGCTGTCAACTCTGTCCACAATATTTCCTTGATGTCATCGGGACACATACGACGGAGAATCGCGCTGACGTGTCCATGATCTGTAGATGATGGGCGCATTGTCTCTAGCCAGGACCCCGCATGCTGTCCGATATGGCCCAAGCAATGACGCGGGTATAGCTGGTTCTCCGACTGCACTAAGCTCAACTATCACCTTCGTTCACACATGCGCAAGATCTTTGGGACCTCGTCATGACACTGGCTCGGTGCACTAGATGTCCGACCCTGCATTTTGATTGTTTCATTAGTCGTTTGGCTCTGCTTCTAATTTCATCGGAAGCATATCCTACTGAAATAATCCTAGTAAAGACTTACCTCATGTACATTTGTTGCCTCGACTTGTTCCAGGTTGAGGAACTCTGTCGGGCTTCGCTCTGGGCTTTGGTCCATGGGCTCAGCGCCATCCGGCACTTGTCCATTGTGAGAGGCCATGTGTGGCAAGTTTTCTAGAATTTTAAATTAACAAAATCATGAGATGAATCTTCGCATATATATCAATGTTGTGCATATATAAGGCGTAATCACCATTTTGTCATACGTTAGATAATACTATAACGTACATATATATTAATAGTGTAAATTTCAAAATCTTAATTGCATGGATCGATTCTACGGCAACCTACTTTCGTGGATAGAGGGAGCAGGTAACAAAGAACATATACAATTTCACATATACTTACACATGATACATATACAGTTGACAATTCACATATACTTATACAGATCACATATACTTACACATGATACATATACAATTGACAATTCACATATATACTTATTTGCTCAATAAAAAATAATGAATCATTCTTATTCCACACTAATATGATTTTCAAAAAATGAAATAAGGTTATAAATCCACAACTAGAATGTTAGTAGTCTATTACACCAAAAGCGAAGCGATCGGTTCATATCAACCAAGCACGTCACCTCGTGGCCTTCTTCACCCAGCTGTATCGTATGCTCTCCTGGCAGCCATGCTTTTGCAGGTGCTGGTCAAATCAGACAGGACCTTCTCAACGGCCGGCACCTGATGCCGCCGATGGACTCACCACGGCCGGCAACGTATCGTTGCGTTGCCGGCCGTTGCGAGCCCATCGGCGACATCAGGTGCCGACCGCTAGAGAAGGTTCTGTCTGATTTGACAAAAGCATGGCTGCCAGGAGAGCATACGATACAACTGGGTGAAGAAGGCCACAAGGTGACGTGCTTGGTTGACAAGGAACTGATTGCTCTGCTTTCTTTTGGTGTAATAGACTATTAACATTCTAGTTGTGGATTTATAACCTTATTTCATTTTTTGATATAAATGTGAATAAGAATGATTCATTATTTTTATTGAGCAATAAGCAATAATATTCTAAAGAATATATGAGTTGGGCCCTGTCTCTTGGCGCTGCGCTTTCGATTTAATTTGTGACAACCTTACCTTATTGAAAATAAACAATATTTCAATACTTTAATGACAAGAGAGTAATTAATTGAGGCTGAGTGCTAATATATATCTAATGAATCGGTATGCAAATAAGCTCTTGACGGGATAATGGAAATAAGCTTGTCGACTAGCATACACATTTCCACACAAATTCAATACAAGCATATAGTTATCCTCACATAAGTAAAATATCTAAACAAGACCATCAAGACTTAAGATACTCACATACATAAGGTCGATTAATCGAACACATACACATACATATCCAATTACCAAAGAAGGTGTAAAATATTCAAACAAAATTTTCTCACATAAAGACAACATTATGTCATTCATATGGAGGTAATTATATACGATTGCTCTCAGATTATTGGGTTTGAATGAAGATTAGAACCTTCATCTCATCACAGATGTGCAAAACAATTAATTGAGTAAATAAGGCCTTAAATCATCACAGAGCAATAGCATCGGCCAACCCTAGAATCATCACAGAGCAACATCACAGAGCAATAACATCGAGAACCCAAGAATCATCGATTGTCAATGCATGTTAGTCTACCAACTTAAGGCCTTATTTACAGAACAATTGTCAATATCATCGAGAACCCTAGAATCATCACAGAGCAATAGCATCGGCCAACCCTAGAATCATCGCAGAGCAACATCACAGAGCAGAGGCGGAGCTGATGGTGGGGCTAGGTGGGGCTGGAGCCCACCCGGCCCCACCCAGCCAGCAGCACTGGTATGGCTGTCGTGCCTGTGACTGTGCGGGGTTGCAGCACTTCTAGCGCTTCGGGTGCTCGAGTGGATGGCCATGGCGTTCTATTCTTTGCTCGATTGAAACACATCCGAGCAATGTAATGGATCAAACGCATAAAACTATTCTCGACATATGATCTAGAGATGAACAGTAGCTTCTAATCGTAATATTAGATTAGAACTAACTAGCAGATTGTAGTTAGGGAAAAGAAAAACAATCTACAGTATTTGACTGTTCATACACAATCGACTGGCATAGACTGGACTTACGTAGGCTTTGTGCCTGATCATGGGTCACCAAGTACTCGACTGGCTTGAGTAGCTGCTTCGACTTACTATCTATTAATGAGGTGGCATTCAACTCTTCCTGAGTGAATTCCAACTATGCATCTCTTTCTATGTGAAGAATGTCTTCAATTTTGGCCTGCATCAACCTTGTCTTCTTGAGGATATATATATATATATATATATATATATAGGAAATATATCTTTTACTCCCGGGAGTAATTACTCCCACCTCTGAAATACCACCTAAACGAACTTAAAATACTTCTTTATCACTTTGAGTACACTCATACACTAATTATAAGATACTCCAATGTGAGCCGCATGAAAAAATTGCAAGGGAGTCCATGATTTTAGCGTATTTTGCAAATACCTTCATATACGCGTATAAAAGGAGTATGTCCAAAAAAATATGCATACCACCTCTGAAAAAATGTACATACCACCAAGATGATCTTATATACTCGTATACTACATGTACATACCCTCCGTCGCACGAGATATCCCATACGTTGTGAGATACGGTATAAGGAGTAATTACTCCCGGGAGTAGAAAAGAGGCTTCCTATATATATATATATATATATATATATATATATATATATATGAAATTGGTTATTTGTAGCGACGTCATAACAGGTTGTTTTTCATGCCATAATGGCCTTGCCTCGTCACAGTCATGTTTTCATGCAGACATGCAGAGCCCCCTTCTTTGAAAGTTTCTGGCTCCGCCACTGTCACAGAGCAACATCACAGAGCAATAACATCGAGAACCCAAGAATCATCACAGAGCAATAGCATCGGCCAACCCTAGAATCATCACAGGGCAACATCACAGAGCAACATCACAGAGCAATAACATCGAGAACCCTAGCATCATCACCAGCTTACCGGCGCGGGGAGGGGTCGCCGGACGAAGGAGGCACCGCAGTAGGGGGAGGGCCGGAGGGGAGGGTCGCCCGCGAGGAGGGAGGGTCGCCGCACGGAGGGCCGGCGTGGGGAGAGTCGACGGCGGCTAGGGCGCAGAGAAGAAGTCCAAACAAATTGCGAAATGGCTAAGTGCGGGAAATGGCTAAGTGCGGGAATGAAAAGGTATATATAGGGAGTATTATTACTGCCGGTTCAAATAAGTGAACCGGCAGTGATATGTTATCTCTGCCGGGCTGTTCTACAACCGGCAGTAATACTTCAACATCACTGCCGGTTCATAAATGACCGTGATAATATCTACATATCTTTGGGGTGAAAGCGACCGGCACTAAAATACATTATCCTTTGCCGGTTCATGTAATATGTAGATATTACATGAACCGCAAAGTGATAATGTATTTTAGTGCCGTCGCTTTCACCCGGCGGTGATATAGATATTATCGCCGGTCATTTATGAACCGCAAAGTGATGTTGTAATAGTAGAGCCCGTGATGTTCCATTGTAGTGCGCGTGATATATATCTATTACTGCCGGTTACAGACTATGACGTGGCACTGATGTGTTTTATTAGTGTCTGTTCTCGTTTGTCAACCGGCACTGATGTTCCTTGTCTGCTGTGGCAGAAGTGGCGCGGTGGTAAATGCTGCCATGGCAAGGACTTACTGCCGTGGCAAGGAAAATTGGCACAGAAGTGGCGCGGTGGCAAATGCTGCCATGGCAAGGATTTATCGCATGGGAAGGAAAATTGGCACACTGTTTTAGCCCAACCAAACACAAACATTGGAATTTCTTTAGCCCAACCAAATAAGAGCTATTTAGGGCTTCATACAAATTGCTAATTTATTTGTAAAAACCCCAAATATAAACATTGGAGTTTTCCTTTTTGTTTTATTTAAAATTTGAGTTAATTAGGAATAATCAATAAAACTTGCTCTTACTATCTCATCTTCATCCATTGGACATTTACTATTTCGATTGACTATAATAATCAATACTCCATAAATTTCAAAATGAAGCATGTTCTTCGTACAAAATGTTTATATCACAAATTGAAGCTTGACCTTCATACAAAATAAAGCATATCCTTAATTACACAACTAAGTTACAATCCGACCTTCGTTATGGTCATGGCGTATGTATGTAGCTTCCTCTATGTCTTCCATGAGACCTAGGTCGATGTTCTCACCGAAAGGAGAAGCTCATCAAAGCGGTTATAGTCTTCCTCGTCGACTACATTCTCAACTCCCACAATCCTTCTTTTTGATTGAAGAACCACGTGGCGTTCCTTGTCATTTGGATCTCTCACAAAGAAAATTTGTGTAACGGCATTAGCAAGTACAAATGGTTCTTCTCTCAGATCCGACGTGTTTGAAGTCCACGGTAGTGATACTGTACTTGTCGATGTTCACGCCCTAGGTAGCATGACCCATTGGCACCGAAGAGGGGACCTTCAAAGGCCCATAGTCAAGCTCCCAAATCTCTTCTATGAATCCGTGAAATGCGTCGCATATTGCCATTCTTTGTCATAAGCATCTATACGGACCCATTGTTTTGGTTGGTGCTCTTCTTATCTTGTGCTCTCGTATAAAATGTATACCCATTGATGTCGTATCCTTCAAATGTCAAAATTGTATATGATGGTCCCTTAGCGGCGTTCTCAATTGGCGCACTGCTTATGCGTATGCATCATGTATCTAACAACCAATCTCCAAAGTTATATCTATGCTCTCTCGCGATCCAAACCTCAGACTTACATGGGTTTTGTCTTCGTAGCATGTTCTTGTGCATGTCGACATACGGGGCCGCTACAACTGATTGGTGCAGAACTGTAAAATGTGCTTGCGTGAATGAAGCACGATCATTTGTACGGATTGATTTCTGACCTAGGTCCCTTTCCCTTGTAGCCTCCCTTCATGGCAAGATACGGGCACACCAATCGGTTTGAGATCCATGTAATCGATGCGAGAACTCGATGACCTCCTCGGTTCCCCAACCTTGCAATGCACCCTTCCGCCCGATGTCGACATTGAACATATTTCTTCACAACCCCATGAACCTCTCGAAAGGGTACATCCGATGTAGAAACTTCGGGGCAAGAAAGCGTATCTCTTTCACAATATAAACAATGAGATGGACCATAATATCGAAGAAGGATGGAGGGAAGCACATCTCAAGCCGGCATAGAGTGTGGATCACGTCTTGCTGCAGCTTATCCAATTTCAACGGGTCGATGACCTTCTGTGAAATCGCGTTGAAGAATGAACACAACTTTATAATTGGATCTCGCACTTTCTCTGGCAGAACACCCCTAATTGCTACAGGAAGCATCTATGTCATCATCACGTGACAATCATGAGACTTCATACCAACTAATTTCAAGTCTTTCATTGAGACTAGCCTGTTTAGGTTGGCAGAATAACCAGACGGAACTTTGACTCCGTGCAAGCACTCACACACGCTAATTTTCTCAATCTTGCTTAAAGTGTAGCAAGTCTGGAAGGTACTTTTTCCTTGACCCAGATCTTCATGATGCGCTCCTTCCCGAGTTTCAAATCTTTCAGGTCCATCCGTGCCTTGAGTGTATCTTTTGTTTTGCGGTATGTCTAGTAAAATACCAAGCAAGTCGTCACACACGTTCTTCTCTATATGCATGACATCGATAGCATGTCGAACATCCAGTCTGCCAATAAGGTAGGTCCATAAATCTTGATCTCTTTTTCCACAAAGGTCTTTGAATCACCGAACTCGGACCGATGTACGGCTCCCTTTCCATGGATAATTTTAATATCCTTACGGTCGCAAATATCTCTTTGCCGTTGCGATGTTTGAGTGAAGCGATCTCCTTTGTATCGTCAAAAGCTCTCTTGTTGTTGCGTCACGGTGGTCCTTCGAAGGAACCTACGATGCCGCATGTAACACATTTTTCGACAAGATTTCAGCCACCGGCTCCAGATCACCCATGCAATGCACGATCCATTGAATCCTTTTATAGTCCGCCGAAAAGATTGCCAAGAGCGGGGTAATCATTGATGGTTACGAACAACAACGCCCGTAGCATGAAGTTCTCTCTTCGTACTCATCCCATACCCGCACAACCGTCGCTCCACAATACCGTAAGATCTTCAACCGGTGGTTTGAGAAACACATCAATATCGTTGCCGAGTTGCCTCGGCCCTTGGATCGAGAACGGCATCATAATGTACTTCCGCTTCATGCAAAGCCAAGAAGGAAGGTTGTACATACATAAAGTCACCGCCAAGTGCTATGATGACTACTCATGTTGCGAAAGGGTTCATCCCATCCGCATCGAGTCCGAACCTTATATTCCTCATATCATATGCAAAGTGTTTCTTGTATTTTCTATCGATATTCCTCCACGCGCTGAGTCGCCAGGTGTCTAAGCATTCCATCCTTTTACGCTCCTCGGCATGCCATCGCAGCAATTGAGCATGCCTTTTGTTCGCAAAGCGACGCGGCGCAGACGGGGATTATAGGAAATACCACACCACCTTGGTCGGAGGTCTTTTCTTCTTACATCGCCTCGATATCGTCATCGCCGCTTATACCGAGATGCCTTGCAAACGGGACATGCATCCAAATTTGCAAACTCATTGCGATACAATATGCAATCGTTTGGACATCGTGTATTTTCGCACTTCCAATCCCAACGGACAAACAACCCGCTTGGCTCGGTGCGTGGTTCTTTGGTAACACGCTACCCTCTGGAAGGACATCTCTGAAGAAACCTAACAGACTCCGTGAAACTCTTGTCGGACCAACCATTGCTTGCCTTCAATTGTAGCAACAGAAGCACAACATGCGCTTTTTGAACTCCTCTTTGCAACTTTGGTACAAGGGTGTTGTAGAATCCTCTACCATCTGTTGAAACTTCAAAATCCCTTTCACTCATGAGGTCCTCCTCCCCATCATGCAACATCTGTTCTAGATCATCTTCATGGTTATCGATGAATGTCTCTTCTTGGGTGTCGGCGAAACTATTTGCCACCGCGTCAAGTCGTTGTCTTCATCATCATCAATCGATGCCCTTCACGCACAATCTCATCTTCACCATGCTCGGTCCAACGGTATAGGCGGGCTTGAAACCCTTGAAGCAAGTGTGCACGGATCGCCTCAAGGTTCAAAATTGCTTCTCATTCTTGCAATCGATGCACGGGCAACAAATATAGTCCATCACTTATTTGACTTGTACGCCAAACCGCTCGTAAAAACTAGTCACACCGTTAAAGTACTCTCTATCGCGACGGTCCGCTTCATACATCCATCTTCGATCCATCTACAAATATTTACAACAAATAAAATCTCAAGAATCAATAAGTGCTCACAAATTGTTTTATACATTTAATTTGTTATCACTACTACAAAGCGGGGCTTATATCATATGCACGATCACAGATGAGTTACGGAAAACCGTCTATGATATGGAACATCACAGAGCGGTTATGTACTCAAACCGTACCATTTATATACCACGACGGTTTTATATTACAGTAAATGCGTGATGCAAGAAATATCACAGACGGTTTGTAAATATAACCGTCTGTGATGGCTACAGTGCTCATTACAGACGGTTTCTAATTAATCTAGAAATTTTCATTACTTATAAATCTATATCCAAATCTCGATTGTAAAACCAATTAAATAATTGCTATTAGTTATATATAATGGTCCGTCCAACAAATTTGAGTACTATTGTCTCCTCTTCTCTCATTTCAGTACTATTTTATCAAGGAGTATTGGATGAGGAACATAATTCTTTTATGCATGGCCTTTTTACATCAATTATATACCTTTTCATCCATTGGACATTTACTTTTTCTAGATGATTATAATAATCAATACTCCATACATTACAAATTGAAGCATGTCCTTCGTACAAAATGTTTATATTACAAATTGAAGCTTGACCTTCATACAAAATAAAGCATATCTTTAATTAAACAACTAAGTTACGATCCGACCTTCATGTTTATCGATGAACGATTGGCACGATGCGTGGTTGCTATTAGTTATATATAAATCTATATCCAAATCTCGATTGTAAAATCAATTAAATAATTGCTATTAGTTATATATAATGGTCCGTCCAGCAAATTTACATTACTTACAGAAGTATTAAATTAACATACACGAAATAAAGAAACAGTTTTAAGTATTTAGATTAAACAATAGTTAATTATGAAGTGCTACCACATTTAAATTCAATCAACTTATTAAATGCAATCACTATACATATAAAAGTTGGTAATTTGAAATCTAAACTCCAGATTACAAATCTAATTGTGTTATCCAACTAAACAGTGTACGAACCTTAGATCAGAAGTTAGAAATGACAAATGACACCAAATTTGAGAGCAAAAATTCGCCCCCTCTCCACCCCAATCGAGCAAGAACAGAGCTCCTCTCTGTTCTGGACAGTTTGGGGAAGGGAGCCAGGGTATATATAGTGTATACTATCACTACCGGTTTATTCTCTTGAACCGGCAGTAATATATCACTGCCGGTTCTATCTCAAAAACCAGCAGTGATATGGCTGCCTTTTCCCGCGCAATTCACTTTATCACTGCCGGTTACATTGTTGAACCGACACTAATACTTTCACTGCCGGTTCTCTATCTAAAACCGACAGTGATATTGAGTCGTTTCCCGCCCAAATGATTTATCAGTTACAGTTATACATATACTGTTCCTATCACTACCGGTTGAACTTGAACCCGACAGTGATAATATTATCACTGTCGGTTGAGTTTAATAACCGGCAGTGATAATATGAACCTTCCATCTCCCGCCGCCATGACCGTCGCTTTTCCCCATTCCTCTGCCAACCGTTGCGCTTCCCCATTGTCGCAACTGTTGGGCTTCCCATTCCTTCTCTATATAATGCGCAACTCCTCAATCTGTGGCGCTCCTCACAATCCACCATTGCTGCAAGAATGGCACCCCCCAAGAAGCGAGCACGTACTGGGCAAAACAGTGATCCGCCGCCAGAGAAGGAGGAGAAGAAGGAGGAGGAGGAGGCGGAGGACGAGGAGGACGAGGAAGAGGAAAAAGAGGAGGAAGAGGAGGAGGAGGGCGACGACGACGACGACGACAGCGGCTACGGCGAGCTCCTTCGGCGTTGGGGCAAGACCAACTCCGCCACCGAATCAGATTCAGAGGAGGAGGAGCACCGCTGCAACTCCGATCGGTCATCCGGCGGTAGCTCCGGCAACGAGGAGGAGGACGACGACGATGACGAGTTTTCGATATAGGGTTTAATATGTTTTGTATATAAAATTATGACTATATGTAATTATGGACTACAAATGTTCTGCGAGAGATAAATAACAAATGTTAAATATGTTCTATTTTTTTTATCTAATTATGCTTTGATATGTTCTGTATCTTAACTAATTTTGGGTAATATCACTGCGGTTCGAGTAAAATCGGCAAGGAAAATTGTCTTATCACCGCTGGTTAAAAAGAAAACCTGCAATGATAGATCACTACCGTTTTTATATAAACCCAAAGTGATTTCTTCTTATCATCGCCGGTTCTCTCTAAACCCGCAATGATATTGCCTCCATTCGTGCTGCAAAATTTTACTATTCTTATCAACGCCGGTTGAATTAGAACCGGAAGTGATAATATTATCACCGCCGGTTGAAATTTGAACCCAGAAGGATATTATTATCACTTGCTTGCTGCTTCCAACCGGTGATGGGCGTCGTGGATGAAGCAGTTTGTAGTAGTGTATGCCACTTGAATCATTGAACCTTTTATAATAAAATAAATAAATATTGACAGGATACGCTTTCATTAGCAAATAAGGTCCAATACTACTGAAATATATAGTACAAGTTTTAACAACACGACCTTACGAACCAAGGAAGACCAAAAAGAAAAAACACTAAAAGTAGTAGGAAAAAACTAACAAAAGTCTCTTAAGTCTTCATTGTAAAATAAGGTTAAAAATAAGTACATCAATAGAGACCATAAGATTAACCACTGTGTCTTTCACTTAAGTAACAAACTAGGACATGATTAGTCAATGACATTTATAATCATAAAAAACAACTCCTTCGAGCATTTCTCGATGCAAAATCATTAAGGGCAATATCAAGATCAACATTGTCTAACATATTCTTCTCAATACATAACAAGGCCAAACCATTCAATCTTTCTTGTGACATAGATGACCTCAAATAATTTTTCAGTAATTTTAATTTAGGAAAAAAAATTAGCAGATGCAATGGTCACATGTATAGTTAAGAAGATCCTGTAGGCAATTGAAACATTTGGATAGTATGCTGCTCTAATGAACTAAAGAATCTCAACTACTAACATCAACTCATCTGGTAAAGTCACTTGCAACACTTTTAATTTAGAAAAAAAATCATCTAACTCAACATCAGATGAGGTATCATGAGAAAGAGTTGTTTCAAAATTAGTGTGGCTTGTTTTTAGATCATTATCATCAAAAACTTCAAATTTTTTGAGTTGAATAAGAAACTAAACATGCTTTCAAATGACTTCAATCCCTCAAATATATTCGTTAATGAAGCAATTGCCACATCTATCATGACTAGAAAGTAATTAACTCTAAAGGAGTCCTCTACATATTGTGCTTCTTCATTTTGATTATTTTTTCATTGTGAACATATATGTATAGCACCCTTTTGAGATTCAATTAACTATCTTACTTGTTTCCTTTTTTCCATTTTTCACAACCAGATAAATGCTTTTTAGGCAACATCCTTATAACATTACAAGATTGGCCAAGAAAAGAGCAAGAACGCCTGAATATGTGAATAAATCAATAGAAGTCTGTGCATTGTTGGATCATCCTCGTCCTGTCAGACTTGGCCCCCAACTCTGTGAAACAACATCCTCTACGAGTACTGTAAAACAAAAGGAAACAACTAGTGAATAATTAAAAATAAAAAAAATAGATTGACAAGGGAAAATGAAGCATAAATATCTCACACCGAATTAAAAGCTCTTCTTACCTACAATTATGTAGTAGTTGACTTGTGTGCACTTGTGCTGTCACTAAGGAAGTATGTATAAGAGCAAATGCTAAAGGGCAAGAAAAATTGAGGCATAAGCAATAGTTCTTTGAGCCTTGATGATTTCTGATAGGTAATTCTGTTGGGAAGTGGAGAAATTAAAGGCTAAATCGGAGAAATTGGCAGTGTCCATTGATGGTAGCATCATATTTGGGAAGGAAAGAAAGAACAAAGGCATAGTTCTAGAAGAAAAGCATCGAACTGGAAGAGTTCTCACACCTCGTTGGGCTGGGCCTTGTATTTCTTACGTTGAGCTTGTTGGAAATATGCACAAGAGGCCAATCAAGAATATGATGATTATCTTATACTTATGCTTATATTGTTCCTTTTAATAATGTCATGTTATAGATCATCAAGTATGTGACTTGATCATGAAACTCTGTAATTTGATTATGACACTATTATAAATTGCCCTTTGTTTATTTATTGGTTGGACACCAATAATCATTATTCAAAACAAGCGCATGAATTGTTTGATAATCATGTTTTATAGGTTATAGGCATGTGATACAATTCAATCATCTAAATACATGTAATTGTAAATGCTATTGGACTGACCTGCTTATGAAACACCTTTGGAAGATTTGATAAGTTTCATAAGTTGTTTTATACAATGATAATAATTGATCCTTAGATCTAAGATCAACACAATTTCCTACATAAGGATGATATACTTTATTGTTGTCTAACGTTGTCAGTAACAGGATAATCACACGGACAACACTCGGCTATGCTTTGAATCATGCAGAGGAAAGTGTATGATCAAGATAGAATTTTTCCTCATACTAAGGGGAGATATCAATTAGCCACTCGATGAAATAGACTAAAGAATGTGCATGGCTATGCTCGAACGATTAAGGTGTTAATCGATCAATCCTGTTAGTCTACTTCAGATAATCGAGAAAATTGGTTTAATAGAACAAGGATGGCACAACTCAAACATGAGTTAAACCATGATATCAATTTGACAAAAGGATTGACATGTATTAATTGAAGATTTCTCATATAAACAACATTCATGCAATTTGGCTAGTAATTATATTGTAACAGCCCAAAAGTTAAGAACAGTAAAAATATAATATTTAAATTTGATTATGAATATTTCTGGAATTTCTGAATATTGTTTGCTTTATTTGAATTCTCTTGGATTTTTGTGTTGCAATAAAAATCAAACAAAAGGGAAATAAAGAATGAAAAAGAGAAAAAGGCAAAAATGTAAAAAGTAAAAATTTAGAAAATTTCCATGAGAACCCTGGTCATGTAAGTAAACCCTTTTAGCCAGAAAATGAAATTTTATGCATAAAGAAATGAAAAGACAAAATGAAAAGACAACTTTTAAATCAAAACAATGCATTGTCAGAATTTATAAAATATTTTAGTGTCACAAATGGAGCTGTAAAAATTATCAGGAAAACCTCAATGTAATATATACCTTTGGTAAAAATATTATAAATTAATAATGTCATTTAATACTTTCTTAAATTTAAAAACAGAAGCTCTGAAAATCTAGAAATTTCAATGTCAGAATTTTTATAAAATAATGGAACCGTATTTTGGCCTCAAAATTTTACAACAGAATTCTTATCTCAAATTAGTTTGAAAAACAAAATTTCAAAAATAATAGGATTCAATTGATCTCAAAGAAAAATCAAAATCCGAAACAAAATTTAGGAGCAGTCACTGTTGTAAGAATATTAATAATTTTTTGGTAACTCATTTTAACCTCAAAATTTTACCAGACCTCAAAATATATTCAAAGACCTTGTTCAAAAAGTTTGGATATTTTCTACTCCCATTTGATAGCAATAAAAATCGGAGACTAGAAGCATCCGAGCCGGATCATTTCTTTGGTCATCTCCATTCACTGACCGGTGGACCCTGACCCCACTCGTCAGCTCCTTCTTCCTCCTGTTCTTGCGACCGAGCGGAACTCTCCCGATTCAATGCATCAGCTGAGCTCGTCACATTGGATTGCTTCACCGATTGGTTGCATCACTTGCGTCAACAAGGGCTCGATCATCGCCACGTTCGTCCTCGCTCTCCCTCGCGCCATACCGCTCGCCCTTTTCCTTGTTACGTCTGGTGAAGCTCACAACCGAGACTCAGCTCAACCAAGGCCGGCTCCATACATTGCACCTTGTGGTCACAGAGGGAGACTCCCTCCCATTTCCGCCATGGCCGAACCCTCCTGGAGCTCAAAGCCGAATTCAATTCGCGATATATAAGAATCCATTTCCAAATCCCCTTGAGCTAGAGCATCACTAAACCATACTGAGCAAAAGCCCCCAAAAATATTCAAGGTCCCTCATGCAAAATTGTGCTACTGCCGTGCGCCCTTCTTCCTCACGGCCGGCCACTGTGGGCGGAGTTCTCCGGTAAGTTTCCACCCTGTCCGACCGCAAAAATGGGACCCTTGGCATCTGTTCATGCTTAAAATACTACCGATTCAATCCCTAATGCTTCTGTTTGTCTTCTCCACCGAGCCACCATTGCCGCGCCGCCACCCAAGCTTGGACGCGCACCTCTCTGTTGCACCTCCAGCCGAATCGGTAAAACTAGCACGTGCGCCTCGTCGAGGTCTTGCTTCCTGTGCTGTCGCCTTCGCCAGAGCCTCATCGGAGCACCGCCGCCGTCGACCCCTAGCTTCGCCTCTGCTCTCTGTCTCTACCGCACGGGCCCCTCCAGTCAGTGACACAAGAAAGCCTCTAGTGCAATAGGTAAACTCTGTTGTAAAAGCGTATTCCCTAATTTTCCAGTTATTTTCCAATCGAATAAGTTTTAATCTTACATATCTTCTGAAATATTAATCCAATTTCAGTAGACAAAATTTCTATATTCATATAAAATCAGCAAGATTATAAATATACAAAAATATTCAATTTTTGAACTACAGGAGAATTATTTAAATTAAACTCGTTAATAATCTTAATATGGTCTTTAATAAAAAATTATGCAGAAATTCATAAAATGATGAAATAAATATTCATATGATGAGTAGACCAGATGAAATTAAATATACAAAAATATTTAAATATTAAACTCGGTTTAATCTATTTGCTTTATGATCACTAGTAAACCTCCATATGCCCATTCATAAAAGTAAAAGTATAAAAGCTCATAAAATAAGGAAATAATTTGTATTAATCTCCTGAAAACAATATAGATCCCTGTATGTAGAAATATTTGAGATAAGACTTAGTTTGCATTCTTTAATAAAAGATAGTTTGCATTCTTTAATAAAAGGAAATGTTAATTACAACAATAAATAAATGAATAATCTATTGTGGTTAGTGTCAAAATAGTGCACAAATAGCTTTAGAACATTTCTAGGGTTATTCCCTATTAACACCTGAAAAATGAATCAATAATCATGTATAGTGTAGTTGGAAATTAAGTTTGAAACTTGGCAGATTTAAGGTTGCAAATATGATCATTTAGGCTATTTCAGCGATAGATAAGACAACTCGTCTAAATGCGAATTTTGGAAGCATTAGCATAAGAACACTATTTGATATATGAACTACCGTATTCTGAAAAATATCATAATTATAACCTTCTTTTCTTATAAATCTTCCTTGCTCAAAATCCTTAAGTGTTAATCCTTAATTTCCCATTTCTTGCCGATTTTGAATAGTAGTCTTTAAGTGTAGCATAAACCATTTTAGCGATAAGATTATAGTCTCGCCCAAAATCCTAAAACTTATGAAATTAGCCCAGTAGTGCTCTCCAAAGTATAGATTACCGTAATATGAAGGAATAATCTTATTTCGTTAAGATTTAAATATAAAACCTGTTAACAGAATAACCTAAAGTATTATGATTTCCGAACTTTATAAATTGAGTAAGCGCTCTCGGTAATAATGAGGAAACCTGTAGTTAAGATATTTGTATCACCAGAACCTTGTCAAATATCATATAAATTAAGCCAGTAGCCTAAATTAGTAGATCTAACTTGCGTAAAACTAATTCTGTACGAAGTCAACCAAAGGCGAAGAAGTATTCATTCATAATATAATATGATCATTTAAGCCTTTTCATTAACTCGCAAAGCAGCTCATCTAAATCTGAATTTAGTAAATAACAGCTTAGAAATGACCTTTAGGATATAATCTGCAATAATCTAGAAGAATATTCTTATTTCATCTTGCTTTGAATCTGAATCCTAATAGAGCAAGACCCATAAGTAATAAGGTTGCCAGAAATGTATTATGAATAGTAAATCAATGAACTTTGCAACTAATAATTAATTTTATTAATCCAACCAACCTTTGCATCTTGAATTCGTAAAATAAAATTAATAAATTTATAAAAGAGCAATCCCTGTTTCTTGTAAAGAGTTTTATTTGTTCTTGCTATCTATTTTCTTTTTGCCCTTATTGAAGTTTATTATTTGCTATATTTCCGTTGATCGGCGTGTAGAACCCGACGTCTCTATCTTCGTCGTCAGCCGCAATCCTCGTCTTCATCGTAAACGACAAATAAGCAAGGCAAGCACCCCTTTGATCATATTGATCCTAGTATTTAATTTTCTTTGTTTTACTAAACCATTTTATGCATGTGTTTACTTTCTGCAAATTTGCTATTTTGTGGTATTGGTAGTTATACCTGTTGTCTCATTAACCTTCTTTGATAATTACGGACATGTGAACCTTGATAAGCCTAGATTAAGGTTAGGCATTACTTA
Organism: Guadua angustifolia; assembly: GCA_036346375.1. NCBI lineage: Eukaryota > Viridiplantae > Streptophyta > Magnoliopsida > Poales > Poaceae > Guadua > Guadua angustifolia. The sequence goes on from CM070522.1 coordinate 10,718,448, forward strand.
ATGTCATCATGGGTATATGCGTTCATATTATTCATACTTAGCCATGCTTTAGAATCAGCAATGTACATGATCAAATCAATATTTGTTTTCTGAAAACCTTGGAAATGGCACTGTTGGTTGCTGGTATTTTGATTAAAAACCCAAAATAAAACTATGGCTTTGATGCGGGCGATTATTGGCAATAGCTGGATGTGCCAAAGGAATTGCACGTAGTATAGGGTGGAGTATCGCCCGTGTCGGATTAAGGACCGAGCAATGGGACGCTATTGATCCAAGAATTCCGTGCAACCACGAGGTCCGGTATGGGACGGCCATAGCTTATTAAGTTATTTAGACATGGCTTTGCTCTTTGGTAGGCGGGAGCTAGCGGAAGCACTCCGTTCTGGATTGCTTGTGAGGGGCTTCCACACAGTTCGTGTGGGTAATTGCTTGGCCGGTGCAACGGGTACGCCATGCTATGGGAGAAGTTCATCATTTCTATGCTCTGAGATCTCCGGACATAGTATGGGTTAACGTCCCGGGCTGGATCGAAGCCATGTCTAAGTAATGTAACGGTCATGTATGATCTCCTGGACGGCGCACCTAAGGAAGTGCGTCGAGCAAAAGGTTGATCATTCGTTGTGGGTAAAGTTGTACACCTCTGCAGAGTATAAATCTAATCGATTAGCCGCGCCCGCGGTCATGGGCACTTGGTGAAGTCATTCCAATGTTAGATGTTTTATTATTTTCAAAAGGGTTGGTTTCATTGGTTTTGCAACTGTGCTTTATGTCGAAGGGCTGACATTGATGGATTTCAGGATTTGATGATTCGCCGCTCACGTCATGGAGGACTGTGAGTGTTATTTATGCTTTACTTATTTATTATCAATCAATCTTGCTCTTACAAATTCTGCTTGCAAATAACTTGATTTATAAATGAAATTCGCTTTATGCAAATCAACTGTAGTAGCCTCCTTTGACTTAGCCTGCATTTATGCATTTGCAAATACCACCTTAAGTCTTGCGGAGTACGAAAGTACTCACCCTTGCTTATTCGTTGTTTTTAGGTGTAAGTCAGCGAAGCTCCGAAGTCTTTATTTCGTCGCAGGTTGCGGGATCTTCTTTGAAGCGATCTTTTCTAGGGATTTATGCCTGGTCAGTTGCCTGCGGGATTGGATGGATACACTACAAGGCTTTGCTTCTTTTACTACTATATACTCTGAGTTGTAAGATTTATGTTTTTATTCGTTTCCGCTTAATTAATATAATGTATGGTTGTGATTCCAATTGTTGAAATGTGCGTACTAGCTACTGATCCAGGGACTAGTACTGCAAGCACATTAGATTTCCATTTTTGCATTCTGTGTAAAAATGGGGGTCGTTACATATATTTTGCTAGGAGCTGCTTGCGACTTATGAATCAAAAAAAAGGATTTTTTTTCGGTTTATTGCCAACATAGCATGAAACTAAAGGGTCACACAAAAAATAGGCTTAAGATAGATTTGTGAAATCTTCTCTCATGACATATATATCAATACGGTTGAACATGATATCTGGCTATTCACAAATAGCTGTGAACCCACATGTACAAAAATATTATTTTTTTGCTAGAAAAAATGTAGCAGTGCTAAAAACACTGTAGCAACCAAATTAGTAATGTAGCATGTTAGCAACGTAATGTAGCAACCCTTTGCTACAGTTCTAGGCGTGTACTATAGCAACCGACATCACTACAGTGCTCCCATGTACTATAGCATTGCCATTTGAATAGTACTTTTTAGCTATAAAATGGGGTGACTCGTTGAGAAAAATTGAGTGAAAATATATAGAGAAAAAATGGAACGTGAAAAGTTTCACCTAAACAAGAAACAAAGGTCACAAGAGTCGTATTGCACGGTACTAGCATATCAGCATACGGTGTTGTCCGCCTATTCGTCTAGATACCTGAAGGTCATCGCTACTACTGCCATGAATATTCGATGTATCCATTTTCATTGCTACATCCAATCGTCAAAGCTGTGAGCTTCATCAAAAGCTTCTCCGAAAGCTTCATATTTATGCTTATAGGACCACAGTACACGTCAACTGCTTTTGGTATATTCAAAATGTTGTTTCTAATGTATGAGATTGGTCTAGGAAGGGGATAAATTTTTGAAATTTACTTAGTCTTTCCACTCCGATTTCTCAACAGAGCTCACCTATTCTTTTGTTGATTATGTGTTTAACACATATGGATATATGGGACTGGACTTGCATATTACCTATATATACTACTGAAGGATGCACAAAGTCTGGTCCCCTATTTGTGTTGGGCCATAGGTCGTCACACTTATCACACTGGCCCAAGGCCGAACCTGGAGGTATACAAGTAAAAAATGATAAAAAGTCACCTCAAAATTATAGAATGATATGTATTTAAAAATAAAACTATAAAATATAGTAACATGTATTTAGAGATGTAGGTGTACTTAATAATTTGAAGTTAGGAGTATAGTTATCAATGCCATACCGGTACCGGCCGATATAGCTGGTATGTAACATAACAACATCTAAACCAGTACACATAGTGACTCGTACCGACCTTGATACCAGTCAATACCAGTTATACCGGCTCGATACCTATCATTACCGTCCATATTGGTTTTGATATAGACCAATACCGACTATGCTGACTTCGATATCGATCAGTATATAGTCTATTGAACTATATGTTATATTTGATAGTAATACTATGTATTTGGAGTAATATTCTAAGTGAAGTTTGGTGTACATATAATTAAACATATGTGTACTTATAAACCGTTGAGACCCGTCATAGGGTAAACCACCGCCTCTCAGGCCTCCTCGATGGGTTCTACCATAGAGGCCAATGATAGACAATAACCCCCTCAACATATCTTACAACTTTCATCGTATATATATTATTATATTATACCAGTACCGAGATGTACCATTCCAAGAGTCAAACCAATAAACCCTAAACCATTATTAATAAGTGTGGTTAGGAGAGAAGATAAAATCAAGGAGGGTACCAATGTCAAGTTGCGATACATGAAAATGTGATAGCAAGATTGCTCACTATGTTATTTATATAAATGACGTTTTAGACTTGTTGATGAGACTAATGGAGGCCCGATCTTTCGATGAGACGAATAACTATCAATTAGTGGGGATGACCCTCATAATCCAGACTATTGACCGAAATACGATCGATGCTAAGCAATCGTTAAACTAAACTCCGAATTGTTATCAACCGTGCCAAAACCCAGTTGACCTGATCACAAAGATCCTGCAAGCAATCAAAAAACAAGCAAGAACAAAGCAAAAAGCAATCTGAAATTGCAAATATAATTGAAGTATTGATGTGGGGTTCCAAAGCACGGTATTGCTGTTGATCTCGCTGAACAAGAGAATACCAAAAAGTTTAACAAAGGAAAACTACAACTAAACAAACCCCAAATAATTTTGGGGCACTCCCTAGCTATATATAGGTAAAAGAGAGGGGTATTCGGCTAGCATAAAGGAGTATAAGACTCTTACAAGGCCCAAGATCCAAGTTTGACTCGAACTGAAAAGTTGACCTGACTTGTTTTGTTGATTGTGAAGTGCTCTAAAGGAATTTTTAGATGGGGTCAAATCTATTGGAAAAGTCTCGAAGTAAGTTTTAAAAAAGTATAAGAACTCACCACTCACATGTTGTATGCAAAAGTTCTGCTCATTTTACTCTAGGCTGGTATCTGGAGGCCGAATTGGCTTCAAAACATGTCATGCTTGATCTTCACCTTTCCTTGACATAGATGTGCATCCTTGCTGATCCAAACCATGGTTTCTAAGTATAAGCACATCACATGCATCAGGTAGTGGATTATTCTCAAAAGTGTAATTACATACACTTAAGAACGACTTTACCTAATAATTGAGTTGACGAGCATGTGCTTTGGTAATTGGTCCTTGTATATCTAATTGAGGAGTAGTAGGTATGGTTGTATCAGTAGAAGGAATGTCCTCATCATCCTTCCCTTCTTGAATTAGAGTCATCCTCGACTCAATCTCATCTTCTTCTCCCACGCACGGCTTCAAATCTGTAATGTTAAATGTGGGACTAACCCTAAAATTTGCAGGCAGATCAAGCTTATATGCACTATCATTAATCTTCTCTAACACTTTAAATGGACCATCTGCTCTAGGCTTCAATTTGATTTTCTCAAGTTAGGGAACCTCTCTTTCCTCAAGTGTAACTAAACAAGATCACCAGGTTCAAATTTAATTTCTTTTCTTCCTTGACTACTTGCAAGTTTATATTTAGCATTCATACACTTTATATTCTCCTTAGTGGTCTCATGCATCTTAAGTATCAATTCAACATGTTGTGTAGCATCAATATTTACATTTTCTAAAGTTTGTAAAGGTAATAGATTAATAGGAGCTCGAGGGATAAATCTATATACTATCTAAAAAGGGCACATCTTTGTGCTTGAATGCAACGTATGATTGTAAGCAAACTCCACATAAGGCTAGTAGTTTTCCCACATCTTCAAGTTTTTTTTCAAAATAGCCATCAACATAGTAGATAATGTGCGGTTGACAAATTCTATTTGTCCGTCATTTTGGGGATGATATGTAGTAGAAAATAGCAACTTTGTCCCCAATTTAATCCATAGTGACCATCAAAAGTGACTCAAAAACTTTATATCATGATCAGAAACAATTGTATTTGGCACTCCATGTAGGTGAATGATTTCTTTGAAAAATAAATCAACAACGTTTTTAGCATCATTGCTCTTATGACAAGGTATAAAATGTGCCATCTTTCAAAATCTATCCACGACAACAAAAATGCTATCACTCCCCTTCTTTGTTCTAGGCAATCGTAAAATAAAGTTCACAAAAATATCCTCCCGAGATACGCTAGGAATAGGAAGAGGCATATATAAACCATGCGGGTTAAGTTGTGACTTAGTTTTTTGACAAGTGGTACAGCATGCAATGTAGCGCTCGATGTCACGCCTCATCTTTGGCCAATAGAAATGCTCTGTCGGTACGTCCTCTGCCTTCTTGACACCAAAATATCCCATGAGACCTCCATACGCTACCTGTGACAACAAAAGACGAATAGAGTTAGCTGAAATGTATAGCTTGTTAACACGAAACATAAATCCATCATTAATCAAAAATTTATTCCATCTCTTTCACTCTTTACAATTCAACAATATTTCTTTAAATTTAGCATCATGCACATATTGTTCCTTAATAGCCTCTAGTCCAAAGATCTTAAAATCAAGTTGAGATAGCATAGTATATCGCCTAGACAATGCATTAGCAAAAACATTTTCCTTCCCTTTCTTATGTTTAATGATATAAGCAAAAGATTCAATAAATTCAACCCATTTTGCATGTCTACGGTTTAATTTATTTTGACTTCTAACATGCTTTGAAGATTCATGATCAGAATATGGAGGTGCTTGGCACAACTCTAGCTATACCAAAATCCGTAAAGTTGGTGGAGCAGGGTATTTCTAACACCAAAAAATTATGGAGTTGGATCTATGTATATTAAAAGTGTTTAGGTAGGTCATCTTGTTTACATTTTAGACTAAAAATATAAACTTAGTTCACTTTATTTTAGCTTAGAAGCTTCAGAACTGAGGTGGAGCTGGGATATGAAGCTCTATCAAACAGGGCCTATAATTCTTTTAGTCATAAATAATGTTACCATGTTTCTAAAATTCGAACGAAGACATATAATTCCTTATCATAAGTAGAATAGTTCAAACAAGGCCTTGATAATTTCTCACTAAAGTATGCAATGGGCTTACCTCCTTCAATCAGCACGCCTCCAATTCCTATACCACTAGCATCACATTCTAACACAAAAGTCTTACTGAAATCAGGAAGTTAGAGCAATGGTGCATGAGTCAATTTCTCCTTGAGCAAATTAAAGGCATCTTCTTGAGCTTGTCCCCATTGAAACGGAATGCCTTTCTTGGAAAGCTCATTCATCGGTGCGTCAATAGTGCTAAAATCTTTCACAAAGCGACAATAAAATCCACCAAGACCGAAGAAACTACGCACCTATGTAACCGTTTTAGGAGTCGACCAAACTCTTAGTTGTTTCGATCTTGGTTTCATCAATCTCAATTCCCTGTGAAGTAACATGACCAAGAAATGAAACACGTTCCGTGCAAAAGGTGCACTTCTCAAAGTTACCAAATAAACGTGCATCACGTAGAGCATTAAAAACAACAAGTAGCTGTTCAAGATGTTCATCAAGTGACTTGCTGTAAATTAATATATCATCAAGTAAACCACCACAAATTTACCAATGAAAATACGTAAAACTTCGTTCATTAATCTTATGAAAGTACTAGGTGCATTAGTTAAACCAAAAGGCATCACTAACTACTCATATAACCCAAACTTAGTTTTAAATGCAGTTTTCCATTCATCTCCAAGTTTCATTCTAATTTAGTGGTACCCACTACGCAAGTCCAATTTAGAAAATAGGGTAGAGCCACTTAATTCATCAAGCATATAATCTAATCTAGGAATAGGATGACGATATCACTACACCATGACACAATATTACCGTCGGATGTCTGTCGGAAATAATCAGTGATCACCAACAAACTATCTGTCGGGAAATTTAAGCAACATACTATCTGTCGGTAATACTTCTTTCAGGGTCAGATCGTCTGTCGGTAATTATACATGTATTAAGGACTGACTATGTGTCGGTAAATATTAATTTGTGGGTCAAACTATTCGTGGGTAAAAATATTTGTCTATCGGCAAATATGTTGGAGCACGGCAAAACTCGGCGGGAGAAGAAAATTAAGACGGCTAGGGTTTCCCACGCTTAAGTCACGCGCGCGCGGCTCCTTCCCCAAAATCCCCAAATCCCACCATCACCCAGTCTCCCACACGAGCGCCTTCGATCTTTTCCCCCTGCCGCCGCCCCACGCACACCTTCCCTTTGCCGCCCCACGCTACCTCCCGCCCGCCGCCTCCCGCCCCGCCATTGCCTCCGCCCGCACGCCCTCCCCCCGCCGCCATTGCCTCCCGCTTCGCGTTGCCTCTCGCCCGCTTGTTGCCTCTCGCCCCAAGAGCTGCCTCCCATGCCGCCGCCGCCCGCCCGCTGCCTCCCACCCCGGCCACCCCCACGCCATTGCCTCCGCCCGACGACGACCGCCAACACCGTCTCCAACCCTAGTCCCCAAAATCCCCAATCCATTCAGCGGCTCATCCAAAGATTCCCGTGGTCATCGCTTGTTGGTGTCGGCGGCTCGATCGCCGCCTCCGACAAACAACACCTCCGATGAATGATGCCCTCCGACACCTCCTCCGGCTCGAATCGATCAAGGCTGGCTGGCTCTGAACTCCTTCTACCGACAACTCCTCCGAGTGATGGTTGACAGAGGTATAATGGTTTTGTTATTTTCATATGCCCACAATCAGCATTTCAGATCCTAATTACTACTAGATCCTCCTTATTCAAGTGACATTGTTAGCTAACTAGCCAAGTAGATATTTAGACAATAAGAGAATCTGGGTTTGGAAGAGGGTCTGATATTACTTGTCTGTTTCCAATTATTTCAACCAAAGTTGTTTGTGGCAGAAGAATGCCTACCCAATTCAGATGTTCACTATTTAGCTTTTTATACTATGTAATTAGTCAAAACTAAAGAAGCATGACAGTTGTTCAGCAGATAGGAACTGGAAAGTAGGCACTTGTTGAGTATTTCGTGTTCGATTTTCGTGGATTAGTAAGATAACCTTCATTTTGTCAGGTTTTATGCATGTAACCACCAATAAATATATGTATATGTGAAGATGGCCAGGTTTGTCAGAACAGAAGTATATCTCTCGGAAATGAATTCCTCGTATCGAGGAGATCCTAGCCACCATTTGGATTTTCAGGAATTAGCATGATGTCCTAGTGTCCATGGTTCTTTGATGTCCTTTAAGATTGATCGGACTGAGAGATGTGACCATCTTACCAACTTTGTTAATTAATAATGTTGAGTGTACGTAGACGTTGATTGCGGCACCTCTTTCGTCAGAATGACAAGTACCGTAAGCTTTGATGCTAATAAAAGTTGCATCGATCCTTCGAAAGCTTTTTCTTGTGAACATGGTGAGCTCCTGTATGTGCTTAAGGACATCTTTTGTCTCTAGGCGGTAGAAAAGGTTCTATTTTGATGACACTTTGATTATCTTTGCATGCTAGCAAGCTGGGATTTTAAAAAAATACATTTATGATATGCTTCTCCTCACTCATAATAATACCTATTGGGACACAAGGCAAGCTTGTGCTATCTGTGTAGATTGTTTTGTGACCTTCCAAGAAACTAGCTCACTGAACCTTACATGTGCATGAGTAGATACTATTGTATTTCCAATTAGAATTTCAGAGCATTTGAATGATGACTTGGATGATTGAATGATGTTACTGTTAATGTATTGTTTGATAAGGTACACTCTCAATATCAGAGGGTCATTGAGGCCAAGTTAGGCAGTCGCACTCCCTTGTACCAAGAGTTCTCTAACCAAATTTGTAAGGTACTCTTTTTCATTCTTGTCATTTCTTAATTATTTTTACCATCTTATGTACCTGATTTAGTATATATATGTGATTTGGGTGTGAAAGGACATTATGTATGTGTTGTACTGAGTGACACAATTCAATAGTGTTGTCTGATTTTGGTTTTATTTGGTTGATTCTATGCAGTTGTACATGTCTATACCTATAACCTATACAGTGAAATTAGATAGCTTGCGAACATAGCTGGAAAAATCCTACATGGATAACAGGTGGATCGATGAGCCTAGGTACAACACAATTCTTTTATATAGTTATCAAGTGTTAGTAGTAGTCAACATTTAAACTAACTTTCTGCATATATACTACATGTAGGCACACAAAGGTCTATGTTGAAGGGGTAAATAGATTTCTAACTTCTGCATTTAGAAATTCAGTGATAGGAAACAAAATATTGTGCCCTTGTATAAATTGTATGAACGCCATTTGGAGAGGAGAAAGCAAAGTGCGTGAGCACTTGATATGTGAGGGATTTTTGGAAGAGTACAAACAACAGATGTTTCATGGAGAAGCCAGCTCCTTTTTTGTTAATAGTCATGACCACGATCGAGCCGAGTTTGGGGAGAAGTCAGACGAAGATGATGATATTTCTGATTTGTTGCGTGACTTGGCATGTGGTTTAGATAATGGAGGGGATTTCGAGGATGAAGGTGGTTTAGAGCATCCCCATGAAGATTTAGAACCTCTCCAACAGTTGGCAAATGACTATGGTCAAGAGCTATATCCAGGGTGTAAGAACTTCTCAAAGTTGCGTTTCCTAGTTAGACTACTACATGCTAAATTGCTTGGTGGATGGTCTGATAAAAGCTTTGACCGACTACTAAATCTTCTCAAAGATGCTTTTCCCGAAGGGTCAGCACTACCTAAAAACTACCACAAATCTAAGAAAATGGTGAAATGCCTAGGGCTTGGGTATGTTAGTATTCATGCATGTAAAAATGATTGCATTCTATTTTGGAAGGACCATGCTGATGCTAATTGTTGTCCTACATGTGGAACCTCACGTTGGAAATCAGAAAAGCAGAGTTTAGATGGGAAACGCGTACACAAGGTTCCTAATAAAGTTCTTCACTATTTTCCAATAAAGAAAAGGCTTCAGAGGTTGTTTGTGTCCTCTAGAACTGCAACTCACACAAGATGGCACGATGAAGAGCGCACTAAAGACGGTTTGCTTAGGCATCCGGCAGATTCTCCTCTTTAGAAGGATTTTGACCATAGACATCCAGAGTTTGCTTCAGACAGCCGCAATATTAGACTTGCTCTAGCTACTGATGGTTTTAATCCATTTAGGTCCATGAATGTTGGTTACAGCATTTGGCCTGTTATTGTACGTTTTTGTATGATCAATACATGTATATGGAATATTATTAGCTAG